>CAOKZL010000859.1:0-600000 GCA_948472985.1 Iguana delicatissima
TTGAACACATCTGCTCCGGATTACCTCTTTTTTTCCTCATGAAAAAACACTCTCTCTCGTAAACTATATTTGATATGGCAGAAGAGGAAATTAAAAAATGTATAGAATAAATCACACTTTCACATCACGGCTGTACATAGATGTTTTGGTCTACAACTCCCCCCAGCATCACCAATGACAACTGTTCATGTTGATTTTGGCTGATGGGAGCTGTAGTCGAAACATCAGAAGCGAAACACTTGGGAGAAAGCAGATGGCCTATATAGATCTCTGTCATTGTGAACCTAGTTCCTGGCTCCCTATGAGATCAGGAAAGACTGTTGATGGCGCATTTGGTTGTTCCAAGTCTAGCAATATTCTCCTTGGAAAAACTCAAGTGAAGATCTGCCTGCTTGCAGTATTTCAGATTAGCCAGGAATTCCTAGAACTGGAAATTGAGGCTTTCCTCCTTCATGCTTCTTCTTTTGGGCCTCTCTAAAGCAACATGCAAACAAAACAACGATGGGTGCTGTGGCACATTGCATTATTGTATTGAGGCTTCAAGCTGCAGTGCATTCAATTGCTTTGGGGCTTCCAAATGGTTGCATTGAGGTCTACAGCAGAGGTTGGCTTCTGCCAAAGGATGTGTGTGTCATTTTTCACCCCAATTCCCTCCCCAGCAGGGGCTTCACCACTGGCTCTGATATTACCAGAAGTGATATGTTTGTTTTGTTTTCAGCCAGTTTGGGGCTGATAGTGGGGTCTGGGGTGTATGTTTTAAGATTTTTGGAGGTCCTGGGAGGATCTCAGGGGCAACACTACTACATTTTATAGCAGAGTAGATTTATTATTTGCTGATGAGCAAGAAAATTCCCTGTGATTTTTGTTATTTTGGGGGAGTCTGGATGATTTTTGTTACTTTGGGTGGATTTCCGATTGCTTGGTGGTTAGCAAAATGTGGTGCTGATGGCTACAAGTGTTTCACAGGCTGCACTTTCTTCCTTGGCTTAAAGCATTAATAAGTGCTGTTTTATAGTCCCCTTGCCTCTGGGATGGCCTAAGACATTTTGCTGCCTGAGACAAGAGGTAATATGGCAGCCCTCTCATTCTCCCACATAGAAGTCAGATGTTTAATCTGTGTAAAAAACAACAACAATTTTCACTGTTACTTAAACCATTTTCTTTCAAAATACACATTTCTATTATTAATTACTTAATAAATTAAACAGTAAAAGATGTGATTTTTAATTGATTAATTAGGATCCCACTTTTTTTTCAGCACAAGATTCAAGGTGCGTTACAGTCATTTAAAAACAAAGTACAACTAAAAAAGAAACTACTAATACAAGAGTTAAAACACAATTAAGTCACAGCTCTGTTTTTTTAAAAAAAACACAAGTTGAAACATAAGTTGGAAAAAATTATTTAAAACATAATAAAATAGGGATACAATACATGCATGCACCCATAGAAAGCTCCATCTGCCAAAACAAGTTAAAAACCAAATCCCTGCCCAAGTAAAAAGTCCTTTGCTTTCTGGTAGATGGATAGTAAGGAGGGGATCTCCCAGACCTCCAATGGAAGAGAGTCTCCTATACCTTTACCAACTGTGCCTTCAAGGGTGATAGGACAGGTATAAAAGCTTCCATTCATGTTTCCAAATATTTTGAAACTTTGGCCCAAGATCCTGCCTCATCAGTGTAACTACGAGGGCCATTTCCACATGAGTCTGTTATAGCGCGATGATTCCACTTTCAACCTCCTATAGAAAACTGGGGTTTGCAGTTTTGGGAGGGGCCAGCTGGCCCCTCCCGAAACTGCAAACCCCAGGATTGCATAGGAGGTTGAAAGTGGAATCATTGCCCTATAACAGTGTTACCACCATGTTTTGGCCTGACCTTTGGTGAACCAAAGATATCATTTTGATATCATAATTCGGCCCTGCTCTGCCACCAGCCAAGTGTTTGTGAGGCCACCGAACAAGCGCGAAGCTAGGCATGGCTACTACTTGCTGCTCTCAACAAACCAAGCCAGATATTGCCAGATCTGCTTTAGGGGACCTCCCGAAACAAACTCCTTCATTACAAATGCATGTTACCACAAAGAGATCCTCTGCCCTGAGAGGACACCCTGGCGAGCTAGGTACGTAACTGCCGAGCTAGCCGCATCTACATACCGGCCATACCATTGTCAATTCGGACTTTGACTCAATCATGCAAATTCTGACCTTTCAGAGGCTTTGTCTCCAACCCAAAACTTATTGTTTTCACCCAAGACCAGACTAGCCTGTGGTTGTTCTTTCCCCTATAAAAATCCCGCGCTCTGAGAGCTCTTTGGAACTCTCGCCGGATTGTCTGAACTTCACTTTGCCTTGCTGCCGGTCGGTTCAGCAGATTCCCCTCGGTTGCCACGCCGCGTTTCTTCCTCTGCAATTGGCTTCCCCAGGACTGCAGGACAGGTGGTGTATCACCCATTCCCCTTGAAATTCTATTTCCTTTTCTAGTTAGGAGTGTGTTTGTGCTTTTCTTTTATAACTGTTTAATAAATCTAATTGTTATTTGAACCATTTGCCTCCTCACTGACCTGATGCTGTAGACATAGGGTAAAAGATCCTGCTGCATTGCCCTGCCTCTCATTAGCCAAGAGAGTGCTCCAGCTAATTTCCCCATCTTTGCTTAGGTTTGGTTTGTTGTTTGGGTGCCCCTCCCGGGACCCCCAATTCACAGAGTAACAACAGACTCATGCGGAAATGGCCAATGACCAAGCTTTTTTGTCGTTGTTATGTCTAACAATCCAAACAAAAAACCTCCTACCTTTGCAGCTTGGGAGCAGCTGCACCAAAGTAGCCCCCAAAAAACCTATCTTTGGAGGCTGATAGCAACCTCACGAAAGTTCTTCTGAAAAACTTCAGACCAGGGCACAGAGGAATGATGGCTGTAGTGCTCTTGTGATCCTGGGGTGCGTCAAGAACAGACAGCTGGAGAGACCGTTCAGGGCTGTATCACAATTGCTTGTTTTAAGGGGCCCCATGACCAGAAGATGTCATTCCCCAGCACTCTGATCTGCAGTGCCTCAGAAACATTTTGGTTGAGGTGCTGCAATGCTGTAAAGGTAGGCTGGGGGCCTTTGGCCTCTTTGGAAGCCACACTAGCTCAGCAATGTTGTAAGGGCAGGAGAAGCCAGTACACTGTTGCATTTTCATGCTAAGAGGCTTAAAAATGTATTTTTAAAAAAGTTTTAACTCCAAAGAGAAATTTAAAACAAACACAGAGAGGTGATATATTTCAAAGTTACCACATCATGGGAGTCACAGAGGAAGGGACAACTTGGGCATGCCCACAGCCTGCCCACTCCTGGATCTGTAATAACAGGAAGTGCTATCAAGCTCTATTATGGTTCTGCACTAAGATGGCTGACGGGATTGAAGTGCTAAAGGAAGCTTTTAATGGATTTTTTTTCTGGAAACAGAATATGGTGATTTTGCAATGCTTGGGGATGGGATAGCAGCTGGATAGTGATGATGTTGTATGGTAGCATGGCTTCTGAACCAGAAACAACCATTGCTGTTGCACTATAGTGATGTCATGTGAAAATAGCCCAGGACTTTTGTCTCTGTCACTCATACCAACCATCTTACATACATCAATCACCATACTAGTCATCAAGACTCTGTGGCAACTGGTAGGTGTTAGGCCCTGACAGTGCCTGGCATTATGATGGAAAGTTCAGAAGCATAGCTAGTTCCCACCAGTGAAGGAAACTACAGCTAAAGCATCCCTAACAGGTTGTCACATAACTCAATCTGTTTAAAAATCTCCCTTGGTATGTGGAATATATGAAGAGAAGGCCTATGTTTCAGAGACTTCATGGAGAAATGGGAAGGGGTGTCAGCGAGTTTCAATGTAATCTACCCATTGTGCACTTTCTCTTTATGGGTACCTTATACAAGGGAGGCCACATTACCCTCTTTCAATAGTGACAGGAAGGTTAGTTTGCACAGCATTGTTCTGTAGAGAATATAGAAACCACCACCATGCTTTTCCAACCAAGACTGAAGCCAGCTCTGAAGGTTTTTTCTTCTGTCCTTCTGGGTTCTAGAGGCTTCTACAGTGGGTTCAAGTGACCACACTGACATGTAGTTTTCAAACAACAGGTAATTTAATATGGTAGGTGAGCCAATCAGTTAGGCAGTACAAAAAAGAACTAGAACTGAAATGGTAACAATTCAAGCTTCTGTGTTGTTATCAAGATTAATAACAGGCCCATGTAGCTTTATCAATGTGCTAGATCTTCCTATCCCTGGCCTTTCCCCATAGTCATAGAATTAGCGTTGTGCCAGACTGTTTTTAAAAAAGTATCTTACTGCACCCTGGAGGGGGAAAAGTTCTCTTACTCCACCTCAGTTTTCTCCCAGGCTATAACTCTTCCCTGTTCTCTCTGTGTTTCACTACCTCCTTTTCCCTATCCCCTCATCAGAAGACAACTTGCAGAGACAGAGGTTACAGCAGGGGAAGTTGAGAAAAGTGGTCCCATGGTTCCATTAACCTATTACAGCTCCCCCTTCCACTCAAGTGCAGTGCTTTATTCCCCCCCCTCATAGGAACAAATGCTACCATTTGTGTATCTAAGAGAGGCTGAATTTCTGGGTACTACTTGCATGGAAGAAAAATCTACCCACTGTTCCTTCTCAGCTGAACTAAGTCCCCAGTTGCATGTGATGTTTAATGTAGTGTGCATTTTTATTTACTGTAAATAAGAGCCTCCCAAAACTCAGCTCTCAGGACAGGGATCATGTAATAGACTGAATAACAAACTCTGCCTCTATTGGGTTGGAGAAACAGTAGGTCTGGAAGAGCAAAGTCTTATATTCCTAGCTGGAGAGGATGGCTCAGGAGTCATACATACTTAGCTGCCAGAGTGAAAGCCTGAGAGGTCTCCTGTACCTTTATGGTTGTGTAATTTCAGCAGATGTTTCTTGTCATACAAGCAGGTAATAAGCGATACTGGCTGAAATTCCCTTTTCTAAGCAACTATTAAAGGTACAGAAGCTGTCTTCTGGCAGCCCATGTGCTAGGCACTGAGGTACTCAGTTGGAACCTGCCAGATTCAGTTTCTGCACTGAGTTGAGGTAATGTTCAACAGTAACCCTATTTATTTAATAGATACGGGTCATATGCACAAGAGATAAATTGTACACCCAAGTAATGCATCAGATTTGGGAAATAAGTTACAAATGCAATAAAAATAGGATATTCAAAAGTTGAATGGGTAAAGAGAGAAGACTTCAAGAATGGTTCTGTCATGTACTGAATAACCCAGATGCCACAAAATTCACTCTGAAGTAGACAGTAGTTTATTTGTGAAAAGAATATAAGCAACAGAAATTGCTGAGATTGAGGCCATTTACTCACTACACTGTGATAGTGCTATTATTCCACTTTCAACATCCTATGGAATCCTGAGCATTTAGAATTCTCAGCCAAAGAGCTCTTTGGCCTCAGTAAACTACAAACCTCAGAATGCCACAAGATTTTGAAAGTGGAATAATAGCACTATAACAGTATAGTGTGGAAATGGCCTAAAGCATCCATGCAGCTTAGCAACTTTTTAGAGGTACATCATTCCAAATTATGGTGGGCAAAGCAGTGATTAGCGAGGGCCATAAATCCATGCATCGCACCACCTTCCTGACAGTTCCCAGGTCCATGCCTACTACACACTTCACTCCATCCTTGACTGGTTTGACCCAATCACATATTTCCTAGCCCTTATCACACAGAGCCCAGGTTCTCAAAACAACAAGCCTCTCCAGTCTACACTTTCATGTTTTTCCCTATCTATTCTTTCCCTCTCCCATTGTTGCAATAAGCAATTAGCAATAGATACTTTGTAACAATTCAGTGCAAAACATAGTATGGATACATTGTTGTACCAATCAATTAGCAACAGATATTTTGTAATGATTAGAGCAAACCTCAGCAATGACACAACAGTTAGTACTGCAGCAGTGGTTAAATACATTTGCTTCAATACACATCCTGCAGATCAGATTCATTTCCCATAGCAGGATCCTCACAACCTGACAGTTTCTCACTTCAGGTGCCATTTAGTCTATGGCACCCCCCCCCCAGCAGAATAATAACACAACAGAAACATATAACATGGATTATTAGACACATGGATTATTAGAAGTATCCATGTGATATTTTATAGACATTGGTAGATTGTGTCAGCACACACATTATTAAAGGGCTCAAAAGGCCAATAAAAGATTGGCTCTAGAAATGCAGTGACAGCATGAGCATCAGTGAAACCATGGGGGTCTCCTTCAGCAAAGCATCGTAAGATGAACAGAAACGTGTCAAAAGGACTTTCACGAATACATTAATATAGATATTAAACATAGATATCCTTGATAAAGAAGGCACCTTGCAGTTGTTGAACACCTAGTTTGTTTTATTGCTGCCAAGGTGATACTTTTCTCCTCAGCCCAGGCATTGACCCCAAGAAGCGGAGTAGCCATGGGCCAGGGGCTGTTAATAGCTATTCCCAGTGAAATGGCAAACACCATTGTGTAGCGACATCAGTCATTGAAAACATCAATGAGGATGACCTTTTCCCTGCCCCCGTTGCTTTTCTTATGCCTAAAGAATTTGGCATATTCATTCTTTAGGCTCTGAACCCAAATGACCTTTGAAAGGTGAATTTATAACTGCTCCATCAGTCTTTGTATCAGCTCACTTTCCTAACAGATAGGATTAAGAAATATAGGGTGATCATTGGGAAGGAAACATACTTTGTAATAATATATTTCCAGCTAATGGTTAAAAAGTCAGGGTGATAACATGCAAATGCCACCCTGCCCTGTAACATGGAATCGGATGCAGCTTTGACAAGGGCTGTTGCTCTGCTCCACTTTAGCAAAAGACTCCAACACTTCCTCCTTCCCCCATTTTCAAGGCTGTCGTTTGGAATCAGCAGCCCTGTTCCCATCAGGCATCCTTCTGCCAGCTCTGTACTGTACTTCATTAGGCAGCTCTATTTAATGGTTTCAACAAAAGCCATCATTTTAACCCAACTGCCTTGACTAAATTAAAATTTCTAATCTCTGTTTTAGTGTTCTGCAACTGATGTATACATAAGCAAAACTGGTCAACATCTGCTAGTGGGTTGGCCCAAAGTTCGGTAAAGATGTACTTCACATTTCTGAAGCATGTGCAAAGTAACAACGTCCTAATTCTCCGGAGAGCTCTCATGATTTTACTTCGCCATTTGTTCAGACACACTTTAGCAGCATATAAGCCATACAGTTGATTCTCCCCTTGGTTGCCGTTTTATCTGTAGTGTCATTTTGAGTAATTGGGGTATGGTAGCTGATCAACTTTCAGGTTTCTCATTGGCAGAAAGGGACTGTATTGGCACCAAGAAAGGACATGATGGGTCCTTTCGGTGCCTGAGCTAGTGTCCCTCTTTTGCACTTGGCTACCCAAGGCCGTTAGAAAATAAGCTTAATAAAGCCTCTAAGTGCAGGCGTCTTCACTATTCTGAGCCAAGGGCTTGTGGAAAGCGAAGAAATATTTTAAAGCCATGCAAAAGATGGTAAATGTACATATTTAGCCAGTGATCTGTGAAAGTTTTTGAATTAGTTTTTAAAGCTTTGTTAAGACCAGAACGCACAGATGTTGAAAACAAGTTCAGATGTAGCGACAGATGGTATTTGATTATGAAGCAGACTGTTCATATAATACAAAGATGCTGCTTCTGCCATACACAAGTAACTGCAGAGAGTGCAGTAGAAATTTTGGAAGCTGGAGCAGTTCAAGAGGTTCTTTGTGTGGCAATAACTTTTAACATTTTTTTTCAGCAGTGTTAGAAACCCAGATAATTTTCTTCTTATAGTAGTAATGCCCTCAACCTCCTCCCTTTCCTGCCATTTCCCTCATTATTCCTTTTTCAGTTATACTGGCATCTTGTCTCTTCTGGAGTCTGTGCTACATCACACCATGTTCATCAGAGAATCTGAAACAAACATTTTCCGTGGATTTCAATACGTATAAGAACCTACTGGTGTACCTATGTATCAGTTTCTTGTTCTCTTTCTCACTGACATGTCATCACTGTCTTTTAAACTGTCTGTCTGCTCCTCCCTTGCCCGGTTAACTGAATGATGATTAAGAGCCCCTTTCACACATTTACGTTTCTAGACACACATTTAAAATGTTTTCAGAACTTAAAATATAGTGTGTGCAAGCCACCAAAGCATGTATCATGCTTGTCACAGAGCCAAAAATAGCTGAAACTCTCTGTTGAGTGTACTGCCCATGCCAAACCAAGGTTTATTCTGCATAATGTGTGAAATGGTGTTTTTCACGGTAGCCCTAAACAGATTAACTTCTGCTTAAATCAGTGGGGCATACATAAATGTAGGAGTGCCAAAATGGTTCACGACTTAGCAAAGCTTTGAGGCATGTTTATGTTTATGTGGTGGTGGGAGATGACCTTTCTGGTACCCACTGTTCTACTTTACCATATTACCATTACGAAATTACTATTCTTCCTGCTCACACCCATCTACTTTTTCATATCACTCCACTTCTAGACATGCTACTGTGAAGCAGTGTTTCCTGAAAAGTTGTTTGCTTTTCTCACTTGCTCAGATGCTAATGAAATCCCCGGAAATCATGTACTGTATTCTCCTTGCCCCAAATCCAAGTATGTGAACTGGAAGGAGAGGGTGTCAGTGAAGCATCAGGGTGCTGTGTTCAGAAATTAGTTCCTCTGCTGTGTTGTGTTTGTTATAATGTCAAAACTGCTGTTACCTTGTAGCTCTATCTGGAAAAAGGTGCCCAGTCAGCATTAGAAGGTGACCTATTCCTTTATCTCTGGATAATAGGTATGCCTGACCCTTTCTAGAACATGACTTCCAGAGCACTGGCATCATAGTGAAGCTTCCAAATTTGATATTGGTTGCTTGGGCAATGATGAATGAAATGACAATGTTCACTCTCACCCAGTTATGGAGCCAATGGGAACATGGGAAGCTGCCTTATACTAAGGTAGATTATTAGTCCATCTTGTCCATTATTGTAAACTCTGACTGGCAGTGGCTCTCTTAGATTCTTTTCTGTCTCTATTTGGGCTTCCCTGCTGGTCTCTTCTCTGAGTATTCACAGGACCTGACCCTGCTTTACTTCTGAAATCAGACAAGATCTAGGCCAAGATCCTGGATCAGAAACTGTATCATAAAGTTCTGCACATGTAGAACTATGGCATAGCTCCTCCTTATCCCAACCCACCTTAAAATCTGCTTCACCCCTCCTCCCAAGTTGGCCATTTACTGACCAGTGGAGAGTGGGGAGTGGCAGCAAAGCAGCATCCAGCAGCTGGATTCCTACAGCTGGATGCTCAGTGACAGGGATCCTATGGAACCTCTCAGAAGTTCTCCAGAGGTCACAGAGGATGGTATGTTTAGCCAGCGGTCTGTAGCTGGACACTGGTCTGCTCTCCCTCACCTATTCCCATCAGCCATTAAATGGCCATGTTGGGCACAACTGTGGCTGCTTAAATGATGGGTTTGGGGGCTAGATTGGTTGTTGCACATTTATTAGTGACTTCCAATCCTTGTGATGACAAACAAGTGTGTTATGCAATACTGATGCCTTTGTAAATCACAGAATGTCAAAACAGGTGTGCCTGGGATTGTTGCACATGTTCAAGATTTGTCCATTAGGTTTGTCAGGAACTGAACACATATTGACTCAAACTATTATATCACCTGCATTGACTGCTTTGCAGAGATTCTACAAACCAGGTCCTGTCCATATCCAAGAACCCATTCTAAACTAGATAGGCCTACCATGAGGAAGAGTGAGACAACTGCCTCAGGTGGCAGCTGCTGGATGATAAGGAGGGGCCAGTACCAACAAGCCCCAGCTGTTCCCCTTTTCTGGAGAGACAGGACTTTGTGTTCTAAATGACCAGCCATATATATCTGAAGGTAGGCTAGCTGCTGCCAGTGAGGTTGAGGACAGTTTTCCATCATCAATACTGAAGTCAAATTCAGCTGCCAAGAAGAATTTGACTTCTTTTGTAATTTAAATCATAGTCGTGGGGCTTTATCTTTTGTCTCAGGCCGCAAAAATCTTGGACTGGCCTCAATGTTTTGAAATGCTTGTTCTTTGGATAATAAAGATAAAAGGATGAGATGTAAGACACAATTTTATAGTCTGTACATATGTTCAATACATCCCTGCTTCCACTAGGGGAGAGGTATAAATATTCAGTGATTTTGTTCTCATAAGTGAGAGTGAATAATCCATGCTGCTGAGAAAATAAATATTTCTGCAGAGTTCTTACCTGGCATTCGTGCATCCTGAAATGCTTTGGTGAATTATTCTGCACAGAAATACCTGAGAGGGTGTTTTGGGGTTTGTTTGTTTTTTTGGATGAAAAGTATGAGGTTTGCTCAAAACACATTTTTGCTCAAAAAACACTGGCTGGAATCCTGTTGGACAGTTATAAATACATAATCTACCGCTGCCATTCATAACTGCTGCATAGCCATGATCCCCACGCAGCCCCTAGTTTTTGGGTCTGCATGAGGACCGTGAAAGTCTTCCAAAGACTAGTTACCAGTAGACAGCCACTGAGACTGATGGGGACCCTTTCCCCTGTCAGTCAAGAAATAACTGCCTGACGTACCCCTGTCCCATGTGAGTGATCTCCTGTACCGGGGGATCTGTGACAGGGGTCTTTTTTCTGGCTGTTGTGCCAGAGATCACCCCTGGGTGGGAATGTCAGGCAGCCACTTTCTGATTAATAGGAAAACAGACCCCCCCCCCCATTGATCCTGGTCACTGCTTTCCATTAACTGGGAGCACTTGGCTGGAAATTACTTAATATCACAGTACTAATGGTGCTATGTAGTATGTAATGGTCATATGAGATTTCACCATTGTTTTCCAGACAGCCACATATTTTTGGGAAAGATTTCTGTTTTACATGAAAACTAAGAATCTTGAGCAGAAGAAAAGGTGAGTGTGTGGAAAATGCATTGTTGTCGGTGGGGTGTGTGTGTGTGTGTTGGTAGAAAAAAAGAGTCTTATGCAAAAACTCTTTGTTTTTTGTACAAAGAATCCATGACTATTTCTTTTCAGAATAATTTTCCAAAACACTTCAGGATGTGTGAATAGCAGGTAGAAGTGGTGCAAAACTTTCAGCATTGTGTTATTATTACTGAATGGGAGGAATGGGAAACCTAATTTTCATCTAGGAACCAAATATGCTTTCCATCCTAGCTTCCACAGCAACATTTTAAGGTCTTTCTTTACTATTGTAATGTAATGTATCAGTGAAAATGGTTCAGTTTCGATCAGCACTTTTGCCAGGCAAAACTTATGAATGGTGGGTTATCTGAACCATTCAAAAGAAGCATAAGATATCCTTTTCTACATCAGTACAAAATCTTGCAGGTAACCAGTCTGGCAACACTTTGTCATGCAGAATCAGCCATTAGCAAATGTGGTCAATTTTCTCCAGCCTTTGTTTTGCTCAATGTTATTCTGTTTGAGGGCTTTCCTCCAAAGAAAACATTGGTGTCAAAAGTGTCAGGGCCTCAGCAGGGTGAGAAAACCTGAAATCCCCACACAGACTGCTCCATCCTTGCTTCAGTCCCAGTAATTATCAGCCTTCCTAGATGATGCTGTTGACCATTTTACAAACCAGCACGTGAAATGAAGCTGGTGAAATGATGTCTAATTTAACCCTTAGGTATGATGGGTGTATCTTGAGGGAAACCTTTGTTCTTTCAATTCAAACTCAATTTTCAAATATTTAAATGTAGCTATCATATCCCCTCTTAATCTTATCTTAAACATACCCAGTTCCCTAAGCTGGTCCTCATAGGTCATGCCTTCCAGACCCTTCACCATTTTGGTTGCCCTCCTCTGGACATGTTCCAGCTTGTCAATATCCTTCTTGAAATGAGGTGCCCAGAACTGGACGTGGTATTCCAGATGAGGTCTGACTAAAGCAGTATAGAGTGGTACTATTACTTTCCTTGATCTGGACACCATAATACTATTGATGCAACCAAAAATCACGTTGGCTTTCTTGGCTGACACATCACACTGCTTATTCATGTTCACCTTGTGCTCTACTAAGACTTCTAGATCCCTTTCACATGGACAGTTGTCCAGCCAGGTGTCTCCCATCCTATATTTGTGCATTTCATTTTTTTCTGCCCAAGTGTGGGAACTTACATTTCTCTCTGTTGAAATTCATTTTGTTAGCTTTGGCCCAGCTCTCCAATCTGGTATGGTCATTTTGAATTTTGATCGTGTCCTCTAGGGTATTATCAACCCCTCCCAATTTGGTATAATCTGCAAATTTGATCAGCATGCTCTCTATTCCTTCATCTAAGTCCCTGATAAAGATGTTGAGTAGCACTGGGCTCAGGACAGAACCCTGTGGCACCCCACTAGTCACTTCTATCCAAGATGAAGAGAAGCCATTGGTGAGTGCCCTTTGGGTAGGTCAATCAACCAATTACAAATCCACCGAACAGTAGCACTGTCCAGCCTACATTTTACTAGCTTCTTTGCAAGAATATCATGGGGAACTTTGTCAAAGGCCTTACTGAAATCAAGATATGCTACATCCACAGCATTCCCTTCATCTATCAAGCTTGTAACTCTTATAATAAAAAAAGACAATTACTCTGGCATAACTTGTTTTTGAGAAACCCAGGTTGACTTTTAGTGATTACAGCATTGCTTTCTAAGTAATTACAAACTGTTTGTTTAATGATCTATTCTAGAATCTTTCCTAGTATTGGTGTCAGACTGACTAATAATTATTTGAGTCCTCTTTTTCCCCTTTTTGAAGATGGGGATAACATTTGCCCTCTTCCAGTCTGCTGGGACTTCTCCTGTTCTCAAAGAATTCTCAAAGATTATTGCCAGTGGTTCTGAAATTACTTCTGCCAGTTCTTTTAATATCCTTGGATATAGTTCATCTGAAATTCATTTAGAGTAGCCAGGTATTCCTGTACTACTTCTCTACCTATGTGAGATTAAAAAAAAAAACACCCTCATGTTCTTTTTTATCTCTATTTTCTGGTTATGGAATGAGTGAGAATTTCACTACATTTTTTTTAAATCAGATTTTGCCAAAATTCAAATTTGGGGGAGAAAACAAAACTGACTGATTTCCCCATCTCTGTTTTGAAGAATACACATAAGGATACATATAACTGATGTGAGATATAATACCTGCTTGACAAAATGAAACTGAGAACCAAGTCATCCCAGGGACAAAAGAATCATAGAATCATAGAGTTGGAAGAGACCCCAGGGGCCATCGAGTCTAACCCCCTGCTATGCAGGAACATCCATCAAAGCATTCCCAACAGATAGCCATCCAGCCTCTGCTTAAAAACCTCCAAAGAAGGAGACTCCACCGCACTCTGAGGCAGCATATTCCACTGCCAGACACCTCTGACCATCAGGAAGTTCTTCCTGAGGTTCAAGTGGAATCTCCTTTCCTGCAGCTTGAATCCATTGCTCCTTGTCCTAGTGTCTGGAGCAGCAGAGAACAAGCTTGCTTCCTCCTCAACATGACATCCCTCAAAATATTTAAAAATGGCTATCATGTTCCTTCTTAATCTTCTCTTCTGCAGACTAAACATACCCAAGCTCTCTAAGCCATTCTCCATAGGACATGGCTTCCAGACCCTTCACCATGTTGGTCGCCCTCCTCTGGGCATGTTCCAGCTTGTCGATATCCTTCTTGAATTGAGGTGCCCAGAACTGGACACAGTATTCCAAGTGAGGTCTAACCAACGCAGAATAGAGTGGTACCATAACCTCCCTCGATCTAGACACCATACTCCTATTGATGCAACCAAGAATCACGTTGGCTTTCTTGGCTGCTGCATCATATTGCTGACTCATGTTCAGTTTATGATCTACCAAGACTCCTAGATCCCTTTCACACGTACTGCTATCCAGCCACTTGTCCCCCATCCTATATTTGTGCCTTCCATTTTTTCTGCCCAAGTGCAGGACCTTACATTTCTCTCTGTTGAAATTCATTTTGTTAGCTTTGGCCCAGCTCTCCAATCTGCCAAGGTCATTTTGAATTTTGATCCTGTCCTCTGGTGTATTAGCAACCCCTCCTTATTTGATGTCATCTCCAAATTTGATCAGCATGCCCTCCACTCCTTCATCCAAGTCATTGATAAAGATGTTGAATAGCACCAGGCCCAGGACAGAACCCTGTGGCACCCCACTAGTCACTTCTCTCCAGGATGAAAAGCAGCCTTTGGTGATCACCCTTTGGGTTCGGTCAGTCAACCAATTACCAAGCCACCTAACAATAGCCCTGTCCAGCCTGCATTTTACTAGCTTCTTTGCAAGAATGTCATGGGGAACTTTGTCAAAGGCCTTGCTGAAATCAAGATATGCTACATCGACAGCATTCCCTTCATCTATCAAGCCTGTAACCCTATCATAAAAAGAGATAAGATTAGTCTGGCATGACTTATTTCTGAGAAATCCATGCTGGCTTTTAGTGATTATAGCATTGCTTTCTAAGTAATTACAAACTGACTGTTTAATGATCTGCGCTAGGATCTTTCCTGGAATTGATGTCAGGCTGACAGGGGGATAATTATTAGGGTCTTCTTTTTTCCCCTTCTTGAAGATGGGGAGGACACCTGCCCTCCTCATGTCTGCTCGGATCTCTCTGGGATTTCTCTTTCCTAAGAGAAATCTTAGGAAAGTTTAGGTACCTGTACAGGTTCTTTGTCTAAATGATGATAATTTCCAACAGAGATGAGGTGGATGCCTGCAAGAGTGAGAACCATACCCTTGCTTGTATGATGTCATCTCCAGAGAGTCTCACCTGGCTACCTACATGATGATCTTTTTCTCAGGAAGTAAAGACTTTTTTTTTTTTTGGCTCTTAAGCATTTTAAGAACTCATTCAGAAAATTGGCATCTTTATACAATTTCCTGTTGATATTTTATTTTTACGTGTTGAATGGTTTTATTCTGCTGCTGCTTTTATCTTGTTTTTGTCTCCTGCTTCATCAATTGTGGTTTCATTGCACTGTTGTTAAATTCTGAAACACTGTATATTTTTTACAATTTGTACACTGCCCAGAAAACTTTGGACAGTGAGCAGTTTAAATATTCAGACAATTAAATAAAATAGATCATAAAGACATGGCATGGGCTTTTCAACCCAGGGCTGGTATCACAGGGCACCTGCTTGGGCTAACAACAAAACAACCCCTTTGCCCTACCAATTTTTTCTGAGACCTTGCTGTCTGCTCATCAAGTCTTCTCCAGGTATAATCAGAGGAAAGAGAAGGAAAAGCAGCTCCTTCTAAATAAGTTCAAAAGAAGACTGGGAATGAATAGTCAGGAGTGACACCAGTGCGCAGAGAGAGAGGCCCCACAGATGACAATTCTGGGGTATTAACCCAGAATGGTCATAGTTTGGTCTCTTCAGAAAGAGAGATCTGACATACCCAAGTGTTCCTATTCAGCGCCTTGAAGAGGGCAGGCTTGCAAATGAGTATCAGAGTTCCAAATTAATCTTGAGAGAGATAGAGAGAGAAAAGGGAAGGAAGGAGGGAGGGAGGGAGGATGCAGGAAGAAGAACAACCCGTGAACAACCCATGTGATGCAGGTCTGATTAGATTTAGGATTCTGGAATAAGACTCGTCTCTTTTTCTCCAGACAGTTATTAGATTCATGAAAGGTTCCCTTTGGTTTGATATTGTGCTGGCACAAATTGCTGACAACCAGGGCTGTTTTGTACTAAAAGGTGTTAAACACTTGTAATAAATATTTTTCCTTATTTCCCTCAGGACACGGGCCCATCTCTGGTTGGTGAAGCATAAAAAAGAGCTGTCATGCCCAGTTTTAATAGGCAATAGGATTTCAGGCCCCAAGAGTTGTTTCATAGTCTGGCAGTGGACATAATGAAACTGGCCACTGTTGCCACAAGATTTTCCCCATCAAGTGTTCTCCCTTGTCGCCTCCCCCAGCTGCCTGTCTGCTCTGCCTATTACAAAGGAAAACAGGGTATTTGCATTGGATAGAGCAGCTTCTCTTTATTAAGGTTTCTCTTTCTCAGTTTAAAGAGAGCAAGCTCGGATTTCTCAAAATTAGCAGTCATTGCGAATGGAGCAATCCTGAATAGCACTGAAAGCAAGCTAGACTGATGTCTCGCTCAAATAAATTCTGAAGTATATTATTTGACTAGGAGCATGACCACATCATTTCCTCCATTCAGTGCTCTAATTCAGTATGCTGCAACCCACCCACATACACACCACATAACAGCCTTGCCATCCAAGTGGGAATCTGTGTGGCAGATGGGGTGGGAAATGCTTTGAAAAGGGCTTCCAGCACGTAAGTTGAATGCTGAGGCCCTGCTCTAGATTCTGTTTGCAGGCTTCTAGGCTGACCTCTATTGCAAACAAATCCTCCATTGTTCCTGCTCCAATTTATTATTTATTGTTATTTCTTGCAATTATAGCCAGCCATTCCTCTAGTGGGCCTGAAGAATCATTCAGGACTCTCCATTTTTCCCATTTGATCCTTGCAAAAACTGTCCTGTGAGGTAGGCCAGGCTGGGTCTGGCTCATGTCACTCTGTGAGGTTCCTGGGTCAGTAGGGACTTGAACATGGAAAATTCAAAGTGCCAGCCCAACACAGTAATCACTACACTGGGGTAAGAATCTAATTGTTGTTGCTTTTGTTGTGTCCCTTAAAGTTGTTTCCAACTTATGGTGACCTCAATGCAAACCTATCATGGGGTTTTCTTGGCAAGATTTGTCCAGAGAGGTTTCTGTTGCCTTGCTTTAAGAGTTCATGACTTGCTCAAAGTCACTCAGTGGGTTTCCATGGCTGGGTGGGGATTCAAACCCTTGTCTCCTGGAATTCTTGTCTAACACTCAAACCACTACATCATACTGGCCCTCTTTGAGAATCCTGAAGCTTTCCAAATGTCAAATTGCAGCTCCCAGCATTCCCTACTATTAACTATGCTGACCAGGGAGATGTGTCTTGCCCTCCAGAAATATTTGGAGGGCTGCCTGGTTCTCACCTTCCACTGTACAACACACTGACTCTCTCTTCTGTGCTACAGTATGTGCTTCCAGGGGAGGCACAGACTTCACCCTCCCAGCTGGTTTTCCACAGATGGGCTTTGAAAAAACAGAACTTTTCCTCTGTAGCATATGCTTTGCAGATAATTTGCCATGTTTATCCCTCTCATCTTTTTTAAAAAACTATTTCTTTCATCCACATTTTATAGGACTACATTTTTATATATATATTAAGAAGAATAGTAAATTAATAATTTAAAATAAGTTAATCTTCTCTTATTGTTCCAAAAGGTTATGAGTGCAAGTTAGGATCCAACTCATTGGCTGGAATCAGTAGTTTTCCATTTATGGTGACTCTATGAACCAGTGCTCTACAAAAGACCCTACTGGTGCATTACATTGGCTCCACCATGTGGTGGTGGGAGGAAAAATCCTGCCAGTGCTGTGGCTGTGGAAGCAGTAAGGTATGGGATAAATAGGCTGCTGAGAGCCAAAAAGTTGTCTCTGCCTTCCACCACCACTGCTGCAACACCCTGAAAAAAGTGCAACCATTAATCCAGTGCATTGACAGGATTTTGGCCATTACATTTTTTTAAGGGCTCCATCAAACATTTTAGATCTAACACTTAATAATATAGGCTGACATCCCGCTAGTGATATATACAAGTGTAACTTCACCTTACATTTGCATATGTATTTCTCTGGACATTATGAAGTTTAGTATCCCCTCCCTTTGCATCCAAAGCCTGCTTAGGATTCACTAATGCAAGAGCCCCTCCCATGGCCATCATATTGCTGGTGGGGAGCAGAGGAGAGCAGAGAAGCATTTGGTCATGTTCCCATAGCTGCTGAGACTTCCAGGGAATCTCAGTGGATCTGAGTGGAAGATGCCCTTGTTCTGTATCTGGCTATAGGGACATAGCCAGATGCTTCTACAATCTCTCCTGCTCTCCACTAGCAATGGAATGGCCAGGCAGGGGCTATCACAGCACAATGGTGAGTTCTGGGTATGGTGACAGGTGAACTGTTGTCTGAATCATTTAGAATAAATCAGTCTTCTCTCATTGCTCCAGAATGACAGCATAATGCAACAGTAGAACTGTTACACTATGCTTGACCATGTAGTATCTCAGCCAGAGTGTGAGGGAACCCTCTCATTACCAGACAAACTGTGTTGGACATTTCCAGAAATTGTGTTTGAAATCATTCAGGAAATTTTTAGAGGAAAGTTCAGTACTTCGTACTGTTGGTGAACCAATGTGAAGGTACCATCTAGGTTAGTCCATTTGTGATTTAAAATGCCATCACGTCCTTATAGAGGTTGGAAAAATTCTTTTTTTGCCTATAGCCCCCTAAATCCCCCAGTCAGTACAACTTAAAATGCAAGCTAGAGGATCCTGGGAGTTGTAGTCCCCAAATGATTTTTTTTCCAGACTCTGCAACTTCATTGATTCTGTAAGTCAACTGGCACCTCTGATCTTCAGCTCTAGCCAACATAAGCATTTCCACGCTGTGCCTTATCAGTGACCCTTCTAGTTCAGTATTTTCCCTATGAGCAACCATTACATCCACTGTTGCTTTAATCAACATTTTTAATCAATATAAATCCATGGTGCCTTTTTATTGGTTAAGGCCAATGCATATCAAATCTGCCAAGCAACTGTGCTGCTCATCTGCCAATCTCCTTCTGAAATATAGTGGAGTCTGTAAATGGAGACCTGGAACATAAGATTCAAGTGACTAAAAATAGCTTAACAAATTCTTCTAACAGAGACCTACCACGATTGGTATTTACATATAACAACAACAGAAGGTATTGTGGCCATAGGCCACTTGGTCATCCCAGTAAAGTTGCCTATAAGAAAGGTAAACCTATCAGTGTCTTTAATGTTTATCTTTGAAAAGCCAAGGAATCAAGGAAGTAAAAGTGGGCTATTGAGCAACTAACAAGGCAAAATCATGCAGAGAAGGCACAGGATCAGTGAATCTCATACATTGTCAAATCTATGGCTATATCTGTACATTTTAGACTAAGCAAGTTGCTTCAGTCTAAACGTAGGGATATAGGGCAAGTGAGGGGAGTACTCTTGGCTTCTTCCTTCATGAACAGATGAGTTCTTTTAGTTTGAAGAAAGAGCAGAAATTTAGCAGAAGCTTTACTTCTCATGAGGAAGAGGCTGAACAGCAATTTGCTCCAAGTTACATTTCAGCCCCTAGCATCACCCCCTAGTGGTTCTGAAAGTGTCCTCTAACTCTGCTGAACTGTATGGAAGGTGGTTCTGGAAGCTGTTGAGGGTGGAAGAACCACTCAGCATTCTTTCTCCAGTGTCAGTGGAACATCACTTAGTGTAAGAATCTAATCACGTGTGTGCCTGTCTGTCTGTTTGTCTGTGCAGAGGGCAAAATCAGATCTTCTGTTTACAACAATGAAGGTTGGATCAAAAAGTGGAGAAAATGTGGACTTCCAAATATTGGACTGTGGCTCCCAACACTATTAGCTAGGTCCAGGTCCAGGCCCAGGCAATATGGTTTTGGTCCAGGTATGAGCTTGGCGGGGCACTGAGATTATCAGGAGAGGTCATTGCAAGCATGGTTAGAGTCTCCTTGGTGGCTGCACCTAGACTCTGGAGCTCCCTTCCCAGGGAAATGAGAATGACCTCATCTTTGTTGTCCTTTCATTTGTAGGCTTTTTATTCTGACAGGCTTTTATACCAGAAAGTTTTTAAAGAATGGTCTGTGGGGTGCTGTACAGTTTTAAACTGAACTATTTGCTTTTTATCTTTTTAAATTGTATATTTTTTTTAACTTGAAGTTTGAATTGTTTTAATAGTATGATTACTTTAATTCTATTTTAATGTTCATTTTTTGTACGTTTTTAATTGTATTGTTCCTTTTAAAATGTAAGCTGCTTGAGTCCCAATTTTTGGATAAAAGTGGGATACAAATAAATATAAAAGCAATAATAATAATAATAATAAATAAGGAGGAGGAGGAGGACGGAGAGGAGGCGGTGGCAAGTGGTGCCTGATGGGTGTTGCAGCCAAACATCTAGAAGGATATACTTTTCTAACCCTTATATGAAAAGTTTTTTTAGTCCCTAGATTAAATTGTCATCATTTGCAAAAACAGGATGCTCAGAATGTTTACTAAGGCAGGGGTGGACTACTTTACATGATTTGTGTTCTTTACTTGCCTTCATGGGTCATAAATTGGGAATGCTCAAGCTCCTCAACTTAAAGTCCTAAATGAAACAAGGTAGCATCTTAAAGAATTTTCCTAAACAGAAAAATTCTGTTGTGCAAATAGGAGAGATGTAAAAAAAAAAAAAATATCCACAGATATTCTTGTTTTTGAAAAAAAAGCTGTCTCAGTATGTTTCAACACATTACAAGACTTTTTGATAATGTTTTCATTTTTTAATATTTCAGGACTCTATTGTACGAAACATTGCACTTTGCAAAAAATATTTTCATGCAAAAATGTGTTGTGCTTTCACAAAATGCAACAATTTTGTATAAAATGGGGTTTTTGTCCAAACAAAATACAAGAAATCATTTAGAAATACACGATAGTTTTCACTATTTTACTCAGCAGAGAGAAAACTTAAAATGTTTATATGTGCCAGAGCAAAACAATTGAAGATGTACATCATTAGTGGAATTGTGTTTAGGGAAGGTTGCCTTCAGCTGGTTCACCTTTGGCATTAAACAGTTAAGATGTTTAGAAAAGAATATAAACCATGAGCGATGAGCTTGTAATTTATATTTTATTTTGCACAAGCTTGCATATATACTGCACATACATTCAGTTTAGAGAAGATGGAAGGCACACAAGGCAATTGAACTACTGTATCCTTTAAGTGGTACAAAGCAAAAAGGTAAAGGTCTGGAGAGTATACAAAAGCTTAAAACACACAAAATAAGATTCCCTCCCTTCCCACCCCACCCTCCCCCCAAAAAACCATTTTTCCTGATTTCTTTTTCAATTTAGTAGCTGCCAAGCTAGAATTGTAACTTTTTTTTTTAATCAATTGTCTACTGCACCTTTTTTTCCCTCCATACAGACAGGGGAGTCTTCATGTTTTATCACATCATCAATTAATATTACAGTACATCCTTGGCAATACAAAATTGTACACCATCAAATAAATTAGGATAAATTAAACCAATAAATTATGCAAAGTCTTCAGAACAATAGACAACAACAAAAAAATTCCACAGTTGAAATTGCCTCTAGCTAAAAAATAAAATTAAAAAAATCAAAAATTGACTTTATTAATTCTGTTATTGTACTAACTTCAAATTAAAGGATTTCATTACAAAAAAGTTTAATAATGCTATTTACAACATATTGCTAAATAATATAAAGGCAGTGTTTTGTCACTTTTGTAACTATATACATATGAGAAGCAGCTGGGACAATAGCAGTTTTATACCTTAACCTTTGACTCTTCTGGTTAAAATTTAACTGTTAAATAAGTATATTTCTCTAACTTTTGAACTCAGATTTATGTGGTTAGAATATATGCATGTGTTTGACTTTTTTCATAAAAAAATCCTGCAGTATAAACTCAATTCCTTAAGCAAGTCCACACTGGATAGTTTGGGGTAGAAATTAAGCTGGAGGTCTTATCTGGATTTGACCACAGATTATATTTTAGTATTTCTGATGGCAACTGGCTGAACAGAGAAAATAAATGATATTCTCATATCACAGAAATGGCTAAAACCACCACTTTGCCTTACAGCTATCCTTAAGAAGATGCAAAGGTTAAACACCAGTTTTTATCCCAGCTCAATATATGATCATTTTTCAATGGTTTACAACCAACAGTTCTACAGAAAACAAAATTGCATTTCCTTCAACAGAACATTTAAGTGCAATACAGTAACTGCTTACTCATATAAACCAGTTACATTCTTTAAGGGGAGCTTTTTGAAAACAATGCTTATTAAAACTTCCAAACACAGAATAGATACCCAAAAGAAGTCTTTGCACTAAAACACCAATAGTTACTATATAATACACATGACAAATAGAAGAGGATTTTTTTCCCCATTTTTGAGTACTTCTCATGTACAATGCTCATTTGAGGGGGTTTGCAAACCACTTATATATATTTATATATATTTATATATATATTTATAGATATAGATATATATATTTATTTATATCTTTCAGTTCTGCTGGTGAAAGTCCTATATTTAAAGCCACAAAAAAAATTTCACTTTTATTTCTTAATTAATATTAACCTGTGGGTAGAAAAAAACCCTTTGCCAATAATTTACTTTGTGCATACAGAAAAAAAAAATCTATAACTTTACAGAAACTAGATTGCTCATGTCCTGAACACATGATGAGATCTCTCTTTTAAAAGTACTGAGCTGGGTTTTAGAGAATGCTTTCAACTATCTATACAGTTAACTGCAGCGTTTCTTACAAATTTAACAGATGTTCTCAGAATGTAGTTATTAAAATCATATGCCTTTTTATTCAAGAAGAGCCATCAAGCTGAATACATACATTGCTTTATAAAAGTTCCCCTCACTATAGATGTTCACCCACATACCTGGTACAGTAACAATGATTCTGCAAACTTAAAACACTTTAAATTAAATAATACTCAGAGGCACAAAGCAAACCTCAGAAATATATGGGCAAACACGTCCTTAAATAATTACTACATTCTAATATCTTTCACCTTTTAAAAACCATTAAATGTGAAGCGTTCTCATTATACAACCAGAGATACAGTAAGAATTAAATGTTTCATAGTTTCAAATAGAACATTCATCTCACAAAACATAACAAATGTTTAAAATAGGTTCTTAATCTACATCGGAAAAATGTAAGCTTTTCACTTCACACGCATATTGTGTGTGTATCAGTATATATACATATATATAATCTATATATTATCATGTGTATATGTGGGTATATATGTATGTATATGTATACACATATATATAATACGTATGAAATATTGCTTCTATACTACTCTTCATTAGGCTAAGAAAACAAGATCTGCACCGCTGTTACAAAAAATTGGCTTCTACAAGAAATTTTCAAAAATTGAATGCTGCGCAAACGACTCGAAAAAAATAATTTGCATTATCAAACTGTTCTAAAAATTCTCTTCTTCAAAAACTTATTCTCCTGCTTTTGTTTGTTTGTTTGTTTTTATTTTTTTCTTTAAAAAGACACAAAATATGCATAGCTATCAACATTATGTCAAACAGCTGGGGAAAAGAGGGGAGGGAAAAAAAAAAGAATTTAGTGTTTATTGCAGCTGTAGTAACCGGGAGTTGGGAAGATGGGAGAGAAAGGTTCAAAAATTGTAAGCCACAGAAGGCACAAGAACAATTGTACTTGTAAAGGGGAGAAAAAACTGGTAATTTTAAGGATTTGTTTTACTTAATCCTTCCGCTGGTGCATTTGAGGTTTAGGCACACACTCTAACCTCCAGTTTCGATGCAGAAAAAGTTATATATGAATGAGGAGGACATGAATGTCAACATGAGATTTTAACTTTTTTTTAAAAAAAACTACTTCCTTATCTAAATGTCTCTTAGTACAATAAGAGCATCCATCTCCCTTTGATGACCCAATCCTCTGTACAGTTTTTGCTGAGAAAAAAAAACGCTTGGAGGGGTAGCCTTATTTTGCTCAATAATGTTGTCATAGCAATAATGATACTAATATGCTTAGCAATAAAAAGAATATATATATATATATATATATATGGAAAATATTTTCACAAGTGTGTTTGGTTGTTGATTGCTGTCAAGTTGGGCTTGACTTATGGTATGAAGCCCTTTGAAGCCCCTTAAGACAGCCCTACTAACAGTCCTACTAAGGTCTTTCAAACTCAGGGCTGTGGCTTCTTTGATAAAGGCTATCCAAAAATTACAGGAAGGCTATGGCTTTTTTTTTTAATGTCCAAGGTGACAAAAATGAAATGGTAGCGTCTCTATGTAAGTGATTGTCATAAAAGTGGGTGTGAATCTGAATATAGTTAACTATCTGGTGCAACTGAATAGAAGATACTTATACGCTGGGGAAGCATATAGTTGTCTTTCCATGTTCATGACCATTAGGGGCACAAGGCCCCCACAAAAGTGGAAAAACTGTGAATATCTCTAGGCTGCAGCAGGAACCATGCTAGCTGCCCAGTTTTCCCTTTGAGGCATTGGGGTTCCTCTGCAATGGAGAAGTGGGCAGCTGGTGGGGCTTGCTGCTGCCCTACACCATTTTTAATAGGGATTTACCAGCCCTGCCTTGCATTCACAGTCTCTCACATTCTCAAGAGGCTTGCCGGGAGACTGTGAATGCAAGATGAGACTTGTACAACGCTATTAAAATGGCTGAGGGCAGTAGTGGAGGTGGTGGCAAATAAACCAAAAATAATCAAATTTGTGAATTAAACCCATGGATGTGGAGGGCTGACTGTAGTTCTTGAATGCTTCCTGCATACTATCCGAGAGCTTCAGTTTAAATGAGAACTGGAAGGTTCTCCTACAGGAAAAATAAAAGGCCTAAATCAAAGTTTTCATCCTGTTTTTAAACTGGAACTGCTACACAAGGAAAGGCTGTTTTGAGAAATTCCAAACAGTGGTGGTAGTGCAGAAGAGGAAGTATTTCACTGATGAAGTCCTTGCTAGTGCAGAGGTTTAGAATTATTGTAATTGTTTTGGCACAACAGTAGCTCTACTTTCTATGCTAGTAGTTCATCTAGACTAGCAGTGACAAGAACAGGGAAAACCAACCTAAGCAAGGGATTGTGAGTGATTCAAGAGCATGGATTCTCAGCAAAACCCAACAATGGGAAATGTTATGGACATCATACACAGAAAGAAGGCCTGGCATTGTTAGTGCCAATTCGATGGATGCAAAAAATTGTACCAAATTACTTTAGAAGATGTTTAGTAACATGGCTTGCTTTGAGCGTAATGCCTGCTGCTGCACAAAATGGTGGCCTTTTATCCTATGCTACTAACTGCATTGTCTACACTGCACTGATACAGTCCATGTAGTAGTAGTAGTAATAGTAATAGTAATAATAATAATAATAATAATAATAATAATAATAATAATAATAATAATGGGCCACAATCCAAAGAGCAATAAGCAAGGGGTTTCTAAAAAGTGTATTAGATCTGGTTTAGGCATTTAATAAACCATGGTTTATTAATCTGGGAATGAGCTTTGGAACTACACATTCTCCTGATACTTCTTCTTGCTGTGTACCAGCTTTGGTGCTTTGAACATGATCTGTTTAAACTACGGTTTACCTCTGAAAGACAGAATCCTCATCTAATGTTGATTTACTAAACAAGAACTTAAAAGCATGATCAAACTGGGGTTTAAGATATTAAACACCCATTAAACCACAGCTCTCCATTTCAGTTAAAGTAAGGAGTAGTAACGTGAATAGTCCCAAATTCAAGTGTGAAAAGTCAGAGGTGAAATGAGAGGTTTGAGAATCCATGACTGATACTTGTTCCTGGATTAATAAACTGTGCTTGATCAACAATGATGAATTAAGCTACAGTATGAAAGTCCCCGATGGATTTTGTACATAGTGTTTATTTTCTGGATGTGTCTTGCTTACTTTCTTGAGCAAAAGTCTTGCAACAGGGAAATCCCTACCAGACATGTATAAAAGCCATTTCTGCGTGAGGAAAAGAGTCACTGGATTGCACTCTGGCTGCCCTAGTTTCTATCTTTTAAAAAATCGTCAGGTCTTAAGGCTTTTTGTGACAGTAACTACCTTTAACCATCTCTCATGCAGTATTTGTACAAGAAGCATGTACAGCTGTTTGTGTTACGGTAATGCCATCTGGGGTAACTTTCACTCCCTAAAGTCAAAATATATTTTGTCTTTTTTCATTTTTTTTTAAAAAAATCAAATTCCAGGAAGAAAAAAAGAAGGGTGGGTATCCTAAGAAAAAACCGAAACCCTGCTAATCTGTAAAGCAAGTGCATTATATCTAATTAGTGTCAACTCTGTATCAAATTGCCAAGGAAAAGGGTCAATAATGTAAATTGCTAGCCCAGTTAACAATAAATTCTTACTGCATCTGTACAAAAGACAACAGAAAAAACAAATACATAGTGCCATAGCATATCAGAAAACACTATTAGACACTACATCTTTGGAAGAAAAAAAAAAACGGAAACCACTGGAAAAAAGCATAAAAACTAGCAACAAGCACCCAATCTGGCAGATTATTTGTGTCAACTCACTCCAGATGGATTCATACAACTCTTTTTACTATTTTGCCCTGTAAAGTAAACTTGGTTTGGTCACCTTGAGGAGAAATTTGATCTTGGACTGCACTAACATGCGTTCTCTTTCTGTAAATGCCAAAAATTAGAGCTGCCTCTATGTTCTAAATTCCCACTCATTGCTGAAAATGGCAGCCATGCATATTATTCATGTAACCAACACTAAAAAGAATTTACTGTATTTCAGTGCTGTGACAGTTTGCACTTCTGGGACCATGCCACTGACCATGGGTAAGGAAACTGTCCACCAGGGCCTCAGTGCTCAATTTTAGTAGACATTATGGAGGGGATACAGAACTGTTTCCATGGCTGCCACTTTCTGGGGCACCTGAATGCCCAGCATCATATTAACTTTGACCCAGAGACCTATAAAAATCATGTTTTAATCAGGACTCGATTAATTTAGGTGGCTTTTATTCACAAGGTAATTGCAAAAACCTATCTTGAAGTAATTTTTTTTAAAAAAATGGATGAGCCCCATTCTTGCTTATATTGTGTATTACTTTCATGTTTTATTTGCTGCTGACTTTTCTTGTACAAGAGAAGTTGCTTAATCAGTTCCATTCACTGTTAATGAATCACTTATATTTGAGGAAATAATAAAAGTGGCTAGCTTCTGCTTTCCTAGCCAGTGGGACAAGGATAAAGTTCCTACATGATTTATAGGCATAATCCAGAGCTAGTTAAGCATACTTAAGTCCCAGTTAGATAGCAAACATGGTTAACCACTTACATTCCATTGGATTCAATGAAACCCGGTATGCCAAATTTTCTTCACAGTTGTGCTCTCTTTCTATATTGTGCCTAGTTCATTCCTTTAAACAATATTTTCTATAAAATGTCTATTCAGTTTCTATTATCCAGAAAGTTTTCTTGTACATTGAGATGTTATCATTTTTTACTTTTTTTATTTTATTTTATTTTTTTGCCTCAGTAATTTAAAAATAAAGCAAAGGTATCTTACAATGTTGCTCAGATGTAAAGTGAAATTCAAAACACTTTTTTTCAGGTAAAAATATGAAATATCAAATATATACACCACCTAAGGACTTGTGGGTGAAGTTGGGGAAGGGAGAAGAATATATTTTGATAAAAACTCCATTCAGAACATGGCTCCAGACATGATGATTCAGTGTGATAATTTGTCATGACACAACCCAGTTAAATTTCAGCATTAAGCAGATGAGTGGACAACTAGTATTAAATTCAATGGGATTAAACTCCAAGAATGTATACATAGGACTACAACCTGAAGTTCCCTTTGATTTCAATGGGAGAGATTTACCACATGATTTTCCAGTAAATTAATGGGACATAAAAATGGATCATTAAGTTGCAGTTTTAAGTTGGATCATTAAGGGCACCAGCTGGTCCAGGGGCTACAAAGGCTGCCAAAAATACCAACCCACCCAACACAAAAAGCCCTGGAAGTAGCTGGAGATCCAGCTTTGTTTTGAAAAGACAAAAAAAGAAAAAAAAAGAAAAAAAAGAGGGAACATGGTTTTTTTAAAAAAAATATTAAACATTAAACACTGCAAGGAGGTCCTACAACCAATTAAAGGAGAGCATTGCTACTCCTGAAGTCTTCCAAAAGAAGTTATTTAGTTTTTTCTTTTTCTTCATTTTTTCCCTAAAAAAAAAAAACAAAAGTCTGAGGAAGGAGATCATGTTGAGGGCTACAAAAACAGTCCTGGGGGCCATGTGGGGCCACAGGTCTGAATTTTGGCCATCCAAGGTATGGAGAATGAAATGCTACTGTATTTCAATAAGCTGACTATGTCATGGAAATTGTGGTTGTTGTGTTTGCTCAGATCCCTTGGCTTTAAATAAATTAATGTTGTTTCAAGTACTATTCTTTGCTTGAAAGTGCGGGGCAGAAGGAAGGTAAGTAATGGTGTGGTGGACTCCAAAAGGGCATCCCAGCACTAGATTACCACCTTGAACTGTTTTAGTATGGATCAAGACCTCTCTAGAATCTGGAATAGTGTGGAATAGACCCATTTCCAGCCTGTAGTAGTTCCTAAGAGATCCTCCCTTCTTCTTTCCCAGCCTTTCAAAAATGGGAAGACAGGGGATCCTATAATCCATGACAGTAGAGCATATGGCTCATGGCATTGTTACGACACAGAAAAGGAGGGGAAATTATTCAGGTCATATATGTGTTCTTGCAAAGGAAAAGCTTGAATTCCAGTGTGGATTTTTATTTTGTTTGAATAACTAGAAGGGATATCTATGCTTGAAAAAGAGTGTGTAAATTGTGTAGAATTGAACTGCAGCATTAGAACAAAATGGCCCTAAACTTGGTAAAACAGGTTTGTACACATTGGAAAAAAATTCTTCTCCCAGGGTTGAAGGGGTGGAGGTGGGATGAAGTAGCCCATCTTTTTTCTTGTGAAATGTTAAGTTATGGACAACAGTTAAAAAAAAAAAAAGACTGGAGTTAAAATAATCATCCACTTTTTACTGATCTAAGTAAGAAAAAAATTACAAGGGTTTGTGATCTGATTTCACATACATACATTATTATATTATATGTATATGAAATGAATATAGACATACACACACAGAGAGAGAAAACTTGGGCATCAAAAAGGGGTGTCTGCTACTTTTTTTTTATACATTCATAAATAGTGGTTGAAATTTCTACTCATGGAGAAGCTCTTGGAGGCAGTTTGGGGATTTGAAAATTTCAGGAACTTCACTGTCCAGCTTACAGATGACCTTGTATATGGCCTTCTTCCAGGAAGGATCAACATCTTTGCCTGCGATAATGGCATTGAAAAACTCTCGTAATGTGATCTGAGCCACTTCCAGGAATCTCTCTGGAACCTGCTGATACAAGGAGACAATGGCATTAATAAAAGTTTTCAGTTTCAAGTCTCTGGGTCTTCAAAGGAAACTGAGCTAAGTTCTTGCTTTCAAAAGGGGGCTTACATAGCACCTGCATTTTCTAAATGTGGCAGACCTCTATTCTCTTAGGCAAGGCTGTTATATATAGTACAATAACTTTTAAAACATGTGTTAACTAGCTTTGTAAAGTTGAACCACAGAATGTAGGTATTAAAATATGAACATCTGGGTTTAGAGGGTGCTGGATTCATAAGATATAATTAGCAGAGGAAGGGAATGAGGAGCTTGAGGAGGGAAGAATTCAGTTGTCTTGAAGGTCTGCAGGATATTTTGTCTGGATATGAATGTGTTTATTCACTCTCTTCCCTACAAGTATTCTTGAGAGCATTTACCATGTACAGAACAACATCACAATCCAACATCATCTTCTTGTGGCCAGGCTTTGGTCTCAGTAAACTACGAAAATTAGCAAAGAATCAGGGTATCCATAAATGGTTGTTTGTAATTTAATATATCCATCCTCTCTTAAAGTCCATCGTCTTGTGTTCTGGTTCCACACTTGCTTTGTGTGTGATGCTCTTCCTGCATTTTATCCTTGTGGTCCCCTTTCAGCCCAAACACCCCAATTAAACAATACTTATTCAACAAGGACTCTGGCCATCCTGCATTCATAGACCCAAGTATTAGATCATTAGGTTTTAAATGATAAATGAATACACCAGTACACTGAATAGTCAATACATGTGGGAACAAGCTGTCTTCAGTATCTTCCATAACGGTGTATATGGAAGAAAATGTGTCTTTGGTGAAGACAACATACCCCAAATCAGTTCTTGTTCCTTGTCTTCAATACAAAACAAAAAGGGGTGCAGAAAATGTGAGGAAATCTCTTTCAACCAAAGGACTGAATTCCATTTCAGGGCTGCATTCCTGTGGCGGTGGGGCACAAGGCCAGAGAGTAGGACCAAAAATATCAACATATTTTAGCTTCAATTACTTCCTGCCAGTAATTCAGCATTAGGAAAATCATTTCACTCTTTAGAATGGAAAATCTGGTAGAAAAATGGTAAGTGATATCATGGTGACCAGGACATAGCTTTTGGGGGAAGCACAGGGGGCTGGCTTGAGACTGCATGAAGGTCTGAAATTCCCCACCCTTGGAATAACTGTTGGTACAGGACAGATTTACTCAGCATGGTACTCCCCAGGTGTGTTGAAATATGATCATGTGTTGGTTGGAGTTTGTAAGAGTTGTAGCTCAGCAGATCTGGAGGGTGCCAAACTGGAGAAAGCTGTTACATGACAAGAGAAGACATGGCAACTGGGTTTCACTGGCACATCACATGCTTTGTACAAAGAGGGTCACATATTAAATGTCTTCCATCCTCAGAGCACCAATGCCCAGTTAGCAGGTGCCTGAAAAAAAAATGTATCTCTGAGACCTCAGAAATGTACTGCTAGTTAGAGTAGGCAGTATTTGGTTTAATGGAGCAGTGATCTGGCCCGGCCAGTTTCATATGTTCTGTTCTAAGAATGTGTTCAAATTTAAAATGGAGTATATGTATTCTTGAACGTAGCTCACTAGCCAATATCAAAGTAGCAATCTGGCCTCCAGAGAAAAGGTCCTGAACCCGAGCCCTAAAATCAACTTGAACCAATGGATTGAGATTACAAGAAAAGAGATTCCACGTAAATATTAGGAAGAACTTACTTAAGTGCTATTTGAGAGTGGAAGAGGGTGATATGCTGTTTTTCTTTGAAAGTCTTTGAACAGAAGTTGGTCATACCTAAATAATGCTTTAGTTGTATATTCCTGCATGACAAGCATTTGAAGTAGATGGACCTTCCAACTCTATGGCCCTTTCCACAGTAGCCTCCCATCCTGGCATGGGGATGGGAGAGGAACAGAACTGCGATGATGCTTTTGTATGATGTCATCGCAGTCCCGCTCCTCTCCCATCCTCAGGCAGCACAATGGTGGATTAAATCATTGACAGGTTTTCCCTGTCAATGACCCACAATCACACCACCATCCTGCACTTACCTGTCCTGTGGAAGGCTGGAAGTGCAATGTTGGCACTTCCTGCCCCAGGGAGAGGCATGTCCACCATTCTCCCTTTCACAAGGAGCTGGTCTGGTGTGGAGGGGAGCGCTCCTTTTGTTCTCCCTTCCCAGCAGAGCCACTGCCAGGATCACCACTGGAGGACCATGCAAGAAGGTAGGGTGTAGAAAGGGCCTATGATTCCCTCCTAACTCTATGATTGTACAATCCAATGATCAGCATTAGCATAAGATATGTTATAGCTTCAGAGGAAGAAGAAGATGGTGTCCCCTTTCATACCATGTACAACTGCTGGACTGGCAGTTGACACTTTGTGCTACAATGACAATGGAAGAGCATCCTCCACAATGCCTGAAGGTAAGAGGCCACCTTAAACAGCCCAGGGCACACAACTTTCCCCATCAACACTTTGCTGCCACAATCAGTCTTTGTCACCTGGGGTGACCATCTGTCAAATGGCCTCAGTTAGATTCTAACCCCAAAAGCCACCTTTCACCTGTAGACATCAAATGATTTTTAGGAACTACCACACAAGACTCTTCGTCCACTGACTCTGGATGCTATTTGGAATTTCAAATCTGGCTAATGAAACATTGTTCCTAAATATTACTCCACCTTCTTTGCTCATTACATGGATAGCCTGAACGTTCTACTTCAACTCTTGTAACAAAGCACTGGAAGTTCTGTCAACCCTTGGAGCAGATGATACACAAAGTAAATTCTAAGCCAGATTTTGCCATGAGGCACACATGTGATCAGAGGCTGCTGAAGTCAGTGGGAGTTGCTTGCATGCACTAGAGGGTGGAATTTGGACCCAAACACTGAGTGTCCTTTGCAAATGGTATATTGACTCATAACGCTGAAGGAGTAACATACAAAGAGGCGGTGGGGAGGCGTTCAGTACCAGGGATGCAAACAATCATTTTTGCTCACAGAGAAAAATAAGTTTAAGTGACACATCTTTATGTTTAAGTTGTTGGTCATATAAACACAGAGTGCTCTAATGATTATACTGCTGTTTTTCAGGGGTTGCAGGAATCTAGCTTTTGCTGTCATCCATGTTGTAGAAAAGATGATGGGGAAGTTGAGGTTTGGGGAAGGTGGGAGGTATTTGCTAAACGTTATGGAAAGTTAACAAATATTTGATACATTCAGCCAAATATTTCTCTGGAGGTTTGAACAGGCATTTGAAAACAGTAGACATTTTTGCCTTCAGAATAGTGTCACAGATTCCTGTTAGCTTATTAATTTATGTATGAATCATGGATGTTATAAGGGGTAAGAGGGGTACTCTACGGCCTTATATTGGACCAGTCCCTTTGTCCATCCTGTCCAGTATTTTCTATTCCTTTAACTAGCAAAAGTGCATTGTGATGAAGTGTTTTGCGTAAGCTATACATTTCTTTGAGTGTGACTCCCGCAGCTGGGAACCAATACAGAAATATCAAAATCAACTAGTCTTTCAGAAGAAGGAAATCATCCTAGTGAGCAAAGATGTAAGAATAAGCTCCAAAAAAGGACAAGGAAGAAACAGAAAGGGCGAATGGATTCTATCCTTCAAAATACTGGAGGAACACACATACTACAACCATGGGTTCTCGTGGCAAAGAAGCTCAAGAACTAGGTCAAAGTGAAATGGCAACAGACAGAAATAACAAGTTCCCAGGACTGAACAGCATGTACCTGGGATTTTTAAACTCAGTTTCAACTGGTTGATAGTTGAACAAAAATATATAACTGCTGCTAGAGAACAAGAAGGTAACAGGCAATGCATATTCTTTAACGATCCAGAATATGGGGTCAGCATAACCTATGTATAGGTGAATTGGATTTAAGATTTACTAGTGTCAGAAATATTAAACATATAGATGAACAAGCCTTGCTGAAGAATCATCTACATGTTCCTGGAGGAAGAAGTAGTAATAATGTCAACTGGGATTTATTCAAAGAGGGTAGGGTCAGAAGGAGACCAAAGTTTGAATCCATGCTTGGCCATGGAAACCCAGTGGCTTCAGAGGAAGGCTGTGGAAAAACCCTCTGAACAAATCTTGCCAAGAGAAGATTGTGATAGTTATGCCTTAGGGTTGCCGTAAGTCAGAAACATCTTGAAGGCACACAACAACAAAAAATAACAGTGGAAACTACAGCTCATTGGCTGCATGGGGCCGCAAAACCTTTTTTTACAAGTCCCTCTGAGTCCTGACTCTCCCAATTGAGTATTTTTGTGGAGGCAAAACTTTTCTTCAAATCATCCCACATACCCTCCAATTGCAGCCAATTACCCATTTCTGTACCCTGAACCCCTACTCCTTAAAAACTTTAAAAATTAGTGGACAATCCAGGAAGTTAAACCCTGTCAGGTCAAATTTAACAAAAAATGTAGTAATGTATTCCACCTGGGAAGGAGTGGGTTGTTCTTGTGTTCCTTCAAGTTGTTTCCAATTTATGGTGACCCTAAGGTAAACCTATCACAGGGGTGTTTTGGCAAGATTCCTTCAGAGAGGGGTTGCCTTTACCTTCCTCCAAACCTGAGCGTGTGTAACTTGCCTAGAGTCATCCAGGGGTTTCCATGGCTGAATGAGGATTCAAATCATGGTCTCCAGAACTTTAGTCCAGTGCTACACCATGCTTGCTATAGGTGCAGGGGCATAATTTGTCCCCCACTGCAGTTACCCACCCTATCTATATATGGTCTGTCCTTCAACAAATAATCTGGGTTCAAGAGGTGAACTATTAAGGTAACCAAGTCTGGAGATGAGACCAAAATATGCAATACAGAGTCAAGCACATCATGAAGGGCACCTATAACTTCTTTTAAAATTATGCAAACCATGACTGAGAACCTGCATCATCAACATAACTACTACCACAGAACTTCATCACTGATGGTGCCACCTTCCCAAAAACTACCATTTAAGCCAGACAGTGCCCCAGCTGAAGAGTTTCCAAGGTGCTATATAGATCAGGGTGCTGGAAAGTAACAGCCACAGCACTCTCCTAGTCATGGGATGCACTGAGAACAGAAAGCTAGAGAGATGCTGTGGGGTCCTGCTTCAACTGCTACATCCCATGACTAAGAGAGTACTCCAGTCATCATTTCCTACCACCCGATCTGCAGTGCCCTGGAAATCCTTCTGCTAGGGCAATGCTTGGATGAAAAGGTATGTTGGGAGGGCATGTTAATGACAATAAATGTGAATCCCAAAAGTCCAGCTTATGATCTCGTAACTACTGAACAGGATGCCAGCCAATGTGATTTAGAAGTAACCCATCTGATTCTCATGGCACATATTCCTAATTTCATGATCATATAAATGGACTATAAATTACCTTTAACTCTCTTGAGACAAAACAAGTCTTGGCAAGTGTCACAAAGTGATATTTAAGTTTCAGAATAACATATGCAGCTCTGGCTGTATTAACTCTAAAAGAATAAAACAGAACACAGAAAACGACATAGTGGGCTAAATCAAATTGATAGTTCCAACTAAACTAAGATCCACTGAATCAATAGGACTTATATAACTGTTGATTTACCATTTAGCAATTGATTCAGAAGGTCTACTTTAGTTTGAACTAGCAGTTTGATTTAGGCTTTAGAATTAAGTCAAATTTGCAAGAAAGAATATAGCACTACAATCCCTTCACAATACATTCATAGGAACCACTCACATGAAATTGCTTTCCATGTGGGAAATACTGCATTAGACGGAAAGCTATAATCTTATTTGAGAACTTTCTGTATGCTAGTAAGCATTGGTGTAGTGGTAGAAAAAGCTAAAATGTTTATAGGTGTGATGGTCTAAAAACCCTTGAAACCAAGGCTAACAAAAGGTGGTGGCAGGGGGACCTTCTATTAGTGAAGAAAGAAAATCCTCTCACTATTATCTTAGAAGTGTATGGCAAAATTTTGGGAAGCTTCTCCAACATTCAAGTATTTAAACTGACATCTAAGTATAAGCTGTTAATTTCTGGTTAACCCAGGTATGGGGAACATGTGGCCCTGCTCATGTTGTTGGACTACCATTCTCATCTGTGCTAGCCAGCGTAGCCTACGGTAAGGATGGTGGGAGCTGTGGTTAAGCAACATCTGGAGCACCACAGATGCTCCTTCCCTCGGTTAAACTTGATCACAACTAGTTGTAGTTTCCTGCTACATGAGTCTACACACAAGGCTGGGTGTGTAAAGAAAATATGTCTTACTCAGACAGTATCTTCTTTGCTAACATATAAGGTGTATTTATTTATAAAATATATCTTGAAAAATTGTTAAATGTGAAGTGGCTCTTAGCTAGATAGATAGACAGACAGACAGACACTCTGGGATTCTTATAGAAAAAGTGTAAGAAACATTTTTGATTGCTATCACATGCAACCTTAGCCTTTACAGATAATTTCCTAATAGGTTTATTTACAACCTGCAATTGCCTTTAGCTACTGAACATCTCTAGCTTCTGAAGAAACACATCCAAAATGAGTAGCTACATAGACTATGTTTCCAAGGACTTACAAAAGACCTCAGCCGTTCCTATCCCAGTCTATTTTTATTATCCACCCAGCTCATTTTCTCATGCCAGGGGGCCTTGCTTATTCTTTTGTGCTGCATTTTATCCTAATAACTAGGGCTCACTAGGATTTAGTCTGAGCCAGGGCTCGCCAAGAGTTAGCCATGGGACTTTTCATACCACAGAACCATTCTGAATTTTTTTTTTAAAGTACAGAACACCTTTCTCTCTCACCATTGACTAACCACAAAGAGACCTCATAAGTCAAGGAATATACAGGACGGTTTGTGGATAAGATGTACAGCTTGGGAAAATGGCTGTGTTAAGAGGAGCTGTAGTTCAAAAATTTAGGTTTTTCTACGCTCTGACCAGAAGATGTGAACAGATTTGCTTAAGTGTAAAAGATCTCCATTTTAGAAATCTAACACTGCACAGCTTAGCGTACCTAATTCCTCCCCCTTTTCTTTTGACTAAGTAGAAAATATTTTCTTAAGAGAATGCACATTCTGAGGCAATGTGTCTAATTGTTTAAATGGATGGATGGCTATATGGATTCTTTCTTTCCAGTGGCCAATTAGCCAGTCAGCTGTGCTAATTGTGTGTGTCTGGGGGTAACTTTTCCCTGACCCTAAGTGATGATGGCCTACTAAGTACATCTTTACACCTAACTGACTGAACATCTCTATAGCAGAAACATCTGCAGAAACAATGCCTCAGTGACAAATAAGACCCTATCCAGATTTCTTTTTATAGACTCAACAACAATCCCTACTATGAACCCAGAACAATTTCCTAGCATCAGGTGGCTGCAGTCAATCAAATAATACTTGACATTCACCAGGAGGAAAGACAACGCTGAGAGGGAGAACCAGCTACTGGACTTCAGACTTACACACCCATGTCTCAGAAATAGGCAATACGCTGCTGCACGTAATCAGTATATTCAGGGGATAAAAAGCTATCTAGGTAGAAACAACAAAGACCAACACTGAATATGAAACTATTGGTGCAAATGACTTATCATTTGGAGGACTGCTATAAAGCAAAGGAAGATCAAATTGTTCACTGGTAACTATGATATGTGCTCCTACATTCCTTGTAGCAATCTGAGATTGTATCCACAGCATATAATTATAGGAGTTTCATTCTGTTTTAACTGACATAGCTCCATCCTACAGGTGATGTTAGGTGAGACGCTTAGACTTTTCTTCTGGAGAGTTCTATATCCCATCCCTGAACTGAGGCATTACAGCTCTCTAGCGGCAAATTCTGTGTACTTCATCAAACTTCAAATCTCAGGATTCTGTTGCATGGAGCTGTGGCAGTTAAACTGGTATAAAATTACTATAGTGGTATACTGTACATAGACCCATAGTGTCAGTAGTTGTCTTATCACTTACTCTCCTGGACCATTCAAAGCACCAGAGTTGGTCTATAACTACGCAGAGTGAGGCAGCTGAGCTGGAGCCTGAAAGAGCAGGAGGGTGTCATTTAACTTAGGATTTTGTCATTTCTTTTAAAGTCAGGAAGAAAGAGAGAGGTTCTTGTGAGTCTTTCTACCTCAGGTGATAAAATACCTTGACTGACCTAGGATATTATGCATCTTGGCTATGGAAGAGCTTTGAAAAGTTCTCCTTTCAACCCCACAACTCCCAGAATCCTACAGCAGAATATGCAGCTGTGGAGGTATTCTGGTAGCACAGTGGTTAAATGCTGGTACTGCAGCCACAATGTTGTGAGTTCGATCCTGCAGGGCTCCAGGTTGACTCAGCCTTCCATCTTTCCTTAGGATGGTAAAATGAGTACCCAGCTTGTTGGGAGCAATTAGCTGAACACATTGTAAACTGCTTAGGGAGTGCATTGCACTGATAAGAAGTATAGAAATGTAACTGCTATTGCTATTCTGGGAGTTGTACTCCAGAAAAGGAACTTTTCCAAGTTGGGCAGGGAAAGGAAGGTAAGATGCCACTTCACTTCAAGGAGTAAAATTTCATTGCAAGACCTAGTTCATATGCACTGACTTCCTAGGTCAGAAGGAAAAGTGTAGATTGGGTGGGAAAAATCACATGACTCTGTTCTTTTGCTTGTTAGAATTACAAACACTTTTGAACTGCATGGTACAGTATGAATTGCTCTGTATACTTTGGAGCAGAGCTTCTTAAACCATCTGATGTGGACCAGCATTTTTTCCCCAGCATGTCAGGGACCAGCTCATGTTTGTACTTATGGCTATAGCTGTTTCCTTCTTTCCTGGAAACTCTCCAGGGACCAGCAGCTGATGGCTTACTGACTGGAATCACTTCATGGACCACCACCTTGAGTAGCACAGCTTTAGTGAGCTATTTAAAAGCAGCCTAGTTCTGTTCCAACTCTCTGCACAATTTTGATGGAAGTATGAATGGAAATATAGTCCTGAATCCTATTGTTAATACCTATTGAATAAACTTGTTGGATTGTGTTGACTCAACAAGTCATTTCTACTTAGGATTCAAAAAAGCAAAAATAAAAAAAACACACACACACACCCTGGCTGCAGTTACTGTATCTGATCCACTATGAGAGATCCATCCACACAGTCCTCTGTGTATGTGACCAATCAACAGGTGCTCAACTACACTGAGAATTGTCATGTGTTGTTGCTAAGTAATAAAATGCAAATCAGAAGACTCCTGGGTTAGGCCTGTCGTTTTGTATGGTTGAAGAAATGGATGTTGCTTAGAGACGAGAGACTCTTGGAAATTGAAGATCATCGTTTAAATGCTCGGTAGCATGGTTAACTTTTGTATAATAAAGTTAAGACACATGCAGAACTTTAAAATCAATGTATTAGAAAGACTCTCCTACAAGTCTAGTATAAGTATAAGCAGAGACTTTTTCCTAAAATAGTATTAGCCACTTCACCACAGGAAGACTTTTTCATGAAAGAAGGGGTTAAAAATTGGATATGGGGGTTTTATGATGACCTTTTTTAACAAGGCAGGTACAAACTTAAATCTAGTAAGATGCTTCTTAAGGGAGGCAAATATCTTAATTGGTCTGCTTATATGCAGCTCAAGGATAGATTTAAGATCTAAGAGAGATCTAGCCACAGAAGTTAGAGAAAATGAATTTTATTTAGACTTGTGTAAAGATGATGATCATGTAATTTAAAAAGTGTACAAATGCCTTTTGAAACCAGAGACAGAAGCTGAACTATAAGAGTGTATGTGATAAGGTGGACCCAAATTTTGGGGCACAGTGGTCAGATGGACACATGGGGCAAAATGTAAGAAATGTAAAAAGAAAAAAATACTTTGTGGGGTAATTTAAAAGAAAACATATATGAGATGATGTATGTGTATGTATGGTATCTAGTACCAAATAAGTTGTTGAAAATATCTAAGTATGTTTCGATTCAGTGTTGGAGATATCAAGACAAGGAGGCTTCCTTTTTTCATGTGTGGTATTTGCTCTAAGATTTACATGTTAATCCCAAAAATTTTAAAGGTGGAGTTTGTAATGTAACTGGAAATATTTTTGCTGAGTATTATGGATAAAAAAATTGAATAGTAAACATGGATTACTCCTTTGATACAGCAGCAAGAACCTTGTTTGCTCAGACCTGGGTGTAAATTTAAAAGGAAAAGCTACAGGGGAGATTTTTTTTTTTGAAAGATTGGAAACCATTCGTGGACTTTTTGAGCAATAAGAAATCTAACAATGCAATAATCTGTTGTTGTGGTGACTAGTAATTCTAGTATAATTATTTAGTTGGCTATATAATGGTATAATAATACATTTTTTTCTTTCATTACAGTTTGGCTTGGGTATTAGAGCCTTTTTGTGTTTCAGCAAGTTAGTGCTTAGTGTTTTAATTAGTGTCTGTTTTAATACTGTATTTTAGTTTAGTTTAATTTTAGGCTCCCCCCGGTTCCTTCTTTTCTTTCTGCTTTTTCTTTTTCTGAATGTATTTTGCTTTGATTGTGAATTGGGTAGCTTGTGCTAAAATTAATATACATATATTTATATAATAGTGACAGGGTTTGTCAGGGCACATGTTCAATCTAGGAATTTGTGATCAGTACCAAATCTAAGTTCCCAAGTCCTTTCACTCAAAAATGCACTCCTTTTTCCTCTCCTTCTAATTTTTCTTTTTAATGTTTTTGACTTAGTAATATTCACAAACATATCTCAAGATACTTAAAATCAACACTACAAAATCACAGACAGGGTTTTTCTTTTTGGGGTTTTCTTTTTCTTCTGATTTTTCTTTCTGAGCAACTTAATCTGTGTGCGTGTGTTTTAGTCCTTTCCAGTGTTGCATAACTGTGAGCCAGATGTGCCCAGAAATCTGGAAGCTAGAAATTGTGAAACAGTCAAAGATCTACCAACAGATCTAAATGTACCTGCTGCCTACCCCACCCTTTGGGAGTAATGATAAGTGTTAAAAGATTGTGCAGTGTTTAGAATATACAAAAGTTCTAAAAATTAAAAGCTGTTTCTTCTTCTCTTGCACTGTTGCTACTGTTGTTATATACACTGTGGTGATCACATTAATAAACTGCCTGGGTTTATCTTTTCCTGTAATGAGGGTCTACCTTTCTCTATGAGGCCAACATTTGTGAATTGTGGCTAGCTTTCTGGAAGTACAGCTGAGTAAATACCCATATGATACTGCTGTTTTCGTACAGATTTACAGAAGTCTCACATAGCTTCCTACCTCTTAGTATACATACAGAAGGGTCCTCCTGTAGCACTTCCATGCTCTCTGGCCCCACAATTCATCCTGAGTAATGTATTCTGGTCACTATGAGCCGCAACCAAATAATATAAAGGGAACCGTAGAGGAATGAGCTAGACATGTGAGCCAAGACACATGCAATTAATTGGGGTAGGTAAACCAAAATAAGATGTTTTGCTCTGGATTTTGGTGTATTGCCTGCTCTTGAAGGTATAATGGTTGTTCAATCAAAAACTCACCACCATCCTGTGTCAAATTCAATCGACCTTTGTAAACTTTTGCACATTTTGAATAGCACCATGGATACTTTTATCAGAGAACTGTTACAAGACAAATTTATCATATCATGACGTTATTTTGCTTCTGGTACCTACGTGCTTTAACTTGTTTTGGTACTCGTATTTTATTTTTATAATTTTATATGGAAATATTTCAGGATTTTGCATTACATTTTATTATGTGAGCTTGAAATTTACTATGAAAAGCAAGCCATAAGCCAATAAATGTATAAATATGAATAAATACTGAAAATCATGGGAAAAATCAAGTTGGTATCTCATAAATTTGGTTGTGTAAATCAAGCAAAAGGTCTTTTTTTCCCTCTCTCACTTAACCAAAATGCAGCTTTTAAAGGTTCACTGAAAAGCACATGGGATCTGGGAACTGTCAGAGAGAGAAATTTAGTTGTTTGTTGAATTGCTTTTGGGTGTAAAGAAAAGAATGTTTTGTTTAAAAGTCCAATGACTTAGTATGTTCAGAAGATTCTCCAGTGAGTGTTCTGCTAAATTCAGAGAAATGAAGCAGAATTTATATTTTAAGTCACTTCTGAGATAGAGAGAAAGAATACTGAAATGTATGACATATCAGGCTTGGTGGGGAAAGGAGTAAAGATTTACATAGAAGCCCACTGACACTGTAATTAAGGCAGAGAACCCACAGTTACCATATATACTCATATATGTTGACCTCATGCATAAGTCAATGGCAAGTTTTGTGGTCTAAATTATACATTTTGATATGAGCCCTGGATAAGTTGAGAGTCATTTGACAGAAAGAGAAAAGTGCCGGTGTCACTTCATGGAGGCCAGCCAAGCCGGTTGCTGCTGCCATTTTCCTGCCCAGGCATTCAAAAAAAGGCCTTCCGCCATTCTATTCAGAGAAGAGGTTGGCTTGTTTTAAAAAAAAAAGAAAAAGAAAAAAAGGTTAAGGTACATTATTAACTCCTATCAAAAAGTGAACCACCCCTTCTCTGAGTAGACCTATATATGAGTATATACAGTAAACTCAGCAGCAATAAGTTTGGCTCCCTTGTAATTGTGACTCTGTAGATGGCTCCTCAAGAGTAAGCACCTCAAGAGAACTTCCTGAGCAGGTATGCATATGATTGGGCTTATATACTTGTCAAGAGCAGTGACAACAAAAACTGCACCCTGGCAAGGGTTTACACTTTCCAGTATACAGCTTGGGGTTCGCTGGCTCGCGTTCAGCCTTCACTATTGCCAGGTTGTTTTCTACTTATTTCTTCATTTCAGTTTTATTTTTGTCTGTGCAGCAAAGACTTTCCCTCTCTCTCCCCCTCCCCCTGAGCCCCCCTTCCTCCTCTTCCCAGTTGCTTTACCTTCAAGGATGATTTGTTTTATTAAACTGACTGTCCCCAGCCTCTGCAGTACATAATAAAAGCCTGACATAGCAGCCTGCCTGCCTTCTGTGTCCTGCAGATACTCATCATAAGTGTCAGGACATACCAAGGTTAGCGGTCACTGGAAGTGTGCTGGCTGGCTAGAGCTTTTGCCAAACACGCTTGGCAGCTGAATGAATGTCAGAGAGAATAGAAGGGGAATTACAAAGGTTAGAGAGAAGACAGCCTCGCCTTTGCTTTCTTTCTTCTTTCCTTTCTTCCTTCCTTCCTTTTCTGTTTTTCTTTCTGGAGATATATGCATGCTTCTGAAACAGATATCAACTTCTACAGAAAATTGTTTATCAGTCCCTTTAAAACTTTTTCATTACCCCCCCCAAAGCAGTTTTTTTGTTAAGATGTGTGTGTTGGGAGTGGGATATTATTGCTGTTTTTAGCACACACACACACCCATCACTTATCTTTATCATCTCCATATGGGTAGCTTGAGATGATTGTATAATTTTAAGGTGAAAGCACATTAATTCTTTTTGTCACAGGGTATCTTTCCTCATTAAGCCTTAATTAGCAGGCCCTAAAACACCGGTCCCCCCAAAATATAACAAGCCACACACTCCACTCTTTTATGGACATGATCCAGTAGTAAGCATTGATGTGCAACCCCTACTGAAAAGAATGGGAACTATCCCTCTCTGCAGCTCCCATTCAGTTCACTGGGGCTCGTGAGGGAGACTTTTCCTCTGTCTTCCACCTCTGTAGGACTCCCTGGCACCCACCACAACTACAATGCACACCTCCTCCAGACTCAATAGTGTTAAACCTAGAGGATAGGAAAAGTCAGGGTGATATGAAGATCGTAGTCACGTCAAAACTGATCTCCTGGGGAATTGCATTTTGTTTTTTTGACTATAAAAGGGCAATAAAATGCTGACTGTAAGAAGACAATGTCAAGGAGAAAAGGGTATTGGTATTTTGGATACTCTTGACTGCTCGCCTTGGAGAGAGAGTTATTCTTGTCACAAACCCTTTTGTCTGCATCTGCTGACTGCTTGCCTGTAGCCAGCAGCATACTTTAACTGTTTTGTCACCTCCTAACATCACACGCATCAGCTGTTGTGCTTTTGTTACGGGTATTGTCAAACTAATCCACTGTGGCTGTTCTAGTGTGCAGTAAATAAAACAGAAACTGCTTCTCAGACAATTCTGCATGAATATTTTAGATGGCTTTTACAACTCTGATTCACAAAATAAAAAAGCATACACACACACACACACCAAACTAGGCTCAGATGCCTTAAAGCTAATTGCATGCGGCCACTTCAGTTGTTCTGGAACTGAAAATAAAGAGCACTTCTTTTCTGTTTTTACTTTTGGATGTAATTATTTGGATTTTCAAAAGAAAGAATGGGAGGAGCAGGGCGATCAAGACAAAAGTTTTACAACATATATATATTTCCTTAGATATATGTTCTGGTGTGCTCAGTGAAGCTTACTTCTAAGTAAGAAGAAGATTTAAGATTACAACTTAAGTTTCTGCATAAAGTGACCAAGTTTCCTAGTTTTCAATATAGAAGTGATTGAGTTTATGGCCAAAATTCTGTGGAATTAGAGATGACTACACTATATTCGTTTGTGACAGCCAGAGTGGTATAGTGGTTTGGGCGCTGGACTACATCCCTGGAGACCAGGGTTCAGTTTCATGCTCAGCCAGGGAAACCCACCAGGTGCCTTTGGGTGCATCATACACTCTCAGCCCCAGAAAACCCCATGATAGGTTCATATTAGGGTTGCCATAAGCTGGGAACAACTAGAAGGCACACAACAACAACAACAACAACAACAACAACAACAACACTTTGTATAATGGGGCCTTCAAGACTTCCTTGAGCAAGTACTTCTCCTGGTTGCACAGTAGTCTGTGCCATAGCTGGAATGATGTGGGAGCACATTTCTGCCCTACCTGTTTAGTCTCTCAGTTCTCCTGGCATCCTGCAATGTTTCACTGATGTAGTGTTATGCTATGCCATCTCCCAATAAAATATATCTCCCTGGTTTATAACTGAGTTTTTTTCTTCTTTTAAGAATGTAAAAGAGAAGCAAAATTAGACTTGGCTGGATTTAAGAGGCCTGCATTGTCATTTTAAAGACACTTGCTGTGCAATAAAAAGTTTAAATACACAGGAGGCCCAATGCCTCATTATATTTGCTAGGAGTCATTGCAGGTCTACAAGATAAACCTGCCCCATAATTTCCATGGTACTACAGCCAAGCATGAACACATGTGGAAGGAACCAGGCTACCTTATTCTTCCTAGAACTTTTCTATATATTTTTTTTCTGAGGAGAAAAATCCAGAATGTACATATTTGCAAGGTCATTCAAATCACCTTTCAATCATCATTTCATCTTTATTCCCCTTCCATACATACAAAATACTGTCCCCTATAAATTCAGATGCAAGTTGCAAATTTCCAGCCAGTGCAATCTGGATGCTTTGAAACAGAGCAATCCCATCAGTATAAATGTTCTTTCAGGTCCTGTTCTTAAGATTCATGAGGCCTGTGCAGTCTCTCTAGAGAAAACACAATGCCTAAGAATGCACATACCCACCCACCTACACAAGAAAGACAATTTTATAAATATGCCTTTTAAGTTGTATAGACCTTTTTTAGATTGGTCAAGATATTTCAGGTATCATACTGCACCAATCTTTACAAACAATACGGTGAGGAAGATCAATATTATTATGCCCACATTGCAGATTAAGAAGTACACCTGAGAGAGAACTGGTCGAATTGAGATTTGTTGTTGTTGTTTGCTGGCTTACAACTCAATAATCATAACTCTGAAGATGAAGACAGTAGCTTAATAATGGTCTAGTGCTTTCCAACATTCAAAGAACTTCACAGGAGTTACTTAATTCTAATTCCTAAAACAATGCTGTAAGGTAGATTGGTACTATTAATTCCTGTACTGCACAAGGGAGGGTGCTGAGTGAACTGCCAGTAGAGTTCATGACAAATGGAAGATTTGAACCATGGACTTTCTAATCAACAGCTCATCCCCTCAGACGCTATGCTAACACTAGCTGTAATATACAGGTTCTTCACTGGTGAGGGTGGTTAAACTGTTTCAGAACGGACTGCCTTAATATGGTTGGTCACAGGGCAGTAAGTAAGAAAAATAGAATGTATGCAGAAAAGAGACTGAGGAGAAGAGGCAAACAGTTGAAGTACTTTACCGAGCATTCATTCACCCTTGTGTGCACATGATTCTTCTAACAAACTCTCCTATCCGAGCTGTTTGTTAAGTAAATATTGATCAAGGAGAGATCTATCTCCTGACAGCAGTGACACAAGCTGGGGACTTGTACTACAGACAGACTGAACTTAAAACAGACAAACTTGGCAGCTTTAGCAACTGCCTCACACCAAGGATTAGGTAAAAGGACAAGAGAAAACCACTTTTCCCCTTTCAAGGGTGTCATAAATGCCCTGTCCTTTTTTGCAAACATTTTTGTTGGGAGGAAAAGAAAGAACACCTTCTCTCTTCAAAAACATTCTAGGAACAGCATTGCAGTGCGTGTATCACTGGTACCCTCCTTACAGCCTTGACTCAAAAATGTGCTAAATCAAAGTGTTCTGATTTAAGCTGATTTCAGGCACCCAGGATTAAGAAGCTTAAAATCAAGTTTGCCAGCTTAATCAGTTTGTGGATCAGCTTGAAAGTGGCTTCTCCTGCTTTTCCTTCTCACCAGAGATTAGAGAATCTTTTATGGAAGACTAAAATGGGCACTGACTCTCGATGAGTGTGTGTGTGTCTGTAGTCACTCTGAAAACAGGACAACAAGAAAAAATCGATTTAAATCTTTGAAATTCAGTGATCTAATCATTAATCTCTTCAGTGCCTATCTGAACTATGTGATATTCAGGAGGATGCATCCATACTGAGTATGGACAAAAATTATTTTGGACTGATATTTCCCAGAATCCCCCAGCCAGTGAAAGCCATACTGGCCATGGGATTCCGGGAATTGAAATATATGTATAAATGTGGAATAAGCAAGTGTCATCCCACGGTGACATGTAACCCCTAAGATTGTTCTTGTAGCACTGACTTCTCCAGAATGCCCCTTTTCTGACAAAGAAAGAGGAACAGCCTCCCCCAGAATGCTCCAAGATGAGCAGTTTGGCTTCTAAATAAGTTTCGCCCCTCTCTGTACCATTTAACATATAGAAAACAACCATTTCCAAAACTGGAAGCACAGTTCTGGCCACATCTGGATCCCCCTCCTCTTTTGTTGGTCATTTGGAGCAGTCCATGTGCCTCTCAGAAGGTACCAAGGCAGAAAATTGCCCCTTTCCATGGTCCACAACAGAAAGGGAATTCCCATTTGTTGTAGTTTCAAGGATATGGTCCATTTCAGCCCAAGGTACAGCAGCCCCTGTATTTCTTAGGCAGACCCTTTTTGGGTAAGTGCAACATCATTGTAATTCTACCATATAACTGATATGCAAAGCACTAGAAATAATAATTATCTAAACATATCTCTAGGTTTGAGGGATGAGCTTAATGTGCTTTCATCTCTTTCAAATACCAAAATCTAGAAAGAGATCTTGGTTTTGGCTTACCTATTTAGAAATATTCATTTAACCTCCATCAGTTGTGTTTCATTGCATGGTCCTTTAATGATGTCTTGCTGTCATGTTCCAATATCATAACCTAATATCATTCCTCGAGGCACTGATGTCTTATTAGCTACTGTGACCTATAATCACCCAAAGCATGGGGGGGAAAGTACAAAACCATATACTGTCCCATAATTTTGGTGCTTCCTACAAGGCATCCCATTGGCTGTAGAGTGCATAGGATTTCCCACTGGCAAAGAGGAACGAGAAAAGTGCAGCAGGTTCGGTGAGGAGCCATAGCTCAGTGTAGGGGTGCACACTTTGCCCGCAGAACCTCCCAAGTTCAAATTCAGCCACTTCTCATTACAAGGGTAAAGTAGCAGGAGATGGGAAAGAGGACTTTCTGAAACTTTGGGACAGCTACTATCAGTCAGAATGAAGAATATGGGTTAGGTCAGGGTTCTGCATGCTCTGGAGCCCAGTAGACCATCCCTTCTCTTTGCAACCTCTATTTTGTGTGAGCAGAAGTGACGTCAAATCACTTCCATTCACTTTGGAGGCCTATTTAAGGGCAGTTTGTGTTTGTCTTGCTGTTCTGGGCTGTTTCTCTAACTGCATTAAAATATGTTTAGACCTTAAATAGAGGAATCCAACTTTTGAAAAAAACCCCTCAAAACCATGTATTGTTTCAGTTGAAGGTTTGGAGAGATGCTGTGACTTTGTATGATAGGTGAGAGTGCTTAAAGGCTGCACTGGGCCCCCACAAGTTTACCTGCAGCCTGTGGGTCACATAATTCTAGCCCCTGGAGAAGATGGAAAATTCCTTTTACTTGGGGGTATCCACATTGCAAAATTATAGCGGTTTGATATGACTTTGAGTGTCATGGCTCCATTCTATGGCATTCTGTGATTTGTAGTGGGGAGGGAGTTCAAATTCTCAAGTGTTATAGCTTTAGGGCTTTCTGCTTGAGAATCTAAATACCTTATGAAACTGGAATTCTTCAGAATTCCAAAGGATGGATCAGCAGTAGTTAAAGTGGTATTGAAGAGCTGGTGTAATGCAGTTCCCTACATATATATCTAGTCAGACACTGATTATTCATGTATAGTTCTGGCCTTTCATTGCACTCTCACTCTGACAATGAGTAAATGAAAATATGTACATGATTTTTTTGGGGAAAGGGTATGAACAGTTTCAAAAACACTTCCATTTAAAAATTTAATGACCAGCTTATTTGGGCAAACATTCTGCCCATTCTTCCAAAAGAGTTTCTTCTGTGGAAAAAAAAATCAAATACCACAACCATTTGTCACAGTCCTAAATAATATATTGGAAGTAACAATTTATTAATTTCATCTGTTGAAACATGGGGGAGTTCTTGAGCCACACGTTAGGCATTCTCACATTTCAGTGATTTTAGAGATCTAGACTAAAATGCTGTAGACTTGGGGGTAAGGAAACCTAGGTTCCAAATTCTGTACCTGAGTTTCTATGAGTAAATGACCATATTTTTAACTAACTTGCTTTGCAAAGTTGTTGTGAAGATAGTGGTTTGAATTCTATTGATCAGTCAGTGGGATTTTCCTAAGTGTTGACTCATCAGTCAACAAGTGGATCTAATCTAGCTTGGAGCTACCAACAGGATTCAGGACAGCAAAGGATAAACTCTGCACAAAGTGCCCATACCCATTCCTTTGGGAAGGAAAAAAAAAGAGTGGTGGGTGCAAATGCAATAAACCATTTAGTCACTTTCTCACCCCAGACCCCATGGATTTAGTTATGGCAAGCTGAGCAGATGTCAAATGCTATACATTTTTGAGTTCTTATAATAATAATAAAAAACTGGTCCTCAATAGTGCAAAAAGCATGATTACTGACAGTCTGAGAAACCTGTTAAAGAATTTGGTCCCCCCACCCAATATAATCACAGAGCTGGAGAAGAACCAGTGGGTTATCTTGTCTAACCCTATGCCCTTAGGTAGAATACACTTTACTTGCACAGGTACATATCATGTTTTATTGTGACAGCCTCCTAGGAAGGAAATTCTACCACCTCCTGAGGGAACTGGTTCCTTTGTTAAATTAATTTTGACTATTACAAACTTTTAAGTCCTCTTGATTTCAGAGAATCAGTAGCAAAATGTTCTTCATAATACTTTTGTCTACTTCTAATTTTGTCTAATTTGAATCCATTGCTTTCATCACTTATATGCATAGCACTTAGGAAGAACCACAGTGCTGGACTACATGGATCTTTTTGCGATTATCTAGGAGGGCTCTTCTTAGAGTGGAAAGTGGAATAATGGCACTATAGCAATGTGGTGCAGAAATGGCCTTGGCCTGATTCAGAAGTCAGGTTAGACCATGGTTAAGCCCTCCTCAACCTCTCCATGCACATAAAAGAGACTTTGGTTTGAGAATAAACTACTTTTCCAGTTACATCATAACTTGGGATTCAGTGGTTTATTCTAACTCTGTTTAGTTCAAACACACTAGGATCAAATTGTGGTTTCAGATCCCAACTTCTTAATTAACTGCCAGTGGAATAAGCTACAGCTCCTTAAGTATGACCATAATGGGAAACTGTTTTCTTTCAAAAGTGGATGCTTCCCTTGCATGAAAAATCTGGCTGTGTTTACTAAGGCAAGTACTCTCAACACTAAACCAGGAGTGAGAAACCTGTAACCCATAAGATGCTTTTGGACTGTAGTTCCCATCAGCCATGACTATTGGTCATAGTAGCTCTGGCTGATGGGAGCCACAGTCCAACATCATTGGGAAGATCACAGGTTCTTCACCACTGCACTAAACCAGGATGTGTGAAACAGCACTCTTTCTTATTATACTAGAAGTGAAAAATAGGCTCATGTCTATAGCTGTGGTAGTTTTGCACCATCTAGAGTTTTTCTAAGCCAAGTATACTGCGGGTGTGTAATACTGTGTCACATTACTAATGTACGCAGAATAAACACCCTTGTAGGAAACAGCTATAGTTCAAGGCTAGCTTTTTTTAAAGCCCTGAATGTTTCATCAGTCTTAGCACAAGAACGAAGAGCAATAACATTCTGTCTCATATTTTACTAAGCTTCAAAAGAACAATGTCCCATTGAGTAAAATTCAGTAGCATTCTGTAAACATTAATTTAAGGAAATCAATAAGCCTGTGAGCTAAAGGCATATTACAAGATAAACTGGCCAGAGAGCTAGTTGGTCAAACAGATTTTAGTTTTCTCGGCCAGATAAAGATGGTTTCAAAATGGGGCTAACGTGTCGCAACCAAGGTTTGAAAGCTATGTGGCCTTCAAACAGTCTGCTTGTTCCTACTACAAAGCTGGACAAACATACTTTAAATATGATAAGACTGGGCTAGGATTGGTTTGCTTAGCAGTTTTATATAAAAGTAGAATTGTTAGAGGGGGAGGCTTCTCACACTTCCCATCAAACTATAGCTAGCAATAAACAAATTCAAGAGCTCAGCCTGTCCTTCTGCCTTGAGATGTTATAATTTTAATGAGAGGCTCTATTATTATTATTATTTTTTAAATAGCAAAGAGTTTACAGATTCAGGCATCTTTATTCATGCCGACCTGGTGGGCAACATGTTGTCTTGCCAAACAGAAAAGCTCAGATCTCTTGTGGGTTTGAGATCAGAGGTCTTTGGTTGGTGAAAGCTGCTCACGTTGCAGAGTGAAACTGTGCAAGGTCATGTCAATGGGAGGTAAACAGGTTGGGGGAGGGAGACTGGCAGTCTTCTTCTTGGATACTGCAATAGGAGTTTGTCTTAACATAAATAATGGTACATTAGGGCAGCTGATGTAGAACTTTGAACAGAAGCAAAAAGGATTTGTCCATGTAGGTGACACTCTGAGAGGTATTCACAGGCAGAGGCAAATATGCCACAAAGGGTGTACTAGCCTGTTTAAAAGGAACAGAAGTAAGAAATCTAATAGCTATCCTCTTTTTTGGTCAACCCTCCAACCAGATACAGGATGTGCAGTGATACTGCACGCTGTTCTACAGGTGCTGCTTGTAAATGCTTGGTTGGCCCATAAAAAGACACCTCACATCTATGATTTAATTGTGAATGAAGAAACTGACCTTGCATGTGTCACTGAGACAAGGATGGAACAGCTCTGTAACAACTTGGTCTACCACGGCATATGGTACAATTTATACTGAGGCATATACTGTAGCAGAAAAGCAAAAAGTCAAGATGAGGTAGCGGTTGCTGCTATCTATAGGGAATCCACCTCAGTTAGGAAATGGATCTGAGTATTTGTACTTCATACAAGGCCAAGAAAGAATGAAATTAGGGTTTTGTCAGTGTACCAACCATGCTGTTGCCCAGATCTGACAGAGAGGGGTTTCTGAAGTGCTGCTGGAAAACTCTGGGACATAGGAGATTTCAGCATTAATATTGGTGATACCTTAAGCAGACTGGAATAGGACTTTGTGGAGACCATGAAAATGGTCAGACCATTTCTGGGTGATATTTGGATTAATAACAGCTGTTTAGATTGGTGGGGCAATAGACTGATTAAGATCCTCATGGAGAGCTTTCTAAGGGCTTCCTGAATACCCTTGAAAAGCTTCTTATTAATATGGTTGGCACTGCTATCAAGCCTTCATTTCACTAACATTTCAGCAATTGACCTATCAGTTGTAAAATCAACAGGACATTGACTAGAAAGAATGTGATACAAAAATTATTGACTATGAACACAAATGAAGACACATTATTCCATCTGTTTTGTGATAGAGTTAGTAGAAAAGCAATCCTTAAGTATCTGTCTAGCAGAGGTTTCTGGATGGTGAACAGAGTATTAAATCAGATCTAGGTGAGAAATGTGGGGCAACCCTGGGAAACCTACTGCTTATGGGACACTTCATTTGCAAGATACTCAAGAGTACAATGTCAGTCATATCAGCATTAAGAATATAATTGCAGTAGAGGTTTCTAGTACTGCATCTAGTCTAGCTGGTGGTATCCATTTTGTAAGTTGCGTCTTGAAGATGTCAATAAAATGCTTGGAAAGGTTTGTTCAACCACCTAATATTGTTCACCTTTGCCTATTTTGACTATATTTTAAAAAGATAGCAAGGAAGAAGATTAGTTGATGGCCCCATGGGAGAATTACTGCCTCTTTGCAAGAGAAGGTGGTGCCATGTGTCCTGAAAGAAGCAGCTACGCAACTACTCCTTAAGAAAACGTCCTTGAACCGTGGAGATTTTAACAATGACTGTACAAATGTTAATATCACTTATCCTGAGGTCTAGGAGTGGGTGGTGGCCACTCAGAGCCAAAAGCCTTTGGAGGCAGTATTTAGATCATGGGTAGCCGAATGGAGGCTTATGGGCCACGGGAAACCTTGGGTTACATGTAGCTGCCAAGCCCTATGTTGTGTCCTCTAGTGCTCCTGATTTTTTACATAAATAAAATGATATTGCTATTTGCTGGTGAAATTCAGTTACAAACTACTAAATGCACTATATGAAGTGAAATAGTCAATATTATAATCGATTTAATTTCTTTTACTTTAGTCGTAAGAGTCAATATATAAATCAGAGCTAATTTAAACACATGTAGGGTTCATTTATGTATAAACATAAATGAAACAAATGAGAATCAAATATAAGTGGAGAATTTGATTAATTTAATGATGTTGAATTCAGAATTGATTTTAAATATTTTTAGCTAATTTTATCATTTTTAAAAAATCAGTTTGTGTGAAAAATTATTTTTGTGAAAAATATACACAAGTATATATATGTGTTCATGCACATATCTCTCTGTGTGTGTGTGTGTGTGTGTGTGTGTGTGTGTGTGTGTAAAATAAGCTGATGTATTTTAAACTAAAGCAACTTTTACAAAAACAAAAGGAAAACAAAACCAGGTGCCCCTCAAGTGTTTGGTCAATGAGAAAAATGGCCCCATAGTCATGAGGCAGTTGCCTATCTCTGATCAAATCTTAGTTCAATCTGGCTTCAGGTGTAATTTTGTCAATGAGCCATCCTGACGAATGATCTTTGGGAAAGAGAGAGGGAATTGTTATACTGTTGGTACTCCTTGTTCTCCCTCTCAGTTTCTTTTGATATCATCAACGACCGTATTTTGCTGGAAAGGCTCTATGGGTTGAGTGGGCGATGTACCATCACAGTGGCTCTATACCACTCACATTTCAGCTTTGAGGAGGAGGTTCCGCACAACCTCATGGTATTTGGGCTGTATGGCTCCTCAAGTATCTATCTTATCATTGCATGCTCTGAAATGAAGGCTATTTTTTTTAACTGAACAGGTGGACCAGGATATACACTAATAAAATGTTAGTAAGGGCACCTTACTGAATCAGCTTCCCTATCTATAAAAAATATTTACATCTATCTGTGGTAATTAATTCTGATAGCTAAAAAGAGAACTTCCCTGCTCAGTAGCAGTATCTCTGATTCCCTGGGCAAAGAACAGGAGATGATCATCTCTAGTGTGCTTTATTTGTACAATCCCAAGAAACAACACCTTGGGAGATAAAATGTTCCACTAGCTACATAGCTATCTGGATGACAGTTGTGATCTTTGCTTCAGTTTCCAAGGGTCACTTCTCACATAATTTTTCCCAGCATATGCTGACATGAGCTTTTGAACTGTTTAATCTGCTGCTTTTTAATTGCTGGTTTTCATTGTGATTTGATTTTACTGTATTGATTTTATTGTGGACCACTCTGGGAACCATTTGGCTGAAGGATGGTATACAAATGTGTAAAGACAAACAAAAATGTCTGAAAGCAGCCAGAAGACACAAGGTTTTTGTTACATGTCAGCTGAACCTTCTGCCCTGCGTCTCTCTACTAGTCCCTAGACTGACCCTCCTCTACAACGCATGTTGGTCAAAACTGGAACCTTGCATCTTTAGATGGTTGTGATAACTGCATCCTCTTTTGTTGCTGGTAAGCTTTAAAAGAAAATAATTTAGATTAAGATCTAAAAATCCTGCCTCGGTGTATGGAAAAATATTCCTTTTGTACTCTGCTGCCAGAAAGAATCCTCCAGCCAGCCATGCCAGCTGAAGGCTTCTAAGCATGGTAATAAAAATAGTAATATTTTTAAATTTCTATTCTACCTTGAGAAGTCTTTCATCAATTAGAGCTCCCCACCAAACTTTCTTTGGCATACTGATGTTACCAACATCCTTGAAGGTTTGGCTGAATACTCTGTAATTTCTTCAAAAGACCACAGCCAAAAAGGGGGACCCATCTGGAACAATGTACTATTAGGTTATCACAACTGTTATGCAAAGCCCAAAGGAAATTTTGGTTCCAAGTCCCCATGGAGTCTCCATCTTGTTTGTGCTTATGAGATGGGAATGTCATCACAATGGCTGCCTAAGGCCCATTTTGATCATAAGAGAAGACCCACTACTACTGTTGAATATTTAACAATGTAGTAAATGATAGACATACCATGGGAAGAAATATTATCTTCCCAGGAAATGTTACAACACAATTAAGATGAGAGAGAGAGAGAGAGAGAGAGAGAGAGAAAGAAAGAAAGAAAGAAAGAAAGAAAGAAAGAAAGACAGACAGACAGACAGACAGACAGACAGACTTGATTGGAAGAGGAAAGTTAAATTTGGATTGATATTGATAAATACGTTAACCTATGCCCATCCTTCGCAAATCTGATGCTCTCCAGATGCTAGAACTGGCCTAGAACTCCCAGAATTCCAGTGTGAAATACCAACAGGTTGGTCAGGTCAGATATTTAGACAGTTCAAAAAAAAAATACTTTGCAGAAATGGTGCCCGTGAATGAATAGGATTGGATTGGCTTTGCAATTCTGTGGGAAGAGCTATCTGAGGATATAAAGCAGTAATGGGAAAGTAAAACCCTCCAGATGTTGCTGAACCACAACTCCCATCAGGCCTAGCCAAAAACAACTAATGGAGAAGAATGCTGGGAACTGCACTTTAGCAATATCTGGAAGTCTACTCTTGATATAAAGAAAGAACAGACTGCTATAAAGGAGAGATGGGGAAATAAAATAATATTCTCTAAGGGATAGAGGGTCTTAAAATACAAGAACTAGGCACTTAAAGCTGAAGAAAAAAGAGGGAGGAGACCACAACAATGGGAGAACTTTGTGAGTGTAGCAAATCACATTTAGATATAGATTGTGGAACACAGCCATTAATGGCACACAATATGAGATGGAAGTCTCAAATTAAAATTTCAGCTCTGCTGGTAACTCACTGGGTGGCCTAAGGCAAACTGTTATTTCTCAGCCATTTGCAACTTGGAGATGGGAACATTAGCCACCAACTCAGTTATCCCAAGACAATATTTGGGTGATGGGAGGATGGCACTGAAAATATAGAGCAGCTGTATTAGAATGACAGAAACTCTCTGTTATTCTCTTAATACCTCATCAGAAGGATTAGTGATTCAATTTTCCATTCCTGCTTCATCTAATCCCTTTCTCATATCACCATCCCTATCTTGGAGCTTTTCTCTCCTTACCTACAGTAGCACTACCAGAAATTTGGAAATTACTGATGATTGACTGTGCAAATATCCATGTGGTCCAGTGGCCCCAGCTTTGGCTGACATTTCAGTGTATAAAAGAAACAGGTCTCTGGCTGATTGGTCTTTGAAATTTTCCTTTTTGTGTGGTTAGGGGAGGCTGTTTCCAGATCTAAAATGAGCTGGGATGTACTGATTAACCCTTAGATAACTCAGGATGAACCAGAGTAAAACCACACAAAAGAAAGACACAAGGGTCATAGACAAAACTATTCCATCCCTGTCTAACTTGAGGCTGTTTTTTCCTTGATAATTTTACTTTTACAAGACCTGTCTCCTCTATCACAACAGAAAAGCATGTTGGCTCTCAGTGAAATGAAGTGTCTACAGTGAAACACTTAGATACTATCAGAAAAGATAAACCAAATAACACAATGAAAGTGGATTTGGTGCATTACCAAGACTATATGTATGACTTTTACTGAAGTATTTCTAATCAGAAGATTCTTTACATGTCCAACATAGTAATATGAAATGCTGTAGTTGTTATTAAATCAAATATACAATAGATAAGCTGAGATGTTATACCATTTCCATAGCAGCAACACTTATTCTACTGGTATTGGCCACATTTCTATTTTACAGTATATGCCAGAGAAACAGAAAAACTGCAGTAATAAATCCTTGATCAAATGCACGCTAAATAAATATACTTTATTTAGCATGCATTTGATCAAGGATGTTAGTCCTTCACATTCCACCAATTGTAATTAAAATAATCATTTTTCAAAAATGTGTGCTAATTCTCAGTCACCTAGAGGCTTCTTTTCCTGTTTAGTATCGAAGGTAATTGTAAACAAACAAATTGCATATATCATCATCAGACAGTACCCACCAAGCTCCTCGTGCAAGGTGCTAGAGAACGGGACTTGAATGGAACAATTTAGGGCTTCCTTGCAGAATAGACTATGCACTTAAGCCCACTTCTCAGTAACATTTCTGGATTCTACCACTTCAGACTGTGGATGGAGAAATCATGTGAATGATTAAACACTCTTCTGCACAAAGACTTCCATCCACACAGGAAGCAAATTGGGTTCTGGGAATTCCTAATATGAAGTTGTATTATGAGGCCTGTTGTTTTGTTTGGTTGAAGAAATGGATGTTTCCTAGAGATGAAAGACTCTTGGAACTTGAGGGTCATGACTTGGGTGGCATGGTTATCTTTGGTATGATAAAGTGAAGGCATATGCTGAATTTAAAAACTGCTTTATAGTGGATCCTCCATGTCCTTGTGTTACTTCACTTGGGGGTTCTGTTCCAGGATCCTCTGTGCATGGCCAAAAATGTGAATACTCACATCTGATATTATTAAATGGCAGTGACCTGTGTGGAACATTCAGCACATCAGCACATCTGTGTTCAGGATACCACCATTTTAGGTATAGGGTGTGATGCTCTGCAATTTGGAGATCCAGAGGTCATTTATATGGAGAGTCTAATGTATCAGAAAGGTTCCACAAGTTTGGTATAAATACAAGTAGAAGCCTTTTCATAAGATAAGATTAGACACAGAAAGCCTTTTTCAGGAAAGAATTGGTTAAAAAATTGGAGATGATTGTTTTAAGATGACCTTTTGTATTTTGAACAAGACAAGTGGGAATTTAAATCAAGTGTGATGCTTCTTAAGGAAGGCAAAGATCTTAATTGGTTTTCTTATATGCAACTCAAGGATATATTTAATCAAGAGAAAAGAGATCTAGCCATAAAGGTTGGAGAAAATGAGCTTTATTTAGAGTTGTGTAAAGATAATGAACATGTAATCAAAAAAGTGTACAAGTGCCCTTTGAAACCAGGCAGATTAACCATAAAAGATTATATGATAAGGTGGACCCAACATTTCGGGCACAACATTCAAATGAATGTATGGAGGGATATATGGTCTAAAGATATAAAATTTACTTTATGTAGTAATTTTAAAAAATGCATAAAATGATGTATAAATGGTATCTAACTCCAAATAAGTTGTCAAAAAAGTCTAAGAGTGTTTCAAAACGTCAGGAATATCAAGAAATAGAGGGCTCCTTTTCCATATGTAGTACGTCATAAGAAGGTGAAAAGTTATTGATCTAAGATTTATAGATAAATCCAAGAAATTTTAAAGGTGCATTTTGTGATGTCATTAAAAATGTTTTTGTTGGGTATTATGGATGAAGAATTGGAAAGTAAAGATTAATTACTCCTTCAATATATAACAGTGGCAAGAATATTGTTTGTTCAAACCCAGAAATGGACTGAAGCACTAATGACAAAAGAATGGATTATTAAGATTGTTGAGTTAGCCCAAAATGCCAAACTAACATGGGTTTTAAAGGATAAGCCAACTAATGATTTTTTTGAAGGACTGGAAACCATTTATGGACTGTTTGAGCAATAAGAAATCTAACGAAACAAAAATCTGTGGCTGTGGTTACTAATAATTCTACTAGGATTATTTAGCTGGATCTGTAATGGTAAAGTAATATATTTTCTCTTTTTCGTTCATTCATTACAGACAGAACTGGGGAGTTAGAGCCCTTTTATGCTTCAGTAAGTTAGTGTTTAGTGTATTAGTACTGTGTCTTAGTTTGAATTTAATTTTAGAGTTTTTTCATCTCTTCTTTTTGTTTTTTTTCTTCTGAATGTATATTTCTCTGTGAATCAGATTGTTTATCTTAAACTTAATAAATGTTTTTTAAAAGTGGGGGGGACTGATGACTTAGCTTCTCCAAGCACAGAGGTTTTTGATGGATTTTTAAAAAATTGATAAGGATTTAGTTATATGGCTTCTCATTCATTTCACAGTCGTCTAAAATGGTATAACCAAAAGTCACATTCACCATCTCATGCCAAATAGCAGTAGTACTTAAACAAGAACTTTCTAATGTGCCCCAAATGCTTTATTCGTGTTACATAGCTGCAGTAGTAACTAGTCATTACAACGAAAAGCTATCTATAAGAATGGAAGCAGATAGCCTCTGAATTACCTATCAGTTGTTGGGGAACAACATCAAGAGAAGTCTATTGGCCTCGTATCCTCCTTATGAGGTTGACATATGCAACTGTTAGAAATAAGATGCTGGACAACAGAGGTCTTTAAACTGATCCAGTAGGACTTTTATGTTTTCTGGAAGGATTGATAATTTAGTAAGAAAGACCATTTCTACTAACCTGTATATAATGACCTTCAACATTTCACAGATGAAAACTGGGACACATGTGACCAAGAAACAGCAGAGTAAGGTTAAGATGGCAAATGTTATTAATGTGGGAGAACATACAAGCTAAGAGAAGTTTCAGCAGTTTACTATGCCTGAGTCTGCAGGACAGGAAGGACTCTGCCCTCTCTTCTCCTTTACCACTTCTCCTTTACCACTGTTATTGTATATTGAAGGAGTAATTCATGTTTACCTGCTGAGCTAATGGAGCATAAACTCTCTTTTCACTCAGTTTGCAGCAACTGAAGTATGCCAAGGATGGAGAGGGAATGTGGGAATACGAGAAAGAAACTGGCACATTTTAAAAGCAGTTGAAAAGTGGAATCACAATTAATTGGGATAGAATCATAGAATCATAGAGTTGGAAGAAACTACAATGGCCATCTAGTCCAACCCCCTGTTATGCAGGAACACACATCGAAGCATTCCCAACAGATGGCTATCCAGCCCCTGCTTAAAAACGTGCAAAGAAAGAGACTCCACCACACTCCGAGGCAGCACTTCTGGACAGCTGCTGACCACCAGGAAGTTCTTCCTGAGGTTCAAGTGGAATCTTCTTTCCTGAAGCTTGAATGCATTGCTCCCTGTCCTAATCTCTGGAGCAGTAGAAAACAAGCCCGCTCCCTCCTTGACATGGATTTCAAATATTTAAACATGGCTATCATGTCCCCTCTTAACTTTCTCTTCAGACTAAACATACCCAGCTCCCTAAGCCGTTCCTTATAGGGCATGGCTTCTGAACCCTTCACGTTTTTGGTCGCCCTCATCTGGACATGCTCCAGCTTGTTGATTTCATTCTTGAACTGAAGTGCCCAGAACTGGACACAGTATTCCAAATGAGGTCTAACCAATGCAGAATAGAGTGGTACCATTTCTAATGAGTTTGTAGGGCTATAGTTAAAAATGCAATTGCACAAATATTAAACTAAAGTCTAGCTGCGTTCTCCCTTTCTCCCAAGTACATATTTATTCTCCTACTTGCAGAAAGACTATTCAATTTTTCATTTAAATTGTAAATATACAGCAAAGGTAATTCTCAAGAGACAAATTGAAGAACTTGTCAGATTAACTCATCAGAAAAAGTAAACCTTGTAAATACCATATAATTTCTTTTTAACGTGGAAGTTGTTTAAATATAATTGAAATATTATGTGACACAGCTACATTACATAGCTATAGTGACAACAATAGAATAAATTATTATTGACTAGAATAAATTATTTAGGATCATTTGTCTCCAGAGCCAGTGTAGTATATACTGGTTTGAGTGTTGGATTAGGACTTTGGGAGCCAGGGTTTGATCCTTGCCCAGCCATGGAAACCCACTGAGTGACTATGGGGAAGTCACATTCTCTCAGCCTTACAGGAAAACAATGATAAACTTCTTTTGAATAAACCTCCTCTGAATAAATCTTGCCAAGAAAATCCCGTTATAAGTTGCCATAAGTCAAAACTGACTTGGAAGCACACAACAATGTGTCTTGAACACATTGCATCTTGATACTGTAGTGCAGTGGTTCTCAACCTGTGGGTCCCCAGATGTTTGTGGACTTCAGCTCCCAGAAGCCCCAGCCACTATGGTCAATGCTCAGGGCTTCTGGGAGCTGAAGTCCAAAAAATCTGGGGACCCACAGGTTGAGAACCACTGCTGTAGTGGGATGTTTGAAATGATTTGCAAATGCATTAATGTTCTTATTCTAATTTTTATAAAAAGAACTAATGATTTACACAGCACTGGTCGATGAATCTGTGGCCACTAGATTTAAGTCCAAAACAAGTTCCAAAGTACATTGAATCAAACTATTTTTCAAGCTGTACCTATCAAATAATGGGAACTGTTATAGAATAGTGACCCTAAAATACCAATGGCAATGTTGGGTGCTTTTGGTGGTAGAAGAGAATGTGGATGGGGCCATTTTCTTTAGCCAGCACTTTGTTTTCCTTCCCAGAAACCAATATAGTTTTGTGGGACTGTGGAAAACACGGGAAGGTCAACCAACTAGGTGGCTACAGGTTGCTTGGAGCAGGACCAAAAAAGCTTCACTCAGGTCTCTCTCCTACCTATGCATTCAGAGCTCCCTCATGCTTCTCATCAGCCTGCTTGGAAGCTTCATCCTCACCTATCCACCCTCGTTTGTTATGCTACTAATGTTTGCCACATAGTTTGTTTTAATGTGCCTTTTTCATCACAGTTTTAAGTGGTTTAGGCATGGGCTGGATTATATTTGGTGCAAGAGGGCCTCCAGGGCCAATGGAACAGGTGGAGGGAGGCCTTTAAGGAGCCTTGGAAATGTGGCAAATTGAGCCATGCCCAGCTTGGGGACAATGACTTCACCCCTTCCCAGATGGCAGTGGTACCACACAGTGGTTTCTGCCCATTTAGATATTCCCAGTACATGGTCTGGTCTTTGGTTTTCAGTGATCAGTCAAATCATCCACTGTTGGATCTGAACCTATGCCCAGGTTAAGCCTTCTGAGTTATAATCAACAATGTTATGGCCATTTCCTGCCAATTTAAGTGTAGAGCTACGTTTCTTTGAGTCAGCTGGAGCTGTACTCTCCACTGATGCTGCAATTCCTTTTTTTTGGAACCCTGTCAGATCCTGTCAGATTTCACAATTTTTTAAAAAACTGTACAACGTATCACATCGTATTTAAATTATATTATTATTATTATTATTATTATTATTATTATTATTATTGGTTAATATAGATTATTATAATATATAATTATAAATTATGTTAATCTATTATGATATAGTTTATATAATATAGTTTATAAAACCACAGAAATAGAATGTAAATGCCAAAGTTTCAATGCAATTAATTGAGGACAAATTACTTCACATTGAAGCAATTTAGACTATAATCTTGTTCACAGCTAACTGGAAATATGTAACTGAACTCATTGTCACTTTCTTCCAGGTAAATATGTAGTGGATTGCACCATTAATCAATGATAGGAACATTAATTAGCCAGTTTTCCTGGGAACTGAAAACTCAGTGCTTGTGAGAATGCTGTTCAAAGCCTACAGTAACATCAACATTCTGAACACAGCTTCCAGGCAATTTTGAACAAGTTTTTGCTATTTCGAGCAGAAGAATTAGCTACCAGGATCTTTCTCAAAGAGATTAGTCATAAATCCAAATGCTTCATTTTATCTGAGTTACATATGTTTCTTTTGAAACAGTTTTCATTTTAAAGACTAGTGTCTTTTTTAAGTGTCAAAAATCCCTGTTCTACTATACACAAATGCATGAAAACCAGATTATATGAAGCTAGTAGCACTGCAGCTTTTAATCGATTGGTTAGAATAATTTCTTAAAAAACTCTTTTAATTAATGAGGAAGCTCTTTCCAACTAATAAACTCCTTTACAAGTACACTTGCAAACTGCAGACCAGTACATTCAGATTGCTTTAATCAGGTTATCGCTCTACAAGATACGAATTGGGAGCAGGGACGCTTCTACTTTTACTGTAACTGTACTCTGGAATCATGCAATTCCGCAAGTGCAAGGAAGGAGAGCCAAAATGACAGATTGTGCAAGGTAAAAGAGAGGCCACAATATTAATGGAAATCAATCAACTCCCAGAGCAGTTTTGTGACTAAAACGTTCATGGGCTTAACTGTGCTTACAGAAGTATGGTGGCACACAAATATCTAAAGCAGAAGTAAGCAACTGGAACCATGGAGGATGACCCCCTATCACAGCTATTTTTAGCTTTTAAAAAAATCACTAACAAGGCCTCCATGCCCACTAGAGGCTATAGATCACCATTTTGCCATGTTGGGGGGGCCTCCCATGGCTGTTTTAAGTCCAGAATAGGCCCCTTTTTTTCAAACTGGAAGTAAACACAGAACCATGTCCTCAAACATTCCACAGAGGAAAGCAACATCAAGCAACATTAATGTGTGGTCAAGATGGCAAAAATTACTAATGAGGAAGACCAGTCAAGCTAGGAGAGGCTCCAGCAGTTTGCTTTTGCCTGAGTCTACAGGGAAGGGCCAGATTCCATTCTCCCCCCCCGCACTCAATTGAGATCTAATTATCTTTGCACTTTGAACTCAGTTTGGTGCAAAGGAAGTAAGCTGAGATCATAAGTGGAGAAAGTGGGAGGAGGGAAGAGAAACTAAGACATTTTAAAAGCAGCTGAAAAAGTGGGGCAACAGAGGACTCTCTGCCAAATCAGGACAGTTGAAGGGTATGCAAGAATGCAAGAATGAACTTCTGGTTTATCTCCTGTTGAAAAGAGGCCTCTTTTGAACCTCAAATAGACCAGAGGATGGAGACTTTTCACCCTTGGTCCTTTTTAGGCTTAGGAAAGACCTCTTTTCAACAGACAATTAATTAATCAATACAAATTTTAAAAATTCAGAGACTTCTGGTTGTCTCAAAATCAGCTTTGGGGGCCACATACAGACTATTAGCTGCACTGACCCCACTCTTGACCTAAATGGTATTTTAAAGGCACAAGCAGCACTCTGAAACTAAACAAGGGAGCACGTGGAAGAGAACATTCCCCCAAACTTTTATATAAGCAAGATGAGAATAGAATTTTCATACACTGTAGAACATTGCAACTGTCAAGAATCTTAAATGAAGTAGAAGCACATTGCAGTTTTACAAATCAGCAGTTGCATGAATGGCATTTTCCCTGCTCACAATTAAGCAGTGCTTTATAAAACATTTTCAGCAAAGCAGGACTCCCTCACTTCTTCCTGGTCTCTCTCTGGGTGTGTGTAGGAGTGTATATATGATTGTATATTATATTAATTGTGTTATATTATCAAGAGGGTTGCTTGCAAGAGATACTTAAACACAGTACAGATCTTTCTCTGAGCAGCAAAATAGGAATCAGATAAAATGTAATTAAAAAATTACATTTTGTGATAAGAAATCCATTAATAATAGTTCATAGCTCTTCTTGTTGTAGCAGAAGATTCAGTTCCACTACCTCTCTGCTATCAGTAGTTTGAAAGAGATGGGATGTTTGTGGATGGGTAAGAATGGATCAAGGCAGGCCTTAGATCCAAACTAAATCCCTACCCCCAGGAAAGAGAGTCTTAAACAATACCAGCTGTGCAACTGGCATCCTTATTCCTCCTCACTGAATTTTTTTTTTGGGGGGAGGGAGTGTTAAAAATCATCTAAATGTTGTTTTGAAATCTGGCAAAAATTGTGCCCCCCCTTGCCCTTTCCTGTTCTAAGCTTCTCTTCTCTAGTCTCTCTCTCTGAATGAGTAAGGTTTTAGATGGAATGCTGCATTCCTTACTCTCTCTCTCTTTTTTTTTTTTTACACACCCAGTAGGTAGGTTTGCTCTGCCTACATTTTTAGCCTTGGACCATCTTTGCCCGCATGATGAAGCAAAAGTGAGCCACACTTCCTGTATTGTTATACCATTAATGTTTGCTGTCTTTGCTCACATGTAGAGTAACAAATACATGGAGATACAATAGTACTATAGCAAGCCATGAGAAAAGCACCCTCCGCTGCACGGTAAGTCCTAATCAGACCCTATTCACTTTGAAAACACTGAACAGAAAGTGTTCATAACTGAACTCCTTGCCAGATCTCTGAGAACTAGAAACTAATTTATCTTTGGGTGAAAACTCAGGAGTGTGCAAAAGTAACAAAATACAGAACATAGCTGAACTGAGCTAGTTTAACGTTTACAAAGTGTGCTCATGATTATATACAAATGAAGACAGTCTACCTTTCTTAAAAGAAAAAAAAAGGAGAGAGAGAAAGAGAGGGTGGATGGGAGAGATGAAGAGAGCTCAGGCTGGGTGAGAAGAGGTTAACATCCACTTCACTGCCTCCTCCACTTTCCCTCGCAATCCTTTTAAGGGAGACTTGTGAGCTCAGGACATCTGGAGTTCAGGAAAACAGGGAAGAACTGGGAAGATGAATAAAGGCTCATCATAGTACACAAAAGAACACAACAACAAGAAGCCTGGGCTTGGGCATTCTTGTCTGGCAAGGCAGGCAGGCAGTAAGGCTAATGAAGCATTTGCAATATGGGACGTATGCCAGCGTAACAAAGAAGATGTGCATCAGCTCTGCAGATGTGCCAAAGCCCCTAGAGCAAAATAATGACATAATCACCATCAGAGTCACAGGCCAGACTGTGCACAAGGTGACATGGGAGGGAATAAATAAGGGTCTTTAGAGGCATCTAGTATACACACGGGAAGAAGTACCCAGTCCTTCTCATCCATATTGCCACCACAAAATAGTTTCAAGGGAAGTTGGAAGCATAATGCAAAAAGTTTAGCAAAAGCAATCTTCCCAGCAGGCAAAGCCAACATAACATGAAGTGTCATCTTCCCTTTCACAATTTCTCTTGACTCTTATTGCATGCAAAGAAAAATATCAATAAAGCCTCAAGTTTTTCTGTGTAAGGAGTGGGAAATACTGTGTGGCCTTTTATCTCCTTTGAGAAGAGGCATATTCTATTGGGGGAAATCTGTTGCAATGATTACTGATGGGGGGGCACTTTAGATCAGTGTGGGTAGGCCTTCCAAGTAGTATGCCCATCCCTTCCTATCTCCCACCACTACTAGCACCACCACTTGCCTCAGACTTCTAAAGAAATGATGGATTTCTCTTGTCAGAGGCTACTTTGTTTCTGTCCTCTTTCTGTTTCACCTTCCCTTTCTACTTGTATTCTCTTCTGCAATCCTTCTGATCCCCTTCTGATCCCCTCCATTTCAGTTTAGGGCCCTTGGACTGCAGGTTGCCCATACTTAGAACTTGGAATTTCATTTTAGAAGGAGTAATTTGCCAGTGTTCCTTATTTGTGTTTTTAATATGATTGTTTATTTAATGGTTTTTAACCTGTGTATCATCCATTGTTTTGACTATTTCAGCTTATATCATGAGCTGCTTTGAGTCCCATAATGGGAGAATAGTGGGATATAAATAAAATAAAATACAGTCATCTCTCCACATTTGCTAGGGTTAGGAGCATGAGACCCCCGTGAAATTGGAAAAGCAGTGAATAACTCTAAGCCCTTCCAAACCATATTTAACGCATACAAAAAGTCTGATCACCATATTCAATCCACTATGGATTCCTTTCTTTTGAGGCATCAGGGTTCTTTCATACAGCAGAAGCGGGTGGCTGGTGGGGCTTACCGCCACCTCCACTGCTGCCTCATACCATTTATAATAGGGACTTACAAGACTTGTTTGTAGTATTTCATTCCCATGAGGCTTGCAGTCCCTATTAAAAATGGCATAGGGAGGCAGCAGAGGTGACAACAGATAACCCGTGAATAATCAAATCCACAAAACTGAAACCTGCAAATGTGGAGGGCTGGCTGTAAAATAAAATAAAATAAAATAAAATAAAATAAAATATTTAAATACAATTAAAACTACCAGCCTATAAGAATAGCCAAAAATGTCCTCAAATGTCCCTCCCAAAGGCAATTGTTTGGGAATATCAATTAAATACTAAAAAAGTATAACATTAGTAGCTGTTTATTTTAAAAAAAAACTAACATTGTTATACTCCTGCCCTCTGGTTATGTGTTACAAGAAACATAATTCGTGTAACATGCTATCTTCCCACATCTGCTATGCATGTGTCCAATGTTGCTTGTTGTTATGTGCCTTCAACTTTTTTCTGACTTATGGCAACCCTCAGGCAAACCTATCACAGGATTTTCTGAGGCAGAGAGTGTGTGATAAACCAGTGTTGCTTTCTCCCAGGTTAAATATGTCCACAGGAATTCAGCCCTGTTAACTCAGTGGGTGGCCTTAGGCAAGATGCTATCTCACCCCAAGTCTCTTATCTGCTACAGAGGGATAATATGGGCACCGTTGATACAGTAACAAAATAGATTGGAAGCAATCTGTATATATAGAGGACATTTCCTAAGCATTATTATAATTATACAGTTTGTCATTGATCTTCCCATGATAGGATTTTATACCAAGAAATGAAATATCAATGCTGTATTAATATACTAATAGGTTTTTTTTTTAGATACTTGCTTGAGACATAGTATGCATCCCTATCCCTTAAACAATTTGCTGTGGCATTATCTTTCTATACAACTGTAAATCCAAACTGTTCATGTATGTAAGTGTTGTGAAACACCATCTTTCAAGATAAAAGATTCCATGGAAATCTCAGTGCTCCACCAGTGGTCTTTTTCAACTGTGCTTAATGAAAAATTCACCAGAGTAACTTAAAAATTTTATGCCCCCCTTTTTGCATCACTCTATTAACTAATCTATTTCCCTTGTGCCTTTTTTTTTTTTAAAAAAAGCGTGGTAAATATGTTGCAAAATATATAGTACTGCATATTAAGTTAATAACAGCGACAGTGATATTAACATAATCCTACCCGTATCTATTCAGACAGACTTACTCACAGGTAAGTTCAGTGACTGTAGCTTTAAAAGATATAGGGACTGTGCGACTGCTCAAAGCCCTAAAGACTATTATTACGTGCTGCGTAACAAAATATTTTAAAACTCCACATATAAAAAACCAGTTCAGCATGCAATGACACATTTCTCATCCCACTCTGAATTTTCTTTATATTAATCATCCTTTAATTCTTATTTTGATGAAATAAATACTTCTCAGTTTAGCATACTTTCCCTAAATCTCCTGATTGAATCTTTGCTTACTATGTCATTGGGGAAAACAATGAAATATGTATATCATTTTGTTATGTTGTTCTACACTCTAATAATTAGGCCACAGAGGATTCTAAATTAATCACAGAAGGTAAAACAATATTAATAATCTGCTCAGCAAACTCTAGCTTCTTTACTCTTTGATAGATATTATTAGGCTATTACAATTTTAATTAGGCACACATTTCTCATGGAGCCTCAAATGACAAAGCATTTACCATAAATGGTTTTTATCCACCAACAATCACGAAAGGAAACTATATCCTTTCATTCTGAGATACCTCCCATTAAAAAAAAAGTCCTTAATGCATTCAGTTGGCTCATATTTACCTTACTGTACTTATTTAATAAAATGTCGGTGGCACTTTTTCCATATTGATCCACCCAATCATGTTGTGCAAATTATTCTGTGCCTTAACTTCAACTTAATAATGTTCGTACAAGTCACTGGCTTCTATCACAACACTTATACTCCAACTGGCCAGCCTGACAGCGACCATACAGTTTAAAGCTGCCACAAATGCACCAAAACAAAATTTGAAGCGAATTTTGAATTTCTCTTTGAGAGACCTACAGAATTATAGCACTATGATTCCATTTTAAATGCCATAGCAACAACCTATGGAATCCTGGGATTTGCAATTCCAGAATTCTCAGTCAGGGAGTTCTAGAACTTCACCAAACTGCAAACTCCAGAACTTTTTCGAATGCAGCCATGACAGTTAAAGCAGAATCATAGCACTATAAGTGTGTAGTGTTAAAGGGCCCTGGCTGAGTTTCGAGGAGAGCGAATTTTTAGAAGGCTATGCTCCCCACCCCAATCTTTAATATAGTTAGAGTATCAGTTTGCCTCAGGTAGAAACAAATGTCTCTCTTTAACAATAACTAATTTGCATATCACTGAAGATTCTATGGCTCAGCTTCCCACAACCCTGTTTATATCTTTGGATTAAAAACCATCATTGTAGCTAAGGCTGAATATTTTCAGTAATATTCCACTTGGGATTTTCATAAATATATTTTCCCTCATGTGTTGCTCAGAGGTAAGATGTACAAATAAATTTAAAAGCTAGAAAAAAAATCTAGTTTTCATCAATGCAGCATCTTCAAATATTTCTCTCCTCCCTCCCCTTATCACTGCAATCTTTGTTCTTGTTGGTGTGGGCCTTTGAGTCATTTCCAAAATCTTTACCTTGAATCAATTAATTAGTGTGTTCTCAAATACTGTAGCATACTTGTCTGCTATTTCTAATTTGGTAAGCAGCAGTGGGTGAACATAAGAGATCAACAATGCACTCCTCCATGGGGTTACTATAAAATAAGTGAGATCTACTCACAGGTAAGCAGGTATAGGATTTCAATCCAAATATTTTAAATAGTTTGAACTTTTTCTTGTGTTTTCACAGCCACATGCCAAGAAAAAAAATCTATTAAAAGTTTCTGGAGAATTAGTAGAATGTCTCTGTTAGAGTGCGTGTTGAATTAACCGAGGGAGTTCTGAAAAGGTTTGTCAGAACTTTTTGAGCCCATTTAATCTGCAGATCACTGAAACACAATGATGGGTTTCCAAGAGAATACAACAACTGCCACCTGCAGTCGTTAGAAGGAGCACTTGCTCTCCACTCCTATTGATACCTCTTTGTGGTAGGAAGAAAAAGAGCCGAAGGAAGGAGAACTGAAGGTCAGACAATAGACGTTGCTACACACACTGTCTCTGAACTTTCCTCATCTCTGAAGGACAATTAATTATCAAAGCCTTTGGGGTAGGTCGAAGCAAGGGAAAGCCTACTGCTGGCCCAGCGCTCCAGCCGTTTGCTCTCTGCGTTTGTTAAATGGTTGTGCCTGTTGGGGAGCTGGGGCTGTGGCCACCAAAATAGCCAACAGAGCATAGAGGGGTGGGGTTGTGGTGAGGATGGGGTGGGTTGTGGTGAGGAACAAAAATGAGTTTTTATGTGTGCCTGTCCTTGTGTAATTTCCATTATCACTGCGAAACTGTCCATACACAAAACACATGGGCAATTTCCCCCACCCCCAGAGAAGCTACAGGGTAGGTTACAGTCGGCCTCACAGTGGTGTGTTAAAAAGGACGGCCCTTTCTCCCCCCTTTTTCTTCACCAAATCACTTCACAGAGGCAAAAAAACAGACAAACACAAAAGAGTTTGAGACTTTTTCTCCTACATTAAATAGAGTAACTGATAAGGTCAGACATATGATACCTAAAGACATGAATCTGTGAACTCTTGAAGTCAAAGGACCTCTCTGTGCAAAGGAACAATCTTTCAAAGGAAACAGATCACAGAACTCCACTGAATCCCCTTTAAACTTTATGAAGCAGGAGGAGAAAAAGCTCTAAGTAGGGAAGCTTGACAGAAGAGCCTTGAACTATTTTCTGAAGGAAAGATGAGACCCTCACTAGGCTGCCACAAAACATCTTTTTTTTTTCTAAAGGCTCTTCTGAACTTTGATATGTGCCAAGACACCACTATTGAAAGCTGTATAATTATGTGCTATAACCACTGTAGAAAATGCTTTGTTCACCTCAACAAAGAACAATAAGCAAAGTAAAGTGACATTACACTGTATCTTTTTCTTTAAGAATGTTGAGAGAGGTCATGGTGCATTATAACTAATAGAGCTGTTGAGTAAGGAGGTTTAAAACTTGATCTTGCTGTGCTTAAATGTAACCCAACGACAAAAAGGAAGAAGAGGGAGCTATAAAATGTAATGACATTAAATCAAATAGACTATACATCACATTGGGCCTATGTCATTGTAGTGATGAACACCTTGAATCCAAGGGAGATAAATATCAGAATGAGATAATTTTCCAGCCCAAAACTTCATAATGCCTTCAATTGCTCCGTCTGGCTCAGCTGAGATAGATCTTTATTTTTAAAAAAATCATTAAACGTGGCATTTGAAATATGTTTTATAGTACCACTTTTCACTTACACAACTTTCACAGCTGCATTTACAAAATGAGTGGCACTTTTAGTGAAGTGACTTTTCATGTCTTGCAAAGTGCTTAACATGCCATGAGACAAATGACATATCTTACAACATGCATGTAGTTTAATGAAAATGACGGAGAAAAGAAACTGATAGATCACCATTCTCCAATTTTTCCATATGCTTCGGTAGTCAAATATTAATTTATACAGCAAGCATACTTCAATGTTCTTAGGCATCAGTGCATAGGTTTTATGTTCCTCTGTTGCAAATCACAGAATTAAACCTTATGAATAATAACAACATTAAGGTAGCATGGGGGAGAAAGGACTAACAGATATCTTAAAAGCACATGTGGCAAGTAAAAAGTCATGGCATATATAACACAAATAAGGATTCATGATTACACAATACAAATTAAAGGGCTATTATTACTCTAATGTCCCTACATCAAACTTGATTAAATTAATGGACATGCAAAAGATGGGAAAGAAATAGCAAAAAACAATTATGCCTCTCAGTTTCTGAGCTGACTTGTCTTTTAGACTCGGTAGCAGTTATTGGGACCTGTATTACTATTAGACATTCTCACACAAAATATCCAACTGAATGCTAACAGATCTTGTGCACAAACATTTAGGATGGCTTGCACCAACAGCTGAACGCATAACATTATGAAGATTTTGTGGCATGATCTGAATGATTTTGCTGGACAGATACACTGTGGATGTTAGAACCAAGAGCCACAACCAATTAAGCTAACTGCAGCTAATTTTGTTGCATTGATTTCATTAGGATAAAAGTTGCTTGCATGCTTTGTACTGTGTTTTCAAACATGAGATCTTAAACTGTTACTGCTTATGACAATCAGGTGAAAAAGAAAACCCGTTAGTGCTTTCCATTTTCTAGGTGGAACATTGTATCTCGGAGACACAAATAAAAATTGTTTGGAAAAGAACCAAGAAAAGGAGCAGTTGTTGGTATTTCATTATTAGTTATAACTAAATTATATGTATTGCATGTATTTAAAAAAAGTAGTCCAGATTTCAAAACAAAATCAGGAGATCTGCATGAACTACAAGCTGATACATGCAGCCTATTCATTTCTAGTTAGCCCTTCCCATTTCCACAAGTGCGTAAACAAAACTGACATGGACAGCATAGCATTAAGTCTGACTCTGCATTATGATTTACTGTGCTCAAACAAGCCAGGATCAAATGCTAGTTTTAAACCATAATTTGTTGTTGGCTAACAATCTTGGATTGTTTAGAAGCCATGGTCAATTTAGGACTTCTCTCATATGCATGATACCAGGCCATGTCTCTCCAGTTTTATAGATCTATTTTTTCCTGCTTTTCACAACCCCTTCTCCATTTTACATAAGTCCAAAACTTTATTATCCCATCTTTCATAATAAAAACTGATGATAATTTTTCAAATTATGAAGACAATACAATCTCTTCCAAAAAAATCTATATAGCTGTAATAATACCTATTTTCTTCCAGGAAATTGTGTTCTTGCACAATGCTCTAGCAAAGTTTTTTTAAAAAATGCAGTGACCTAAATCCAATTGCTAGTCTTATTAAATCAATAAGTAGTTGATAAGCCATCACTTACATAAGTTCCACTGAATCTGATTTGGATTAACAATTGGATGTAGGCCTTTGTATGCATAAGGTGTCATGTTTCATCCCTGGCATTTTTATTTAAGGGGACCACAGGAGAGAGGGATGGGAAAGACTTCTGCCTCAAATCTTATAGAGCCACTGCCAGTCACTGACTGGATAGTCCAATGATGTGATTTAGTAAAAACAGTAACATATTTTAATAAAACCTGAAATCTAGTATTTTTCAGTGCCAGTGCCTAACTTTTTGTTTAACAGAGATTATTCACAAGTCAGATGACAGTGACTTATGCTGTTTATAGCTTCCACATTATTTTATTCCAAATCTCTAATAATATTCTTACTAAGATTGTTATCTTAAGAAAGGTCCAGATACACCTAATTATACTGTGAACTTTTAAAGTCTATGTATTCTTGTTCTGTATAGTCAATCCTAATAAGTGACAGCTGGTAATTAATTCCCACTTCAGTGGGGTGATGAATCCGCTCTTGTTTTGTCAAGAACTTTAAAAGAACTGTGGAAATGAACCTAGTTGGGGGATAGAGTTCAGCAATTTGGAGAGTTCCTTTAATGTTCAGGCTAAAACTGGGGCCATATTCACTGCCCCACTGACATGGAAGCCACCAGCTACCACTGAACCTAGTCAAGAGAACATTGGGTGTACTGCCATGTGCTCAGGAGACTTCTCCAATGGAAGCAGTAATAGTTTTAGACACATGAAGCTGATACATCTACAGACATGAATGGCAACACCTCTCTTGCAGGTAGGAAAATTCCAGATGCTGCTTTATAGCACTTGCATATATTTGTGCATGTTGAGATAAGCTGATTTTGTTCATAACAAAAAAAGATATTGCTAACAGCCTTTGTTTTCAACATCAGCAAGCTAGTAGCTATAGTGGCCCCTCCACTTTTGTGAGAGTTCAGGGTGTGGAACTCTTGTGAAATTGGAAAAGACCATGAATAATTCCACCCCGGTGATTCTCTTCCCATTTCTTTCTGAGGCTCCCCCTTCCATTCCCTTGCCTTTTGCACACCAGGGCCAGAGGCAAGAGAATGGGTGGGGGGAGCTCCAGACGGGGAAAGAAGGTGCATGTGTAGGCCTTCTCCCCCATTCCCTTGCCTTTTACCTTGGTGCAAGTTCTCAGCATTAGGGCCAGAAGCAAGGGAACGAGAAGGGGGAGCTCTAGAGAGGAGAAGGAAGATATGCATATTCCTTCCCCCATTCCTTTGCCTTTTGCCTGGCCACATTTGCCTTGCATCTCCACATCCTACAAAATGCAAGGGAGTGGGAGGAGGATAAGCAGGGAAGGCAGGCATACACCTTACATATAATCAAATTCTCAAAGGTCAAACACGTGAATGTGGAGGGAGGACTGTATTTATTTGTGTCTTGCCTTTTGGCTCCAGCATGTCTCACAAGATATAAAGAAAACCACAGAAATTCACCCTATCTCTCTCTCTCTCTCTCTCACACACACACACACACAGTCTTAAGAGTTTAAACTCTAAACCCAATAAATAGCAGACCACCACCAACCAACAACATATCGCTCACATTTGAAGCTTTTTGTGTAGTGTTCAAACCATCTTGGAGATTATGAATTCTGATATCATAAATCAAGCTACTCTGATTAGAAATTAGGGATAAACACATATATGCCTAGGCAAGTAGGCTCTGTTGGTGTGATCTATACTATGAAAAAGGGATGAGTGGGTCTCACGGGTAAATCCTATTTGTACAAGAACACGCACAAAGGGAAGAACACATGAGTCTGAACTTCTTATGTGCCTACTGAAGTCATGTATATATGAATCATCCTCAGGAGATAATGGAGAATGCTGCCTTTCAGAAATAACTGACTCTAGCTGAGTGAACACATGATACAGCATGTGTCGACTGCTGTAAAGTACAGAGCAAGTTCACAGCTTGAGAAATGTATCTCTCAACTGTCTACTGTTGAAAAGTTTTCCGTCAGGCATGAGAGACATACTAGCAATCAAGTGTGCAGAATGAATTCTGTAACCGAATTTGGTGAAACCAATTCAGAGCCAATTATGGCAGAATATGTCTGCCTGTAATTGGATTTCCAGATGTCTTCCCAATCCACTTTATCCTAAAAGTCACTACAGGGCCTCCTCCATTTTGGTGAAGCCAAGGCATGAAAGCAGGGAAATGTTAACTTTTTCCACACCTGTTGCTCACAGTTCAAAATATCCCCTCCCCTGAAAACATTTTTATCTGAGGAATTGAAAACATACAGGTATGAATATTATTAAAAGACATAGCCAAGTTAGCCTTTATCAGCATACAAAGGGATCTTGTAGCACCTTTGATGCCATCCAATGAAATAGCATGAGTCTACAAAAGTTTATGCTGCAAACTTCTTTCTCTCAGTCTCAAAGGTGCTACAAGATCCCTAAGATGTGAGTATGTATACAAGAATATCAAACTTAGGAGTCCACTCTGATCAACAATCATTTAGACTTCAGACCAATGGTGCACGTCACGCAACTTTGTTTCTCAGTTCCCAGTTCCCAATTCTGTGTTTTTGAAGCACTAGTGTACACAAATGTATGCTTTCCGCAATTCTTCTGTTTTATCATCAGATTTTTATTCTCAAATGTGTGCTTTCCACAATTCTTCTGTTTTATCTTCAGATATTTATTCTCAAGTGTGAAAAGCAGTGTGACAAACTACAGCTAAAATGTAATCTCTTAGCATTTCTGCTGGTGTTTTTATCCATGTTGAGGCAGTTCTCTCTTCAAACATATAATAGGTTTTTATTGAAAAGTGCTGTGTGCTCAGCTTTCCTAGCTCTTGGCAAACCTGATTTGTAAGGCTTGCTAAACCCTATACGAATAACAAAGTTACAAGCACAGTGGAACTGGTTCCATTTCAGTAAAACTATTGAATTACTGGGGAAAAGCCAGTGGGAGAACTAGAGGTTGGATGGATCCAACTTGGTAATTAAACTGTAACACTGGATAAGGTGAATAAAAATGGAAACATATAAAATGTAGAAGACCCACAAAAAATAGAACCTACTGCCACTTTATGGACTCTGGTTTTAAAGGAAGTTTCCTTTAAAACATACAGTATTTCCCTAAATCTAATTCTAACCCCACATAGAGTAGACTCACTGAACCAATTTCAGAATGAGAAACCCTTCTGTAACTTCCAGTAATTTTGTGGGTCTACCCCATGACTAGCAAGTGGATTTAGGGCATTGTCTTTGATCAACAGCAAATAACAGCAAATACTTCATTTACCATGGAATCTCACCCATGTCTATGCAGAACTAAGCCTTGCTGAGTACCAAGGGCTAACTAATAAGCAAGTCTCTACAGAATTGCAGATTTAGAACCTTATTTATTTATTTTTCTTTGCTATCCCACTTTGCTATCCCACTTATTCCTCAATGTGGTACCTCAAATTTAAATACTTAGTTGTAAGATATACTGAGGATTACACAGAGAGCATCTGTCTCCCTCTTTATCTTTCTTTCTAATTCTAATTCTATTTCATTTGTGCCATATCTGTATGAACTTTCCCACTGGTGAGAAGCAACAGTGCCCAAGAATAGACAAATGTAATTTCCTCTCACCAGCACACATGCACCTTTCTTATACCAGAAATGAGGGAACAACTCTTGCTTGCATTTGGGAGTGTTTTTGGTTCTGTTGCGCCACTCTGCCCAAATACACATGCACACACGCACACACACACCATTCCAACTGACCTTAAAAGGAGAGAACCGCATCATCGAAACTCACTGGAGCATACCTTACACAGAGAGATCACTCATAAAGTCATGGTATCCTTCTCTGAGGTGCATTATCTACCCCTGGCTATGAGCCTGAGGCTATAGTGGCAAAGCTAAAGTGGGTAAGTATGAACCTTGTTAAGTGTCTTATTTGAGTGTGTTAACAGCTGCTGGTGTTCCAAAGTACTATGAAAAACACAGCAAGACCAGCTTCATAAGCTATAGCCAAGACCTTCATGTGCCTGAAACAAAGACATAGTGCCTAGGGACATCTTTTGCACTTTAATGTTAGATGAGGCCCACTGGCAGGTGCACATAGTAGATCTTAGTAAAACAGTTTCCAGAAATCATATAGAATTTATATTCTTGAGAGGCCCACTGCCCCTGCTGCTGCTTCCTCAATATTTTATTTTAAAAATATATTGTGGATGCTACCTCTGTCAAAGGAAGTGGAAAGGGTATAGAAAAATCTATTTCAATTATTTATGACGATGAATATATCAGGCTTCAATTATATTAAAAGATCAGCAATAAAAGGATGAAGCGGGGGGACTCTGATGATGCTATATATGGAAAATGCTCCATTTGCTCAAGAAGTTCAGATCCAATTTCAACACCGTAGTATATGGAATTTTTTCTTCTGTGCCAGTCACCTGGGCTGGACGCTGATCAGGCAGGAATGTATATCTACAGATTAAATGATATGCCTTAATGGCTAGGGCAGGACCAGGTTTTCAGCCTAGATTTTAGTTCAAGTGAAGGGATTCTTCTGTGTTTGGTCCAGAAAAATTAACACCTGAAAGAGAAGTGGCTTTTATGTTACCCAAACAATTCTGTGTTAGCCCAGAGAAAGATGTCTGAATTCACTAATGTGTATTATACACTAAGTATTCTTGGTACTGCTCCAGTTAAAAACCAAGAAAATATCTCTCATGTCTAACACCATAACAATGGAAGTTAAAGCACTGCAATATTGAACTTATATTACTCTAATTAAATTTTCAAATATAGAAGTGATTTGTGGTATTATAATCACATCACCAAATTATGGATTCCACCTCCCTTTAAACCACGCAACACTCAGTCCTCAAACATCTTTCGGAAGCCTTCTACAATTGATCTGTTCAGAATTTTGACCAGCAGTGACCTGATCAGATGCAGGGTGCCCCCCTTTTGACTCAGACCCTGCCTACTGATTCTCTCCCATCCACCCCCTCCAAATAGGCAGTAGTGGGTAAAACTAGATTCCCAAATGCTATAGAAAATTGTTATTAGGAAACTGACGTGTGCCCTTTAAGGGGATGTAAATCTTCACATATCTTGTTCTCATGTGCATGAATGTAAACATGAAAACGTTTTCTCCTTGCTTGTAGAATATGAGATATAATCTGTTGATTTTGAGGGAGTTTTTGAATTTGCAAGAACTATTTTTGTGCACATTGCATAAATTACGCATACTGCTACCATAGCTGTTGGTTTGTTGCATGGACATTTTAAAAAGTTGTTTTTTGATTAACCAGACGGTTATTTCTGCTCTTGCCTTGTACGCATGCTTTGCTCCACAAAAAGGGGAAAAACAGCAGTTATGCGCAAAGACATCTTTGTGCAAATCACATAAATCTTGATGAAATCCAAAACAGCCCTTTATTCTCATTCTTGGAGGCAAGGAATCTGCTAGGGCTGATAATTTTTTTGCAGACTGTCTCAGTGTTCTAAGACAGACTCTCTCATTGAGGGTGAGAAGTTTAGTGACTATTCTTCATATCCCTGCTCTCCCACCACTTTTTATGAAATCATGGTTTCTCTTTTTGGATAGGGCCCAATGCCTAAGAACACAAAGCAAGAGAAATATAAGGTTAGTCCTAAGATCTGACTGTGGGGACCTTCTCCTCGTCTCAGCTGCAGTGGAGGCCTAGTTTAGGAGGACAAGAGAAAAAGGCCGTCTTTGTGGCTTCAATGAATTATGGAGCTCTTTGCCCCAAGAGGCCAATTTGGCACTCTCTATTAACAGCATTATGATGGCACTCATTTGTTCTTTTGGGTATGCAGGTTTTGTCCAGTGTCTTTGCTTCATGTGTCTTTTATTATACTGAACTTTTCTCTCTTGGTCTCTCAGAATTCTATTGCATTTTATAATTTGTTTTAACTTTTGTTAGTCACCCTGAGAAGTATGGCAAGTTAAAAACAAACAAACAAGAGTCTGGTGAGTGGATCTCATTCATTAACATCCTAAAGCCAGGATACTTGGTATATACATTATATTAGAAATAAATAACGATACAGGCCCAGTAGGCCATGGCTGATTAAAACCATTGTGAATGGGAAATTAAATCTTTATTACAACATTCAGTATCCCCTATTGTAAAAATCCTTGGGATGCGAAGGAGATTCTGATCATTTAGGAAAGTTTTCATACCTTAGCAGAGTTTGGAAAGTTACTTCTAAAAGTAATTATAGTTCCCCCAGTTGTCAGTTACTCCTATAGCTGCAATTTGTAAAAAGGATTTTTTTTTACTCTCCTGTTTCTTAAAAAATAACTAGAGTAGTTACATTTAGTCACTTAAAATATCTGACGCTATAGGCATATGGAATAAAATCACTCTCTTCCCATCATGTCCCCAGTATCTACAACAGGGCAAGAAGTAGCAGCTCAAGGCACTGCCAGCACCTCAACTAGGTGATATTCTTCCTCCACCACTTAGTAAGGCCACACCCTGCCACTATAAACATAGCTAAAAGTTACAGTTATATAACAAGTAGATTAAAGTGCTTCCTCATTAAATAACAATTGTATTATAATGTCGCTGTTGGGGAAAGGAATACATGAAAGAAACAGATGAAAAGTAACTAGTTGTTCCAAATAATTCTGCGCTTTACCTATAGAAAAGCAAACAGAAACCAGTTCTCTCTTCTGATCATCCCATCATGTAGTACATACCAATAGTCTTGCTCAACCTTTCAGTAGATAATAGGAATATACTGCCACAAGACCACAAAGCCAGAACTGGTAACACCCAGAAGTCTCCCTCTTGCCTCTGCATCTGATTAGCTGGACAGTGCAAAATGCTATCATCAGCACTGAGGAATTTGCTATTGTGGGCTTACAGAAGGTCAGCAGGTTGGCAACAATAGCTTGCTGAGCTGCTGCTTCAGTGGCTGGCTCACACTAGCTGATTGTTGGCCCATAAGGAGCCATTTCAGTCAAACCTGTCAATCCATGGGATGTAATCCAGAGATATAATTCCACTGATTTCAATGGAACCGGGACACAACTGAGTTTCTCCAGTGTATGCTGTCCTTTGATTTATTTTGCAGATGGATTGCATGTTATTATTTAATGAATGAATGAATGAATAAATAAATAAATAATCTTCTGTGGCCTATTCAGTTTACAAAATAAACGTTCAGAAAAAGAGCAGACAAAGCTCATGTAGAGTAGCCATCTGGAAAATAAGAATGTTAGCATAGCTCTGATTTTAAGTACAGAAAATGGAGGGGAAGGAAAAATATAAATTAACAACCAAACAGACTGCCTGGTATAAGCAAAGAACATCGTCTGACAAAGCCTTCTGACTAGGCAGGCTAAGTAGACTGCCTTTTAAAAGTCATATTACAAGGTTCGTTGGTATCAAGTGCAAGCAGAGCCCAAATCCAGTTGCTAGAGTCACTTAGAGATACCTATTAGACCAGTAAAATCTACCTAAAAGTTGACTTACCAAGTCCCCATTTATTCTGTTCGGGCTAACAATTGGATTTAAGCCAAATACTTTGCTGAGACAAGTGAAATACGACATTTTTCAAAAATCAGTTATGCATATGCATCAGAGGGGGGAATAAATAGGAAGAACACGTACCTCAAAGTCATTTGCTTTATTATAGTGCATGTTGAGGGCCCTGTACAGCTCACAGTCTCTGGTTATAGACAGCTCTTCAGTGCTTGTTACACCGTCATTGATGGCTTGGCGTGCATACTTCTCCATCTGAATGTAGTAGAACTCACGGAAATTGCTAAACCACTTGATGAGCTGAGAAGTAATGCATCTGTTGAACTGTTAAAATATAAAAGAGCAAGAAGGATTAGATCATGGACATGTCCTGTCTTCCTCCCCCATTTCATAACATCCTTACACCCTTTTCTCTCTCCCACCCTCATAGAGCTCATCTTCAAAAGCTTTTAAGCTGGAGGAATAAGGAGGTACAAGAGGTTGAGTCAGATGATATAAAAATATATTGCACCAAATGTTTACAGCAAAGCATTTGTCTAGGTCTCATTCCTAAAGTTGCTGTGCTCTTGCACTACTGTTGGACAAAATGCAACACTGGGAAACATTTCCGTATTCCTAGGCACTATTATCAAACTTCTAGGCACTCAATACATCAGGTGTCCAGGATTTCCCAACTTTGTGCAAATTCATTCTGTCTCATATGATAGACAAGTAGGCAAAGTCATTGCAGTCAATGGCACATTTTACTATGTTTTATCTGTTGTAGACGAGTACTATGGAAGCACATATAAAATAAGAGAAATGGATTGTGTTCCATAACATGTAAGACATGTTCCTAATGTAGAAAATGTGAAATCCTGCCTATTTAGAAAGTATTTATGGACAGGTAGTGCAACTGACTCAAGCAATATAAAGACTGGTATTTTGTTGCTAAAGTATATAGATGTGATACTATATTTCTTTGTAATTCTATGTCAAGCTAAAAAAGGGGATAATATCCTCATATATATATATATGTATGTGCCTTCAAGTTGCCCATCAATTTATGGTGACCCCATGAATCTCATAGAGTTTTCCTCTACACATACACACACACACACACACACACACACACACATATATATATATATTACACTGTGGCCTTTCCCTGAAGGTGTCTACTCTGAATTCAAGATATTAAGTCTTATGCTACATTATGTTTAGATATTGCAGATGCTTCTCTTATTCTGACTACAGAAGAACTTCAAGCCCTATTAAAATCAATCATAATCTATCTGGCAACTTTAAAGTTTTTCAACTTCATCTATAAGATGGTGTGACAAGTGTCACATCTTTTATAAGGAATAAGGAGATCAAGGTCAAAAGTATCCACATCTTTCAGGAGAAGTTTTCTTAATGTTTCCTATGACCTTTGAACTGAGGATGTCATCTAGGCTATGCTGCAGCTGATACCCTCTTATTGACAGCCCCCCATGTGTAAAGGACAGATGCATCTCAACTTGCCAAGTTAAAACCAATAAATCCATAGCTATATATCAGGCAAGCTGATATACTACCCCCCTGCCTTTTGTCATCACAGGCATTCACTTTCCTGGCCCCCAGAAAGAGATGTGCATTAATCAAAAATCAACAAAGAACACTTATCAAATGCTGGCCATGAGAACATCCAGGCCTCCAACAAGATGACAGCTAAAGTGTGCATTGGGGCTGTAATTACTACACAGAAAGTTGTTTCCATGCTAGCAAAGATAATAAACGAATGAAAATTTATGGCAGGGAATCTAAGTAACAAGGAAACAGAAGCAGGGAGACTGGTGTTTCTCCCAAAAGGCCAACTTGCATCATAATTGCCATGCAGTTGCAAGGGTCCTTACAGATAATTGACCAGAAAATGATTAAGTCATCATCAAATCGCTTCTGCTTGCAAGAGTTCAAACATGTACTTAACCTATCCAAGAATTATATTTTCACTCTGTGTGTCTGCTCTGTCTCTATTCAGCCCTTGCGGGGAACCTGATTAAAAAGACAACTGAAGGACCCCCGTTATCTGATCTTCTGGTTACCGATTTCAATAGAACTTAAACCCATTACGATTTGCTGAACTTGGAGTTCTTTCCATTTTATCTCAGCAGTAAAATACACTGTCCAAATTTCCAGACACTGAGATAAGGACTACAGGCCCCCGTGACGGCTTACTGTTCCTTTTTAATTCTTTTAGAATAAGAAACAAAACATTACAAAATGATAGCAGGGTGTGCACTGGGGAATGAAAATTGCTTTGACATGGAGATTAGGCTCCAGCATTGTTACAAGACATTGTCTCATATGGACAAGAGTACTGTAGAAGGGGGAAAACAGAAAGGCGAATTTTTTTTCTAGAATGACCATGAATGACCTAATGTGGACAACGACAACAACAACAGCAAAAAAGTAGGTGTGCATGCCATTATTTAGCAACAAGACAAAAAGAGATTTAATGTTTATTCCTTCAGCATGGAAATAGCAGAGAGAGAGAGAGAGAGAGAGAGAGAGAAAGAAAGAAAGAAAGAAAGAAAGAAAGAAAGAAAGAAAGAAAGAAAGAAGGAAGGAAGGAACGAAGGAAGGAAGGAAGGAAGGAAGGAAGGAAGGAAGGAAGGAAGGAAGGAAGGAAGGAACAAAAAACCTCCACAACAGACACACAGGACATGAAGAAATGACATACGTAAGCACTTAAGGAACAAAACTGTTTAGCCTGAATAGTATAGAAACATTTGAAGCGTGGGCTACTTTTTGCATGTGTGCGCACGTGCGTGTGCACACACACACACACACACACACACACACACGCCCTCTCTTGCCTCAGCATTCTGGTGTAGATAAATCAGCCTTTTTCTAAATGGCCAAACTTTAAAGAGTTAATTATTCCCCCCTCCTTCTGTAGTGGAGTACAAGAAAAGGATCAATTGTTCTATAAAGAAAAGCTCTGTAGTGTGTTAATGTGTTACCGCACAAACTAATCGCTACAATAAAGAGTCTGTGTTTCCACAGTGTAAGAGTCTCTGTGACTTTGATTAATGCTTCCCACGGGATACCTCAGCCTCAATATGGGCTGAAGAAACTTCCTAAATATTCAATGAGCATGGTCAAAAGATGTATAAAACAAATCAATCTGACACCTTAATCTGGCTAGGCAGCAGTTGACTCAAGGGGTGGAGGGAATGAGATACATCATTTAACATTGCCGGGTTGAAAAGCCTGGAAGGGCCTGTTCTTCAAAGCTAAAATGACACTGAATCTGTTGTATTTAGTAGTCTAAGAATTATTAGCTTATATGTTGAAATCGGCATCAAGTGAAGCGAAAGAAGATGATACAAGAAGAATCCTTTTTTTGTTCCCACACTAACTCAGGAGAATTCCCCACCACCACCACCACCACCATCCCCGGGTTAAAAGACAAAAATTATGGCTGCATCTTATTCAATCTGACTAATTTCAGCTTCTTAAATCAAGGAAGATCATAACGAAAAGAAAATTCAAGGGTGCAACTCATGCATAAGCTCTACAAAAAATCAGCAGCACAATTTTAACTAAGTCTAACCAAATGCATTTGATCCACTGAAACCAATTTGGATTGTATTTCCAAATAAATGATTTTAGGCTCATTTGTGTATTTAAAAAAAAACTATTTTTTTAAAAAAAGAGGATTGTTAATTTGGCTTTTATATAAAAGTGGATTGCCTTGAGGATTAAGACTGACACGGCACCACTACAGAGTACTGAATTGGACTTTGTCTATTTATTGTACAACGCATTAGGATAAATTGCAATGCATGGGCTGGAATCCAAGGAGTCCTCCTGTGTTTTCCAGGCATACTGTTACAACTCCAGCTTCTCATGCTGCTTTAGAGGCCACTCTGAAAAATCCCCTTGATTTTTTTGGAATGGATTTCTGATAGGGCACAATGAGTTGTGCTGGAAAGTCTGGAGATTAAGCAAGAGTGCCCAACGTGGAAGCTCCATCCACGCATCCTTGGTTTCTGCCCACTGACTGCAATAAAATTTATGCTTTAAAAAAACAAAACAAAAAACTTTCATTGCCATAGTTCACATGGCAGAAAAATTCTACATGGTGCCCTAATGCAATAAAGATGTCCTTCAGCCACCTCATCCTTCAGGTTAGCTAAAAAGTTCTCCCCCAAAATATTACTTCAAGATGTCTTTCTCATTTAGAAACTAAATGAAAATGTTCAGAATAAGGGCAACGTTATGATATAATATTCAAAAAGAATTATTTATGCTAGACTATCTGGATTCAATTTTTGCTACCAAGTTTTATTTAAATTCATGAATTAAGCAGCATTGGGAGTCTTTTTCACCTGTGTCATCAAAACACCAATGCAAATGGCAAATATTTAGGAAGTGATTTATTGGCCATTTACACTGACGTAGTACTAGTGAATTTAGTGGGACTAAAACACTAGCCCCATACACTTGTTCTAGCAGGTATGCCTTGGAACTGCGATAGGTAACCAGTGGTCTCCACACGTTTTGGACCACAGTTCCCATAACCCCTGACCATTGGCCATGTGGCTAGTGCTTATGGAAGTTGTACAAGTACAAAGATATGAAGAGCTTCACAAAGAAGACCGGCACGTTGTAAAGAGTAAAGTTCTGTTGACACAGCGATTAGCCTATTTTCTCTGCTGCCACACTACCCAAAAAATTGGGTGAAATGTTGGTAAGAATTTTCTTTAAAAAAAATAAAATAGTTACAGTTACTTTAAAGTTATCCCCAATAGTGTCTATTTATCTTCAGTTAAATGGGTCCTAAATTGCCTTTAGAGTGTGACAGTGATTGAGTATTGATATAATGATATATATATATATATAATCATTATATCATTATATATATATATATAGATATATAAAATCATTATATAATATATAATCATTATATAATGATATAAACATTTGTTTTGAGATGGAAGATACAGTTGATATCTAGAGATGAAGGGATTCACTGTCTATGAATGGAATCAGTGCATTAAAATGACTTTGTGTCAATTGTGCAGATACAGGTATATGGACAGAGAGTCCTCCTTTCTCCTCCCATTAACTTGGTTCTGTCCCACATCTGTCCCACATCCACACCTTTCCATTTCAGCTTGTCTAAAGAAGACTTTGGATTCAACCACTGGAATATCAATTTGGAGATTCTCTAGTAGTAGGGCTCAGGAAGAACAATGTCTAAGTTCTTAAACTTAGGTCTTACAGTAGGATGCGGGAACCTGTGGCACTCTAGACATTGCTGAGTGCTAGATTCCATCATCCCTTGCCAATTTGCAAATGGTAAGTCCTATTATGATGGAAGTTGTAGTCCTGACTGTCCAGAAGGCTACAGATTCTCTACCACTCCTAATCAGGGTTAATGCCTGGGCAAGAAAAGCAAGCAGTCTCACATAGTACATCATTTGCACTCTCCATCATAGTTAGCTGAGAATATGCACAGTATTCTAATCTTTTGAGATAAGAGGCCATCTTATTTTCTAAGCAACTGGCTTTTAAAAAGGAACCAAATACAAAATGATGGGGGGGGAGTGAGAGGAAGAGACTGAGAGAGGGGGAGAGAGAATGATGTTCACAGTCCTCACAAGGTTCTACTCTGAGGCTTGCCTAACATAAATATTAACCCAGCTCGATCACATGGTCAGTCTGATCAACTCCGCAGAGTATGTCAAAACAGAAGCTGACTATATCCATGAAACAAAACATTTGAGAGATTCAGCGTGGAAACCCACCCTCCCAACCCTGCTCCCCCCAAAAAAGAGGAATGTATCTAATATTTACATCTACTGGTGTGTGATGTTGCTGACCCCGAATGGCTGTTGCCTTCCACCACGGAAGTGGCTGCCTTTCAGTGGTGGGTGAATGGTCCCTATATTGGCTGTTTGAAAAGCACTTTGGGCTTCTTCTGGATGAATGATGCTATATAAACATAAGGTGGCATAATATCAAAATGTTTAATATAAACTTGGCAACATTACAACAAGACTGAGATCAGTTCATCACATGCTGAAAAAGATGACAAGCACTCAATGCTAGTGGAACTTTTTTTTTTCTGTTCAGCTGCTTGCATTAGCATCCACTAGAAATGAGGACGACAGAGAGCCCTCTTGGGTGAGTCTCTCAACCCACATTTTGGCCAAGCTGTATATCAATGGCTCCAAAGTCTCCACGGCAGTTCTTTTATACTGTTGCACTGCAGCTAAGTCTGCCACAAAAATACTACATTTTATACCTGGCAAAGTTAACCAGGCAAAGTTTAATGTACAGATTATATATTTTCCAGAGACTTGACAAGCCTTTGATAGAGCATCAATGACAGCAGTTAACACTTTGGAGTAAATCCAATGTTAGTCCAAAGTAGAACAGAGCCACTGAAGTGAATGGGATTTGTTAGTCACTATTTACAGAAGTCCTATTGATTCCAATGGATCTACACTTCTTGGGACAAATAGGGGATTTAGCCCACACCCTCTCCCCCCTTTGATTTTCTGGTCAAATTTGTATTCAAAGCACTAACACATTCAGCAAACCCCATTTCTCCAGAAACTTTGGTTACTTGAACAGAACATGTTGAATATATGTACCATGCAAACCGCAAATGACAAGAAATGAGGTTTACACATTTTTACTTGAACTGCTATAATCAGTGGGATGGTGATGGTTGTGAGCATGGACAAACTGAACATTAAATGCAAGCTGATGCATTGTTAAATTAAAAAATAAAATACAAAGTCTATTTTTTAAAAAAAGTGAAAGGAAAAAGGTAATATGTTAAACAATAAAAAAAAAAAAAGACCAGGAAAGTTTTTTTTTCTCAAAAAGAAAAAAAGGAAAATTGGGAAGAAAGTGACAGAGGCACTCATTTGAAATAGAACAGACATTTAAAAAAGAAGGAAAGCCAGATTTGCTAGTGAGGAAAGGGAAATACATTTAAAGTTTTCAGAGAATCTGGGTATGGTAGTATACAAGAAAAATTTCAACATGGGAAATTTGAACTAATATGTTGTTTATTTTAAAAGGCTTACAAAATGATACCATGTGTGTCATTATAATAATTGGAACCCAAACTAGGTTTATTTTCTTTTTCTTTTTTAAAAAAGAAAGTTAGATGATTAACACAAAAAAATCAAGTCGATGTGAAGGAACAATTACTTTAGGGGGAAAAAAATCAGGAGGTCCTAATATTGTGTAAAATGAGGGGAGGATGCAGCTGTACGTCGACAGCTTTCATATCCTCATTTGAATAATGTGGCCTGAATCTGTCATTTTATTCATCCTCCTTATGTTCAGTGTACTCTGCATCAACAACAAATTAAGTTGTAAATAAGAGACAATCATCACTTTTGTTTTTAAGCAGCTACTGCATGGAGAATTTCAATGTAGCATTTCTTTATCTTTTTTTCCCCCTTTTTGGACGGAAGGGGAAAAGGGGTCTCTACAGCAGGCGCCAGTGTAAGTGGAATATGAGGAACATGCCTGCAATGGAACAATTAAAGGAGCACTTTGAAAACGGCTCTCCAAAACACTCTTGGATAGCACGCTATTGCCACCAGTACAAATTTTGCAGATGAAAAACTGTGCTATCCAATTGTGTCAGAAACGATAAATAAATCGCTGTCCATTTTTGTTTTGTTATGTTTTGTTGGTTATTATCCGCATTGTAACTAATCAGGAGTGGGGAGATAAACTGAATGAAAAAGAGTTCAGGTTTTTTTAAAAAAATCAAACAGAGATCTCACGATATCTTCATTGCCCACAAAAAAGTTAATAAGAGTTTGCCAAGATATATCATTAGTGGAACCGAATTAAAATTAGTAAGCATTCAAGAGGTCCAAACATGCAATCAAGACAAGGAAAGGGGGAAAATACAAAAAGGTCTTTTCCTACCTTTACATCTGAAAAGTATGTTTTCAGCATATTGGAACTTGGGTACCGGGTATAAAAGAACATGAGCTTAGCCTTTTTCAAGTGATTAGGCGACAGACCTTCCTGCATGTAGGATGAAAGTTGTTAAGGAAAAAAAATGCATTGCTTGTAATCTGTTTCTCAATATTTAAGACTATGTCCTTTTGGAAGAAGAGGGTTCTAGGGTTAAAGAATAAATTCACACTCATTTCACAAATCCTTAGGACTGCAATTATTTGGGAAAGAGGAGTGTTTGAAATTATATTACTTCTAAGACTCAGGCTGCAATCCTGTACACATTTTCCTAGGAACTGTCCCCACTGGACACAGCAAGATTTACATCCAAGGAAATATGCACTGTTGGTCTTTATGAGCTGGTGGCATATATTTTTGCAGGTGTCAGGATTGCATATTACATATATGCTCACTTGTTGCTTATGAACACACACACACACACACACACGGCACACATTTCCAAAAAGATGAGCTTCTTCTTTTTTAAAAAAGTTGCAGCATCACATTATGCACATATCAAATTATGCTAGCAGCACCAATACAAAGTATTTTTTTGCTTCTTTTAAGTTGCTTCTTATTCTTCAACAACTGAGAAGAAACCAATGAAATTGCAATGAATTCTGCAAGAGTGGGAATAACTAATTAAAACTAATTAACAACCACAATTGCCTTACGTGGTATTTTCACTCTAAAGATAAAAGTGTATTGGGGTTAAAAATAAATTACTAACAAGAAGAGATATGCTCATTTTTACATGGTCACTTATTCTACAAGGGGACCTATTTGTCCTGCAAACATCATTACCTTTTGGGTCTAGAAACAGAAACAACCCAATGTTCCCAAGGGAGTGTGAAGCTAACCATAACAATCTAGGCGTTCCAGTGTCTCCCCCTCCCCAACCCTTCCCCTGGTTTCTTGGCACTCTTTTGTGTACTGTTTGCTAGGGCAGTTTTGGTCACATCTGTGCAGCAGGCTGGCTCTGCCATTTCCTCTGTAAATTAATGGCTTTATAATTTATCAGAAATGAAGATGCACGTGACAAAAATCAATGTGGCCCCCACAAGGTCAATTAAGAGAGCTCACAGTGGCTTCTTAGAGGACTGTTTCTTTTAAAGAAAGTCAACACACACACAAATGTCACTTATTAAATAATATACATTATGGCAGAGAAAGGTCAAAAACATTTAAAGTGATCCAGAAACTGAAGCATTTTTGCTTAACAGCATGGTAGAAAAAATATATATTTCTATTTAACAGAATATACTATATTAATAGAACATATAGTACTTGTATATGTTATACATATAATAAAAATTAAATATACAATTAATCTTTGGTTTACCTGTCACAGAATGTGACATGTCTATGTATCAAATTCTGTAATAAATACAAGACCAAATATTTATTTTTTGCTGTTGGATGATGGTGGTAATGTTTTGGGACGATACTCTTTTCAATATAGCTCATGTACCAAATCATCATTTTTGAAATTTGTTCATGGATAGAAGAAAGGAAGAATTTCTTTTTAAACACAAAATCTTTTTTTAAAAAAATGGTTTGAGTTTTAATTCTCAAAAAGAAAAAAAGAATATGGAAAATGCTATGGGGTTAAAGCTCTTAATTTATGTAAGCGCGCTGCAAACTGCTCAGCTGAACTTGCATTTTTTGTTTTAGATGCTTAATGATTACAAAGAAGATAATTTATGACTGACATACTTCTTGTGCCAAGAGAAGAGTTGAAAGAACCTCCAGTTACCTCCATTAGACTGATAGAGAAGTCTAAAAGAGCATTATACTCCCGCACTGCCATCTGTCAAAATGCATAAGTGAAAGAATAGTAGCAAGCTGTCACCTATTGCAGAGCAGTAAGATTTTTTAGACAAGTCCAAACTTCTTTAACAGAAATCTATTTTGTTATGTAACTGCGTGGAGAGACAGAAGGAGGGGCGAGGAGCCTTTTTACAGTGGCACTCTCCCCTCCCCAAAATTTTGGTATGAAAACACTAAGTGTTCATTATGGATACTTGTGAAGCAGATAACTTAAGAGTCATGGACACAGTTTCCTGGAAACCCCTCCTGTGCAATCCCATTGAATCAGATGGAATCATACAAGAAAATGGATGCTCTCTTGCTTAGCTCTCATTCATTAAAGTGTCTGAATCTGCTACACATTTTTTAAAAAATGTTCTGATTTCCCCCATCCTCCAGGGAGCTCAGAGAATGTGGATGTTCTTCCCCTTCTTTCAGCCTCATAATAACTCTGCAAAAACAGAGCAGACTGAGGCATGGTAGAAAATCAACCAAATTCTCCTACTGTACTTCACTGCCACTTGGGGTACCTGAACTCAGAAATCCAACAGGCTATCCTAAAACTGGCTCCATCTCTAGGTTTTACAACCCTAGGAAATTATAAGTGTTCTTACCTATCTACCTTGATCATTTCCAAATTTAATTCCCAGAAATCAATTTTTTAACTCCCCCAAACCTTGCCTGCCGTTCTCAAGGCAATCTTAATTGACTGTCCCCTTTTCCAATGCTTTGTTTCAAAGATTAGATTATTGCTAAAAAGCCTCCATAATAGCAACTATTTAAAATTGATAACAAAACACCCTTGCTAAAACTGAGCTGACCAATTGGTTAATTTTCTTTTTAAGTGCTTGTGCTGAAAAGCAACCGTTCTTCCAAGAAAGCACTGGCTGTTTCCAGGATACTTACACGCGCACAATGACTCATGATGGAATAGATTCAGTAAACATACAGCTGTACTGAACACGAGCTAAGCTCCATTCAAGGTCAGGAAAGAAAATGAGCACAAATAAATATTAAGGAGGTAAAAGGGGTGGGGGGAAGGGAGAGCGAGGAAGAGGTGGAAAGCAGGGTGGGGGTCGGGGGGGAGTGTAGAACGAGAAGGCAAATAGAAGGCAAAGAGGCTGTGCCCCAACAGCTGATGTGCCTTGCCTCGGTACTCTTCACCATAGCTTTGTGAAGACAGATGACATTCAGTTCTATGTGTAATGCAAAATAGACAATAACTGCTGAAACTTGAGCCAGCTGCCAGGTGTAAAAAAAAAAAAAAAAAAAAGTGGGGGGAGGGCAAAAGAAAAGAAAAGATGATAAATCCATAAATTAATGAAAGACATCTGCTCAGGAACATAAAAGATCAGAGAAACTGTGTACTGCAGCTGAACCTAAAACAGTGTTCAAACAACCTGAGAATCTGAGTGTTATCTGTTTACATAGCATAAAGCAGCCGTATTTAAAACAGCAGACGCAAGGGAGGGGGAAGAGGGGGAAAAAAGGAGATGTAAGGACCAGGAAGTAAGGAGATGATAAAGGAAGAAAACACAAATACTATATGTGGTTTTTTTGCACACTTTCCCTCACGCTGTATATGAGTGTACAATTAAACACTGACTGTCCAGATTTGGGATTTTTAATGATGGGGCATGGGGGCATTAAGCAGCTGGATTTTATCTGGCCTGGAAGCATCCTTGTCAGAATTGTAATATGAAAAGGTCTTTATTTATTTTTTATCTCTTCATCTTTTAAATCCTCTTAAAGGCTTTTTTCCCCCCAACAGACCTGGGTACCTGTCGAACAAAATGGCAATGAATGTGTACATGTATGAATGTGAAGAGCAGACAGGTGCTTCCTATATATATATATATATATGGAGATACATTGATGAAAGCAGGATATCCTGCTTTTATCAATGTATCTCCAAATTTACAGAAATTGTTGTTGTATATCATATCATTTCATTTGCATTCATCATATTCCATCATACTGAATTCAACCTCCTCTCAAACAGCCGTACATTCTACAGAGCAAGCTTTCACTGATTTTATTTTGGCCGGGGTGCAGGGGTGCGGAATCTCTTCTGATCCAAATGCTCTTATTTTGATACGTTGTTTTGTTTGTCAGTGCTGCACCCAGAACAAGTGTTCAGCCAGGATAGGAATCGTCCGTCTGACTTTTAAAAGTTTTTTTTAAAAGTAAGGATACTTTTCTAAAGAGAAAAAAGCTTGTAATCTTCACCTGGCAAGACAATCTTGATTCTCTACAAGAAAACAAAACCAAACTCACAATCTACTGTTGTGCTTATTCTTTATGCAAATGCCCTGAGGCTGAACAAGGCTATTTTTCTTGAGATGCAAAGAGGGAGCCTGACAAGGAAGATCAAGCAGAAAAACAATTGGCTGTCTGTTTCTTTTGCAATTTGAATAAAAACTTAAATATTTGATTAAACATATTTAGTTTGCAAAGATATACAATGCCTTCAGGAACTCCATGATGCAGGTGCATCTTCACATCTTGTTTAATGTGGCATACGAACATTAGCTCTCTCTCCCTTTGCTCTCAAACAAGGGAGAATAATGGTTAGATGCCTTTTACAGGAAAAAGCAAGATGTATTGTGAAAGCAAAGCAAAGCAAAGCAAAAACAAACAAATAGGAGGGGAAAAAAATGAGGAAGGGATCTTGCTAGCAAAACCTGAACTTGGCTGTTATCAGCTAGGCTTGTGTTCTTATCCTGGATGGATTCTCCAAGGAAACAGATGTTGCTTTCTGTTCCAAAGGGAAGAACTGCTGCTCTTAAGAAAGATTCTCTATATATGAATATTCAGCCACGTGAAATAGAGAGGAACAAAAACAAAAACCTGGACAAGAACAAACAGACCTTCACATGCCTCTCTCCCATTTGGTTTTGCCTACGATGAATTCCAGATAACACAGACAAATGGGCAGCTGCTCGAAAAAATAAAGTGGCTGAATATTCTGGAAGAAGTGATGGCCTCAGTGGAAATACAACAGCTTTTAAAATATGTTTGTAGCCAGAACCAAAACAAGGTTCTGCAAGAAAGTCTGATGAATAAGCCTTAGGGGTGCTTCATACATCATATTTGTTTGTTTATTTGAGACATATAACTATATTGTAGAAGTAGACCCAACTAAATGGTTTGGGAATACAAATTTCTTTGAGCTTGGTGAAGCAGAGGAGGTATATCTGATCAGCAGCTGGATGAGATATAATTGAGACTCATGTGAACTGTTCCATCCATTCCATTTTTGGCTAGAGAAAAAAAAACTTCCTATATATTATATATGGGAGACTGCTAGGTGTTTAAGAGCACCACCCTGTTTTGGTAGTCTCAGGCAGATAATGAAGAGAAGAGGTTACTAATGTCTGCACGTTTTGTGTTGGCTTGGTGGGCCATATTACTACATCATAAAACTTGGCTATCCCATAACGAAGTACCTAGAGTCCTTTAGTACAGCCAATATGTTTAGGACTGAGATGCCTGCAGAACAGTCAGCAATCTGCATCCTTGTGTGCATCAATGGGATATGAATGTGTGGAAAGTTATTGAGATGGGAGGATAGAATCAACACATGCCTAGGAGGTACATGCCCTGAATCTTGGCCCTCACATATGTGTTGATACGGGGCTCTGAATGTGGTCCAGATCATATAGGCCAGGGGTGGGAATCACATGATCCTCCAGATGTTCCTGGAACTCAACTTGCAACATTCCTCGCTATTGGCTATGCTGGCTAGAGCTGCTGGAAGTTGTGATCCAATGGCACTGGGAGGGCAACAAGATTCCTATCCCTGTTTATAGATAGACTTTAAGAACACATGCCCTGTATATATGCAGCATTTGTTCTGCATTCTAGTCTAGGTGGAGAGGGATGGGATCTTTGTTTCCATTGTGTGTTCAGTGAATAAGTCTGTTGTACTGTCTGGAAGAGAAGTGGTAGATGGAGGAAAAGTAGCTCTTATTACTACTACTGTTACTAACAGTACTTTTGCATAAAAGATTAATTTAAGCCTGGGGCAGTGATGGTGATGGAAGGAGCAGGAAGGCCTGAACATATCAGTTGCTCCAAAGGATTGTACTGTCCTAACAGCTCATTGTGAAAAAGACATTGAACATTGTAAGAACACAGAAAAGTCAGGTAGTGTAGTGGCTAAAAGACTGGGCTATGAAACAGTCAGGTCCCTAAATCAAGCCTCAGTTGTCCTGTCAAATCACTTGGTGATTTTAAGGAAGCCATTCTCTCTCATCCTCAGTCCCTGTGAACTATCCTCTAAAATATGGGAGATAATAATACTGACTTACCTTGTATGGTTGTTCTAAGGGTTATAACTACAAAGAGCATGTGAAGCCTTTGGAATATCTGATGATAATTAACATTTGTTAATCACCACCACCACTGCTGTACGACAACAAAACAGAGACCACATGCAATAGATTAAGGAGACAATTCAGGCTAAAGGCCACCAGACAGGGTGAAGGACCATATTAATCCCCAATGGAAAGAACCAAAGATTACTCTACAGGAGGCAATGCTAACTATTTATATTTTCTATGAATTTTACTTGCAAGTAGTACTTTAGTCCATGAATTTTTTTGTGTGTGTAGACCAAACTGGAAACACTTAGTGCAAGGTTTCTGGGACCTGCATTCAAAATTCTACAACAGATAGCAGGAAGAGGTTGGAAAAGAATCCATCACTCTCAGTTCTCTGGTTTCTTAGCAACTAAATCCTCTTTCCACTCAAGTTTTCTTCACTCTAAGCCCTACAACGTTTCCCCCTTAGAATGCCTTACTACCCAAATGCGATGACTCCCATAAATGGATCCCTACCACAAACAATTGCGGGGAGGGGAGTGTTGTGGGGACAGATCATACACATAATGCACAGTCCATTGGATCATTAAGGAGCAGATGGCTACAAACGGCCCACATAACACATTTCTGCATAACATGGGAGTGACTGATAAAAGTTATCCAGTGTGAACTGACCTTATATTCTAAAGCTGATTGGTGAGTAGAGAGGAGGGTTAGGCAAAGCATTCTAAACCAAAACTGGACAGAAGGTGGACTGTGATCTGCTGGAAGACTGCTGTGTGATTTTTAGTAGATTGGCAACAGTTTCTATAACCCAGTTTGGCGAACAATAACAAAATGATCTCTTTCCACCCAAATTACGTTGTTGAAATAGAGAAAGCTTGGGATAGACAAGGGTAGATTGTGTGTAAAAGGGATGACTTCAGTTCAGTTCCAATTCTGAAATCAAATTCTTAGACTAAGAAAGTGCCTAAAACTACCCAGTTTCCTAATTCTAGGTCTATGGCCTTGATTGGAGGATCTTGGCTTCTGGTAAAATACTAAAGTAGCTATGATAAGCCTGGTGTGTACTCAACTCTGTTCTGAATACTGTGAGATGCAACACAGGATAGAAAATGTGCTTGTCTTCATGTGTATCATGAGTCTCAGCACTGCCTTTGAGAGCTGAACATTTCTAAATAAAAACCTATTTCGGTCTCCGCATCTAATGGTCTTTACCACTACAGCCTGCTAACCTAACACCCGCTTGTGGCTATTTCAACAAAACATTTTCAGTTTAGCCTTTACAGACTCAAGAGATGACACTGAAAGAGAAATATTCCTTGCTATCCAAAGTTAAGTCTTAATCAGGCAAAAACTTCCATAGACCAAATCTTCTAACATTTAACAGATGATTTAATAAGGATTGTAAGAACATGATAAAATTTGGAAAGACAGAATTTCTGTCCCTTCTTTCAGTTGCCTAAAATAAAACTTCAATTTTTTTTAAAAAAAAACAATAAAATTTAGAAGAAATCAGTTTTATTCCTCTATCATTTCCTATAAAACACTTATCAATTGGATTAATCAGATTCTGTCACAACATCAGGCAGCAACAAAATCTGTGGCAGTATCGTCTTTATGCATCAAGGTTGGAGTTAGTTATCCACATGTGATCACCAATTTCCTTTCCAGATTGGCAAAACTAACCACTGTATTTAGGTCTTCCTTATGCAATCATAATCCCAAGTGGACTCCTTAAATCCAAAGAATCAATTTACCCTTTATTTCAAGTCCTTTGCCAAGAGTTTGATATAGCTTTCTGCAAAAGGACCCATTGTGGACAGTTGACTGTATGGTCAAGTGAGCTAGCTAGCTTGCCTGCTTGCCTGCTTGCCTGCTTGCCTGCTTGCCTGCTTGCCTGCTTTCTTTCTTTCTTTCTTTCTTTCTTTCTTTCTTTCTTTCTTTCTTTCTTTCTTTTAAACACCAGTGGGACTAACACTATGGTCATTTCCGCACTAGCCTGTTATAGTGCTATGATTCCGCTTTCAACTTCCTATGGAATCCTGGGGTTAGCAGTTTTGGGAGGGGGCGGTGAAATCATAGTGCTATAACTGGCTAGTGAGGAAACAGCCATTATTTAAAAAAAAAAAAAAAAAGATTAACACATTTCCTGGAAAATAAATCTTTTGAACTCTGAGTAACTTCTGAGTAAACAAGCATAAGGTTGGATATCCATGACATAAAACTACTATGAAAATAAAGCAGCAGCATTAAAACTCTCTCTTCAATCTCTCTCCCCCCACCCCGTCCGTGTGTGTGTGTGTGTGTGTGTGTGTGTGTGTGTGTTTAAAAGGGGCTCGGGAAGAAGAAGAAGCATGCCCTATAAGATTAATCCAGCTGAATCTGAAGTCTTATATCTAATTGTACTCTCACGCTTTGCCAAATGATTTGCTTTTTGTACGTTAGCACAAAAGATTTCTGTGTATGGCTGAGCAGAGGTTAGCCATGCATACCCAGCAGCTGCAAAAGATCTGAGAACAAGACTCAGATGGGGAGGGGGATATGGGAAAAGGGAAGACGGAGCTTAAATACGTCGATACCTGTATCTTTATCTTGCTTTTGTATCTGATTTGCTTAACCAACTTGAGAAATAAGTTTCAAAGGCATACAGCTTATGCAAATAGAAGAAACTTGGTTTGCTGCGAGAAAATAAGTCAGAGGTTTCCAAATGAATCACTTGTTCTTTGGAAACAGATGCAACCAAGGTAATGTTAACATTTAGACTCACTGGGATGGTTTTAGACACATTATCACTGTCATCATCATAAATGATTTGTGGTAAATCTGAAATGGATCTGTCCCACCCAGATTGTTAGAGGTCTGCTTCACAATCTTAAAATGTTTGAAGTCAAAAGTTTTTGCGATCAAAATCAGAATTTTGAAAAATTGTTTCAGCTGTAATTTTAAACCTTTTTAAAAATTTCCATTATTTACAGTGCAATTTTTATACATGTCTGCTGGGACGTAAGTTGAATAGAATTCAATGGGGCTTACTGCCATGCAAGTGTGTATAGGACTACAGCTTTAGATATTTAATACCAGTCAACACCAGTAAAATAAGTAAAGCTACAGTTTCCATCAACTGAAGGTACAAAAACATGAAAAACTGTCTGAACACACTCCTGTAAGTGCAGCTAGTATATTATGATGCTAGCGCAGGAGCACAGGCACAGCAAAGAGCCTGAAAAAATCTCCTGAGCTGCATTCTAGGGAACTGGTGGTGTCTAAGACAGAAAGACAGTACAAAACCAATAATCTCATCCCAACAAACTTTACGGAAAATTCTCCATGGGCCTATTTTTGTTTGGAGACTACTTAGCTAGTCGAGGAGCTACTTGTTTGTCTACTGTGCTATGCATAAATAAAAGTTCTAAACTGATGGAGAATCTGCACAGGCAGCCAACGCTACCAAAGGTGTGAGCTAATTCCACTCAGAGTTATGTTTACCTTTGGCAAAATCCCATGACAGGAAGCCTTTACTCCTCTGGAGCAATCAGTGTCCTCAGTGACATTAAACGGAGTCAATGCAGTAATCTGTAAATAGTTAGGAGCCTCAGTTTAACCAGGTTAGGAGGACTCAGAGACATACTTGCCTCAAAAGGAGGGTGGCCATTATCCTACATTACAGATAGTTCTATTTCTGAAGGTGTCCTCTGTTTAAAGGGCTGCCAAAATCTGGTTTCATTAAGGTGTAGTAATGTCAAATGGAGATTGGAGCAGTCTCAAAAACATGTCTCTGTGTTTCTGCTTTAACACTGGCTAGGATCTGCTTCATAGATCATACAAAACACCTGTTGGAATAGAAGTAGGACTTAGGAAGGTGGTCAAGTCTCCACTTTTCCCCCCAAGACTAGTTTACTTTATGGCTTTGCTTGTGGTTATTTCATGAAAGTGAAATTTTTCTGCCTCTGCCCCAATTTTATAATGCAGTTTTTCACCTCTAACAATTAGAAGAATACCCTCTATATTTGGTTTTAAGAAACAGAAGTACTTTAAAAGAATCTGTTTGAACTATTTCCTTTAAATGTGCTGGTTTGGAAATATTTAAATTTGACCAGTATAGGATTTTATAGCATAATGAGGCATGCCACATTTAGAAATAAACATGGCATGCCTCCACAAACACATTTCAGTTATCCATCACCAGACAAAAGACAACTAATCATGCAAAATATAGGCTTTGTACGATAAAGGATATTGCACTCCCCGAGTACGGTGAGATTTCAGAAATATCTTGTAGGTCACCACATTCAGACTTGATGAGAGATATAGAGAGGCTTTCAGCAGTATTGGGTGGGTGCGCTGGTGAGCAAGGGTGATGGTTCATGTGGTGTGATGACATCTTGGTCCTCAGACTTGTGGTCTCCCTTGTGAGATCTAAGGATTCAGGGGAAGCTCTGTCTTTCCCTGGAAAGGCAGCAGAAGGAGCACCTAGTGGATTCTGAAATGGGTATGCCATAAGGGGAAGTGGAAAAGGATGGCGGAAAGAAGATGAAGTGAAACCAGTAGTAGCAGACAGTGGAGACTGGTGGAGAGCAGTGTGGTGGCTGCCAGGAGGAGGGGCAGAAGCAGGCTGGTCAGATGAATTTTTGCGGACAACTAAGGGCAGTGCTTCTGTTTGGTCTGTGGAATTAGGCAGTGGCACATTGCCAAAGGTGTCTAGCGGATTTGGAATGATGACATCACCAAAGCACTGGAGGCGCTGGTTGGCTGTGTGGAAGTTGTGGTTCTCCCCATTCACAGCAAATCTTGCTTGGGGAATCTGAAGTGGTGGGAAGACCTGAGGAAGATGGCGGGCAGGTTTAGAAGAAAAAATCTTGACCACAGTGTCCACAACCTGAGACATGGCAGTATTCAATTCCTGCTTCAGTGTCTCAGCTAGGTGTTTGCCTTCTGGGTGACAAGAGTTTGGTCCATGGTCTTTCTCTTTGGGACCTTCCTTCCTGGGTTTGTTTTCAGCTATCTCCTGCTCCCTGATCAGGGCACGTGCACGATCGATGAATTGCCCTGGGTCCAACTCACACATTTCATTATCTGACCTGCCCACAGAATCCCTTGCTCTAGCATCTAGCATTTCTGAACGCAGGCTGTCTTCAGACAGGTTACCAGCATCTTCATCATTTTCAGAATCTGTACTGTCATAGATTTGGTAGAACTTTTCCTGCAGCTGGCGCAGCTGTTTCTGCATGTCCTCCAGCTGCTGTTTCAGCTGTCTGCGCTCCTCTCGCTTCTGTTCTTTCCTTGCTGAAACCAGCTGCTGGAAACTCTGCTGCTGCTGTTGAGGCAGCTTTTGCTTGCGTTTATTTTCTCGATAACTTTCTCGGGGGCTCACAGACTGTGGAGCCATCTCTCTTTCATTTTCATTGCCCCTTAATGCGACGCTTGGGGAATGGCTCATCCCCCGAATGATATTCTCAACCCGGGCACGCTTAGCTCTCAGGTGCTCATCGCATAACCGATCCATATCAAACTGGCTCATCGTAGGCCTGCCAAAAGGGGAAAGACACTCTTGGGGGCTGTCTCTTGAAGAGTTGCTGCACACATCCTCCTGATGTACTTCTGAGCCTGTGCTGGAGAGACCACTGGTTTGAAAACTGGGCTCGGTGCCACCATTTTTGTTCATGTTATTTTTCAACAGCTGGGAAATTATGGTTGCTCCTGGAAAAGGCATCATGGCATCTTCATACGAGTTCGCCCTCTTCAGCAGCTTGCGGAGCACATTTGACTTCTCCCCATCTGCATGCTGCACCACTGAATACTCAACATCCTGCTCTGAACCTTGGGGATTCATGGCACTAAAAAACGACGCTCTCGCCTTTGCAAAAAATGCAGATGCTGTCCCTACCGTCCTTTTCACTCCAATGTCAACTCTTCTTCTCTTGGTCTGCCTGCTTAAGAGGGCTGTGCTGTCATGGTCAGGCATCACTGAACTGTTATTGTGCCATCTTCAAAAGCTTGTCAGCTGGGCACAGCTCAAGAATCCTGGGACCCTGGCCAACAGAACAAAAGGACTGATGAATCATTTTCTTTAAATTTCTCCAAATTTCCTGACCTCAATCCTGAATAAAATGCAAAATGCATAGGCTCTGGGATTTATGGCACATTACAATTATTGCAATTTATTATGCACTCTGCTTGAAATGAAACATTTTTAAATATTTCTGCTCCACTGGTTTAAGATGGATTAAGATTTTTAAAAAAAATAATAAGAGGGAAAACTGCTTAAGCACCAGTAATATATGATTCTCTTGCACAAATGCCTAAAATTATACTGTTTATCTTCAGAAGAAATAGTAGATTAGAAGAACACAGAGTCTGACAACCAACTGATTAAATTTAAGGTATTGAGATACACATTATAAAAGAAAGTGAAGCTAGGTCTTATTGTTCAACAAGACAGCCACATAAAATTTGTGCTTTAGAAAATTCAGTTTCATTGCAAAAAAATAAAAATAAAAATAAAGCAATTTTGGGAATAAAATGACAACAACAACAAAAAAACCTTCCCTTGATTTACATGAGTTTTAGTAGCCTTCAAGTCAGGTGTGAGAGTGTATTCAGCATACATAATATGCTGAATGACAGGTTGTCCCAAATTTGGGGAGCAGCTCTAGAAATTTCTTATTCGCTGGAGAAAATTGCATTTTGCTTTTATATGTTCAGTATTTTTAAAAAAGCAAAGTAACTGTTGCTATCAAGGAAATTATTCAATAGATCTATTATCCACAAGCCTATGCAAGTTACTGCCCCTATGTCATTTTGAACACCCCAGTCTATTGTCCTGAGGGGGATTGGATAGTTGGGGAGAACAAAATCTGTCACTCTTGATAATAGGAGTATTTTCACATTTCATAAAGTATGATATATGCTACCAAGTTGTTTGCATAATCAAAAACAAGGCGTTTCAGCCCTCTGACACTGCTTTAGAATAGCTTCCAAAAATAATATCTCAGGTGCCTAGTAAAATCATTCTTACATACAACATTTCATGTACAGAGAACCGTATTTCCTGTCACACACATAGACACAGAGAGCAAGACTAAAAGAAAAATATGGATAGATGAAAGAAATCAACATGAACCAACAGCGTGAGAAAGGAAGATATCTTTTCTTTCATAGGAACCATAATTGTTTCCCAGGAATGCAGAATTAAAAAAAAGAAAAAGAAGACAGATAACACATTTCCTTGCATTTTAGAAAAGGCTCTTGACATCATTCGTGACTTATTAACTAATGATGCTAAACTCACATTGCACATGAGGCATTACAGACTCCTTCCGGTGCCTTCCTGCTGTAAACTATACTAAGTTAAAATTAATTTTCCCCCTCCCCAAGACAGCGTTTATCTAATATTAAACTTCACATTTGCTTAACGGAGCACACTCTTCACAATAACAGGGTTATCTTGCCAAAGGCAGCATTCAGACTTTTTGGAGTTGCTCCCATCTGTTTCGGTTCACCTGTAAAAACATCTACGTGCTCCCTAGGACTGCATCTGTGGCTAGTTTTTAAAAAATGACTACCCATGCAAATAAGCATAATTTCAGCGTGAAATAATCTGTACAATCAAGTGAATAGCCTATATTTATAAGCACAGAAACAGCAGTGAAGAAGTCTTTATAAAAGATGGAAACCATGCTCTGTTCTTCTTCTTGTTGTTTTAAATCAAAAAGCTGTTCACACAAGCCACCTATTTCGGACATTTTAAAAATAAATTCTTTTAAGTATTCCTTTATGCGAGATGTTCTTCTGTTTCTTTTTCAAAACCGAAGAAGGATAAAACTATAGATTTCCTCCCAAGGAGATTGTGAAACCCCAATCAGTCACAAGGATATACACACACAGAATTTTACAAAAATAAATTGAACTATTCAACAGACATATCTGACTGAATTCAAACCGAGAAGAAGGGTTTTGTCACAATCATCTTAGCCACATCAAAAAATAAAAAAGCGCATCTGACACTTACTGTATGTACCAACTGGGGTGGAATTAATTAATATCAGATTGTAGGCAGACCCGAATTTATCTGGAGGCCTAGAAGGACAAAAACTTTCAGATAATCAGAACTTCAGGGTTTTTTTAAAAAAGGAGTTCTCCTCTTTCTATGGAACCAGGCAAGATATCCTGAGGAAATTTGGATAATAGGGAAATTCAGATAATCAGAGTTTTGATAATAAGTGGCAATAAGCTATTGTTATTCATGAGACTGTGGAACTAATTCAAATCATTTATGAAATAAACAGGTATCATTCTGGTTTCTGTTACTCCCTATTCCATTAATTCTAATGAGAACAAAAACTGAGCTTAACTCTTCCAATCCTTTCTTTTGCTCCTGGGTTAATTATTAGTTGAATGACCAGTCTGATAAATAAAGGGCAAAATGTGAAGCTGCAAAATTCCTTTTAGTGGACTGGATTCACAGCCCATTTACACTGGCAGAGAAAATGTCTCTTTTATGGCTAGCTCTATCCTCAGAGTTCCATGTTGGTACAAGTCACATTGGAGGGTCCCAGTGGTTTTACTACAGAAGATGCCCTTAAAAATGGGGCGGAACATTTACAAACATGACTATAACAATATTTCTTCAGAAATAATGCAGTGGTAGCAGCAAAGAGAGGGAAACAGGACAATGCTGCATGTGGTCACTCAAAAGTAAGCCCACTGTGTTCAGTAGCATTTGCTTCCAGGCTATGTGTACATGGACTTGCATGAGTAGCTGCTTTTGTCCATAAAAACAGGCAATTGTGTTAGGCAGTGAAACAAATTAAACTTTTTGGAAGCAATTTTTAGCCTTTGTTTTACTTTGTATATTTTAATCAATGTAAATTCTAATTACCCTTGAACTTTGAACCCTGCCATAGGATTCCCTATATATGTCACAAAAATTACTCTTTCCTAGCTTCTTCTCCCTTTCATTGTTGTCCACCCAAGGACAGAAAGAGGCCTAGTGTATCTGCAAAGTGCTGACTGGGGAAATGGTGAATGGAGATGGGTCATAAGGTCTGTGATCCACAGTCCACAGCATCCATTCTCCTCCCTTATATCCCAGCTAATCATTGTTTTTCTAGCTTGGTTTTGCCACCAGGAAGTAATGGCCACACTGCAGGGGTTATGGTTCATGAATGACACACATTCGCCCTTCACTTACCTCACTGTCCCTGGGGCTCAAGTCCCTTTGCTTGCACTGACCCAAATACCAACTAACTGCGGTCTCTTTACACTACAGATTTTTGGGGTTTTTTGCATTTTGTTTTAAAAGCATAAATAGTGAGAAATGTTTTATTTCAGCCAAACAATGCCACTGGCTCAATCTCTTGGTTTCACAAAATGCCAACATGAATCGACATCCTGAGAGAAACAGAATACAGTGTCTAGCAGAATGTGAGATTCTGAGTCAGCAAGAGCGCACACATTTGATATGATGAAGTCTTTCCTAGTGGATACATGAAAGAAATGGAGGAAGGATGAACTGATGATAGAATTATTGAGTGCACTCCTTTCCATTGTAGAGGAGAACAAAGCTTGTTCTGAATTCAAAGTATTTCTGTTCTGAAACACAAAAGTTAATGATAATTCAGGTCATTTCAATTCCAGTTTTGCTCATAGCTGAGCAAATTTTGTAGATTACTAACTGCCTGAGCTCAATGTACAGTACAAGTTACTTTTACCTGTCTGTCTTTGTCAATAGTATGAGCCTTCAAGTTATGCAGGACTGAAAGTGAGATTCTTTTTAAGGTGTTCAGTGACATGAGCCAAATCACGCTTTTTTGCAGCTCACATTAACTATACCACATAATGAAGTAATCTTCTCTCCTCTAGTAATGTTCCCATGTTATATCTCATATCTTGCCTATCTGTCCATTCTACCATCCTCCATACATTCACATTTGTCACACTGATGAAGTTATGAGTAGTGTAACAAATACATGACATATAAAATACAAAAATATCTGGGGACAGAATTTAATGCCCAGCAGTGCAACATAAATTCTAGGAAGAAATGTATGCATTGATATTCCAAGCCTTAGTCCTGCATACCAGCTTGCTTAGTTATAGAATTCAAAAATATTTAGAGATATTTTCAAGGTTTGTGCAAAGTGGCCTAGTGTAGGTTGTGGAAATTTTTGCCAAACAGCTTTTTCTTATGTCTGAAGCAGATTGACTCAAGACAAGATAACTATTAAAATAATTAAAGTTGAACTGTTTTTACTTGGGAAGATGATATCTATCATATCCAGAGATGAAGAATTATCTGGTCCAATGTCTAAATCAAAGGTGCTGATTTTGAAAAAAAAAAAAAAGCCAAGGTGTCATTAAAAAAAAAAGAAAAATCATCCTACAAAGTTAAAAAAAACCCTTATTTTTCCCCTTTGCAGAACTCAACTATTTGTTCTTTACCACTGTGCTCGAGCTGACATTCTATAAGCAAGTAAGGAAATATAATTAAGCTGTCTAACTGAGGAAATAAATGTGAGATGAAAATATTCTAACAGGAGAGAGCTTTGGCAGAATGGATTAAGGAGCATGACAAAATGACAGTAGCACACAAACATTGAGAAATTTGAAACAACACATTGCATGGCTCTACTTGGAAATTAAAGTCACTTTACTCTTCTTCTTGGAAGTACAAATGGATATTTGTAAAAATTAACATTTCTCAAAGGTTTCAATGACAGAATGGTGCTACTTTCATTGCAATTAGATGTTGCGAAGGCATTTAAAAATATAAGTGTTTAATAGTTAATTATAGCAAAGATTATTTTTTAAAAACCTCATTCAAACTAAGATGTTACTTTTTAAAAGAGACAAGGAACAATACATATACCAGTCTGTAGTTAAAGAAAGAAATTAGACTACCCTCTAGCATTATAGGCACATGGAAACCAATCTGGCAAGGTACTAGAACACTGCTGTGAGTTACTTAACATTCTTACTCCTACATAATATAAGAGGTACAAAGTGTCTTGATGACTAAAAGAAGTTAGCATCTCATTGATTTGTTGGCTTTAGAAAATTTTGACGAAAAGAAGCCTCTCCTACATGAATGTATCCACAGGTTAAATAGTCTAAATAAACTATCTATATGGACAATACATAAAGAGACATTGTGCCAGAATACTTGATTTGGAAACTAATGTTTCAAAATATCATGAGTGGAGGCTTGCTGTTGTCGTGTGCCTTCAAGTCATTTCTGACTTATGGTGACCCTAAGGCTGTGGGGTTTTCTGTGGGGCGGAATTTGTTCAGAGGGGGTTTGCCCTTGCCTTCCTCTGAGGCTGACAATGTCACTTGTCCAAAGTCACCCATTTGGTTTCCATAGTTGAGCAGCAGTTCAGTCCAGCTTCTCAAGCCACTACATCACACTGGCTGTCATGGGTGGTGGCACGCGAGCAAAATTCAACACTCACACAAACATGTCATTTTACAGGTAGGTTCTTCCCAGACTTTCCTAGTGCTTTCTTCTTGCCACTGCCACAAAAGGTATAAAACCTCCAGTCAGAATATGGAATCAAATGACCCATAAGTAAATACTTTGGGAAGTCATCCTAGCATTTTGTAATGGAGCACCATTAAGATATCCACCATAAAAAACCCCAAAAGTACTACAGAAATAATCAGTATCAATGAATGGCAATATGAAAGATGTCGATTTAATTTCAAGCTGATTAAAGAAAATCCTAGCGGTAAGAGACAGGCCTCCTTTCAATTTAGGAATACATGTCACATATTAAAGAAATGTTTCAGGTATGTTGTATATATTGTAATGCAATTTGACAGCCAAATATGAATGACATGTTACTTGAATCTAATGTTCAGCTCCTTCAAATGTTGGGTCTCAAATATCTGTTCTCTAACCAGGAACTTTTTATCTGTTAGAAGTGAGTGTTGGAAGAAGTAAGCAAAATATGTGATAGAAGAGGCCTTGCACGATGTAACCCACAACACATAACTTGGTGATAGATTTTTGCAAGAGAAATGCAAAGGAGAGATACAAAAAAGAGCATGTGGCCACATGCAAATCCATTTAAAAGCAACAAGGTGAATTTTAAAACTTGTCAGACCCCTCAAAGTGAAGGAGGCAAGCACTAAACAACATTCTCCATTTTCAATCTGATAGTTCAGCCGCTGTGTTTCATATACCCTTCATTAACCTACTAGATGACATTAACTTCACCAATGACAGATTCTCATAGTACGCACACAGACTTCCATCACTCACACATGCATATTCAAATACAGACTACAAACCAACAACTTTGTAGACAAGCAATGATGAGAAAGTGCGGAGGGAGGGAGAGATGATGAAAGATCAATATGGGGATTTCATCCTAGTTTGATTCTCTTTCTGTGCTTGAGAACCTATCACATAATCTCTATGTATCCTAAACCTGCCTTACCGATGTTCTCACCTAGCACTGTACCTAAATCTTCTTTTAATGACCAAAATGGGTAGAACCAGGATTCCAAGACATGAGGCCCAACCCAACCAATATTTACCAAAAGTCATCCTTACAGAACTCAGTGACAGTTCCTCTCAGATAAACATTCCTCAGTTTGTAGCTCTGAGTGGAAATTGCATACAAACATATTTTTATGTAAGCCCCGTTCAGTGCTGTGAGACTGATTTCTGAGTGCGCATTCAGATGAGTTCTACCTGCTTTTAGGTTCAAAACGATACCTTACCTTTAAAGCTATAATGCTTTCTTAGAGTAAGTCCCACGGAAAACAAGGAGACTTACTTCTGAGCAGACACAACTAGAATTGCGCTGCAAAGATGGCGCTCTGTATATCCATCCTGGGAGTTAGGTCCCCTTCGAATCAGTGGGACTTACTTCCAGGTACAACAACATAGGGTACCTAAAATATATGCACAGTGGTTTATGAACCCACCCTATCACCAACTTTAGGAAGTCACAAAGTGACAAGAGAAGAGGCCTGCCCATTTGTTTAAAACATACACATACACAAAGATAAAAACATATGTATGTCAGAAGCCATTTCCACACTAGACTGTTATAGCGCTATTGTTCCACTTTCAACATCCTATGGAATCCTGGGAATTCCCTCCCGAAACTGCAAACCCCAGAATTCCATAGGATATTGAAAGTGGAATGATAGCGCTATAACAGTCTAGTGCAGAAAAGGCCAGAGCCTGAACTTTCTTTTCCCTCTGGAACTTGCGCTGAAAATCAGCCGCTCTAGAAACCTTCTTGACCTCACTCCGTCGCCTTCACCAAAGGCTCCAGCCGCCAGAACTGCATCCGGCTCTCGCTCTCTCTCCCGCCGCCAGCCTTAGCCCGACCATCTCCTAACAAAGCGCCATAAATTCATAAACAGCCCTTCTCGCGTTGAGGATCAACAGCGGGGCGAGGGAGAGAAACTTGCACCTGTCTTTCTTGACACAACACACCTGTCTGGCCCTGCCCATGCGCACTTGGAGCCTACAGCTCCTCTCGGACCTTTTCAATAGCTTCGCCAAAGCGGAGGCAAAGAAAGAAAAAAGAGCGCGAACGGACGGACGCTCGCCCTCCCTTCTCTGCCCCCCGCGCCGCCCTTATTAGAAGAGGCCACGGGGGGCTGGTCCAACTGCTTTATAGCCAAAACTGCCGCTCGCTCGCCGCTTTACAACTGCTTACTCTCCCGCCGTCTCCCCTTTTTTTCCCCCGAGCCCCTCCGCCAAGCTTGACAGGCAGCCGTTCGCCCCGTCCATTCTCCCCACCTGCCGCGAATTTTCTTTGCAGTGACAATCGTCTATTCTAACGGGCACTTTTCTTACCAACTTTCTTCTTTCTTTCTTTTTTTTTTTTTTTTTAAGCAGTGCGGAGATGGGGAAGAAGCCCTTGAAACTTAAGTACATACCCAGGGACGCCCAGACACACACATCAGCCGTCGAACAGGCAGTGTCTGGAACAGAAAAGCGAGGCCTTGGCTTACCGGGGTTGAAGGAGGTGGCGGAGGGAGGGGAGAGAGAGGAGCGATCGCTCGGCCACATTGAGTTTGTGCACCAAGTGCATCTAATGCCACGAACGGGCCAGAGAGCAGTCAGAACGGAAGAGAGGCCCACCGCCTCTCGCCGTCTCTTCGTGGCAAAGGGATTCGGTGGGTCGTCCCCGTGCCTCCTCTCCCCCGCCACTCCGCCTCCTCCGCCGCTCCGAAGCGAAAAGTTCAAGCGCCCCCGAGGGCAGACGCGCACAAACGCATCCACGCACGCAGCCCTCCTTACTTTTCTCCACGGTCTCCCTCCCCACCTGCGAAGCCCTTCAGTTCAACTCAGTGGGTCGCCTCGAGAGTAAATCGGCCCGTCGGTTGTGAGAAGGAGCGGGGGAAAGACAGAGAGAGACACGGCCACAGAGGCAAGAGGCGGACTTCTTGCCATTGTCAGGCTCGAGCCTTTGAAAAGGCAGGCATCGAAATCCATGGGGCACGAGAGTGATGGCTCTCTCTTAAGTCCCGTTGATTTCTCTGGGCCACCTCGAAACATAATGAAGCCTGGAGCCGAGCCAAGGCACGCATGCACGCACACACACGCGCGCGCACACATACACACCCAGGATCTTTCTCTCTGTGTGTCACACATACACACACGCACGCGCGCACGGTGGCAAAACGGGGCAGGCTGGCCGCCAACGTCTCCACGCATCTCCCAAATCCGTGAACTAAACTGCTAAACGGGAGCTCTACTTGGGAGGGAAAGAGTCCCAAGCCTTCCTCCAGTCCCCACTCCACCTCCCCTTCATATCTACTTGGAACTGAACGCTCCCTGATTCCAGGAGAAACTCGCTTCCAAGGAAAAGTGAGTAAGCCGTCACCCTAGCCCCAACAACCCGACCCCCCAAAACTTCCAGCTCCATCCTTTCCGCCCGGCGCTGATTCACAGAGCTCAACCCGTTTCTCCGACTCTTCCCAAGCTTCGCACAGAAAAAAAGGGAAGCGGGGGAGGAAGGAGGGAAGTCATTCAAACACCCCTGCCTTGTCCCTGCCGTGTGTACGCGTTTTAATTCTTCTTTTTCCGTGTATTAGGAGAGAGGGAGAGGGAGGAAGAAGTCAGGGACATGCAAATGATAAGCAAATCGAAGGAGACAAAAAAGAAAGGCAGCGGTTAATGAACAAGACAAAGAAGAAAGACCAGTCGAGGACTTTAAAAGGGAAAGGGTTGTAGGGAGGGCAAGGCAGAGGTTGGAAGAAGGGGAAAGACGCCTCCGGGCTGCGCTCACACAAACCTAAAGATATCTCGTTAAAAAAAAAATAAATACAAAAGATCCGCAAAGAAGAGACTGCGAGGGAGGAAGCGAAGAAAGACGAAGGGAGGGCGGGGGAGGGACCCACCAGCCATTCCCAACAGCAACCTTGTCCTTTCTAACTGGACAAACTATTGTGATGGCTCTACTGAAGCTGGAGAGTATTAAAACCAAGATCTTCCCGTGTTTCCCCTCTGCTCCCCTCCGTTCTTTCCAATGACTCTAAACAGTGTTATTTCTGTCCAAACTTATTAGAAAAGGAGAAACATCACCCAGAATGCAATCTTTGGCGGGCATGGGAGGAGGAGAAGAATAAAAGCAGCCCCCCATGCCCAACTTGATCCGGCATTTCAAACAAGCCCGTTTCAATGTTAAGGATACCCCGCACCCCACTCTCCGCTCACCAAGATAAATATTTTTTGAAAAAGGAAGAAAAGAAAACAAGAGAGAAAAGAGAGAGATACTTACTCAGTTGCAAAGGCGATGAAACTGAGCCCCCTCTCCCTCTCTCTTCCCCCCTCCCCCTCTGGCTAGATAGAAGGCGATGGAGAGAAAGAGAGAGAAACAAGGATAGAGAGAATCCACACGCTCGCACACACGCTCGCACCAATACACAGCCTCGCGATCTCGCCGCTGACGAATATCGTAATTGGCCAAACGAGGGTGAAAGTGCCCGTGCCAGGGTGTATGTGTGTGCGCGAAAGAGACGGAGCGAGAGAGAGTGTGCAGAAGAGAGAGAGAGAGAGAGAGAGAACAGAGGAGGGAGGACCCAGCTCTTCTGCGCCGCTCTTCTTTCCCCGGCTGTAATTGTCTATTATTTCTGCAGGCAGCCGAGCAGCCTCGCTCAGCTGAGGGCTCCGCACCACAACAAGATTTACTTTAAGACACAGCTGAAGGAAACAGGAAGACTACACGTCACGGTCTGAGTGACGTGCGCCAGGCCCAGCGCCCAATCGGGAGGCTCCTTCGGATTCAAGGGGGATAGTGAGCGGAGAACTTGGGAGGAAAGAGGGAGCGAGGGGGAGGAAAGAGAAGTGCGGGTGGGGGAGAGGAGGAGGAGGATTGGGATCTATCCCCCTCTTTCCTCCCCACCCCCACTTCAACAGCCCCTTTCTCCCCACCCCTCACCCATCATTGCTCATGGGAAGGAGACTTTATCACCAAATTTGGTCGAGGGCACACCGCCGGACCGCCATCTGTGCCCCTTTCGGAGTTCAGCCTTCCTCGGTGCGGATCCGCCACTCTACCCTTGAATGGTCCCCCTCCCCAACTCCGCGCGCGATATGGCTAAAAAGTCGCCAAAGAAGGAGAAAGTCCGCCTGAGTCAAACAACCCCGCCAGTTGCCTATCTGGTCCTCCAAGATCAACTGAAGGGGAGGGAAAAAAGTAATTTGTGTATGAACGCACTTTACTTGGAAATACGCTCCACTGAGACACCTCCGAGTCAGAGCGCTAAAAAGCACCCACGACAGAGAAGCGCATCGTTAAAGGGCGCGGGAGGACAGTGCCTATCTACCTGTTTGCTGTCTAGTAGCGACAAAAAGCTCCCCCAAATTATTAGAAGCAATGTTCCACAGCATCTGATGGAGCTTTCATTTTCTCCTTGGGTAACGGCGCCGTTGGGCTAACGGTCCGATCCACAAGCCGCTTAAGACGAAGTATTATTTACATTGACAAAGCCGGCCCCTTTCCCTTTGGCTGCCCTGTAGTTGGGTTGAGCTGGGTGCTGCCCGATAATTGTATGCGGCCGCTTAGGCAGTGACATAGTTGCGGCGGGGAAGGAGGCGGGGTGGCACTGGGTGAGCGGCGCCCAACGAAGCCAAGGTGCCCTCATTTCATTGAGGCTCTTTCTCCCGTGGATGGCCAGAAAACGGGTCTCAGTCTATGGTAGGCTCCAAAAAACCATACAGTCAGGAGCATTGAAAAGGTCAGTTTGGATCGCAGTGTGTATCTCTGCTCTCTTTCGCTCTCTCTTTCTCTCGCACACACACTCACGTTCCTACCTTTCTGTAACCCTAGACCATACAACTCCACTGCTGGGAGACTCCACACGGCTGGAGCCCTTAACACTGTGCAAATGGCTGCCTTAAAATAAATTAACCAAGCCTTCTTAGTTCATTTTGTGGAATTCCTTAACTTCTCAAATACAAATTGGCCTTGTACTAAATTTAAGAAGTTGAGGGATGCCCTCTTTGGCCTCTTCCCTCTCTCTATCGCCGCCTCGAAGGAGAAACAGAACTAAAGAAGTAGCCCAGGAGAGTCAAAAGCGAATCTTCAGCTCCGACGATCGCTCCTCTTCGCCTGCTGTGTGCCTATATTCCATTCTGTTTGTTCTAAAGAATGTCCCTAACTCAGACGCAAAAATGTTGCCTCGAAGTTCAGAGCCGCCTGTTTCCGCAGGTCACCAAAGAGAGATCCTTAAATCCTGCTTTAAACTATTTGTAGTGTGTGCGCGGAATTATCAGTATCTCTTTCCAGTATCTCTGAAGTGTAATCAAATCAGAGAGGGTGATTCTATTTTGTTTTAAACTCCTAGAACCTAGATCAGATTTAGGACGTGCCTTACACCCGCATTACACCCCGTTCCCTTTCAGCAGATGCGCTCGTTTCTTCAGTTCCTCTCCTTCGTAGAAAAGGAGCGTACTCATGTCTGCTTTTTGCTGCCTGGGTATGTGGGTGAGAGAAAGGAACAGAAAAACAGAGTATTGTGGGGCTTAGGCACCGCAAAGAAAGCAAAAGATCCACTTTCCTGGGCGTGAGAAATCAGAAGAGGAAGGTTAAACAGCCCTGGGAAAAGTAAAGGCAGTTACAGTGTCCATTCTGTGCGCTCGCGAAGTCAAGAGAGTGGTCTCTCTCCTTCAAGAGAGGGTTCTCTCTTTCTTGCACGTAGGTTTTTGTGTAAAATATTTTAAAACGAAGCCGTTTGAAAATCCCAAACTCATCTAAGCTTTTTCTGTGACCTCATTTAAAACAAGCAAACAAACAAACATGCCGACAGGTAGTTTTTACACAGGTGGACACGTGCGCGTCTCCATAACTCAGGAAACCTTAAGATACTTGACGCGGGGAAAAAGTTCCAGTGTTAAAATCAACGCAGGCGCGCGCGTATGAGGGAAAGGGTTAGTTTTGCACAGGCTCTACTGGACAGTATTCCTGCCCCCATAGTTTTCTGCCCTTCTTCCTCTTCTTAAAGGAAAGAAAGAAAGAAAAAAAAGACAAAGCGTGACCAAAGCGTCACTCATGGGGGACATCCAAATTTTAAAAATGCTGAGAGGGATTTAACTATCTCCGTCCAAAAAAAAAAAAAAAAACCCAAAAACACCCCAGCACCTTTTCAAAACTTCGAATCTCAGGGCACATTAAAACAACAGCTACAGTAAGAGAATGCCCGCCAAAGGAGAGTGGCTGCCACTGTCCAATGACAAAGAATGGAGACGGACGCGTTGGTGGGACCGCTGTGCAGCTCTTGCGTTAGAAGGCGGGAAAACTCTCTGGGTTACTTGGTGGCGAGCGACATTCTGCAGGGAAGGGAGACCTGGCCGTCTGAGGCGGCTCCCCTTTGCTGTCGTGGAGATTCTCCGGTTACTTCGTAGGGGAGGAGAAATCCGGGGGCTCGACGCGGGAAGTGGAGGGGAGGGAGGAAAATGCTTCACACCCCGGCCCTTTCCTTCCTCCTGCCGAGAACGTTTGGACAGGGCTCGGGGGTTATTAATATATGGCCCATCCAGGGATACGGCCGCACACATACACCTCGGTCTTTCCAAGATTTGCTCCGTGACACGAGCTATAACCTCGAATTGGAATACATGGATTTCAACCGCGGGGAGGGAGGGCAGAGAATGGCCGGAGCCTCCCCGTTCCGCTCCCCGCGTTTGAATATTGGTAGTCCAAATCTCTTTCTGTGCGTGTCTTTCCCCCCCCCTTCCCTCTCTCTCTCTCTGTTTTCTTTCGTCGTTCTTTCTCCCTGGAGAAAAACTCCTGAATATCTGATGCGACTCTCCCATCTGTTTCCTAATCTGTTAGGTGAGGCAGAAGAGTCAGGAGGCGAGATGATCTCCGTTGTGGGGAAGTGGAATCAATCTGCACTTCCCACTGGGAGGTACTGCCTCCTCCTCCCAACATCCGCCCCCCGCCAATCCGTCTCCTTATCTTTTACTGGAAAAAAAGGAACCAAAGTTTAGTACCTCTTGGAGAATGCCATTAAAAAGAAGAAGAACCGTCCTTGAACTTAGTACGTTCTCAGGGCAACTTCTGCTTTTTGATTGTTTTCCTTTCCCCTAGTTTTCCCTCCTTCCTTTTCTTCTGTTGTCGCCCCCCCTCAAAAAAACACCTTACCTTTGCAGCCTTCTTTGAGTTCCACTTCCAGATAATTTGACCCAAATGTGCCTGTCTGGGTGATTTTATAACTTGTGAAAAGCTTCGAGTTCGTGTGTATGTGTTTGTCTCCCCCCTCTTTCTCCCTTCCTCTCTCTCTCGAGTCTTTTTTTTTAAACCTTCCTATTTGTAAAGCGACAGAATAAAAGTCAGCGCCAACTCCCGTGGCTGCTTGACGGCCTTTGTGTCAAACTGAGAAGCGATCAACCCCTGGTTTTAACGCGCAAAACCTGTCAGGTTCCCGCCACCCGCTCTTAAAACAAAACAACCAAACACGTCGGTTGTCCCCCTCAGAGGAGCCGCACGGAAGCATCCCTGAGCTCGCTCCCTGGGCGAAATTCTACCTCACACGGTCAGGAAAAGCGGCGGGGAAGGGATTCCCAAACGGGAACCCCAACCGTTTTTTCCTCTGACCCTTCTGAAGTGGGGCGTTTGTTTAACCGACGGCTTCAGGCTGAGCAGAAAGAAACCAGAGAGAGCTGCCATTCCGCCAAATTCGAGCCGGCGTTCGGGAATTGCGCGCCAAAAGTTTCTCGCCCGTGAAAAACACGGGTCTCCTCGTGGCTCCCACCCCACCCCTCGCTTTTTCTCCAGCCGAACCGCAACAGACGGTCCATACATTATGGTAACATTATCCGAAGGCACAAGTTCTCTGCGCGCGCTGAGGGAGGGGGCGACCCCGCGACCCGTCTCTGCCGCGCTTTTTCACGTGGTCCGCTTCTCAGGGGGTTCCAGGGCCGCCGTGCAAACAGAGCGTGCCGTTTTTTCCCCCTTTAGGTCTTCAGCAATTTTTGTTTTGTTTTGTTTTTTTAAAAAATTCTCTTATTATAGTGACGGGTAGCTAAGGCTCAAGACGTTATGTGCTTCGCCCCCTCAACAACCTTATTCTGGTCACGATCCCATTTTACAACTAGAGAAGGGATACCTTCATTATACAGACGGACCATAAAGAAATCGCTCGCCACAAGTCACGTCAAAGTGACTGCCTCTCCACATCTCCGTGTCAGGAAGCGATGACTCAAGATTCATCAGGTGTAAACTTAAGTCTATTTATGTTCCCATTTTACAGATGGAGAGCGAGTATTTCCCACTTTCCAAACGGAGAAATAAGAATCGCTTGCCCTAAGTCATGTCAAAGGGACTGCCTCCCCCTTTCCCCTCATTTCAGGGTAGGAGGACTCAAAATTCGCCAGGTGCAAGTGCCAGGAAACGCTTCACTTTGGACTGAATTTGAACCCAGCGTTGAATTTCTGCCTGCCTCACAGCTTCTGAACTTTAAAGGCACAGAACAGAAGCCATGCTGGGCCAGGAGTAGAAGAAAGTGTTAGTGTATGCATCTTGTGTCTGTGCCTGCTGCTCTTGGCTGTAGGTGGCACCTATGTTTGAAGAGGAACTCGAACCCAGACCTTGTGCCTGCACCTGCTGCTCTTTGCAAGATGGGAAGAGAAGAATATGCTTTGAAAATTTGTGATGGAAAAGCAACTTGCAATTGACTGGTACCAGAGATATAGCCAGTACTGGCTTTGCCTCAGGCAACCAAACTTTCCAAAAATCAAGACATTAACAGATGGTGGCAACCACATGGAGAGATGATGTTGCTTAGAGAGAATCTAGTCATTTCGCTCAAGCCGATAAAGAGTGAATCCCAGAAGGACACCATGTATTTCGAAGAGTTCTGCACTTGGCCCGTTCTTATCCCTCTCCCTTCTGCTCCCTGTTTCATCAGTTTCATTTTTTTTTTAGAAATACATTTTTTTAAAAAAGAAACCCACAAACCCTACAAATGCTTCCTGAAAGGGACAGTGGGCCGCCAAGTGTTTACATGGCAGACAGGATGCTCAACGATTTCTATTTGTGGTACTAAAATAGATTTGTCTATGGATGAATGAAAATGAATATACTTTTCTAAAAAATAAATAAAAAAATAAACAGAAAGAAGTACTCCATGAATGAATACTAATTCTAATAATATTGTTTGAGATCTGGGATGCAACCTTAGATATGAAAAGAAAATGAAGACAGCACTGCTTACATTCTTGGATCACATGTGTATTCGAATTTGCACAATGCAAAGTAGTGCACTGAATTATTTGAACTTCATGCATGTCTGATGCATTATTCCATCTGACCACACAAGAAGTTATGTTGCAACCTTGAAGTTAATAATAATAATATTTAAAAACCCCTAAGAACTGAGATCTAGAAAGCTTTGAGATTAAAACAATAAAGCCCTGCTTTATTTCACTTTTGGAATTATTTTCTGTATTTCATTATGACCTGTAATGAGGAGGGATCAAAATGACTTCCTAAGAGGAAACCTGCGTAGTAACTTTGAAAGATGCCTAAGGGACAACAAAAACAAACTCACAATCTTTCTGAATATGAAGGACAGTAAGCTCTATTGTTATTTTAGTATATCTGTAGTATAAACTTAAACCAATTGTTGCAATCCAATTTTACCACCACAATAAATTCCCCAAAGTATTGTAGTTTGATGGTGAAAGGAAGCATTGTTATAACCACTTGGAGCCTGGAAAAGTTACTTTTGGGATTACTACTCCCAGAATCCCCAGACAAGAGGGCCAAGGGAATTGTGGGAGCTGTAGTCCCCAAAATGACTTTTCCGAGTTCTTTGGTAGACCTGTTGGAACTCTGCTATTTCTTACAGGACAATGATATACAGGGATCTGCAAGGGTAGAGATAATGACTAAACGTTGTAGCATCAATACATTTCATGTGTAGATCTAATATAAGCAGCCTACCTTGTTTTTGTACTTGAAAATAATTTTTGATTCCTAATGACTAATAAGCAAATATATCTTCTTTCTACAGAAGAGCTCAGTACAGCAAAACCAAAAAACACCAGTGGATTCCCTGCAAATCTTAAATGTCATCAGTTTTGTTGGGGAGGGGTGTCAAGACACTCCACAACCCAGTGAACTAGATATCTTCTCTGAGGGCATTTCTGAAGGAACATAGGATCAAGTCACACTACTTGTCCATCAAGCTTAGTATTTTTTTTGCTCTGATGGGCAGTGGCTCTCCATGGTGTCTGGCAGAGATCATTTCCATTACACGAATCTGATACTTGTTACTCAAAGTATCAGGGACTGAGTCATCAGCGTGATGTGATGGTTTGCGTGTTGAACCACGGTTCTTCAAAAAGATGCTAGACAGCTACCTGTTGGGGAAACTTAGCTGGAGATCCTGCACTGAGCAAAGGGGTTGAACTCAGAGGCCCATGAGTCCCCTTCCAGCTCTATAATTCTATCACTCTATAACTCTGGAGACCATGATTCAAATCCCTGCTTGGCCATGGAAACTCACTGGTTGATCATGGGCAAATCACACTGTTCCCGCCATGAACAGATCTTGCCAAAAAAAACCCAGTTCTGTATTTTTTTTATTGATGTGCTTCTGAATGGGTTTGAATCAGTTTTAATATTTTAACTTGCTTCATTATTGTTTTAGTAGTGCAAGTTTTGTGTTTAATTTGTACCTTTTTTATCTTGTTGTGAGCCAGTTTTGAAAGTGGAGTGAAATAATAGATAAGTTCTAAATAAAGTAGGTGCTGGATGGCCATTTTTTAAGGATGCATCATTTATGGATTTCTAGCATTGCACAAGATGTCTCTTGTGATCCCTTCCATTCTATGGTTCTGGGACTTATTACATGCAAAATCTGCCACTGACCTATGGTCTTTCTCTAAAAGTGAACCCCTGTTCATCTAGGGACACATGTTTGTTTGGGGATTGAACCCAGGACCTCTTGACATCCCAACCAAGAGGATCATACTTTTAGACAAGAGTAAGCAACTTCAGTGGATCCTTGGGCCAATTTTCTCCCACAGTGACACTACAGCCATTTGAAATATGGTTTTACTCCCACATTTTTTTTCTCAAAATCACCAGGGAAATCCTCTACTGTACAAAGCCCTCTACTTCATTCTAATGCAAAATCACTGCTCCTAGAGACCTAGGAGACTTCCAAGAAAAGCCCATCCAGTGGGGCCTCCTTACCTGTGAATTTGACATGTGTGATTTCCAGCTCACATGAAGTGTCATATTCCTATACCTAAAATGATAGCAATGTGAGCATGGATGTTACCACCAGCGAATATAATGAAATGCAAGAATTTGCAAATTCTGCTATTTGTGTGGGTTCCTGGAATGAAATTCATGCATATATGGAGGGCTCACTGTATTTTGTCCTTTCTGTAGTATAGGGACCCGAGGAAGGGTGTCTGGGAAAGACCCATGAGCTACAAAGCCAGTTGTAGGCTACTCACAGCCCATCAGTTGAATTTGTTCATCTTTGTCTAGACCAACAAATCTAACAGAGGAAGTGCTTCTAAAAAGGAAGAGCTGGACCATTTAGTTTTATTTAAAAAACAACAACAAAAACTTCTTGATATATCAAAAAAAAAACTATTCACAGTAAATTGGACAGCAGTTCTTTGCATTTTGCTCAGAATTTGCATATGTGTTTATGCAAACTGCTGATGACAAATGTTATCCTGTGAATAACTCCTCTTCCAATATCATATCTTTCATTCAGATAGATAGATAGATAGACAGACAGACAGACAGATAGATACTATATGGAGGCATGCATTTAAAAAGGTTTTCAAAATCCACTTAACCTTATATAATTAATTAACCAAACTTTCCATTGGCTGAGAGCCTTGGAAATTAGAGATACAGTGGAAAATATTCTTTAGTTGCTTATATAAAGCATCCAGATTAGTATTACAGAGACCTCTGCAGTTTTGTAAGACTGGTGATAATGCTTCTCAGTTAAAGGATCTTTTCCTGTTTTATCACGAAAGGACTATATGTATTTATTTCCTCCTCCGGAATGTAAAATTTACATTGTCTAAAATGAACGTATGATTTTGAAAAGTCTTTTCCCACCTCTGCTCCTATATTGACAACATTAACTCATAGCTGTTAACTAGCTTGAAAGAGCCATACATAAAAACACTCATCATGGGAAGTGTCTGTCCTTTGGAACAGGAATGTTGGAAACTAAAATAGTTCTTAGTGGGTGCTTTCTAATGGCCCTTTCAGAAGAAAGGCCCTTTCCACATGTGGGAAAGGAACCGCATGAAAACGGGACTCACCGGATTTCTTTGGCATCTGGTTGAGTCTGTTGGGACGAGGAGCAGTGTGAGCTCGTTGCTCTGCCCTGCTCCGGCATCCAAAATGACGGCTTCCGGTTCCACCAACCAGAGAAACTCACCAGCCTAAAGCCTGCCCCCGGCAGATCTTGAGGCACGCACTAGTGCGTGCCTGCAAATCTGCACTGGAGCGTGGCGACGGAGTGACACGGAGTCACGCACTCTGTGTTTTTTAAAAACCTCTAAAAAGAGGTTTTTAAAAAACACGCCGCGCAACCAGTTCCGGTCACTCCAGAGTGGACTGAGGTGCGGAACTGTAAAAAGTAGTCTGCCCCAGTCCACTCTACGGTGCAGAAGACCTCCGTTGGAGGTCGTTCTGCACCATTTTAATAGCCCGATGAGGAAAGGACCAAAGAGTTTTGAGCAGAAGGATGATAATTCTGAAATAGATACGAACTATATAAGGATGCTATTAAACTAAACCATCTAGAGGACCGCTGCTAGTTAAAATGGCCAAAATTTTCTAGTGGAATAACTGGAAGTGTGTGTGTATATGCCTTCAAGTAATCTGTTGACTTATGGTGACCCCATGAATTCCATAGGGTTTTCTTAGACCTGATATAAAACAAGAGGCATAGCACAAGTGCCCTACCTTAGTGACTACTTCCTCCCAGAGGTTTGCTCTCTTTATTCCAGTAGCTACTTTGCATTTTGAAAAGAACATCAATTGTCCGATAGTGCTGTGAAGAATTTAATAATCAAATTGTCAGAAGGGCCATCTGGTTGTATGGTATGTTTTGCCATAAGAGGGTGGTTATTGCCAGAGGCTTCAGGCTTCCTTTTGCTTGTCCTACTTAAATAAAGTGTTGTTATCTTCTAAAGAAACAGTTCTGTCTTGAATGGAACTCAGGAGAGTTTCTTTACAAGATCAACCTTCCCATAAAATGTACTTTTCTGTTCTATTTCCTGGTTGTTTCCTGTATCATGAAAGTATAGCTGGTATGATAAATACGCCATGGAAGGGGGGAAAAGAACCAAGTTTTAGGCTGCAGATATTTTGCTCTAGCCTCCACCAAGAAAATTTCAGATAACTTCATCAATCCATTTTATAACAACATGTAACAAGGAACCATGGCCATAGGATATATCTGAGTGATGAGTCATTTTTTTTTCTTGTGTACTTTACCCATTAATTCAAGAATAAAGCTCTAGGGAACTGGCTGTCTTTAGCTTGGAAGAAAGTGAGAGGTGATAGGATAGCCATATTTAAATAGCTACAAGATTGTGATGTAGAAGATGGAGCAAGCTTGTTTTCTGCTGTGTCAGCGACGCAAGCATGAATCAGTGGAAATTGCAAGAAGCCATATTCCACCTAAACCATTAGGAAGAACTTTTTGGCTGTAAGAGCTGTTTGAGAGTAGAATAGACTGCCTCAGAGGCCATTTCTGCACTCCCAAAACTGCAAACCCCAGGATTCTATAGGATATTGAAAGTGGAATCATAGTGCTATAACAAGCTAGTGTGGAAATGTCCAGAGTGTAGTGAATTCTCCTTTGGGAGTTTTACGCAGAGGTTGGGTGACCACATTTTGGGAGTGCGTCAGTTGTATATTCCCGCATGGCAAGAGGCTGGACTAAATGGACTTTGCAGTCACTTCCAGCTCTATGGTTCTCTGAATGTAGCACCTGGTCTAGATTTAATTTTCTCTCTCCCCCACCCAGGGACTCTATTTTTTTTTTTTAAACATTAGCAGAAGGGCCTGATTCACTTACAGATTTTAAGGGGAAGGGGTCCACTTTGTTTCCTGTTAAACCAGAAGAACTAAACAACACTTTGAAGACAACCCTCATACTGTTATTCATAGAAAGTTAGATCTCTAGCATGGAAGTCTTTAACATTTATGTGTCCTGCCTGGCACTCCCACCATTTTTGCCAACTATTCTGTCCATTGTGTTTAATAGAGGCAAACAGTGACAGCTGTTGACTCTGATGCTAGTAGGGGCAGCCAGTCTACTGTGCATTTTAACCCAAAATTTAAAGAAGCTCTCTACCATACTGAATTCTATTCCCCACCAAAGTAGGCTCAGTACCTTGGACAGCTCTATAATTCAGGCTAAAGCCCAGAATAAATTCACTGGCCCACTGATAGGGAAGTCACTGGAGGTGAATCTCTTACTGAATATTTTACTGAATATTCTGCTATCTCAGATGTTCTTTCCTATAAGCCATTCTTCAAATTTCTTTCAACATGAGATTTAAAACAAGTGGATAAGTGGACTCTATCTCTTTCTAGATACACTAAAAACTAAATACACACAGAGAGAAGCATGCTAGCATGTCCCTTCTGCCATTACTTTGATCATGTGAAAAGCAACAGTGGAAGAGGAGAGCCTCTTCTGTCTACAGGGGCTCTTTACTACAGATGCAAACCTAGAAAATCGGGGTTCAGAAAGGTATAGATACCTTCCATGCTTATAGGAAGCTCTTTAATTCAGACTCACTCCTTTTTTATATCAACAAAATGTCACCAGAAGAAGATGGTACTCCTCTCCTCCCATATTTAGATAACGCTTCTAAATTTCAGCTTAATAGGGCATCTTTCTCACTGCAAGTCCCTATATAGAAGTCAATTGATGGACTACCTTCTAAAAATATATCTAGGAATTAATTCAACTGTAGCTTTTAATTGAAATAAGGCTATGACACACTGAATTCCACATTAATTCTTCAAAAAAGGTATAGGTACAGTAATTATCCAGTTATTTGCCAAATGATTTTCCCTACCAATTGGGCTTCATAATATGTTATAGAAAGACAAAATTTAGAAACAGCAAGCCACTGGCTCACTGGATTAAAACATTCAAAATATCTTTGCAAAATATTCATCTACAAAGCAACAACCTATGCAGGGGACTATCTTCAAACTACTGACTCCATCCCGTTTCTTTAAAAAAAACTTTTCAGAAAGATCCTAGTTAAATGTTTCAATTGGGCTTACATTGTTTGTTCAGAATGGAATATGGCAGCAGTTATCAAATTACCTTTTTATAGAGTAGTTCTGTTGACATTAGCAGTGATGTATTTAAGTCTTTTACTCCAATCTCAAGTCAAGTCTCAAGTCTGTACCTTCAAGTCTCAAGTCAAGTCTCAAGTCCTTGAAGATACTTTCAAGTCAAGTCTCAAGTCATATCTCAAGTCTGGAAGCCAACTTTATACCCCAACCAAAATTTCAGAATTAATGGATAGAGTGAAATAAATTCAGTTTTAACAATTTAAGCAGAGTCAGCTCTCCACATTTGCAGTTTTGCCATCTGCAGCTTCAGAAATGGGGAATAGGATCCTATCTTATTCCCCATTACTGAAGCTTCAAAGACTTTAGAAGGAAGGATCCTTCCTCCTCAAGCCCATTGCCTAACACATTTGCTGTTCCCATCTGAGAAATGCACCCTGCACTCTGGGGCTGAGTCTTGTCGTTTGCTCTTAGGAAACATTTTAAAAGGCTCCTTCGATATACAGTGGTTACAGGCTGCTGAGCAGACAACAAGCCTGCCTCAAGCCCATTGCCTAAACTGTTTGCTGTTCCCCTTTGAGAAATGCGCCTACATTTTGGGCTTGAGAGAGATTATCATGTGACTAGTAGGCAAAAAGAGATGAAGGCATTGTTCAAAGTCATAACATTTCTGGATGAATGTTTTATGTTACTAAACCAAGTGCATCAAATCAGTCATTAAAAATATACACATTTCGAGTTGAGTTGAGTCCATCATTTACAGCTGAGTCGAGTCCGAGTCGAGTTACTGAAGACTTATGTTCGACTTGAGTCCGAGTCTATCGACTTGAGTCTACATCACTGGACATTAATATGTTATTTTAGGACAACTAGTTTGAAGGATACATATCTGAAGGATGATCTCTTTTCATATAATCCTGTCTGCAACTTACATTTGTCTGTGGAGGTCCTAGAAAAATAAAATGGGTGAATACTGAGTTTAGGCGGGACCATTTCAGTTGATGAAATTTCTCTCAAGCTAAGGAAATTGGTGGCTTCATTGTCAGCAAGATGATGAAACTGGTTTTTAGTCCAGACTTTAAATGAGCCATCTGAGGTGCTGACCCTATCTGTAGGAAGGGTGTAGCATATTTGATAGCAACTTTAAAGTTCTAACTAAATCCAGAGCAGATTTACTTCCCCATTGACACTGGGGTCAACAGTCTCTGCAGCTCCAAAGGCAGATAGATGGATTCCTTCATAATTTTGCTTTAGGCAGGTAGTGAATGCCATTCTGTTGGGAATTTAATGTTGCATAATGTTGCTTTACATGAATGTTGTTCCAGGAGAATTAGCAAGGTCCTTCTCACAGCAATCTTTGTTCTGAAACTGTGCCTGAAGGCAAACAGAAATGGGTCCAAAAATGCATGTCCTCCTCTCTTTCCAAAACAGAGAATCAGTTCAGAGTATCCTGTGATAACTGGGGGTGCCACATTTCTTCAATTAATCATGGAGGTGCAAGTCAGATGCCAATGGTGTGTGCTGCCAAAGACACTTGCAGGCAAGACCAAAGGCAGAAATAGGTGGATCATCCTTGTTTCTTTCTTTTTGCCAATCCTTTTTCCTTCTTACTTCCCTTCCCATGAATGAAAGACAGACCGTTCTTGCCAATGATCTGAATTGGGCTTTTGACATGAGACCGAGGCATTTCCTAAAATAGCTGTTAAATAAAGTAGATCTTAAAAAGGACAAAATTGCCACCAGTCTTACTGCATAACTGGGAGCCTGCCTGAATGCAGAGGGCTTTTAAAAAGCAGGCTTCTTCAGAGTCAGGAGTCTAAAGCCTGTGGAAATGGTTTCAGGTTTTGACTATAGGACTGAGAAGGTGATTTTGACAAATCTACAGGAATCCAAGGCTCTCTTATTTATCACGGATTCATTGTCCCCTAATGCCCATGTTAAACAGGTGGGAAATACTTTACCATTACAATATAATGAGTAATTATGTCACACAGGCTCATGTTATTCATTATCATTAATAGAAATGTTCCAATGTGATTTTGAGGCCCAGAAACAGAATGTTGTACAGCTAAAGGCTTTTGTGCTGCAATTGAAGGAAAGAGATTACCTAGGGAAAGAAGCTTCACCTTTTAAACACCTATTCTGTGCTTATAGGTGACATGTTTTCCTCTCCTTATTGCTTGGAGTGCTCTAGGGGCTAAGTTGTGAGAGTACCAGAGTGTATATGGAAGCTGAAGCATGTCGGTCACATGGGGTGCCTGAGAGACACTTGAATTCCTTTCTTGTGTGGATATTCTCCCTGATCACCTGCCCTGTCTTTCAAGGACACTTTGGAGAAGCTTTGAATTGCAGTGCTTTTACAATTGCCTGGGAGTGACCTCACCCCAGCTCTGCCTTCTCCCAAACTTGCTACATCTGAATGTAGAAAGCCCGAACAGGGCCATCACAGTAGGTTGGTGAGGTGTAATTAAAGGCTTGGCTTCCACTTAGAAGGCCTCTTATATTAAATACTTCTGCCTCTGGCCTTATTTTTCATCTGAGGAAGGAGAGGGAGCTGACAAAAGGGGAACACAGGAATGAAACTTCTGTTCCATTTGTCATAGTTGGATGTCATGCAAAAAGGAGTTGGAGTGAAGTGAGTTGCCAGAGGTGGAAAGGATTCAGTGCAAAACCACTTAAAAGTTTGCCATTTAAAGGTTGTACCTTTACTAATTTGTGTGGAAGCTGCTGGAGTTGCATGCCAAGGTGCAAGCACTCTGTTTTTTGTTCTTAAATTTGGGACATCCAGGTTCAAGTCCTCAGTAAGCTATGAAACATATCAGGTCACTTTGTGCTCACCATTCTTTCCCTGCCTAACTACTTCACAGTGTTGTTGAGAGGATTAAGTGAGGAGAAAGGCCACGTATGCCATTTTGAATCCTTGAGGAACAGTAGGAGATAAATGTTAATAAACAAATGAAGAATAGGGAAAAATGCTGCTTGTGTTTTGGGTAATGCAGTTAGGCATAATGTTGTCATCCCAGACCCTCTAATTGTCCTGATTTGGCAGGGACAGTCCTGATTAATCCTCTGTTGTTCCACATTTTCACCTACTTAAAAAATATCCCAGTTGCTCTCTCCTCCTGTTACCTCCCTCCTTTGTTTTCCACTTACTTCAATTCCTGAAAACTGAGTTCAAACTGACTTTGCACTCAGGCCCTTTTTGCACCAGGCTATTAAAACGGTGCAGAGCGATGGAGGTCTTCTGCACCGTGGAATGGACTGGGGCAGACTACTTTTCGTAGTTCCGCACCTCAGTCCGGTTCGGAGCGACTGGAACTGGGTCTCGCAGTGTGCTTTTTAAAAACCTCTTTTAAGAGGTTTTTAAAAGCATGGCGCGCATGACTCCGTGTTGCTCCGTTGCCGTGCTCCGGTGCAGATTTGCAGGCACACACTAGTGCGTGCCTGCAGATCTGCCGGGGTCAGGCTTTAGGCTGGCGAGCATCTCAGGTTGGTGGAGAGCCTCCACCAATCGGAAGCCGCCATTTTGGATGCCGGAGCAGTGCAGAGCGATGAGCTCACGCTGCTCCTTGTCCCGATGGACTCAACCGGATGCCGAAGAAATCCGGTGAGTCCCGTTTTCGCACAGTTCCTTCCCCACGTGCAGAAAGGGCCTCAGTTAACTTAGTAGGGGAAGAGAAGAGGAAGGTGCAGAATCTTGCCTTTCCCTTTTGTCATCTTACCACACTTTGATGTTGCTTGGCTACATGTGTCTCAGATTTCATCTGTGAAATATTGAAAGGTATATCATTCTTCCACTTCCCAGATTTTTGAGTAACTGAGGGACATTTATCCATTGACCAAGGGAATCCTAAACGGGAGAGAGCAGATTCACTGGCAAGAGCCCTTCAACCCAAGATAAAACAATCTGAAGTTGGTTTCTATTGACATACTTTGCATAAATTCCCCTCCATTCCTGTCCATATGGAATCTACCCCATGAATTTGCCTACAAAGCAGCCTCCCACAAAATAGGGACAGACTAGTTCTCAAATGGAGGTACTTTGTTCGTCTCATTGGAGGATAAAAATATTGCATTTCCTTTAGTGACTTTGTTCCTTATTGCCTGAGGGTCATTAGTGGAGTTGTCCTAACCTTTCATCTAGATCAGCTGTCCCTCAGGCTCACTTTAAGGATCACCAGCTTAAACAAACACCTCACACAAAATGAAGATCTATGACCCATCAGTCTTCTTCCCCTGCATGATTTTTTTAGCATCTTTGCCTGATGAAGGTGCCAGTGGATTTCAAAAACTGGCATGATGTATTTTATACCTTTTAGTTGGCATGATCACCACTGAAGAAGATTGGTCACATTGGGCTTAGCTGGGTGATTGGTGCTAATAGGTCATTTAATGTGAGTACTGTATAGCTACGTGAATACACCTTACAAGCACCTGTCACTTGATCAGGCATGCCAGCTAAGGTTCCAGACATGGAAGAGAAGTCTAAGTTTTGGTAAGAATGCACCAGAATCCACATTTCTTCTTAGTAGAGATGGAAAACAATGAATAAGGGAGGTTCTTTCTCCTTCTTTGGAGGTTTTTAAACAGAGGCTGGATGGCCATCTTTTGGGAATGCCTTGATGTATGTTCCTGCATGGCAAGGGGTTGGACTGGATGGCCCCTGTGGTCTCTTTCAACTCTATGATTCTATGATTCTGTGAGTGGCTGGAATGGACAAATTTTTGTCTATCCTTGTCCAAGGCTGTGGATTCCTGTGTATGTCATCACATTTACACTGAATTTGGGCTTCCACCTCTCTTTATCTGAGAAGCTCCTCATCATCTTGAGCAATAAGACAGCAGGCAGATACAGCAAGGTGTTCTCCATGAAGTGAATAGCTGTATCTATTTAATCTGGATACTGCAAATAGAGAACCATCTCACTTTTGATAATTTGCAGAATTCACTGTATTTGAGACAGAAAGAACTTGAAGTTTAAAAAATCTGAATGCAGGCAGTTGTTCTGTGCTTCATAGGGGTACACAGTGTATAAGATACATCAATTAGCCACCTATTATTGGGTTTGCACAGCCTTTTGAAACAGAGTTTTATTTTTACTACATTGTACCAAAATGTGTATGTATACTTTACATTCACACTTCAAGATATTTTTCAGGACTGAAGGGAATTCTCAGGGTCTATTCAAGCAGCTTCCCCACCATTCTTTACCCATAATGCTCCCTCTGAATTTTGAGTTAATATTATGATCAGTAAATTGACTCCATCAGTGTCTGTAATTTGTCTTCTAACTTACAAATCCAACATTATAGATTTGGGTAAAATCTTTCTGTTTTTATGAATTTTTAAAAATGATACTTGAATTTTAGCCCAAATATTTCACTGTAGGACATCATGAGAACACAAGAAAACTTTGCAAGTTATGACTTAAGTGTGCCATAAGAAGGCATCCTTCTCTATTATTAGAGATGCCTTGTTAACAGGAATACTTCAACCTGGAGTTAAAGCCATAGGTAGAGGTAGCAACTTCAGATATAGCAACTTTTCACAAATAAAAATGCCTGCTCACCCTCAGCTTGGCAAGTAGTTGGCACTGTGAACATGGATTAGGGCTGAGATGAAATTGTTTCCCATGGACATAGAATGCACATCAGACTTTTAGCATTTCCTTTGGAAAATAAAGGGTTAGAGTGCTGGAGCCTGTGTGTAATAAATTAATATAAATATTTAAATATTTGTAAATAAATAAATAATAATGAGGATGAAGTTAAGAACATAAGGCCCAAAGGCCCTTCTAGCCCAGTATTCTGTTTACATGTTCATTCATTCATTATTTATTTGACTTTTGTCCTGCTTTTCTCCTAGAACTGGGACTAAAGGTGACTCCTAACAAAACTTAAAGAGATACAGATAAAAACATACAAAAAGCATAGCTGGCAATACTGTATTTATATGACTCTATGGCCATTTCCACTGTTATAGCTGTTACAGTGCTATTATTCCACTTTCAACATCCTATGAAATCCAGGGGTTTGCAGTTTAGGGAGGGGCATTTAGAATTCTCAACCAGAGAGCTCAAAAACCAGGATTCTGCAGGACGTTGAAAGTGGAATAGTAGTGTAGTGTGGAAATGGCCTATGACATGTTGCTGTAAGGAATGTATTGATACTTTAATTACTTAAGATAGTGGTAATGACAACAACAAAACATGCTAGATTATCCAATGATTCTTCACAGATGCCTAGATTCTTGGATACAGTCTGGATCACAGATGGCCCAAAACTCTAGTCCGTTATACCTGATAGACTCTGACACCAGATGGTGAGGAGAAAGAAGAGAAAGAGGACAAAGTGGAAGAAAATGCTGTTTTGTCCCAAATGGTCCACCAATGAGATCTTGCATTATGAATTTTAAAAGTTCAGAGAAGATTACAGTAACCAGAAAAGAACTGGACAGTTAGATCTTGTGGGCCTTAGCTTCATAAGATCAACAAAATAGTCAAGGGCATACACACACATGCCAAGCTAACAGCACTATATGTGAATGGAAGACACTGAATGCAAAATGGGCATGAACTTGAGGCCTATCATCAAAGAATTAGGAGTAGTCCAAACAGCCACCTAACCCTAAGGTGTTCCATAGTTAGCGGAGATTCCCCATCTTGGGTCTAGTGCTACAGAAAGAATGGATTTTAAATGGACTTTGCTGTGCTGAAGTCATTGTGTTAAACTCACTTGGGGAAATAAATTTGCCACAGAACCAAAGGCTTTTCTAGGAAGACTTATTAGCCTTTCTCTCAGTTCTAGCAGCTTGAGTCTAAGCTTCTACTGGTGAAGAGGGCCACCTGAAAGCCCCTCAGGCACTGGAACCTCAGAGTGGTCCTCAAGCAGTTTTAGTCATCACTATGAAGGGAACTGTTGTGTGTTTGTGTGCTTACCAGTTGTGGTCACTCTGAAAAGCATTAACTACTTCATTTTTCTCTTTTTTTCTATTAAAATTTTTAATTTATATTAAAAAAAAACTATGACAAACTTAACCTCAGCAATACTAATGCCGTTCGTCGAATAGAATATGCAGAAATTAAAATAAGTTACTTATTACTGATAGTCTTCAAATATCTCTGTGTTCACCTCAGAGTAGCACCTCATATGTTGTTAAATGCCATCAAGTTGACTTTCACTTATGATGACCATATGGAAGCGAGAGCTCCAAGTTATCCTATCATCAACAGCCCTATCAGCTCTTGCAGATTGGGGGATATATGTCTTCCTTGATTGAGTCTATCCATCTGTAATGCAGTCTTCCTGTTTCTACTGCCTTCTACCCTACCAAGCATTATTGTCTTTTCTAGTGAGTCAGGTGTTTTCATGATATGGCCAAAGTACAATAGCCTCTTTTTAGTCATCTTGGTTTCTAGGGAGAGTTTGTGCTTGATTTGCTCTAAGACCATTCATTTGTCTTTTTAGTAGTCCCCAGTATTTGTAGAATTCTTCTCCAGCACCACATTTTGAATAAGTTGATTTGCTTCCTATCAGCTTTCTTCACTGTGAAGCCTTCACACATAGAAATAATTTGTATAGCAGACTAAAATATCATTCCACCAAATGAGTATGACAAAGAACCTCTGAGGTTTCACTAACATATTCAACAAATAGATACAGTTTGTTTTAAGAAATAATTTGTCAATTATGGATCGTTTATATCATTTATATTGTTGAGTTAATTTGTTCATCAAAGCTAAAGTCCATATTCTAGATCTTCATTTTTCTACAGCAAAATCACTTGTGTCCCAGAGCTATTTCTAGCCTGGCCATCAGACACAGTGAAATACTTCAATCTTTATGTAACAATCTTTAGATAATAGCTGTCATCCACAAACAATGATAGAAGACTAATAGCTAATGAAATTTCAATCATGTTTCTTGTTAGTTTAGCTATTTCCTTAAAGGTGTCTTTCTAATATTTTGCCATAGGCATATAAAATCACTACATGTACACATATGCACTTTGTTCTGTACAACCCCACCAACACTTGCCTGAAAAGTTTTTTTTATTAATAAATTTTATATGGATCTGAGTGTAATGCCACCTGATCATCTTCAAATTATTGCCTCGTGTCTTAGATGTGAAAATTTTCATAGGTAACTCAGATCACACAGTTCCAATTTTTCTCCTAAGTTCTTTCCCACAAATGTTTAATACCAGTTGATTTATTAGACAAAACAAAACTACCAAAGTTACACTTGGAAGTTAGTTTTTAAGGATTTTGTTCTGCACAGTAACAGTTCTTTAAAAGAGCACAAAGGTCATCCTATGAGTTTTAAGAGATGGGTGTGAGGAAACTATTACCTGACGACTTTGTAGCCGAGATTTATAAAACCTAACTGATCTCTAAACTGAGCACTAGTTTAAACTTCCATCTTGGGAGAAAAGTGGGATATAAGTTCAATAAACAAATAAAAAACCAAAATAAATTTGGGGTGTACTTTAGCGTATAAATCTATAAGCCTGTATATTTTTTTCACGTTCTATTCTCTAAAAAGTGAAAATGCCACTTTATCTATAAAAAGCACATATAAACAACCTCAGTGGCTGTTTCCACATTTCACCCAATAATGGGAAACCTCTTACACTTATTGTTCTGTCTTATTTCTAATCTCAACCATGCGTCCACTATGTCTTTAACTGTAAGCCTTACCATTTGTTGAATCTGAAAAGCTATTTGGTAAGTTTCCAGATGGGAAAAACTCAGCTCCCTATATTTTGAAGACTTGTGAAGTAACTCTGGATTTTTAAACATTTTTGTTATTGAATTGTCTACTTATGTTACGCCAGTGTTTGAAAGCACTTTTGTAAATGATCACTGGCAACATTTGAAAGAAATAACCCAGTTTTGGAAGAACTTGCATTTTAACAGAGTCCTAGCTAGTATAGATTGATTTTAGATCTTTGCAATACTTTTTGTTCAATAAGACTGTTCACAAGTTTATAATTAAATTGACACAGTTTAAATAGTTGGCTAAGCATATGGCTACCCAAATGTTATAATGAGATGGAACTGAATGGAATACTTGTGCATTTTGACAGAGTCTTGTTCATCTGCCATCATATTTAAGCAACAACTTAAAATCTTAGATTTTTTTTTATTAATTTTAAGTTCAGATACTTGTTCAAAGAACATTAAGCACTCATGAGAGTTGTCTGGTAAGCTTGTATAATGCTATTGCTGTATCATGTGCAAATTTATTAACATTTTTTTCTAATGCACATTGTAGAACATAAATAGTCATTTCTTCCTATCAAATTCACCAGTGATTCTACAGCAAAATGACATCCCTGTTTAGTTCCCCAACCAATAGTGTTCAGCTGTTTGATTACTGTTTATTATGTCCTGATGAGTACTACACATTGACAGATATGTGATAGACAGTATGCAAAACAAAGTGGCCAATACTTCATCCATTTCAGTCACTTAAAATGTAACTTTTTAAAAAAATGAGAGTTGTCTTGAGTTTATTAAACTATTTTACTTCTTTATTTATGAGTCACCTTTCAACCTAGAAGCCCATCCCCCCATGACTTATAATTTTAAACTTTAAAACAATTAGGAAACTGAAAAATTGAAAAAAAAAAAAAACCCACTGTATTGTTATGAATGAAGAGAAAGAATCTTTAAAGACAGTAATGTGGCTAATCTGTTTACATCCACTAGCAATTCCTTTGGAACATGAATTAGCAGCCCACCTTAAAGTAATAAAAGTAAGGTAGGAAGTTTCACATCTAGAGTACCACCAAAGAGACAGCTCTGCCTTGTGTTCTCACAAGTGATGTAAATCTTTGCAAATTTTATTTTCCTAGGCAAGAATGAATCACTTTACATTTCCCTCTCCCTTCAAGGAAGTTGGTGTGTGATTTTCAAAGACTGTTCATAGCTTAGGACCTATTCTGTAAAGAAAGAAAGAAAGAGGAAAAAGAAACACATGGGTCTTAAAAAAAAAGTGAACAAATTTCCTGAATGGAATACAGTATTTTGTAGAAATGCAAAAACCCCACATGTGTTTGCCACAGAATAATCCTTAAACAGCAAAGATTCTCCTCTGTCCAGGATTTTCCTTCTTAGGTCTCCTGGCATTTAAGAAACTCATTTTTCAAATATTTTTTCAATATTTTCAAATATTTGTCCAGCCCTCAGTTCTCTCTAACTTAGCTTGTTTTGGTTATCCAACGTAGAGAGAGGGCTGTAAAAGAACATGTTAAACTTCAGTTCATATAGGAGTAAGCAGTCAAGGCACCAGATCCTGTCTGATCATGAAAACTGAGTAGGGTCATCTCTGGTTAGTACTTGGATGTGAGACTGCCAATGAACACCCAGTGCTGTAGGCTATATTTCAGAGGTGGGAACTGGCAAAACCACTTCTGAGCATTCCTTGGCTAAGAAAACTCTATGAAATTCATGGGGTCACCATAAACCGAAAAGTGACTTGAAGGCAGATATACACACAACAGTTCATACAGGAGTAAGCAGCCCTGGCCCTAAATCATAGCCTGGTCCCTTTTCGCACAGCATTTTTGATGCAAAAGGGCCCCTTGAGCATCGCACACATGTGAGGAGCAGTCTACATGAATCACTCACATTTGCGTGACGCTCCAGGGCCCTGCAGGGACCGCTTACACATTTTTTCATTTTTGGCTTCAAGTCAAAAATGCTGCGCAGTCACGCATCGCTCTGGGGCCCCGTGCGCACTTACCTTGCATGTGGAGCCTCGGGAGCTGGGCCAGTTGCGCTTCCTGTCTCACTGCAGCCTGGGAAGGTCCCAGGCTGCACTGGGAAGGTCCCAGGCTGCACTGCAAAAGGAAGAGGCAGGACTTTCACGCGAGCAGGAAACTCGTGCGGAACCGAAGAAGCAGGGAAGCAAGAGCCTCTCTCCGGAGGCTGCTTGTGTGAGCACCGCACCCCAGTGCCAAAAATAGGTGAGTTGCGGAAAGGACACTGGTCTCAAATCATGTAGTACATTAAAGGTAAGGAGCAACACTCTGAATTGTGCCTCAAAACAAATTGTCACCTAGTGTAGTTTGTATAGGGACAAAGTAATGTAATTTAGGGTCTTTCCACACTACACTATTGTAGTGCTATTATTCCATTTTCAACATCTTATGGAATCCTGGGGTTTGCAGTTTAGGGAGGGGTATTTAGAATTCTCAACCAGAGAGCTCTTTGGCCTTAATAAACTACAAACCCCAGAATTCCACTGGATGTTGAAAGTGGAATATTAGCACTATAACAATGTAGTGTGGAAAGACCCCTAGTCAACCAGAAAACAATCTGGACACTAGCTAAACTTGCTGAACACTGCCAAAAGAAGCCTCAGGAGGAGTGCATTGAAGTTTCTTGGCACATTCTTCAATATCTCCAAAACACTGCCAGTTTGGTAATATGAAAATGAATTAAAATTTAATGGAGGGATGGTCAGATTAAAAGTGGATGATGAATTATCTACAAACCATTAGTCATAGTCCTGACAAAAATCACAAGAACAGGCATTGAAGTTGTTTGACACATTTTCGCACTCGACTGTTATAGCGCTATTATCCCACTTTCAACATCCTATGGAATCCTGGGGTTTGCAGTTTTGGGAGGGGCTGGCCCCTCCCAAAACTGCAAACCCCAGGATTCCATAGGATGTTGAAAGTGGGATAATAGCACTATAACAGTCTAGTGCGGAAATGGCCATATAGTTAGCTCATCATTAACTTTAGTTCACAAAGCACTGTTGTAGCTGTTGCTTTCCTTCCACTTGTCTTCCACTGGCTTTATCAAGAACCTCATAGTTGGGTGCGTTCATCTTGAGAAGAGCGGGTTAGAAGAGGGACTTCTCAAGAGAAAGCAGATTAATTCAAGACTCTTGCACTGGTTGAAATAGAATTGCTAAAGGAAAGGGGGTGGGAAAGAGGGAAGAGCTCATGAGAAGGGAAAGTGAACTCTCCTAATCCTATTAAACGCAGTAGCATGTTTCTGTGGACCGCAGGGAGAGATTAAGCACAGGAAAAGGGATAAGTGCTGCTTCAGTTTCACTAAACTAATGTGACAACTTGTCATTGGAAATCTTTACAGCTTGTTAGTAGATGACTAGCTGATTCAGATATGTTTTCCACCATTTCCTTTGTGTCTGGGGTGGATTCCCCCAACCTTTCCTGTCCCTTTCTTATCTGCACAACTTCGTTTTGTTTTTGTTTTTGTTTTTTTAAATCCTTCATGTCTCCTTCAAGTCAAAACATTTACCTTGCTTTAATCAATATTTTGTTTTAAAGATGTCCCTTGACCTTTTGTTTGGGCAAATTTAACCTTCAAGGGCATCTCATTCATTCATTAACCAAATGATACTGGATGCTGCATCCCTTTCTATGTGGTGTTACTAGGTTATAAAGAGAGCTTGGAAAACTACTTTTAGCAAGTAATTTGTTCCTGTTACTCCCGACAGCATCTGAAGAGTAACCAGCTGGTTTTATTCATTGCAGTGGTGAAAAGAAAAGTAACTTCCTGCATTATTTTGACGTGCTGCTTGTTATGCATCTTTGTCTTTCTTTTCTTTTCTTCCCTTTTTTTTTAACAAAAAAAAAACCCCTTTAGGTTTGCTAAGAGAACAGCATAAAACTTTAATGTTCCTGGCAAAATGCCTCGAAAAGTGTCTTTTCAGAGTAACTTTTCAAAGTAACCTAGAAAATATTATTCTTTGCATCAATTAATTACTCAGTACATCAATTACAATTACTCATTAAAACAATGAGTAATTTTGCTCTTGTTATTCTACTTCAGAAATATGACTGTGACACATTCTAGCTATATGCCAAAGTAAATAGTTATAGGTTAGCTCTGCTATTTTCAATATACATCCTCCTTATAGCAAAATGTTCCTTTTCCAAATTAACACTAGTAGAGAATTCTTAATGTTTACCAGAACTTTTTCCTTGTTCTTCAGAGTGTGCAATGGTGGCTGTTGGAAAGTGTGTGAGGAAGGAACACACATTAGCCTGTGGAGGACAGCTTAATTTCTTTTTCTCTTTAAAAATCAGGTGAGTAACTTCTTTGGAAACATATACAGCTCTCTCTTTTTTTCCCCTCCATGCCCCCCTTCTGCCTGTATGTTTCCCCTCCTTCTTCTCTCTTCTACCACCAAAGGCGTAATTGTTGGATAAATGGAAAAAAACATTTTACAACATTAAAGGGAAGACTGTTTAGAAAAGGAAAGCCCTGCTGAGGTGTAGAGGAAGCCTGTTTATTAACACTGGACACCTCTTATCTCAGGCAGCTCCAGATGGATCCCCCCTTGGTAATTCCTGCTCAATGCCAAGTAGGGTTAAGCAGGGTAGCCACCTTGACTTGGCCTAAAGTTTGCCAGAAGATCAGAGACTCCTTTGGAGAGAATTGACTGTTTGCTTTCACTTCCCTTCTTGGTCATTTTTTCCCCTTTCATCAAGGGACTGTCTGGCAGTGGAGCCTTTTTATGTATATACGCTAGTCAGATGGCTGATGTGGCCTGTATGGGGACAGAAGGCTTGCCTCTGCTTCAGACCAAGAAGAATGTGCTGGAAACTGAGAACTGGCAGTAGCTGTGTGATCCAAAGTATTAGAAAAGGTACAACTCAGACTAAAAGGGCACGTGGATAGATTGACTTTTCTGGCTGTAAATTGCTTACTGTTTGGTTTGGGGCCAGCTTTTGATTGAAAGATAAAGTTGTCCAAATCTGTCAATAATTAACTGTCAACCAATTAACAGTTCCTTAACAAATCAAGTTCCTTTCCTAAAGGTTCAGACTCTTCGTGGGAAAAGAATGAGTAGACCGGCCATTTGGTTCCCTTGCACTCTGAGCACGACTTGGCAACTGTTCTCATTTCACCCTTGCATGGTCACAATGGAAGTGCTTTTCTTTCACTTTGGATTGCTGGGAGTGCAAGGGTATAAATCTGTTTGAAAAATATACAAAAACACATCACATTTTTGCCTTAAAGAAATACATTTAAACTGCAACAATTTGCAGCACTTAAAAAAAATAATAAGCAGACATGTTCAACAGACAAATGAAAGGAGGGTGGTTCGTATGGAAATGAAAAGGACAAAGACTTCAAAGGCACACAAAATACAATGGATTGTTCCACACATTCCTCACCCCTGAGAAAAAATTCTTCCTCATGGGTGATGTTGATTCAGTTCTTTCAGAAAGAGACAGAGTCAGTCTTCTACATTAGGGATGGAAAATGTCATGGAAGAGCCAAATTCTCTTCTAAGGGCTTGTGCCTGTTCCCCAAACTTCAAATACCTAAATTTTCCTCTCTAGTCCCTCTCAAAATGGTAACTGGAAGCGATGTACATGTTTTGACGTTTTTATGTGTGTCTCTCTCTCTTTCTCTATCTGTATGTGCCTTCATGTTGCCTGTTAACTTACAATGACTCCATGAATTTCATACAGTTTTCTTAGGCAAGGAACACACAGAAGTAGTTTTGCCAGCTCCTTCCTCTGAAGTGTAGCCTACTTCATCTGGTATTCCTTGGCAATCTCCCATCCAACTACTAACCAAGGCTGGCCCTACTTACCTTCTAAGCTCAGATAAGATTTTGTGCCTTTAGGCCCTATTCACACCTGTTCTGTTCTTTTTCGCACCTTCCCCTTTACCGGTGCTGGGCTGCTCAGCATCCGCACAAAGCCTAGGGAGGAACGCTGCCGCTTCCCCACCGCTTCTCTGCTGCTCAGGCTCCACAGCTCCGTCCTCTCGTGTGACCGCCCCTTCCTTCCTTCCACAGTGCAGCCTGGGAGCTGTAGGTTGCGCTGGGGGAGGAAGCGCGACCGGCCTGGTTCATCTGATGCACCACAGGGCAGGTAAGTGCACGCGGGCCCCAGGAGCATTGTGCAACCACGCAGCATTTTTGGCTTAGAGCTGAAAATAAAAAAATGCATGTGTGGTCCGCGTTAGGCTCCTGAGCGTCGCATAAATGGGAGTGCATCGTACGGACCACTCCTCCCATTTACGCGACCCTCAAGGGGCTCTCTCGCATAAGAAACGCCGTGCGAAAAGGGCCCAAATCTTTGACCCTTTTCGCACGGCGTTTTGGAAGCGAGAGGACCCCTTGAGTGTCACGTAAATGTGAGGAGTGTTCTGCAGGAAGCACTCACATTTAAGGGCCAGACGTGGACTGCGCACGCACCTTTTCATTTTTGGCTTAAAGCTGAAAATGCTGTGCACTCACGTGTCACTCCGGTGCCCCACGTGCACTTACCTGGTGTGTGGTGTGTTGGGAGCTGGGCTGGTCACACTTCCTGGGCAGCGCAGGCTGGGAAAGGTCCCAGGCTGCACTGCAAAAGGGAGAAGCGGGGCACTTGCACGAGGAGGAAGGAGTTGCAGAGCTCAAGCAGCAGGGAAACAGCAGGGAAGTGGGAACGTTCCTTCTAAGACTTCTCACGCAAGGAGCCCAACCCAGCAGCACAAACAGGTAACATGTGGAAGGGGTCTTTGTGATCTCCTTCTGGAATTAGGCCCTTTCTGCAACTTACCTTTTCTCGGCGCTGGGGCATGGGGATCGCGCAAGCAACCTCTTGCGAGAGGCTCTCGCATCCTGGCTGCTTTGGCTCTGGAGCTGCTGCCTGCCTCCTGGCAAGCAGCATGAGGGGTCCGCCTCCTCCTTCCGCAGTGCAGCCTGGGATTTTCCCAGACTGCGCTGGGGCAGGAAGCACAAGTGCCATGGCTCCAGAGGCTCCGCACGCACAATAAGTGCATGCAGGGCCCTGGAGCAATGTGCGATTATGCACCATTTTCAGCTACATGCCAAAAATGTAATAGTGCGCAATTGGCACCTGCTGGCCCTAGCAGTGTTGCGCGATTGCGAGGATGTCATGTGGACGGCTCCTCACATTCGCGCGATGCTCCTGAGGCCTTTTCGCATGGCAAATGCCATGTGAAAAAGGCCAAATTGTATGTAGAATTAAGTAAATATAGGTATTTCCTCATAGAATTAACTCAAGTTGGGGTTCAGGGGGAAGGGAGAGAGATTTTAACCTTCTCCCCTGTTATGCTCCCTATGAACTCCACTCCACAGCTGCTATTTGCATCAGAAGAGAATTCTCCAGTAGAGGGAGCGTTTTAGGTATGGGAAAAGAGGACAAAATTTTTCTATCACAGTCCTATGGTTCTACTATTGCATAGCTTCCTTCCTCATGCTATTTTGAAAATGTGCTTTCAAACAGTTAGTAGCCTAAATCCTATTGATAGCCCTAGCTAGAGCAGACCCATTGAATCCATGGGATTTACCTAAGTGTTTACTTACTAATCAGCAGTTGATTCAGTGGGTCTCCTTTAGTTGGGACTAACTAATTGCACTTAGATTAATGCCTCATCTAATTTGATTTTCAATGATATGGAAGGAAGACACCGAATGTGGGAGCAGATGTCAGGAAATGACTCAGTACAATAGTCCACAGAAGGAAAACCAGAAGGACACCAACTGTAGATAAGTTTGAAGCAAGTTTACTTAATAAAAGACTATGGGTTGATCTATATTAGCATTCTTTTCTATTATAGTTGTTCTCTGGTTGAGTATTTCCTGCTTGAAAAAAAAAACCTATGATTTTGGACACCATTTTTATCCTGATTTTTTTCAAGATTATGTTTTAAATATATTTTTAACAATGGTTTTTAAATAAAACCGTTTTTATTCGTTTTAAACTTTTGTAAAATAAGATTCTAACTTAATCTTGTTTTAAATGATCAGAATGGTGTAGTGGTAAGAGCCAGTGTGGTATAGTGGTTTGAGCTTTGGACTACAATTCTGGAGACCAGGTTTCAATTATCTGCTCAGTCGTGGAAACTTACTGGGTGACCTTGGACAAGTCACATACTCTCAGTCCCAGAAAATCCCTTGATAGATTCATCTTAGGGTTGCCATAAGTTGAAATGACTTGAAGATACACAACAACACAACAATGGTGTAATGGTCTGGGTATTTTAACTATGACTCTGGAGACCAGGGTTTTAATCCCTACTCAGCCATAGAATCCCACTGAGTGACCTCTCAGCCTCAGACAAGGCAAAGGCAAACCCCTTCTAAACTATGGCGAACTATGTTCAGCTTTCCAGATCACATAAGTTTGTATTTGTGCTTTAAAATCCAACACCTTTCTAATGCAATAAATTGAGTCCTGTCTCTTTAAGATCAGCCACAAAGGCCAGCAGGGGGAGTACTTCCACTGGCTGAAGAATTCAACAGAAGGAAGAGTGTTTGTAGCAGCAGCCATTTTGTTCCGGCACCTAGTAAAGAGTTAAGTCAGGCCTAAAATTTCTGCGTAAGAGACAAGCTATATATGGCAGTCAGGTGCATGTAAAAAAAGAGCCCATTAGAAAATGAAAAATTAGTTTACTCGGAATTGGAATATTTTGAAAGGTGAAGAAAAGGGGGCTTAACTCTTTCATCACCCGCCAAAAATTCAGCTGGCTTCCTTTCCCCTGTATGGGGCTCCAGCTGAGGGTTTCAACTTTCTTTTCATTTTGATAGCAAGCTCAGATGACAGGATTGCAAATGAATGCTAAGAAACAGAACATAAAGGACAGCATGATGAGCTGAACACCAACTTTTGAAGGAAAAGAAAATCTTTACTTTTGTATTCCACCCTGCAAATTTTTAGAGGAAAAATATCTAGAAGAGTGTTTTTTTCCTAAAACAAACCAGGGTGTGAACATACTCCATGACCAAGGGGTACTCAGGGTCTCTGATAGGCATGGAAAGAATATGGGTAAACATTTGCTCCCAGCTTGAAAAATAAGCATCCTGACTAGATCTTTGTTTGCAATCTTCTTATGGTATTTGACATCCAAAAGTGCTGCAGAGGAATTATTCTGCACAAAATGACTGTTTTTAGAATGAGAGGACACAGCAGCCATCTTTAACATCTGAAGGGATATCATGTGGAAGATGAAGCGAGTTTGTTTTCTGCTGCTCCAAAGACTAGGATTGAAATCACAAGAAAAGAGATTCCACCTAAATATTAGGAAGAATGAACATCTTGGCTGGAATCATGTACGGCCTTTCATGCAACATAAATTTGCATGCATTTAACTAAGTAGCAGAGGCACTAAGAAACTCTGTTACTGAACTACAGAGATACATAACTATTGTACATCAGGAGTGCCCAATCTGCCACAGAAGTCCCTCATCAGTGTATCATTGTGCATCAGTCCCTTTGCTGGGTTTGCTACATATTTATGAAGCAGCAACCCTATGGACATTGCACATCTTTGCAATTCTATTTTCTGCATATGTATATCTGCTTATGAGCATGCAACAGCCCAACAGGATTCTGGCCTTTGACTGTAAGAGCTGTTTGAGAGTGGAATAGACTGGTTTGAAGGATGGTAAACTCTCCCTCTTTGGAGTTTGAAAGCTGGGTGGCCATCTTTCAGGAGTGCATTAGTTGTGTATTTCTGCCTGGCTGGGCATTGGACTAGATGGCCCTTATGATCCCTTCCAGCTCATGTTACCCCAAAACATGGATGACTCAGGGGTCCCCCCCACCAGTACCTCCATGTGACAATGGGGAATTAATTAGCTCAGTTATGAGGCTTGCGAGAGGGGGTAACCCAACAAGATCTTCAACCAATGTTTATGAGCTCTTCGCAGGAAAGAAGCAGACAGAGATTTCAAAATAAACTAAATATGTTTTTATTGGAGAATTCAGTTACAAACACACAAGTTCCAAGCAGTTGCACACTCACACAAGGCTAACCGAAGGAAAAAGGAGGAAAGGTTTTAACACAGCAAGATTTCAGGGTGAAATGGACAATGTGATGTGATTTGGCCTAGATTTGCATCTAAAGTAGCTGCTCAAAACTGGGGGGTTTTGTACTCTATTTTCCTCCCTGAAGGGGTATATGAGTTGATTGCTTACTGGCAAAGTAAACAAAAAGGATCTGGAATGGATAGATTGTTGACAATGTCTTGATTGGGTAATATGACTGGGGAAAGTTTTGGTAGGAAATGTGTGCAGCAGAGGTGCTTGCCTACTGCACCTGGGCAGTTTCTTTGACTATTGTTTTCTGAGGTCAGGCAGTTGAGAGGATTAGCTTAGAACAGTGGTTCTCAACCTTCCTAATGCCGCGACCCTTTAATACAGTTCCTCATGTTGTGGTGACCCCCAACCATAAAATTATTTTCGTTGCTACTTCATAACTGTAATTTTGCTACTGTTATGAATCATAATATAAATATCTGATATGCAGGATGTATTTTCATTGTTACAAATTGAACATAATTAAAGCATAGTGATTAATCACAAAAACAATATGTAATTATATATTGTGAAATATTTATTTCTAATTACAAATGAATGAAATTTTATCTTGAAGCATGGTGTAGCATGAGTAACAGTCTTAATATAACAACAGTAAACTGCACCTGCCACGCTGAGCAGCCTCCCTCTCTTGATCAGCAAAAATCTCTTCTCAAAGCACGCCACCCTGTCTTTGTATCCGGGGAGGGTAGCTGCCCTCCACACAGTGTGACTAACCAGGACTTAGGAAAGGCAAAGGCTCAGGGTGGGAGCCCACCTGGAAGGAAAGCTGGGTTGGGTGGCAAAAGTCACTGCATGAGGGACTTACAAACCTCGGTCGCAGTTTCTCAGTCTTGCGAGGCTTGCAGTCCCTATTAAAAATGGCACAGGGAGGCAGTAGAAGTGACAGCAAGTAACCTGTGAATAATCAAATCCACAAAAATGAAACCTGCAAATACGGAGGGCCAACTGTATTTTGTCCTTGCATGCAAGGATGAATAATAGCAAAATTTTCTCCCCGCTGCAGGTGAAAACGAAGGGGGGCCATTGTTAAATGTCCAGAAGTGTTTTGCAGGAACTGTGCTGTGCAGAAAAAAAATGGTTCCTTTTCTGCACTAAAAAGAAAATTAAACCCTGACTTCTGAGCAGAAAATACTGTGTGGGGAAAAGGTGTTTTCTGCACAGAAAACAGGCGTTGGCTTTGCTTTTCAGGGGGAGTTTGCCTGTGGCTTCCTCTGAGGCTGAGAGAATGTGACTAACCAAAGTCTGCCCAGTGGGTTTTCACAGCTGAGTGTGGGATTTGAACTTTGGTCTTCAGAGTTCAAACCACTCTGCCACACTGGCTCTCCAGTGTTTGGTTACCAAGAGAAAAAGGCACAGCGTTCTGGCTGGTCTATTTTAATCCCAGAGGGGGTTCCTGGCTGCCAAGAAACTCGTTTTTCCACCTGGGGAGGAATGGCTGGGGATGTTCTTTCTGCCCCTTCAGGGCCAAGCGCATCCCTTGGCTTCCTACATCAGTTGGATCACGCCAAGAGGTGACCCGGGCCCTCCTTCCAAGTATCCCCCAGGAGAAATCCCAAGGTGGACAGAGCGGGGCAGAGGGAGGGATCTGGAGACGGGAGGCCCGGGGTTCTGAGGCGGAGCCCTCGATGGGCTGGGCTGGGGTATCCATCTCGCCATCACGGGCAAGCAGCAACAGCGCCTCTCCCACCAATGGGGCCCATGGCCACCCAGCTGCACTTGCCGCCCCAGTTGCATCATGCGCGCGCCCGACAGAGGGAGAAGGGTGGGAGTGCGCGCCTCGAGAGGTGCCAGACCGCGCCCTTCCACAGGCAGGAGGGCAACGTGCAATGAGGAGGGATTTGGGGGCGGAGGCGCACGCAGTGGATCAAGGCGCCTTTTCTGGGCATCTCTCCTGGGCTCAGGGCGTCTCCGGGGGAGAGATGATGAAACCCGCCGCCGCTGCCCCGCAGATTCTGCCACTTTCCCGTCAGAAGCAGTGGCAGGACAGACAGGCTGCCTCTGTGAAGGAGGCACTCTGAGCCCACGACCGACCCGGCGCTTAGGATCGGACTGCGTGGGTGAAGAAGCAGGTACGGCGAAGCCCCAGCTCCGTCCTGCGCCTCCTCCCTGCCCATCTTGGGCAGCCAGGTAGCCGGCTGGCCAGTGTGGCGAGGCGGCCGGGAAACCCAGGGGGCGGGAGGCCCAGGAGTCTGGCCTCCTGGAGGGAGGGGGCAGTGGCAGGAGGAGGGACAGGCCGATTGGCCAATGGACGGACAACGTCTTTGGGGGAGCTGCCGGGCACAAGCATTTTCCGATGGTCTTAGGCATGTTTTCCGATGGTCTTAGGCGACCCCTGTGAAAGGGTTGTTCGACCCCCAAAGGGGTCGTGACCCAGAGGTTGAGAACCGCTGGCTTAGAACCACTGAGTTAGGCTTTTCCAGCTAAACCACAGTGAACTTATGACCTAGCAATGCTGAGGTCACCTCTGATCTACTTTTGCACATCTTCCCAGACAGAGCCCCTTTCCAAATGGCCTTTCAGCCGTAAGTGTATATAACTTAATTTCATGCCAATTAATATTTGCCAGTTAGACCATATCAAAGCATGGGGGTGTATGGCTGCTAACAATTCTATGATTCTGCAAAAAAATGTTTTATATGCAGAAAATAAGGGTCACGTGCAGAAAACGCTGTTTTCTGTGTAGCAGACTTATTTTCTGAAAGAAAACAAGGGGTGGTTGCATTAAAAAAAATATTTTTTCCTCCTCTTCAGGATAAATCCTCTGCAGCACTTCAAGGACATTCAAATAGAGGGAGAAGCTACCTAAATATTCTAAAGGCATCAGATCCCATCTGATCATGAAAGCTAAGCAGGATCAGCTCTGGTTAATACTTGGATGGGAGATGGCCAACAAAAACTTAAGTGCTGTAGGGTATATTTCAAGGAAAGGACCTAGTAAAACTACCTTTGAGTATCCTTTTCCTAAGAAAACTCCCTGAAATTTGTAGGGTCACCAAAAGTTAACAGATGATTTGAAGGCACAGATGCACACACACTGCAGAGAGCTATTTGTTTCCTCGGCAGCATGGAGAAAACTACTGTAATTGTTCATCTTTGCATACAAAGATGAAATAATCAAGGATTTATATCTCTGGTCTCAGACAGTGGCGGGGTGGGGGTGGGAATATAGAAGGGAGATGGATTGTGACATCTTGGGTTACTTAACAATTTTTTTTAAAGGTTCCACTTGTATTTTACATTTTATGTTTTGTAATGTGTAATTTGGTGTAATGGAAAGGTTTTGAAAATTAAAAAAACAGTAACTACCAACTTAGATCCCCTAATCAATATGCTAGTGTTCTGTTAGTATGACCCCACCATAGATAATACTGGAGATACCAAGTGTCTGGGAATTTTAGAATATATCATAAATTGGTAAAATTGTTTGGAAGTGGCTCCCCATGTCTGTGTATCAATGTAATCTAACCTAGGTTGGAAGAAGACTTCATCTGGAAGCTCACAAAATTTATACAATTAAGAATCCAGCTTTCTTCAGTGTCCCTCTTTTCTATTTCTTTCTTTCTTTATTTTTCTTTCTTCTTCTTTCTCTCCCCTTCCATTCCCTCTCAACATAGCCTTTTTGGCAAGGCTTCTATAGTTCTCTGTCTGGAATTTTTTTTAACAGCCCTTCCTGGGAAGAAAGTGATATTTCTCTGGGGAAAGAACTAAAAACAGGCAGCAGTGTTTGGAACTGTGGGACCGAATTTGGCCCATAATTTATCAGCAATTTGAGAGTTTGTTTATTTTCCTTTCATTACTTCACCTTGGAGCAAGACGTTAGCCATTTTCATTTTAATTGAGATGTTCGCCTTAGCAAATGTGCACCCTCTTTATTAACCCCGACAGTGTAATTTTTCATTGTAAGGTTCTGATTCAGAGGAAACTGTGTCACTAAACCAGCTTCGCAACCCGAGTAAAAATGACAGCTTTCCTCAATCAGTTCCCTTTGTGACCTTGATTTGAACTTTATTCTCTTTCATCCAAGTACTCGTAATTAGGCATTCATACTTTGATATGATGCTAATTTTCCTGGTTTTTTTCCTCTTTCCAGTTTTCTGGTTTATAGTGTGTTTTTAATGTGAATAATCAAGAATGCTTTGCGTTATATATTGTTTTGATTATGTCATATAATAATTATTTCAAGTGCTGTCAAGGTTTTGCAGTTTATCTATAACCATTCCCCACTTTTTCATCTTACTAAAAATAATCTTTTTGACTTTTTACCATCTAAGTCATATAAACCAGGTAAATATGACCAATTACCACAAAATGGACAGAGCACATAAAATACTTTGAGGGAGATTCATATAGCACCCCTGTTGAAACAACCTGATTGGCTACCAGTTCTTTTCTGGGCAAAATCCAAAGTTCTGGTTATGACCTTTAAAATCCTATATGTCTTGGGTTCAAGCTACTTGAGAGACAATATCTCCATATATGAGCCTGTCTGAGTTTTAAGATCTTCAGGAGAAGACTTTCTGTTAGAGACACATTTGGTGAAGACCCAGGAGAGAGCCTTCTCAGTGGCTGCTCCAGATTATAGAATTCCTTCCTATGGGAGGTCTGGTTAGCTCTGTCTCCTTTCCTTTCAGGCTAAGACCTTTTTCTTCAGACAGGCCTTTGGTTCAAAATCTATGGAATAGAAGAGTTTGTGGTAGAGTTATATTTTTATTCTTAAAATCATGATCAGTGTCTTTATATTGCCTTAATCTTCCTTTTGATGGTAGTGTTATTCATTTTAAAAAAACTTTTGTATAAATACTGTTTCAAGTGCATTTTGTTTTTTAAATGCTGTAGGCTGCCTTGGGTTCTGTCTAAGGAGAAAAGCAAGATATAAATCAGATAAATAAATAAAATAATGAACAAATCTATTCACTTGTGTTTTGCATCCTCCATCCAGAGGCTGGATGGCCATCTGTTTGAAGTGCTTTGTTTGATGTGTGATCCTGCATAGCAGGGGATTGGACTCGATGGCACCTGTGGGCTCTATGATTCTATGATTCTGCTTATTAGAGGGGTCCTGGGCAGGAGATCTGTAGGACTCAACCTCCTTGCCTTCACAGGTGAAGCTCTGGAGAGGAGCTACATGCCTGGCTCCATAAACTAGAAGAGAGGAAAGAGGCTTGCTGGATATTTATGGGATTCTATTTATCCTTTGCAGTACACTGTGGGCATTTCCACACCAGAGGGGAGGAGTGGTTCACTGTGTGTCAAGAGCAGTATCTTTATACTCCGATTCAGAAACTGTGCTGTCTGTCCCCCGCCCGATTTACATCGTACTACTGCGGACAACAGTGGTTGCTGCATCTACAACAGCAAGTCCCTGGCCACTCCCATTCCCCTCCCTCACCCTGCCCCACTATTGCTGATTGATCTTTTTTTAAAAACAAAACAAAACAACCCACACACATTTTAAGCTCATTTCTGCATTGCTATGTTTGTGCGCAGGTATGTATGTTCATCGATATGTGGAAAAAAACAATCTTAACAGTCCATTACCAGATCCCACTGTCTGTTTAATGCATGAAGACAATAATGACGGCAGCCTGTCTTTTGATCGGCAGAGAGAGATAGGGATGGAAATGACGGAAGGGGCAGCCTGGGAACGCCCATAGCCAGCCACCTCTGTGATGTGAATTGATGCTACTCTTCTGCATGTAGGCAAAAATTGAAGCAGAACCATCAGAGTTTTTCCAGTTTTCACACACAGTGGTTTTGCATTGCAGTGAACTGGTCTAGGAGCTGAAAATGTGCAGAACCATGAGGAAAACTATGATGCTAAAATGCTACAAAGTGCAGACCAGAAGATAAGAATTCAATGCTACTACGATGTATCAACCTCGTGCAGAAACGGCCTGTGTTTTTTTGCATTTCTTTTGGTCCTGGAAGTAATGCTGAATATAGGAAGTTTGCTACATGATTCAAAGCTTTGTCTTTTACATTGAAAATTGTTTTACCTGCATCGCAAAAGAGACTTTACACACCAGACTGCTAGAAACATGGTCATATCCCTGCTGAAAAGCTGGATATGGCTCAAGATATATGAGGCTTCTTAGTATTATCTGGTCAGCCATAGCTCCATCTGTACACTCTTATTGATTTGTGGATTTTGTTTCAAGTTGGTTGAATTTGACCTTCTTCAGGGGCTATGACATATAATTGCAGGCATTTTCAAAGGAATCCTCCTTTTCTTACCCCTGTTTTCCTATGCCATCACAACATGGGGCACTGAACAGCCTATGTTCACACAGGACAGCTCCTACTTAAAGGCCGTATTTAAAAATACATAATCAATTGCTTAATCCATTACTTTCACAAAGGAATCAATTGATGCTTTCAGCCATGATTAAAGGAAGGCTAGCTCCACTAATCCGTATTCATGTCAACAATTTTTCTCTACAAGTAAAATGTGAAAATTAATGATAATTGAGTAGAATAATCCCTGCCCCCCGCCCCAAAAAGATGGAAACATTTCTCTGAAATAAAGGAGCAAATATATTCCCTATATTCTTTGGTGAAATGTATCCTTTTTTAATCATTGGTGGAATAAATCTTATTTGGAGAATAATTTCTCATTTAGAATTCTAGATTCCAAGAAAAAAAAAGTCACATGGGAAGAATTTCATAATTGTCCTTAGAAGATAAAGGGATAATGGAAGGGGCCTTATACAGAGTCAGTCTATTGGCCCTTGTGACCCAGTTTTGCTGGAACTGACAGGCAGTAGCTTTTCAGGGATTTGGAGATTCTTTCATTTCTACCTGAAGATGCCAGGGACTGAAGCTTGGGCCTTTCTATATACAAAGCACGTGGCCTCCCACTGAGTTACAGCCCTGTCATATTTATGGCCTTACTAAAACTTCTGACTTAAGCAGAACACAGGGAATAGAAGGAGCTGCCTTGTGTCAGACTATTGGATCATGTATTGGACTGGATCATGTATCTCAAGATACTGTCTACATAAGAGATGAGAATTCTGGAGCATGTTGGTCATTATGTGTCCCATGGGAACTGTTTGTGTGGCCACCAGGAGTCTGACAAGACTATTACAAGCATGAATAAATGAATGAGAAATGGAGAAAGACACCAATAGAATCCTCCAAGGAGTTAAATTCTTAGTTAAAAAGGGGGCTTTTTCACACTACATAGTTAAAATGTTATGATTCAATATTAACTTCCCCAGTTTCATCCTGTGAAATCCTGGGATCTACAGGTTAAGGGAAAGGTGTTTAGAATCCTTAGCCAGAGAGTTCTAGTGCCTCACCAAACTACAAAGCCCAGGATTCCATAGGATCTTGTCTTGGGGATTAAAGTGGAGTCAGAGGGCTATAACTGTGTAGTACTAAAAGGTCCTGAGAGAGCCAACATGTGTAGTGGTTTAAGGGTTGGGCTAGGATTCCAGGACACCAGGCTTTGAATCCCCATTCAGCCATGGAAACCCAAAGGCTGACCTTAACCCAGTCATACTTTTTCAGCTTCAAACAAAAACAGTAGCAAATACCCTCTGAGCAAATCTTGCCAAGAAACCTCTGTGATAAATTCACCTCAAAGTAGCAATAAAGTGACCTTCCAATTTTGTTGGAAACAAGAAGTGCAGTCCATGGGGGCCAGGGGGTGAGAAATAGAACTGTGTGACCCTCAGATCCAATAAGGCTGCCCCACTTCAAGTCGACACTGACTGATAGCCACTCTTCAGGATTTCAGACTGGGTTCCAAACCCTAGAACCCTGTTTCCTAACTGTACCTGGAGATGTCAGAGAAAGACTGAATAGTGGATCTTTTACAAACAAAGTATGCACTGTATTTCTGAACTATGGTCTTTCCCAAGAAAAAACTGGAAAGATAAAACATAGGTCCCATTCCGTTCACCTACAGTTACAGGTGATGATGAAAAACATTATTCAAAAAAGAATTGACAGTTCTTTGATTTCTTGATATGTGTTATCAGCTACTCCTTCCCTCCAATGCATCAACCTGTCATATCTTAGCTTCTCATTATACAAATTATGGTTCAACTCAATACAATTTTATTTTATTTTATTTATTTTATTTTTAGAAAGGGTGGGAAGGAGGGTACAGGCAGAGAAGATTTGAGGAATAGCTAAGAGATAAGAAAGAGAAGGAAGAGGAAGAGGAAAAGAAAGGGGAAAAGAAGTAAAATTGAAGAGCAAGAAGGTTAATTTTTGATTTTTACAGTGTGGTATGTCCCTACAATCTTTATAATAGTTGCAATAGAACCCAAAACTATGAAAGCCAGTGTGGTGTACGAGGTTAGAGTTTTGGATTAGAACCTGCGATATCCAAGTTCTAGTCCATCCCTCCACTGAGCTATAAAACTCAGTGGCTGATCTTGGGCAAAGAATTTCAAGCCCAATCTACCTTCTAGGGTGGTTGTGAGGATAAAGTAGGGAGGAGGGGAGCCACATACTTTAACTTGAGGTCCTTGAATAAAAGATGAGGTGTAAATGTACTAAACAAATAAATAGGAACCAAAGTTTCTGATGTGGAAGACTTGGAAGTAGTTGTGACAGCCTTTTTTTTTTTAATCAAATGGTTCAGTTCATTGCAAAAGCTATTAAAAATACTGATAATGAGTGACTGCACAGACTCATCCTGAAATCTTTTGACTTAAAGTTAAGAAGTGGTTGATTTTTAAAAAATTCAGAAAGCAATGAATCTGAGCTAGTCAGCGTATGTATAATTTGAAGAGAAATGAATGGATATTTTTGAAAGACTACAGCTTACATGGTTGTCAAGAGGGAAAAAAGGTACTTTTAATCCCCAATCCCCCCTCTCTGCCCCCACATCTATTGTTATGCCTTCTTGCCACTTCCTATTAACTGATCATGACATCTTATCTCTTGCTTGAAGGGCAGGCAGCCGATTACTTTGGAGCTGATGTAAGTGACACTCCAAGGATTGGCCAGCAGCCGGTTCAGAAAGAGCAGCGACCACCCAAACCCTGCAGTCTCTGTATGTCAGCTTCATGACATGCCCTGGATTTCTGATTTAATCTTGAACTGTCCTGCTGTAGCATGATAGTTCTGTAATTGTTTTTCACTTTAAGTCATTTGATGCTATGTATATTACAGTACTTCAGTCACTCTCTGTCTTCTGTTATAGCTCTCAACCATTAATTAAGCACTTTTTATTTGCAAAGTGTTCTTGAAATATTATCATCATCATCAACATCATCATCATCATCATTACTCTTTCTTTCTTTCTTTCTTTCTTTCTTTCTTTCTTTCTTTCTTTTTAGCCGCACAAGACCACTATCATTCCCATTTCACAGATGAGTGAACAGAATCCAAAATGATCTTGGTGGCATATATTAGTGTAACTGAGACCATTTCCACACTAGACTGTTATAGTGCTATAGTTATAGTTATAGGGCACTTAAAACATCCTATGGAATCCTGAGGTTTGCAGTTTAGGGAGGGGCCTTGAGGATATGATGTTGAGAGTGGAATAATAACACTACAACAGTCTAGTGCAGAAATGGCCTGAGAGTGACAGCTTTTTTCAGCATTGCAAAAACTGGTACCTAGTACCTCATTTTGCAATGACTTTCCTCAGGCCATGCAATGGTTGTTGGACAGTACCAGGTTCAGATCCACTCTCTGATCCAAACACCCACTGATTCATATGGTGGTGGAAGGAGAATTCTGTTGTGCCATCTCCTGGTGGCAACCATAATTTTCCTGGACCTCCGTGGAAGTGTACCGGCAAAACTCTATGCTCTGCCAGTCTTCAATAGGATCTCAGAAACTAAGAGGGAGAGAAAGCTGTGATCCAAGTGTTTGTATAGGAACGTTTTGGGGTTAGTCATACATGTGCACTGTGAGATTGCAGGTGAGGTGCATTTTGGGCAAAATCTGAGTCCTAGAAATCCAGCTTCTCCTACCCCCCGCTCCATTTTAAATACCTTTCCAAGAAATGCTTTTAACAACAATTGAGGGTTTCAGCCCTGCTAAAGAAGGTTTTCCAAGCTCTGCTTTGAAGAGAAGATGCCAAAGTTTTTTTCAGTTCTGTTTCTAACACTTTTCCAAGCATTGACTTTAACAAGTGGGCTTTATAATCCAATCAAATTAAAGCCCCCCCCTTAAATTTTATTTTAATGGATTGCTCGCATTAGCAAGTGTTATTCAATGGAAACGTTTTCTGTTTAATTTTTTATGCTGGCAGGTTGGGGAATTCTCTTTCGTCCTCAAAACAATAATCATAATATTCATAATGATGCTACTAATAATCATCATATATTTTATGGGGATAATAGCATTGGTGATAACAATGACAGATAACAAGACATCACAGCAATCCTGTCTGTTCATGTCTATTCTGAAACAAACCCTACTGAGTTTAATGAAGCTTACTGTTTTAAAAATCTGAGGATCTAACACATCACAGCTATGGATTCAAGGTTTTCTTGTGGTAGGTGCAAAGGAGAAAAAGTTTGAGAGGTAGAGGTGGAAAGAAGGAAGGGGGAGGAAGATGATGAGTATAGCTTAGAGAGATGGGTTGGGAGGATAAATAGAATCAGAGAAAGAAAGAGAGGGATGGGGAGGAAGGGAGAAGATAATATGGCCAAGAGAATTGCGTTAGAGAGAGGAGAACAAGGGGAAGGGAGATTACAGAATGAGTGGGAAGAAAATACAGACAGAGAAAGAGAGAAAGAAAGTCCAAGGGTTTGTGGCAGTAATTTAAATAATACTTTTGCTAATAAGAGAGCCACCCACTTTTGCCTCAGCCTAAGAAAGAAAAATAAACTGCAGCTTCACTTGTTTAAGAAGTAAGCTGAGAATGGGCCTAAATACCATCAAGGCACCAGATCTTGCTTGTTCTTGGAAACTAAGCAGGGTGAGCTCTGGTTAGTACGTGGATGGAAAACTGCCAATGGAACACCAAATGCAGTAGACTATAGCCCTTTTTGCACCTTACCTTTTTGTGCTGCTGGGTTGGGGTTCTCGCGCGAGAAGGCTTGGAAGGAATGCCGCCACGTCCCTGCTGCTTTGGCTTCACAGCTCCTTCCTCCTCATGCGAGCTCGCCGCCTCTTCCATTCGCAGTGCAGCCTGGGAGGTCCCAGGCTGCATCGAGGCGAGGACGTGCGGCTGGCCCGGCTCCCAAGGCACCGCACCCCAGGTAAGTGTGTGTGGGGCCCTGAAGCGAAGCGTGACCGCGCAGCATTTTCAGCTTTGAGCCGAAAATGAAAAGGTGCGTGCATGGTCAGCGTCATTTACTGAGCATTGAGTAAATGTGAGTGCGTCATGCAGACCGCTCCTCACATTTACGTGACGCTCAAGGGGCCCTTTCGCTTCAAAAACGCCATGCAAAAAGGGCCTATATTTCAGAGGAAGCAACTGGCAAAACCACCACTGAATATTCCTTGCCTAAGAAAATCCTATGAAGTTTATGAGGTCACCATAAGACCAAGCAACCTGAAGGCACATATACACACACAGAAGATGGGAATTTTTAAGGTCCAGGAAGGCAGAAAAGATCACAGAGCAGCAATGATGTAGTACCATGTTCAGCAATTAATATTAAGACAACAAATCCTTGGGGGAACTCAATATTTCCCATGCTGACTGCTCCACTCAGTGCCCCAGTGACAGCTAGAAAAACTTTGAAGGGGGTGGAGGGAAGATAGACACACCTGTAGAGTCTACAGCAGCCACTCCATGGCAGCCTGTACAGCAGGGGCCAGTATATATATGTGCGCACATGTGCATGTAAGTGTGTATGTGTATATATGTATATATATGTGTAGATTCCTTTCTGGTTCTGTGAGAACCAGAGAAATAGTCCAGGACGTGAGCTCTGAAAAGAACTGTTAATGGCACCATGCACCGTCCCCCCATAATTGACATGGTTTAATTGACAAATATTATTTAATTGGTGCTATTACTTGGTGTTGATATAAAAATACCTGAGGTGACTGGGAGGTCATGCTGGAAGAGGCATATTACTGACTGTAAATGTGAGACTGCAAGGCAGGTCAGCCACACCTACCTCTTAGGCAAGAACCAAGTAATTTTCAGGCTAATAGCACAGACTGTCTCGAGACAATAGGCTTAAAAGATCATGAGCTGGACATCTCAGAGTTGAAAGGGGAAAATCCCCACCAAATTATGATTGTCTTAACTCTGACCTTGAACACCTGGACGTTTCCTCATTGTTTCCCCAACTCTCCACAATTTTTGGCTATTATGACAGCCATTATCCTTTTGTCACCTAAACATGAAGATCATTAGTTCCATCCAGACTTCATTGTTTGTGTTGCAACCCCCATTGTCTGCTTGGCTGGGAGAATGAGTCACGTCCATACCTGCAGGATATTTTTCAAGTATAAGGACCCCTGATTTCAGGCTTTCCAGTGCAGTTGCTTGCCTTTCTGAATGCCACACTGTCCGTTTGATTCTCAAATGAGAATTGTCCTTAGGTGCCTACCTAAGCCACATTGCTGCTTTCTTCACTGCTCTCCAGACTGGTAATTATAGCCCCATCCCTGAAAGTCCTCTATCACACTTTATTCCCTTTACCTTCAGCTAGTCATTGTATATTTGTGCGAGTGCTTGGATCTTTGCATGCTTATGTGAATTTCTTCCAATAAAACACATTTTTAGTTTACAATTGAAACTCTCTGGCTGGTTATTTGCTGCAAGGAACTTGTAAACATGAGTGGCAGATCTTGATAAGTTACCCTCCTCTCACAAGCCTCCTGACTTTCAGCTAATTATTCCTCACTTTTGAACAGAGGTACTGGCATCACTTATGGCACCCACATTTTGGGGTAACAGAACTGTTGTTCCTCAGAAACAGGGTGGAAGCTTTCACATTACCCAAATATAATGCTATGATTTCATTTTAATTGGCATGGCTCAGTGAAATCCTGAGATTTTCAGTCTAGAGAGGTGTATTTAGAATTCTTAACTAGAGAGCTCTAGTTCTGCACCAAATCTCAGGATTGTATCAGATGCAGCCATGGCACTTAAAATGGAATCATAGTGCTATGATGTGAAAGGGCCTTAACTGTTCTGTTCTCTCCTTTCCCCCTATTGCATTTCTGGCTCAGCTCTAAAGCAGGGAACTGAAGTAGAATCTAACAGAACTAGGAAAAAGAGAAAAAATAGGAGGAGCTACTGGCTGTGGGGAAGAAATTTAGATGCTTTTTCCCATAGGGTTTTCTCACTATAAAAATAAGGGCAACCTCTGAAAGAGGGAGGAAGCCTCTGGAAATAGAGTTTCCAGTTCTTTTTGTCTTGATTGTACCAGCTTATTCATCAGTTGCATGCAGTCTCTTTCTTGAAATACCCTGGGTCTCCTTCCCTTCTGCTCCTTCTCTTCTTCTAGTTTCCTCTTCCACTGATCACGTCACATACAGTCTCATGCAACATTTCAGAAACTGATTTTCACCAGTTTCCACCAAGTTTTTATTCAAGATGGTGTCATGGTTTCAGTGTTGGACCCTGGGAAACCAGGGTTCAAATTTCTGCTCAGCCATGGAAACCCACTGGGCAAGTCTGAGCCTAAAAGGAAGGCAATAGCAAACTCCATCTGAACAAATCTTGATGAGAAAATGGAGAGAGAGGGTCAATGTAGGATTGCCGTAAGTCAGAAAAAAACTGGAAGGCACACAGCAACAACTTTATTATTCAGGAGTAGTAGACAAAGTGCTAAAATACTTTAGCAATAGTACACTAGTGAAGCGTTACAATAATTTTGTTTTATTGCTAGCATTCCTCTTTCCTTTGCTTGATCTCTGTTGAATCTGCGCCATAGACACAATAGCTGTGTTTACTGGCAGCAGCCATCTTAGCTAGTCCCCAGACAAACACAGTCAAGTACAAACACAATTCCTATCTATCTATTTACCTATCTGTCTGTCTATCTATCTATTAATTTATATACTGCCTTTCCCCCAGAGTGGGACCCAGGAAGTTCCCTAAAAAATTAAAAACATTAATAAAGCATTTAAAACAATTAGAAATGCTAGAAAGCATATAAAATTATAAAACATCCACAAAAAATTAAAAACATCTTGATAAATTAAAAGCTCACCTGCTTACATAAAAGCTTGTTTAAATAAGAATGCTTTTTGCCTTCTGGCAAAAGGGAAGGGGCCAGCCTAGCTTTCTGAGGAAGGGAATTCCAGAGGGTGGGAACAGCCTTGAAAAGGGTCTTTCGCATGTCCTCACCAGGCATGCCTGGGATGGTAGCGGGACCAAGAGAAAGCCTTCCCATGCAGATTTTACAGCTCTAGCAGGTTCATATAGGGAGATAGGTATTTCAAATAGTCTGGACTTAGCTGTATAGTGCTTTGTAAGTCATGACTAGCACTTTGAATTGTGCCCAGAAACGTACAAGTAACCAGTGAAGCTGTTTTAACAATGGAATTAGGTGCTTCCTGCAAGTGTCCCTGGTCAACCTTCTGGTTGCTGCACAGTGAACTTGCTGAAGTTTCCAAACAATTTTCAGAGGAAGTCCCTTGTAGAATGTGCTTTTAAAAATACTGATTAATTTAAAATGACCTAGGAAGTAGAAATGAAAAGTCATAGAATCATAGAATCATAGAAATGTAGAGTTGGAAGAGACCACAAGGGCCATCCAGTCCAACCCCCTGCCATGCAGGAAAACCCTCAAAGCACTCCCGACAAGTGGCCATCCAGCCTCCGCTTAAAAACCTCCAAAGAAGGCGACTCCACCACACTCTGTGGCAGCACATTCCACTGCCGGACAGCCCTGACTGTCAGGAAATTCCTCCTGAGGTTCAAGCGAAATCTCCCCTCCTGCAGCTTGCATCCATTGCTCCTTGTCCTGGTCTCAAGAGCAGGAGAAACAAGCCCACTCCCTCCTCGACATGACATCCCTTCAAATATTTAAACATGGCTATCATGTCCCCTCTCAACCTTCTCTTCTGCAGACTAAACATACCCAGCTCTCTAAGTCTGTCCTCATAGGGCATGGCTTCCAGACCCCTCACCATTTTGGTTGCCCTCCTCTGGACCTGCTCCAGCTTATCCATATCCTTCTTGAATTGGGGTGCCCAGAACTGGACACAGTATTCAAGATGAGGTCTAACCAATGCAGAATAGAGTGGGACCAATACCTCCCTCGATCTAGACACCATACTCCTATTGATGCAACCAAGAATTGTGTTGGCCTTCTTGGCTGCCGCATCACACTGCTGACTCATGTTCAGCTTGTGGTCTATGAAGACTCCTAGATCCCTTTCACACGTACTGTTAGCCAGCCACGTGTCCCCCATCCTATATTTCTGCATACCATTTTTTCTGCCTAAGTGTAGGACCTTACATTTCTCTCTGTTGAAGTTCATTTTGTTAGCCTTGGCCCAGCTCTCCAATCTGTCCAGGTCCTTTTGAATTTTGATCCTGTCATCAGGCGTATTAGCAACCCCACCCAATTTGGTGTCATCTGCAAATTTGATCAGCGTGCTCTCTATTCCTTCATCCAAGTCATTAATGAAGATATTGAACAGCACCGGGCCCAGGACAGAACCTTGTGGCACCCCACTAGTCACTTCTCTCCAGGATGAGAATCTGCCATTGGTGACCACCCTTTGGGTACGGTCAGTCAACCAGTTACAAATCCACCTGACAGTAGCCCTGTCCAGCCCACATCTTACTAGCTTCTTTGCAAGAATGTCATGGGGAACTTTGTCAAAGGCCTTACTGAAATCAAGATATACTATGTCCACAGCATTCCCTTCATCTATCAAGCAAGTAACTCTATCATAAAAAGAGATAAGATTAGTCTGGCATGACCTATTTTTGAGAAATCCATGTTGACTTTTCGTAATTACGGCATTGTTTTCTAAGTAATTAGAAAGTGACTGTTTGATGATCCGCTCCAGGATCTTTCCAGGTACTGATGTCAGGCTGACTGGGCGATAATTATTTGGGTCCTCTTTTTTCCCTTCTTGAAGATGGGGACAACATTTGCCCTCCTCCAGTCTGCCGGAACTTCTCCGGTCCGCCAAGAGTTTTCAAAGATTATAGCAAGAGGTTCCGCAATGACCTCTGCTAGTTCTTTTAAAATCCTAGGATGCAATTCATCTGGCCCTGGAGACTTGAATTCATCCAGTGTGGCCAGGTATTCCTGTACTACCTCTCTATCTATTCTGTGCTGCATTTCCTCCACTTCCTCACCTGCTCCCCAACTGCCAGGTTGCGTGTTTTTATCCTTTTGGGAAAAAACTGAGGCAAAGAAGGTGTTGAGGAGTTCTGCCTTTTTTCTTCCTCCTGTTATTAAGTCTTTGGTAATGCTAGGAGATCTCAGGAAATACTTTGGGATGAAGTAAACATCATGTGGACTTCCAATCTTAAAGCATAAGTCAAAAACCTGGGACTTACAGTTTTTTAAAAGCCATCTGGAGATGGCCTAAGGCATGTTTATGGTTTTCCAGAACATATTTAAAATAAATAAACAAACAAGCAAATAAATAAATGAAAGAACTGAAGTTGCCACATAGCTTGGTCCCAGACCTCAATAGTAATTTAATACTTATATTAGTTGGTATTTTGATGTGTGTTTGTATTAGTGGAGGGATATAATTTTGTTGCTGTCATTGTTGCATTGTAATAGATTTGTTGTTTGTGTGTTGTTGTTGTATTGTGTTGTAGTGTTGTATTGTAGTGGTATTTTTTTAAAAAAATACAAAAAAATAGTAACTTGATACAAATAATACTTGCAGTTAATTTCTCTTTTTGTAATAATAATAAGAAAAGCATAACTGTGTCACATTATAGTTGTAAAGCAGTGGTGAATAAGTCCCCCCCTTTTTTTGCAATATAACTGTAATTGCTTTAACTCTGCAAATAGAGATTTTACCTATCTTTCTTCAAGCAGTTCCAGTGTTATAGATCACATCTGTCTCTGTATTCCATGTAGACAGAATAGCTAATTTCATGGTAGTCCTTTGATGACAGTGATCATCAACCTATATATGCTTTAATTTTTTATATACTTAGAAAATGTGTATAACCTCACTACTTGTTTAATGGTGTTTTCTACTACATGCCCACCATATTATTTTTTATTTTTCAGACTGTAAGTAAATAGTAATTATTTCATTGCTTTTGAAGAGTGCTGCTTAAAAAGTGCAACTTTAATTGTAACAACTAATTTTTGGGGACCTTGGGACCACTCCAGTAACTAATTAGTTTCAAAAAGCAACTTTCCATGTTATGCTCAATCATATATAGTAAAAACAAGTGTGTGCCCTTATGTATTCGTTTCGTCTAAAATGATTATACTTGGAAGATGTGCATAGCCTCTCTACTCATTTAATGAGTGTTTTCTACCATAGGCCAGCAGCGTTCTGATTTTTTTTTAAAAAAATATAAGGTCATTTCTGCACTATGGCCCCATCCCGGCATGGGGATGCATTGAAGCCGGTCCATGATGCATGCTACCGTACAACATTTTCATGGTCTCCCTCCTGTCACATCCCCAGCCATCGGGATCGTGTGTTATACTATCACCAGAAAAAAAAAATGGTAATAGGCCCCTTTTGCTTGATGATTGCATTGCCTGGGGCCGTGCAGGATGAGTGGAATCACTATCAAATTGCTTCCTTCCTCAGTGTAGTGCCGGAAGAGTCCAGCTACACTGTGGTAGGAAGGAGCATGTCCCAAATGCTACCATCCACTGGCAGCGAGCCAGATGTGGAAGAAAGCATTCGGGACACGATCCCATCCTGGCAATGGCACTGCTGGAATGACATTAGGATGTTGCAGGATCCAGGTATGGCACAGAAAGGGCCTAAATAAATAGTAACTATTTTAATTGCTTTCGAATAGCAGATTATCTTGGTAAATGGCATGGCTGGTTGGCAAGAACCTTAAATAGAAGTCCTCTGATCTCTTAACACTTTGCTTAACCCTAATCCAAAACTGGATATCAAAACAGCACCATTGTGGCACAGAGGGAGGCAATAAGTGAGCTTGATGGAATCCAAGATTTCAGAAGTACAAAAAAGTCTCCAGAAAAGAATCTAAGAGTTTTTTTGGGGGGCAGGAGGGAGGGAAGGAGGGAGAATCCTAAAGTTCTGTGAGAACCGAGCATGCTCAGTCACACACAGTGCTGGTTAATTGTCATGTGGAAAAAAAAGAAAATGTGGTGGCATAGGGAATATGGAATGGAATATCTTGGTAGGAGGCATGATTGACTGGCAAGAATCTTGAATAGAAGTCTTCCATGCTGCAACATTTTGTTGCAGGCCTCATATGGGTATGCCTGATTCATTAACCCTCTACTTAAGAAAAAATAAAAAGCATTTTCCCCTCCTCAGCTGACCTAGAAGGAAACTATTGTGATTTGAACACAAAAGAAAATGAGTTTATATCATTGGTCAGATCTTTATCATTTTCAAGTGGTATCCAGATATGACTGAAGAGGGCAATGCACATAACAAAATAATGAATGACGCAATAGTAGCAGGAGTTCAGCTTCTATCTCCGTTGTTTTCCATTCCCATCCACCCTGATCTAAAGCTATTTTTAGTTGTTTTTCATAGTGCACCCAAAAGCAGTCATCAGAAGGGCTCGTGTGTGAGAGTTTGTGTGGACTCAAAAAAGAAAATAATAGAGATAAGACTAGGTTGATTTTTCCAGGAAACCCAAGAACATTTTCTTGATGGTCACTGTTCTAATTTATTATTTAACTTGCATTCTGCTTATGAAGTGCAGCTTAATTAGCTCTTTAAACGCTTGTTTGTGGCTTGTGAACGAACTGGGATTGTGAAATTACTAAATGCTGTTCAGGGAATTCAGCAAAAGAAGTATCAACTGCTGAACTGCTCCTCTTTAACAATCTCTCGTTTTTGGCACCGTTTAGTACCAAAGCCTGTAGCTTCAGGACTCCCCTATAAACATAGATCTGAGTATCACTGGCACATTTTTTTTAAGGATAAAAGAGAAGAACCAGGTAGTATAAAGAAGATTTTTAAAAATTACTGACCAAGTTAAGATTGTATATACGTATTGACTCTGTTTAGAGTTAGAGAAGAGTGCTTAGAGACTAATAGGCAGAATTAGTGAGCATGATCCTGCTGTTTCCCTTTATGCATTGTTATCCATGAATGTGTCTTATGATCGGCATTTGTTGGCTTAAAATTGTGGTTTTGCGGTCTTGGGAACTCTGGTTTGCAGAGCACATCAATGCTACACCAGTTTTCTCTTGCAATGCCTGATTGTTTGATTACCTCTTTAAAATACGACTGGGATGGGAAGGCAGCATTGCTGCTCAAAACTAGTGTATGTTGCTAATAGCCACCACTGTCACACCACCACAATTTTGTAGACCCCCCTCATTTGAATTTCCCTTGAAAATCAAGGTATTTAGGGAAAATGTGATTTGTTTTAAATCTGAATCCACTTTCTGGAAAACCTTTCAGTTATCACTGACTTGCATGAGGGAATAGAGGGCATGCTCATCAAATTTGCAGATGACACCAAATTAGGAGGGATAGTTAATACCCCAGAGGACAGGATCAGAATTCAAAATGACCTTGACAGATTATAGAACTGGGCCAAAACTAACAAAATGAATTTTAACAGGAAAAAAATGTAGGGTATTACACTGAGGAAGAAAGAACAAAATGCACTGATATAGGATGGGTGATACCTGACTTGAAAACAGTACGTGTGAAAGGGATCTAGGAGTCTTAGTGGACCACAAGCTGAACATGTGATTCTGGGCTGCATCAGCAGGGGTATAGTGTTGAAACTAAAGGAAGTAATAATACCATTTTATTCTGTTAGACCTCACCTGGAATACTGTGTCCAGTCCTGGGCACAACAGTTCAGAAAAGATGTTGACAAGCTGGAATGTGTCCAGAGGAGAGCGACCAAAATGGTAAAGGGTCTGGAAGCCATGCCACATGAAGAGAGGCTTAGGGAGCTGGGTATGTTTAGCCTGACAAAATGAAGGTTAAGAGGAGACATGATAGCCATGTTTAAATATTTGATGGGATACCATGTTGAAAATGGAGCAAGCTTGTTTTCTGATGCTCCTGAAACTAGAATATGGAGCAATGGATTCAAACTACAGGAAAAGAGATTTTACCTAATCATCAGGAAGAAGTTCCTGACAGTCAGCACCATTAGACAGTAGACTATACTGCCTTGGAGTGTGGTGGAGTCACCTTCTTTGGAGGTTTTTAAGCAGAAACTGAATGGCCATTTGCTGGGGGTGCTTTGAATGTTTGTTCTTGCATAGCAGGGGGTTGGACTCGATGGCCATTGTGGTCTCTTCCAACTCTATGTTGCTATGATTCTGTGATTCTATGAGTACAATTCTGCTTTAAGACAAAGTACATGAGGAGTGTATCTCTTGCTTCCAAATGGAAATGAATCATAGAATCATAGAGTTGGAAGAAACCACAAGGGCCATCCAGTCTAATTCCTTGCGAAGCAGAAATACCAAAAAAAAAAAAAAAAGCACTCCTGACAAATGGCCTTCCAAACTCTGTTCAAAAAAATCTCCACACTCTAAGGCAGTGCATTCTACTGTCAAATTGTTCTTACCATCTGGGAGTTCTTATTTTTGAAGAGGGGGACAACTTTTCCCCTCCTCCAGTCTGCTCGGACTTCTGTTCTCAGAAATTCTCAAAGATTATTCCAGTGGCTATGAGATTACTTCTACCAGTTCTTTTAATATCTTTGAATGTAGTTCATCTGGCCTAGGGACTTGGGCTATTTCTGCACTATATTGTTATAGTGCTATTATTCTACTTTCAACACCCTGTAAAATTCTGGAATTTGCTGTTTAGGGAGGTGCCTTTAGAATTCTCAGCCAGAGAGCTCTTTGGTATCAGTAAACTACAAACCCCAGCATTCCACAGGATGTTGAAAGTAGAATAATAGCACTATAACAATGTAGGGCAGAAATGGCCTTGAATTCCTTTAAAGTAGCCATGTATTCCTGTACTACCTCTACCTACTGCATCATCTGTTCCATTTTCCCCAGGCTGATCACTGTTTTCCTTTTGGGAGAAGACCAAAGCAAAGAAGGTGTCGGGTTGTTCTGCCTTTTCTTTATCTCCTGTTAGCATTTTGTCTTTTCTTCCATGTAGTGGCCCTATCTTTTCCTTGTTCTTTCTTTTCCTATGGACATAACAAACAAACAAGGAAAGTGCCCTTTTTATGGCTTTTATCTCTCTAAGCCTGAGCTTGTCTTCTGCTTTGGCTTTTCTGACTTTCTCCCTACATGTGCTGGATATTCATTTGAATTCCTCTTTGTTGATTTCCCCCTTTTTCTCTTTCTTGTAAATGCCCCTTTTAAATCTTAGCTCAATTGGAAGTTCTTTAGACATCCATTACAGATTCTTTAAGTACCTCCCATTTTTCCTTCTCATTGCTATTGTTTGAATCTGTGTTTTCACTATCTCACCTTCAAGAAACCTCCATGCATCATGAACTCCCTTCTCCTTAAGCGTTCCTGACTACAAGATCACACCCAGTAGTTCTCTTAAGTTTGCAGAAATCACCTTTCTTAAAGTCTAGGATGTGTGTGAGAGACTACACTTCCTGAGGCAGATCTAGGCTGGGGCAAATGGAGTGTGTGTCCCATGCATCAATGTCAGGGGGCGCCCCCATCGCCTCTTGCCCCACCCACCTCTTCCCACTTCGCTGTGCCCCCACTGCCACTCACCCTGCCCACTTCTGCCTGTCACTCACCCCACCCATCCCCACTTGCCCCTCACCTGCCTGCTGCCACTTGCCCCACCTACCTCCACTCACCCCTCCCCTGCCCACCACTGTTCACCCCACCCACTTCTGCTGCTCACCCCACCCTTCTGCACTCACCTCCTCCCTGCCTGCTGCTGCTCGCCACACCCACTTCCATTTGCCACTCATCCCCACTAATGTCCACTTGCCCCTCCCCCATCTTCCACCACTTGCCCCACCTCCAGTGCTGCTGACCCCGCCCACTTCCACCCACTCACCCACCTCCACTCGCCCCCTCCCTGCTTGCTGCCACTCACAATGCCCACTTCCATCTGCCACTCGCCCAGCTCACCTCCACTCATTCCTCCCCTGCCTGCTGCCGCTTGCCTCATCCCCAGTGCCACTCGCCCTACCCACTTCCACCAGCAGCTCACCCCACCCACCTCCCCTTGCCCCTCCCCTGCCTGCTGCTGCTCACCTCACACACTTCTGCCACTTGCCACACCCACTTCTGCCCACCACTCACCACGCCCACTTTTGCCCACCACTCACCCTGCCCCTTGTCCTGGGCACTGTTAAGGGTCAGTACGCCACTGTACACTTGGCTTCCCTTTCCCCTTTCCACAAACTCTAGGAGAACATGGTCATCCCAGTACTAAGGATCCTGCCCCTTCCACCCCCTTAACCAGGCCATCATTGTTGGTACGAATCAGATCTAAAATAGCTGACTTCCTTGTGGTCTCTTCCACCACCCGGACAAGGAAATTATCTGCAAAGCAAATGAGGAATTTGTTGGACCTCATATTCTTGGTAGAGTTTGTCTCCCAACAAATATCAGGATAGTCGAAATTCCCCATTACTACTGCATCTCTCTTTTCTAAATGTTTCGTCATTTGTTCATATTCCTGTTCCTCGTCATCAGTAATAAGGGAGAGAACTCTGAATAGAATCTCAAAACTCACAGAAAGATCCCTAGTCTGTCTACCCCTATGTGTCACATTCTTCCAAATGTCTGCTTCCTATGTTTGGGAACTGACCTCATCCTCAGAGACCAGACAGCCTGGTCATCCAGGCCAGTCTGCTCTGCTTTGTCCAGGAAAACCTCATGCTTCATAATATACTGAAAAGTAAATACATAGGTCTCAAGGTGCTGGACCTTCTCTTTCAATAGGGCAACCAGCTTGCAATTGCTGCAGGTGTAGCTACCCACATCCTCTAGCAACAACACAAACATACCGCAGTAGTTGCAGGTGATTTCAGCAACTCCCTCACCATTCATATTCAGTAGTCTTAAGTTGGTACTGAAACAAAACTCCAGACATCCCCTTCAAAACTCCCCCTCCCCACTAAATGCCCACACAAAATGCATGTTGGCCTTGTCCCATTAGCTGAGCTCCTGTTCCAATTGGAAGGATTTTTAAAAACATTGCTGTGTGACTGTAATTCAGCAGCACTGTGGCAAACCCTGTCATGGCAGTGGTGGAAGAGATCAACACGAGCTTTAACAAAGGACATGGGGACTCCTGGGTCACACTTCCCCAATTTAAACAGGTAGTGGACATGTTGTTGTTGAGACTATGAATGCAGCATATCACTTTCATCCATATCACTCATAACACTTTAGTTATTTTAGTCTCACATCCAAAATTCTAGGGAGTGAAATTTGTAAGGGCCTGTAACTCATGTCACTGAATTATAATTCTCAAACTTTCCTGGAAATGACTATGAAGCCATACTAAGTATAAAACTCTATCTTAGGCAGGAGTGTAACTCTTTATTGAATTAATTCTGAAAAGAAAAAACAAGCCACTTAAGCATTTTTTTTCTTTCTGTGAAAAAGTCATTCAAAACTGATCAGTTTTCAAAGACTATTTGCACTTCAGGAATTATTCAGCACTAAATTTGCTTGTGATCTTTTGGTGTACTTTCTTTGAAAAGAAGGACGTGCAAATTTGGTGCAGAATAAGTCATTAACAGCAAAGATTCATGTCAGTCTAAGATTCTTCCTATCAGGGTTTCCCACTTGAAAAACAGTTTCCAATCCTTCCTTCAACTATTCTCAAATATTCTTGCCAAAGTTAGATTTTATGTACAATCCATCTATCATCTTTAATTTTACTTAGACATAAATGCTTAGGTTCCCATTATGGAACTGGACCAATGTTTATTGGGAAAGTTCACACATTCCTCACCACTCCTTCCCTGAATCTGCTCCATGTGGCTTTTAAAAAAATAGAGATAAAAGCCTTCAACTGGTTTAAATGGACTGCTTCCATGCTTGCTCCCTCCCTTCCTTAATTGACATATAAAAGAAAGGGGCAATTTAGGTGAGCAGGAATTCTGGGAGGGAAGTGGCTGGAGAGGAGAGAATTAAATCTCCTTCTCTAAATGCAGTGGTCACAGTATGGGTCAGGATCCCACACATTTACTTTAAAGTGGGGGGCAGGGAGAGAGGAAGCTGCATGCTGCACAACTAGTTGAATGCACTCTTGTGTTGTAGTATTTTATTTTTTTAAAAAAAATTATTTATATCCTACGCTTCTTGCAATATGGGACCCAAGGTGTCTTACAGCATAAATTAAAACAGAATATGATTTTTAGAAAGGTGTAATACAAGGTTAAAAATAATTCAATAAATAATGAAAAACAATTCAATAAATATTAAATAGATTAATGGAAAACAACTTAAAAAGCAGTTAAAACATAACAAAAATACAGCACATCTTATTCTGTGGTGGGCAGTTAGCTGCTAAAGGCTAGAGTAAATGCAAAGGTCTTTGCTCACTAACCTAGCCTCCTGAGAGAGGGAATTCTACAGTCTGGAGAGAGCCACCAAGGCCATTTCCACACTAGACTGTTATAGTGTTATTCCACTTTCAACATCCTATGGAATCCTGGGATTTGCAGTTTAGGGAGGGGCCTGCAAACCCCAGGATTCCATAGGATGTTGAAAGTGGAATAATAGTACTATAACACTCTAGTGAGGCAATGGCCCAAGAAGGCTGTCTCATATCCTCATGAAGATTCTGCACTTTGAACCTTTATCTCTTTTTTTGTAAAACCTGAGTAGACATTAATTTGTCTCAGGGATTTTCTCAAGAGTTTTTCTATGGCAAAATGTCCTGCACGTTGGTTTGGTTTTAATATGCACAGTTATTTATGGTGTGGAGTTCTGCCATTATGTTATGAGGCTCCGTACCTCCATTAGCAGACATCAGGAGTGTAGTCCAGCTTGGGCATTGCAAAGCTCCATCTTAAATATTTCTCTGTGTTTTAGACAGCCATTTGGGGCATAGCAGATGTAACACATTCATGCTTGTTCTCTCTCCTTCACACTTATTATAAAGGTAAGTGCAAAGCAAGTACTGGCATTGATTGTAGACACAGAAATCTACTACTATGGCCATCATTTAGAGTTCTAAAGTAGGCTGTTAGTGTGTCATATCAACAACTGAGTACATAATGTAGCTTTCTAAGTCTGTAGAGAATCCATTCATTGAAAATCTGCTGGGTTGCCCATCTCTTCTTCTATAATCAAAGCCCATTCATTCAGCCTTGCAGAGTTCAGGACTCGTCAACTGCTGATATTCAGGATGCTGGAGTTTGGCTTTAGTTGTTTTGCACTGCATTGTCCACTCATTTGTTGCACTTAGTATCTTGTGAGCCCATAGTGGTTCTCTTCTCAATGCTAATTTCCAGAATTATGATTTTATTATTATTATTTTATCCATTTATATCCTGCCTTTCTCCCAATAACGGCACTCAAGATTTAACCGTGTTTAAATCAACACAAATTAAAAACAATACAAAAACACAAATAAATGTATAAATATAAGATTTAAAAAAGCAAATCATTTAGAAAGTTAAAACATTAAAATAGTAAAATTCATTAAAAGACTATATACAAACCTAAAAACTGAACTGCAGAGCAGTTAAAGCCCAACCCTCTTCAGTTTTTAAAAAACCTAATAGCATAAAAAGTTTTTTGACCTGCTGTTGGAAGAAGAGTAAGGACAGGAGCAGCCTGGCCAATCTAGGGAGGGAGTTCCAAAGTCTGGGAGCAGCCACTAGGAAAGTCTTCTCTCTTGTTCCCACCAAATGAGCCTGAGAAGATAATAGTACTGAAAGAAGGACCTCTTCAGATGATCTTAGAGCAGTAAGGGCTCATAAATGGAGATAACAGTCCTTCAAATAACCTGGACCCAAGCTGTATAGAGTTTTATAGGTCAAAATCAGTACTTTGAATTGTGCCTGGAAATGGACCAGCAGCCAATGGAGCTGTTGCAACAAGGGCGTAACTAGCCCCAATTAACAACCTGGCTGCAGTTCTTTAGGCCAACTGAAGCTTCTGAGCAGTGTTCAAGGACAGCATCTTAGTAATCCAAACAAGACATAACCACAGTGGCCAGATTTGACTTCTTCAGGAACTGGTGCAGCTGGTGCACTAGCTTTAACTGTGTAAAAGCACTTCTGGCTGCTGCTGAAACCTGGGCCTCCAAGCTCAGAGCTGAATCCAGGAGTACTCCTAAACTGCAAACCTGTGTTTTCAGGGGCATTGTAACCACATCTAACACAGGCTTAATTCCAGTTCCCAGATCTGTCTTTCAACTAACCAGGAGCACCTCTGTCTTGCCTTGATTGATCTTCAGTTTGTTTGCCCTCATCCAGTCCATTACAGCTGCCAGGCACTGCTTTAGCTCAGGAACAGCTTTCTTGGAATTGGGTAGAAAGAAGTAATCCAGTTGGGTATCATCAACATACTGGTAGCAGCTGATCCAAAACTCTGGACAGTCCTTTGTGGCAAACTCATGTAAAATAGCATAGAGGACAAGACTGAACCCTGAGGGACTCCACAGGCCAATGGCCAAGGAGTGTGAGAGTGCCCTTCCAGGAAAGAATGGAGCCAAGGTAGAACAGTTCTTCCAGAGAGGCAACTTGAAGGAGAGGCAACTTAGAAGGATACCATGGTTGATGGTATTCAAAGTCACTGAGAGGTCTACCAGAACCAACAGGAACACTCTCCCCCTGTTCAGTTCCTTATGTAGGTCAACCACCAACATGACCAAAGCTGTCTCTGTCCCATAATCAGGTCTGAATAGGGACTGACATTGATCTAGATAATTCACCTAATCTAGGAACCACTGGAACTGAGAAACCACCATGCACTCTGGTGCCTTGCCCAGAAATGGAAGGTTGGAGACTGGCCTATAGTTATCTAGTATAGTAGGATCATAGAATCATAGAATCTTAGAGCTGGAAGAGACCACAGGGGTCATCCAGTCCAACCCCATGCCATGCAGGAACTCACATCAAAGTACTTCCAATAGATGGCCATCCAGTCTCTGCTTAAAAACCGCCAAAGAAGGAGACTCCACCACATTCCGAGGCAGCATATTCCATTGCCAGACAGCTCTGACCGTCAGAAGTTCTTCCTGAGGTTTAACTGGAATCTCTTTTCCTGCAGCTTGAATCCACTTCTCCTTGTCCTAGGCCCTTTTTGCACGGCATTTTCCATGCGAAAGGGTGCCTGGAGTGTTGCACGATTCTGAGGAGTGATCTGCACGACGCACTCACAATCGTGTGACACTCCAGGGGCTGGCAGGTGCCAATCGCACACCTTTTCATTTTTGGCTGGAAGCCAAAAATGGTGCGTGATCATGCATTGCTCCCGGGCCCGTGTGTACTTACCTGGCATGCAGAGCCTCTGGAGCCGCACTGGCCATGCTTCCTGCCCCAGCGCAACCTGGGAAACTTCCAGGCTGTACTGCGGAAGGAAGAGGCAGGGCTCTCGTGCGAGCAGGCAGCTCATGCGGAGCTGAAGCAGCAGGGATGTGAGAGCCTCTTGACAGAGGCTGCTTGCACTATCCCTGCACCCCATCGCTGGGAAAAGGTAAGGTGCGGAAAGGGCCCTAGTCTCTGGAGCAGTGGAAAATAAGTATCGGTAGAACTCTCCTTCAACAGCACATTTCAAAGGAGTTAATTTCCTTCCTTTCAGCTTTCTTCACTGTCCATATTTCACAACCATACATACATAACTCTTATTGATTGAATGGTTCTGCACCAGCTGGGACTAACTATAAGGTTCAGATAAGCATAGTGAAAGGATAGTTTAAAATCTAAGTTTAAAGCTTGCTTTAAAGCAGGATGGAAAGCTTTCAGAGCTTGCTGTGCTGCATGCTCCCTCCATGCCTCCCTCCCAATTGTTTTGGCCAATAAACTGGCCAGTTGCCCTTCCAGAAGCCAACTGTGCCTCTAGGGGGCGCAGATGTCACATCCGGACCATTTATGAGTAGGCTTGGCCTGTTTTGGGCTCAAAGGTGTGGTTTTTGTGTTGTTGTTTTTAACCTGAAAGTAACTTTTGCTCAGTCCTGGTTATGAATCAAGACTTAAACCCTCAGCCTTAACAAAGAAAAAAGAAAAAAATATTCCTGAAAGTAGCCTCCATTGGTCAATCAAATCTCCTAGAGCCTTTAGGCAATTTAATTGTCTCCTGTTTTTGGTCAAAACATATTTTAATGGTGTAAGCCTTGAGGGGTGGAGGCCAGAAGCATCCATGAGGGAAGTCATCTGCATTTGGACTACTTCTTCTCCATTCAGTATTTGCCACTGTTTTCCTATGTCTGTAGCCGTTCTTCTCTATCTGTGAAATCTTGTCTCATTATGCATCTTAAGAAAAAACTCTGATGTGACATAACATTGTTTAAACAGTATTGAAAAATCTCCAACTCTTTATCTATGTCGAATGCTAAAAATCTAAAAACCATTTCCGCACTAGACTGTTATAGTGCTATTATTCCACTTTCAACATGCTATGGAATCCTGGAGTTGGCAGTTTAGGGAGGGGCCTCAAACCCCAGGATGTTGAAAGTGGAATAAAAGCACTATAACAGTCTAGTGCGGAAATGGCCCAAGTATACTTCTGATGGATAATTCCTGAGGGGGCATAACTACATAGGAGTCTTGGTAGTCCTATTAGCTTGATCATTTCAGGCTCAGCTGTCCAACTAGTTTTAGTCCACCTGCCCCTCTTGTTCCAGAGTCTATGACTGAATCCTCAAAAAGTGCCTTCCTACCTATGTATCCAAAGGATGTGCCTGTCCAAGTAAGCATGACAGTGTTAGGGCTGATCTGTAGGCAACAATCAGAGGGGACCTAGAGTCATGCCAACAAGTGAGAGACAAGGTTGTGAATCCTCAGGAATAATAGAAAGAGACAATGTTATAAATTCCTCAGGGATGGCAGCCAACACACACACACACACACACACATTGGCCACCCTACTATTAGGTGAAGTGAGGCAGCCACCTCAGGCAATGCATATTAGGAATCATGAAAGGGCAGCAAAATGTTAGCTATTGAATTTGTTTTTATTCTCCCTCATGTGCCAAATAATTATCTGCATCACGTGCCAAAATAATACATTATCTATTTTGAGGTATTATGTACCATACTTGGGTGAGTAGGGGCAGCATTTGTTCCCCGTCTCAAGGAACAAAATTTCTAGCCTCATGAAGAGCTGTTGTCTTTATTGACTTCTCTTGTTGATTTCTAGGCAAGGCAAAGCAATGTAATACAGTGGGTTTGTTATTCAAGGAATCCACCTTCAGGGAAGAATAAGAAAGTGACTGCCTCTCAGCATAATCTATCACACAGTGCTGTTGTGCATACAAAATGAAATAAGAGAATATACTTCACAAAAGCACATTGGAGGTATGGTGAAGTACAATTGTGAAACAAATATGAAAATAGATTGTTGATAAGAGCAATAAGAACTATCTCAGTGCCATACCACTGAGTGAGGGCCCAAGAGTCCAAGACTGTCAGGTATAAATGAAACTTCACAGTGATAACAAATTCAGCAACCTTTTCTTTCAAATGGGAATTTGTTAATAAGCACATGTGATAACCAAGATAGCAAATCAGCAGGAGGTGTGTGGGGTATGTGTGTGTGTGTGAAATTAAAAGAATGAAAAGGTGTGTTGGCAACTGTTACTCTTTTAGACATGTCTTTAACAGCTCTGAAAACATAGATTTTAATAACTAGGGAGCAACAGATGATTGATAGATGGGTAGAGTGATACATGGATTCATTTTGCTTATGTGCTGTATGTTGAATTAGTTAAGGACGCCGGAGGAAAGAAAGTGATGAGCCATTGTTCTTGCAAAATTATAATGACAGCCTTGCTAACTACTGTATATTTATTATGCAAGAAAGGAAATGTCTAGCAAAATTCAACATAGGTTAATAATACCCATATAGTCCCTCTTTTCTAATGTCTTCAATAGACCTCCAACTGACTTTTACTGGATTATTAGCGTTAATTGCATCAATTGCAATATAATTGATTCTTAAATACTATGTAGGAACCTCATACAATTATGGAAAAACAAAAGTCATCTAGACATCTCAGATTCAGAATTCCTACACATTTAATTCCTGATAATCACCAGTCAGTTTGGATGTTAAGATTGTAGGGTGTCTTGTTTTCTTTTAGATAGGTTTTGACAGAATGGATAGTTTTACAACATTTAGCACATTGCACGTGGAAATAATAATGTGTAGTTTGCACTAAAATAAAATAAAATAACTTCATGCTTTAAATGTAAGATGCATTACCTGAATACCTCAATTGAAAGACAGCATAGGCAACACAGACACACAGATACAAGCACAACACACATACAAACTCTTGAGATGATCACTTCTAAATATATTAAAATTACTTTTAGAATCAAGGATGCCAGCTTTGCCCTTTTAAACAGTGTTTGTCTTTACTGGCAGTATTCAGAAGCCCAAACTCAGATGGCTGAGTATGATGGGGACCACTGTTGTGTAGGTTTTCCAACATGGGAGTGGAAACTCTCACCTATCAATGCCCTATTTTTATATAGAGAATCTTACATGCCAGAAAATGGCTTCCATCAGACTGAGATGGTCGTATGTCAGCTCAAGAGTGTTCTATTGCTTGGGGTATCACTGACTTAGACCTGTGTATTACTTCAAGCCCCTTCGTTGATTGAGAAGGGAACACCAGAATGGGTTTACACTCTCAGACCCCCATCTTCAATAAGAAGATAGGAATACTTGGCTATTTTGAAGAATTACTGAGATAATTTATGGAAAATGCTCAAAATTAGAGCTTGGAATCTTTGTCAAAAAGCAATGTGTTATTCATCAGCTGTTTTTTCAAAACTAACTAATTATCTGTTGTTGTTGTTGTTGTTGTTGTTGTTGTTGTTGTTATGTGCCTTCAAGTCAGTTCCAGCTTATGGTGATCCTTTGGGGGCATCACACACTCTCAGCCCAAGAAAACTCCATGATGGGTTTACCTTAGGATCAGCATGTCATATAACTTCAAGTCATTTCCAACTTGGCTGAGTGTGTGGTGCCCCCAAAGGTCACCCAATGGGTTTCCATGGCCAAGTGGGGAATTGAGAATCTTAGTTCAATGCCCAAACCACTACACCGTGCTGACTCTCAACTAATTACTTACAAAAAGTGAACAACAAAACAATATTAAAGCACTACTATCAACATTTTAATTTTTTTTTTAAAAAAAACAATAACAATAACAGAAGCTGGAGGGCCACCTGTCAGGAGTGCTTTGATGTGTGTTCCTGCATGGCAGGGGGCTGGACTGGATGGCCCCTGTGATCTCTTCCAGCTCTATGATTCTATAACCAGAATGGCCCAAATTCCCACAAAATTATGTTTCTGAAGTAACAAATAAATGTTAACCATTGTACAAAAATTCTTGAGCTAATATCACTATTTTACAGAAACTCAAATTTGATGGTATTGCCCTGGTTACTAAAAGTAAAAATAACAATGCCATTGTTACTTTTTGCATGTTCCTTCCAAGCTCTGCCCATGATCCCTATAAGGATCAGTCGGGGATATCAGTTTCTGAACATGATTCTTCCTTTCATTATGAGAGTTCAAATCCTAAACAAGCCAATTTGAATGGAAAGATGAGATTGTACTTGGAAATGGATGTAGTTCAGTGGAAAAATAAATGTTTTCATAGAAGATCCAAGGTAGCATATTGATGGATAGGGAAAATATAGCCTATGGGATGAATGAAGCCCTTCATTTTTGAAGCTCCTCAAGCCTGCCAATGTTTTGGATTTGTTTTTCTTAAAACATCCTATGGAAAATTTTAGCATGTTTTGGGGACCCATGTGGGCCTGGATTAACAGATCTCAAGGATTGGGTCCATGTCTCAGGAAATGGCTGCTCTTCTCCCGCCCTCAGCCTGGGGACAGGGGGTGAATCTCAGGGGAAGGACGTTGCCATGAAAACAAAAACTGTTCTTTAAAACAATGTATAGCAGTCTTCCATTGGTGCAGACTGCTTCAGAAAGACTATTATAGACGCCCCAAGGAATCTACCTGGCCACCTCCTACCCTACCTCTTTCGCCCCTCAAGGTTTTTCAAATCATTGCCAGCACATGGAAGGGTTATAAGTCCAGTGTGGGGAAACAGCTACTTGCAATTTTGTAATGGGTTTCTGATTCACTCTCTCTTTCTTGCTGCCTTTTTTGCCACCTCTGTAAGTCCTGGCTAAGTGTCTTATCCTTCCCTTCCTTTACTCTCCCATCCCCTTTCTCCCCTTCTTCTCTGCATTGCCTGACTACACTCCTAAAAACAGAACTTGGAAAATTTAAATTTCTAGCCAAACATCTACCGATCTGTCTGTCTGTCTGTCTGTCTGTCTGTCTATCTCATATGTTAGGCTGTGTATGCTTCTATTTGAAAGACATGCTTTGAGCAACTGTATTTTGATGGTTAATGTATCATGCATAATGACATCACTAGGGCCTGTTCTCCATGACATCACCAAATGTTGACTGCTGGAACATCACTAAGGGCTGGAAACCCAAATCTCAGGCTTTGGTCCTGAACTTTTCCAGTTCTGGAATATTCCTGAACTGAGTCCAGGAGAGGCTCTTTTAAAACTAGGAAATAAATTAGGTAGGATATTGAAGTAAAAAAAATTAAAAATAGGAGAAAGAAAACAATGATGTGGCAAGGGAGTTAAGGCTTCTGAAACCCTGCAGGATGTTAGTGAATCTTCCAAACCAATGGCAGTTGCTTATAAGGCAGTCACGCAGATAAAACTTCCCATCATTGTAGAAAAAGAGAAATCACTGTTTAATAGTGAATAAGAGAGGAGACTTCATTATCCATAAGTGCTAAGATTACTAAATAGATCATGCACTAAATAGATTAGCACTTTGAGTTACCAAAGGCTTTGAGTGTATGATATAAAATAGAAGTGAAATACTGATGTGTAGGGGTGTATCTAGGCTGATTAAAATGACCAGAAAGTCACAGATTTTGTTCTTGTTTTTCTGGTTTTATTTTGGAGATCCATAAACATTTTGTTTATCACAGAATATTTTTTTTGTCAGCTCCTGTTACGATCAGAGACTTTATACCAGCTCTTGAGGCTGGTGTATTTTAACCAACTATAAAATAGGAAATCTGGGACTTTTCAGATCAGTCCAGATGAGCAAATAAAAAAAAATTAAAAATCCCCTGTATTAGTTCACAGAATATATTTGAGCTAAAAAGAATACTTTTCTGAAAGACTATCTTGCATTCAAGCTAGCAAAAGAACATTCAGAACAGATGTTATTGCAGGTTTTTGAAATGGTTAAGTATCTGTGCTCCTTTACTGTCAGTTAGAATGTATTTCTTGCAGTGCTGTTCATCCTTGTCTAAATTCCTGCCATATATTTCTAGCTGAATTTCACAGAGCTTGAAAAAAGCTAATGTTTTGATTGCAGATCCCAGAATCTACCACGCTGGCTCCTAGCCGTGCTGTCTTTGATCCTTCAAATTTTTGGCCTCAAACAGTAACTTTTTCAAGTTCTGTAAAAATTTGCTTGTGGCCTTTGTTACTGCTTTCCACTGGAGTTGTCTGATATTTTTTCATGAGATGTTTTTCTTTGTTGTTACATTAGTATTATCCTATTGCAATCTCCGCAAGGCTCCTTATTTATTTAACAACATTTAACCAAATTGCTTCAACTGATGTCAAGAAGCAAAGGCCTTAAACAACCACAGACATCCAAAATACACGGATACGTCTCAGTCAGCTGAGCAGTTCACAGAAGCTTGTTCTGAGTAAAGTATAGTTGTATTCTTGTTTGGTGTGTTATTAACTTTTTTCCACTGTAAATGGTTTCAACTTAATCTATCTCACTTAAACACGGGCAAAGTGGCCTGCCATCTAAAGGTTTCCCTGAGGAAAAATTAAGCCTCTGGAGCCATCAATTATTCAAAGACTACATCTAAGGGCACCATCCACCTTGTCCTCCCACCCGCTTTAAGTGTTAAATAAATCATAACATCCTGTTCACTGTGCAGTCAGCGGGGGTGAAAGAAGTCATTGTAAATGAGGTTGAAATCACAGGATTGGAGCCGGCGTCCAAGTTTTTGTTTGTAAGAAGTGGTGACTCCAGACCTTTTGATAATGCGGGTACTTAAGGAAGAGCCTTCCCTCTGATTCCAACTACTTCCTGTTAATATGGAACAGGGAGGAAATGGCCATTAACCACAAGGAAGTGCCCACCCTTTTCCAGTCGTGTGCCTCCTTTGTCAGGTGTAATATTGGCACCTGGAGGCTTGTTTTGGCTCCTGTTCTACCCCTAATGAGGAAGTATCAAAATACTTGTAACACGCTGTGTTGGAACTTCAAAGCCTTTCATCGCTGAAGGTGAAGACTTGAGTCACTTTTTAGAAAAGGAAGGGAAAATCCTATGACGTCGGATTTACATTGGTTTTTTGAAAGCTGTAATAGGGAGAAGGGGGAGGAATTAGTGAGCAACTGTCTAATGAAAAGTATGTTTTCAGAATACTTTTCAGGCCTCTGAGAGCATTGCTTCAGTATCTGAGTGTTATATTTTGTCTCGATATTTGGCAGTGTATATTTGACAGTAACTGCTGTTTGGCGAGCATATCTAACATTTTCAGGTTCCACTGAGCTTCAGATATTGAGGTCCAGGGCTGGCCCTATTAGAAAGTGGGAGGTAGATACCCCAGCTAGCCAATTTTGAGGGTCATTAAAGGGCATCATATTGGTATTGTTATTATTTTGATATTTGTGTAGTTTCAGGGATGTGTAGTGTCAGGGATGGTGAGAGGTCCTCATGGGTCCCCACCCACCCCAACCATACACCAAAATAGCATGAATGACTTTTGGTCCTGTTTATGGTTTAGATTCAGGCTGACAGATTTCAGTTCCTGATATGAACCCGCTCAGATCATGAGATTCAAAGAGTAGGTCCTTCTCTCAGTTCTGCAATTTTCTCAGGTAGGACTGGTGGGAACTCAAGAGAGAGCCTTCTCACTGGCTGCCCCTAGACTTTGAAACTCCCTTCTTAGGGAGGTTAGAAAGCCCCCTCCTTGCTCTCTTTCCATCATCTGGAAAAAAGAGTTTTATATTCAGATAGGTTTTTAGAATTGAAGGCTTTCAATAAATAGTAAGTGCTGCATTGTTTTTAAATTGTACTGTTTAACTTTTCAAAAATCTAAATTTTTTTAGAGTGCATGTTGTTAATATTTTTCATAATTTAATTCAGTTTTAATGTTGTTTTTTCATAATTTTTAATTGTAATCTTTTTAATGTCTAATGCTCATTGAGTCCCAGTCTTGGGAAAAAGGATATAAGTTAAGATGATGATGATGATGATAATGATGATACCTTAACTTTGTGTAGGTGGGGTTTACCCTTTGCTACAGAGCCATAGAATCATAGAGTTTGAAGGGGCCTCATGGGCCATCAAGTTCAAGCCCCTGCTCAATGTAAGATCTCCAACTAAAGCATCCCAAGCAGGTAGCTGTCTAGCTATCTTTTGAAAACATCCAAAGAAAGAGATGCCACCACCTCTCAAAAAAAATGGTTCCAATACCAAACTGCTCTTACTGTCAATGAGTTCCTTCTAATGTTCATTTGAAGCTTACTGTCCTGTAACTTCAGTCCTGGTCCACCCTTCTGGGACAGCAATGAACAAACTTTCCCCTTCCTCTCTGTAATAGCCATTGAGGCATGTAAAGAGTGCAATCATGTCAGACCAGGTTGACCAAGCCCAACTCCTTCAGCCTTTCCTCATATTTTTTTTTTTTTTTTTTGTTCTCCATGTCTCTTATAATCTTTGTTGCCCTTCTCCGTACCTGTTGCAACTGGTCTATAGCCTTCTTAAAATAAGGTGACCAGAACTGAATGTAGTACTCCAGATGAGGCCTGACAAGCGGAGAATATAATGGGGCTATTATTTCCCTTAACTTGGAAGCTATGCTTTTATTAAGGCAGGCTAAAATAGCATTCACCTTTGCTGCAGCATCATACTACTGGCTTGTGTTCAACTTATGATCAACAATAATCCCAAAGTCTTTTTCACATAAGCCAGGTATTCCCTACTCTATAACTGGGCATTTGGTTGTTGTGGCCTAAAGTGTAGAATTTTGCATTTGTCTTTATTGAATTTCATTTTATTAATTTCTGCCCAATTCTAGTTTGTCTAAGTCCTTTTGAATTCAATTCCTACCTTCCAATGTGTTAGCTTTGCAGTTTTTTGTCTTCTTCAGACTTGATAAGGATTCCCTCCACCTCATCATCTAAGTCACTGATAAAAATGTCGCTGTGCCTCAGGTAGCAAAATTTCTTCATATATCTCTTTTTAGGTCTAATTTGAGAATTAAAATTCACCTTTGATATACTGATAGATTTTGAAATGGTTTTACATTTTATTTCCATGTCAAAGTGGTCTTCCATAGACTCTGTTGCTGTTTGCACTCGCTGTGGATTGGAGAATATCAACTGATCCTAATTAACTGGTGATTAGATATGTTAGATTCAGTCACATTACCAGCAGAGGGAGCTAAATCCAGTTGCTAGACTGGAGTAGCATTGAATCACTTGTTGAATTTGCATGAGTCAACATTTATGTAAAGCCCAGTGATTGAAGGGGTCTTCTTTAGTTGGGACTTAGAGAATTGTCAGTGCTCAACTAGCCCAGCCCCCTGTTAGTGCCAAAATCCACAACTAAAGTATGCCTGAGAGATGGCCATCCAATCTCTGTTCAAGAAGCTCTATCAAAGGAAATCTCACCACTTTACAAGGTAGTCTATTACAGTAGAGTCTCGATTATCCAACATAAACGTGCGAGCTGATAGTCGGATAGCCAAAAATGTCGGATAATCCGGAGGGCTATCCTCGCCCGTCGCGGCCGCCATGTTTGGGGGGGGGGTGTCTGGGGCGTGTCTGGGGGCGTGGAAATGCCTACAGCCACGCTCCCAAGCAGCCGTGGCGTCGGATAATCCGGAAAGTCGGATGACCGAAGGACAGATAATCGAGACTCTACTGTACTTTGCTTCAGTTCAGTTCAGTTTCTTTTTTCCTTGGACCACATAACCCTCCTGCAACACCTTATCCTTGTTCCTACCTTGGATCAGATCCCATTTTTAACCTTCAGCCTTAAACCAGTGTTGCAAAGGACACTTGTGCCCCGGATCTTTACAGTACAGGAGCTAGAAGCTAGCTGGGAGGCAGCTATTTGAGATAGCTATGTCAGAGTCCAAAATAACTGCACTGTACTGTTGTGGAATTGGGAGCCCCCATGCGTATTCTCTTTTACTTTGGGCTTTACAGTCTGTTTGTCTCCAGTGAGATCTGAATTTTTTTTTAAAATCTGTCTCATCTCTGCAGGGCAGTCAAAAGAATCTCAGAGGTCTCCCAGATAAGTCATCTCTTACAGCCTAGCCAATTTTAGTTGTCAGTGTACAGCAAGGTACAGCTGCATGTGGGCAACATCATCTCTATTTTCTCTGAAATGTCCTTTTCTATCATGTCAATCAGTGGAGATTTGTACAACAAAATACAAAATAAACCTTCAGGGGATCCCTGACAGCTACTATAGTTGCCACCTGCTTGGATTCCTAATGAAATGGAGTTTATTCTAGGTCTGCTGTTCTTTCTGTACACTTACAATGTGTGGCTTTCAAGGCCGAGACTGAAAATGGTATATTATCAAGTCTTGGATTGCTGCTTGGTCTCTCACCCAGTAGACATGTAGTCCTGATAAACAGAACTGAATAAACAGTATCACCAGCTAAACAGTCATTCCCCCTGCCACCAGTTTGTAGGACAGACATGCTGTGTTATGAACTGTAATGGAAGGAATATATTCTTGTATGTTTTGTTTTTACCTTTGGTTTTCAGAGGGGCAGCCAGCAACTCCCTTGCCAATGGGGTAGGAAATCCATTGATTTTACAGCTGCTCCTCCTGCAACTGCTCTGAGTTGTACAGAAGCTCTTCCAGTGGAATACCATGTCCTATCCAGAGGTTTGGAACCAGGAGTGCTTCCATACAACTTGAAAGAGCCACAGATGACTGGCCATAAAATGAGGCAAAGATTTCCCATACATACAGTAATGATGCATCAGCTGCTCCAGGAATAAAATATACTACAGATTTAATTTACTAATCTTAGAACTACATTTCCCAAGATCCCCTACTGTGACCTGCTTCTTTGACCAAAAGAGGTAGGCTGGCATCCTGAGTAAATGGAGAAGAAGGAAGACTGTGTATCCAAGCATATAATTCAGTTATACCTTGTGTGTCTTTTCAAGAGGGATGGAGTGGACAAACTCCATGCCTAGGTTGAGTGGTTGTATTCTGCTTGCCTTTGAAAACCCTTACAAGGTTTATCAAGGATACTTATATGAGTTTTTGAAAAAGAAATGAAAGCATCTCTGATTTATAATTAGGGTTTTAGCTAAAGGAGGAAGGAACCAAAATGAGGGCATTGCCCCCAATAAGAATTCTGACACCCCAAATGAAATTTGCCTTCAGTCTCCAGACTTATAGCAGTAACTTAAAATTTCAGTTGAAGTAGTTTAGGCACCCAAAGAAAAGGGGCAGGCAAAGTTACCAAGGGAAGGGGAACACAGCAAATGTTAAAAGTTCCAAATATAAATTATTTTTAATGTTGCACTCTCAATAATGTGATACATTTTGAGGAATGAAGGAAAATTTAATAATGAGGAAGAATTCTTATTTGGGGGAGCAGTGCCCTCATTTTGCCCCCACATAGTTACATCGCTGGTTACAAATACAGCTTGTCCTTTAGAACAATGTGATTATTATTGGCATGATTTCTTACCTTTTTAGTTTACTCAGGGAGTTTGAGCGCATGCAACACTTTTCTCCCTTTTCTTTAGTCTCATGACAACTCTGACAAATTCTGACTTTGGTGCAAAAGCAGGGACTTGGGTTTGAGTTGTCCTGTTCATGGTAATACTCTACTGAATTACACACCACAGTGAGTCTTACCAACCCTTTTCAGCTTTGCAGCATTTTCATTGTCTGGATAAAAATTCATAGGATGAACCAAGAAAACTCTTTTAAAATTGGCCCAAAGGGCCATATGCAACTAACTTCCTATCATATGCACATATGACATACTTTTTTAAAAAAAATGATGAAGCAAAATTTTAAACAATTAATTGTCTGAGTACAAACCCTTACGATGGTTCTTTTAAATTGGTTGACCAGGCTAGTGCTCCTATCTGCATAAGGTGTATTTTCTTTTTAAAAAATGAAGCAACTAGCAAAATACAAACAAATAAACAAACCAGATGCCCCATCCCTTTTGCTGCTTTAAAAATCCATGCAAAGCCCCAGAGGAATACGAGTTTTTGCAAGCTAATATTTACCAAGCAAATCCCGTCTTTTTCTGCCAAATACGCATGCATGTGGGTTTGGCATCTATGCTAAATTCACCACACAGGATATAACAATGCCACTAAACTCATTTCAATCCCTAGCCCATTTCCACTGAGCAGGTGAAAAGTTGCCTGACATGATTCATCCCACTGCGGCTCTCTTGTTTGCTGAATGCAATTTGGAAAGACCACCCTTCCTCCTCCACTCTATCCCTCCCCCCATGTGCTTCAGTGTTTTTATCCATGTTTCAAGAGGCAGCCGTCAGCAACAAAACCACAAGGCTAGTCTTGGCTGGCTGAATACATTCAGCAGCTGCTGTGTTCCAAGTTCTGGGCAAGCCACCGTTATCCAGATTCCCACTTGTCCTGCGTCTTCTGCCTCAGTTACATTACAGCATCTTGAGCAAGAAGGACCACTAATTGACCAGCCTAGAAAGGCTGCCAGCATTTCAACATGGCCCGTTCCCAATCCCCAACAGACCGTGCCCCTGTCTAGCTGCGTTTCCCACCCCTGTTGATCTGAGGCCTGTGACATCTTCCAAGTCATCCTTGAATGCAAGAGTCTGATTTAGCATGTGGTATGCTGTGTGCTTCCCCCCCCCTTTTTTTTATTCCAGCAGGCTGCTCTTGGTTATTGTTTTTCAACTAAAGTAAAGTGGGCATGTTCTCTCGGCAATTATATTGTAGCAGACTAGAAAGGCAGCACCCAAATTAAAAGCCAGTTTTTTTCTGTCCCTCACATAAAGACAGAAGAACTCGAAGCTCTGTCTTTGAGCAATTCCATAATTATTCTGAAATCTGTACCAAATGTTTTGATGCTTATATATTTATCCTTACTTTTCTTAAAACATGAGTAAAATGCTGAATGTGGTTTCTCTCCCCCCACCAACAAAAATTTGGAATGCTATTTAAAATTGGCTTCAGTGCATTTCTTCATTGTGTTGTGCTGACATGATTTGTTCAAAGAAATTGTGCTTTTGGAAGGAAAAGGTTAAAGTTTGCTACTGATATTCATCAGGAGATGGATATTTAATCTTTAATCTCTTGTTCTAGGCCCCTACTTCGGATCAACTCATTATCCCGAATAAACGATGTGTCATTCCCATTATTTATGTTTCATTGCAGCCAAAGTATCTGGACCTCGTTTGGGTAAGCACCATTCATTTCGACCCATTCAGCATTAATCTCCCTGCTAACATCTTTCCTGTCCTATGCGCTGTCCCCTATTTGCTTTTATGTTTTCCGCGGAGTGTTTATAAAAGGATAATCTTTTACAAAGCAGACAGAATTTTTTTGTGTATAAACTGCTGGGTTTTGAATGCCTCATTGATACACCATCTAAACTGAAGTGTTCAGCAAGATTAGTGCATCCACTGAGCTACTGAACTGGGTGAAAATAGGGGGACTGCCCCTTTCTCTTTCTAAGCAGAAAAAAGGGTGGCTAATGATGCCGTCACCATTCAGATGGGATACTTTCTTTAGCAGATGGACTTGGAGAACAGGAAAAAAACATTTGGGGAGCGGGACACAAACCAGCCAAGCAGGTCGCTTATGGTGATGGAGAAAAGGAGAAGAGACAACAGCCGTGTTGTTTGGTGCATTCTGATCGGCTGGTGGGGAGTGAATGTCATCTTGGAATCCAGCCGTGGAAATAAAGAGAATTACTCCTTCTACATCGCTGTAGCACCAAGCAGAAACTGCCCTGTAGCATGGCTAAATTCACATGACTTTTGCTGGGGAGCAGAAGCTGGCCACTCCCTAGTATGGAAATACGATTTTTTTTTCAGGAAAAAAAATTCATGGATGCATTAGCGATGCATTTTGCCATCATCTCTTTCTCCCCCCACCACCCGGCCAATCTGTGCACTTTATGCAGACATATCTTTGGGAATGTTGAATGTTGGGTGCTATTGACAGACATCCCCCCGCTGCAACGTAAACACTTTTTTTTTTGTTTAAAGAACACAATATGCAAGTGCTTTTCTGCCCATATTCCCCACATTTAATAGGGAAAATTCCAAAACAGACATGTGGTGGTATCATTTGAATGGCATAGATCCTTAAATACATTTGTCATTTTGCAGGCTTGCCAGATATTTTTCAAAGATCCACACCACCGAAAGCACTCCAAATTATATCCATCATGACTCTGTCAACATGTAGCGCTGTTTAGCGTTTTATTTTCATTAAACTGCACTATTGTTGTCCATCTATTATGACATAAACTAGGATTTGTGCCCTTGCATTAAAATGAAATGAAGACTGAAAGAAACCATTGGGAAAATATTCAGGAAACCCTGCAATCCGTTTATGTTTGTCGAGCTGCCTGGGCACATGTGGGGAAAGGGTAGGTGAAATGTCATATAGATCAGCTGTGAGTTGCTTAACAGTAGATTTCAAACTCCTCAGGCACTCTATCAGAGATATAGCCAGGAGAATTGGATATGCATTTTATACCTCTGTTGCTTGAAGGGCTAGCATAGTGTAGACTAGGGCCATTTCTGCACTAGCCTGTTATAGTGCTATTATTTTATTTTAAACATCCTATGGAATCCTGGGGTTTGCAGTTTAGGGAGGGGCCTTTGAGGCCCCTTCCTAAACTGCAAACCCCAGGATTCCATAGGACGTTGAAAGTGGAATAATAGCACTATAACAGGTTACTACAGAAATGGCCTAGGACTCTGGGAGAGCAGGGTTTGAATCTCTGCTCAGCCATGGAACCCAGGCAGTGACCTTGGGCAAGTCACACTTTCGCAGCCTCAGAAGAAGACAATGTCCAACCCCTTTTGAACAAATCATGGCAAGAAAAAACTATGATAGAGTCATCCTAAGTCAGAGTTGAGTCACATAATGACAAAGTACTTTCCTCCCAACATTTGCAGTGTACATTATCATCCCATCTGTCTTTCAAGGACCTCAAGACAGAGTGCATGGGTTCTCCTCTCTACACAAACATCAGAATTGGGATATACCTTTATTAGAACCAGCCAAAATCTTACAAATGTATGCATGTTTTCAAGTGCTGCAGAATTCTGCATCAGACTAAATGGTACCAAAAGTTGGGGGAAGGGGGGAAAAAAATCCTGAAGATCTGACCAGATCTGGCCATTGAGTCCACAGTGTGGAAAATGGAGATAACAGAGTGAGTGAAGAGATAGGTGGGTATTAGTTTACACCTAGTGTTGTTTGCTGGGACACTGGGAAATAGGTCAGACTGGTCACACTAGCATCACCCAGTGACCTTCATGGCTAAGCAGGGGTTTGAAACTGGTGTCCCTGGCCCTAGTCCAACACATTAGCCATTATAATGCACTAACGTTAAGAAAGTGAAGATTTGTTGTTCTTATTTTTTCTTGCATTTCTCGGAATCTTGCCAGCTTTCTCAAGTCGTCCCAATTATGTGTCATGCTGTGAGAATTTTTTTTCTTTTCCATGTGTAAAATCTTGGACTTTTTTTTTTTGCGGGAGGGGGTATATGTACTTTCTCCCCTGAGATTTAACTGCTTTTACTAATGTATTTGTATTTTAATACAATTTCTCCATTTACTAAAGCATGCTTGTACATATATTTCAGATACATATTATTTCAGATACATATTTTCCACAGGGATGAATGATTTTCTGCATATTTGTTTTCTTTCCGTGGATTTCCAAGGCAAGATGTACTTTGTCCTGTTGTCTGTCCCAGAAAGTGTGAAATGGATATGTTTATAGGAAAATGCAAACCTGACACATTTTCTGGTAGCTGATTAAAGAATCATGGGATTTGTAACCTGAAACATTAAATTTTCCAAGCCTTGGTTTGCAGTTGTATAACTCAAGCGTTGGTGGAAGTTCTAGTAGAAGATTCATGCTCCAAGGATCTCAGGCTAATTACTGATGGCATAGTATTCCAGAGTATTTATGTTACGGTATTTACAGCTCAGTTTTGGTTTCTAGCCATTCCTGTTGGTGTGAGAGGGGGGAAAATTGCTCTGAAAGAATGGAGGGAAAAAATGCTGAGAAATTTCTGGGTTGGGCTGAGAACAGGATGATGCACTCACCTTGATAATTAATGTTACAAGGTGACAGGGATCGAAGGAATATTTATAATTTTTCATTCTCAGGCTGAAAAATGCAGTATGGCGACTCTGTTAGGAAGAATAGTAGACCAGTAAGAATTTTGCCGTTTTTTCCCTTCACATTTGAGCATCTGGAAGTGTTGTGGAGGTGTTGTGCTTTGGAAGTGTTGTGCCTAGAAAATCATGTGGCTTTTTGCACTAAATAATGGTTTTCTTTCCAGGAATGAGTTCCATGCACAGAAAACAGGATCCTCCCCCCAAAAAACCCCACTTGTGTCATTCTCTGAAGAATAATTCCTCTGGAACTTTGTGAGACTATCAAATACGGGGAAAATATTGTGGAGGAATATCAGTTTTGTCCAACACTACTTGACTGCGTCTTTTTAAAAGCCCCAACAACTTTAAACCATTCTTTGGCACTCTCCAGTTACCTGGATGCATAACTGGAGCAGCTATGAGAGGATGATACCTCAAGAGCACCCGGGGAGCCATAGGAAGCTAGGTGAAACAACCTAGAGAGCAGGGATAGGCATAATGTGTCTTGCGGGGGCCAAACACAGCCTCTGGACTTCATATCTGTAACTCCAGAAGTCCCTCATAAAATTCAGGTCAATTTTGCAACCAAATCACACATACCCCCCCACACCAAAACATAAAAATGCATGACAATATCTCTTTTATGAGGACTCCAGTACAATGTATTACCTCTACTGCCATTTTTTCTTTGCAAGCCTGTCTCAAAATGGTGACACAAAATGATGTGGCATCACTTCCTGTTGCCATTTTGAGAGGAAGTGCAGAGGAAAATAGAATTATTTGAGCATGCTGTGAGGGGTGGTGGCTTTTCAGAGGCTCTTGGCAAAATTGGTCTCTGGCTCCCATGCAGTTTTCCACTGCTGCCTGAAAGCCTCAGAATCTTCTAACATGACCACACATATACTTGCTTCTGCAGTAATCCTTTCTGTCTCATTTTCTGGCACAACAAGGGGACCATGATTTCTATGGCCATTTCTGTGCTACACTGTTGTAGAGCTATTATTCAACATCCCATGGAATCCTGGGGTTTGTCGTTTAGAGAGGGGCATTTAGAATTCTGAGCTGGGGAGCTCTTTGGCCTCAGTAAACTACATAGCCCGGAATTCCACAGGATGCTGAAAGTGGAATAATAGCACTGTTACAGGATATTGTGGAAATGACCTATGTCTTCTAACAGGAAGTGAGGAGAAGCTACTAAGTGTTGGAGAGAAACATCAACCATTATTTAAAAGAAATAGGAAAAATATTGACCTCCATTGCCTACTTCATAGCTTTATTAAGGTAATCAGCAAACTGCTGTTTCTCTTTTTGAAAAAAAAAATGTGAGGAAATTGTGCCCATCTCCCAAAAAGACATAAAAAAAATTGTCCTCTTTCATAAGACTGAAGGATTTGCCACAATTTGTGGGTTCACTTGTGTTTGCCCTTAGTTATTTTTGACCAGGGCTGGGCAACCTGTGGCCCTTCATATGTTGGTAAACTGAAGCTACCATTGCCACTGCCTGTGCTGATGGGAGCTGAAATCCAACATGGCCAAGCGGAAATTGAATCCTGGTCTCCAGGTTTGTAATCCAAAGCTCAAACCACTGCACCACGTTGAGTGTTTACTTAGCAGCAAACATCCAAATACAGTGGAACTTACTTCTAAGTAACTATGCATGAGATTGTTCTGTAAATATATTTCCTTTCAAAGTACACTTTTAAAAACATCTTCATATGTTATTTTGAGCTAAGGACAATTCAAAATGCAGTTTAAATCCATTCCACTCATCGAGGAGGTATGGATCTTGGTGAGGGTGTACTGGAATTCCCAAAGATCAAATTTCTCAAGAGTCCCTAGAGCAGTGGTTCTCAAACTGTGGGTCCCCAGATGTTTGTGGACTTCAGCTCCCAGAAGCCCTGAGCATTGACCATAGTGGCTGGGGCTTCTGGGAGTTGAAGTCCACGAACATCTGGGGACCCACAGGTTGAGAACCACTGCCCTAGAGCTATGTTGCATTCATACACAGTGAATTAACCGTGCACCATTTCTTTAAGTGCAATGTGTCTCCTCTTTGACATGGAGAAACTCTGTTGTATGTTATCTTAAATAACCCTGCCATGAAACAGTATATAGCTAAGCTAATGAACCTGCCTTGTCACCAGCACTTATCTATCTCTTTGGTTCAGTAATCAAAGGTCAATCAGCAGCATGTGATCCAGGGTTGGACTCTGTGGTCTTCAACATGCTGTTGTATAGTATCTCCATTCCACCCTTGCAATAATAGCCAATAATGAAGGAGTTGCAGACTAACAACATCTGGAGGACTGCACATTCCCTACCCTTGAACTAAGCCAAATGCACTACTTATTGTGGAGGTCCATCACTGTCTAAAGGAAACTTCTGTAACTGTTGCCAGCCTGAGACGGTACACACAGTAGAGGTTTCAGATATCTGACAGCCGCTGTGTAGGTATATTTCAACTCGTCTGTTTCCTACATACTGTAGGCCAGGACTACAGAAATGTTTACATTACTACTAGGCCATGTTGATCATGTGTGAAATCACCTTAGTGCTAATTCTACAAAATGTTAGTGGTGTGACACTTGGAAGATGTTAATTGGAAATGAGTGTTTAAAGATATGTTAGCAATACATTTTTCAGCTTGCAGGTTATAGATGCATAAAATGATTGATGTTACTCCTCAGCAACAGGGATTTCTCACATTAATAGCCCTCAGAAATAGCCCTCCATGAAATTTATTATAGCTCCTGGCAACCCAGGTAGTCATAAAATATTCATCAAATGTATGTGTGTGTTGCAGTAATATATACATAAAGAACCAAAGAGCATTAAGATTCCAATGGGACCATTAAGAGACCCATAAAAATAAAATGTCAAAAGAGAGACATTGTCAAGCTTGTAAGGATCCAGAGCGTCATTCACCCTAATATTTCTTCTTTATGTTTCCTTCTAATACAAGGAAGTCTACTGAATCTCCAAAGTGAAAACTTCAGACATGACAAGATTCTTAGCTCTGTGTCTCTTAGCTCTGTGTATTTGTTTAGAGGAGAAAATGTATTAAAGAAGTCCGATTGCTGCATTTCTAGGACAGCATGAGTTTGTTTCTACTCTACTCAACCAAGAGGATCATTGGATGTGATCACACCTCTCAGTCTAACTTACTGCACAGTTACTGCCAGCCTTGGTTTTTGGGGGTTTTTTTCTTTTTGGAAAATAAAGACTCGCAATTGCTTCTTCACCCAGTTTGCATTTCTAGGGGTACTTTCATAGCTCCACACTAAAGAGGGACTCATTCAGTTTGCAGCCCTATCTTGGGATTGCAGACTGCATGATTGCAACATCAGGTCCTTTCCCTCTTCTGCCACCCTTTTTGTATACTTTGAGTGATGAATTGTTCTGAAATTGAAAGCTTGCTCACTCTTGTGACATTTTCATTGGCCAAATAAAGATATTGCCTGACTCTGTTTTTTCCCCTCTTTATTTATCTATTTTGATTCTGAGGAAAAAAGAAGTTAATTGTATAAAAATTATGAGATACAGAACTCCTTGAAGACATAGTGAAATATACATATGTCACAGAGATGTTTAGAAGAATGTTTTATTCTTAGGTGTCTAACTACATATAAGGCAGTCAGGATAGTTCCTTTTACTTGCTGTTGGAATTTGTTCTCCAAACTTTATTGGATTTTATACAGTTAGGGTTTGTTATTGTTGTTGTATGCCTTCATGTCATTTCCAACATATGGCAACCATAAAGCAAAGCTATCATGGGGTTTTCTTGGCAAGATTTGTTCAGAATGGGATTTCCATTGCCTTCATCTCAGGCTGAGAGAGTGTGATTTGCCCAAGGCCACCCAATGGGTTTCTATGGCCAAGTAGGGATTCAAACCCCGATTTATATGGAAGAGCAATACATCTCTTGTATTGGGAAAAACTGTGGCCAGGTGGCCTGTTCTCTGCTCTTTATCTGTTTGTTTGTTTGTTTGTTTGTTTGTTTGTTTGTTTTAAAAACATCTTTAAATTGGGCTTGACCTGGACAGTCCATCATGTAAATGGCATCATCAAACAGAAGAATGTGTGGCCCTTGGCCATGATAACTGGAAGATTCTGGAATTTGTGGCTGGTAATTGGTTGATAATTATTGTATTTACCATGATGTATATGTTACCCTTTCAGATGGCATTTGACAAGAAAAATTAATGTTTTTGTACATACAAATGTTTTTGAAGCTAGGGCCCGATGATGATTACTTTTCACTTTTATAACTACAGTCTATTGCCTCTTCCTCCCGTTCTTTCTTCTCAAGAGGTCCCCAAACACCTACATTATAAGACTCTTCAGGCTTGTTATTTGATGAAAGCTGGATCAGTAGCAGAGTTTAAAAGCAGGATTGTTAGCTAACAACACAAAAGCAGAAAAAGGAATTGATTTAGCAGCTGAATAGATTCCAGAAGTGGGGTCATTTTCTCACATGAGCAAATGTACACCTTTTAACACCTGGCGGTCTCTCTAAACCATTTTGCTGGTGCTTGGTAATTATGGTGTGAAACCTTAAACTCCTTACTCATGAGAAACACTATTGGCTTCAGGAAGGCTGCTGGAGAGTTCAAAGGCACTGGCTTCCTTACGTAGGCCCTTTCTGCATGGCATTTGCCATGTGAAAGGGTGCCTGGAGTGTCGCGTGATTGTGAGGAGCGATCTGCATGACACACTCACAATCATGTAACGCTCCAAGGGCCAGCAGACACCGATCACACGCCTTTTCATTTTCAGCTGGAAGCCAAAAATGGTGCATGATCGCGCATTGCTCCTGGGCCCCGTGTGCACTTACCTGGCATACAGAGCCTCCGGAGCCATGCCAGTTGTACTTCCTGTCCCAGTGCAGCCTGGGAAACTCTCAGGCTGCACTGTGGAAGGAAGAGGCGGGGCTCTTGCGCGAACAGGCAGCTTGTGCGGAGCTGAAGCAGCAGGGACACGAGAGCCTCTCGCTGAAGGCTGGTCGCGTGATCCTCGCATCCCAGCACCGGAAAAAGGTAAGGTGCGGAAAGGGCCAAAGGCCATTTCTACACCTTATCTTTTTTCAGTGCTGGGGTGCAGGGATCGCGTGACCAGCCTTGAGCGAGAGGCTGTTGTGTCCCCACTGCTTCAGCTCCACACGAGTTGCCTGCTCCCGAGCAGGTAGCAAGACAGCCCCCCCTTCCTCTGCAGTGCAGCCTGGGAGTTTCCCAGGCTGCACTGGGACAGGAAGCATGACCGCCGTGGCGCCGGAGGCTCCGCATGCACAGCAAGTGTACGCGGGGCCTGGGAGCAATGCGTGATCATTCACCATTTTTGGCTTCCAGCTGGAAATGAAAAGGTGCATGAGTGGCGCCTTGCGGCCCTTGGAGTGTTGCGCAATTGTGAGTGCGTCGTGCAGATTGCTCCTCACAATTGCGCGATGCTCCAGGCGCCCTTTGAATGGCAAATGCGTCGTGCAGATCGCTCTTCACAATCGCGCGACGCTCCAGACGCCCTTTTGAATGGCAAATGCCATGTGGAAAGGGTCTTAAGTGTTTAATAATTTTTCTGGTCATTATTATTTTGTGAAAAGTTGTCAGAGCAAAAAGAAATCGGGGGAAACACTCTTCAGTCAAATTTTTGGAAGGATTTTGAGGAAGATGAAAGTTTTTTGATAAGATGAAGTTACGAAATTTCACTTGAAGCAAAATTTTCAGTTAATTCAGCCATTCTCTTCCTCTTTCTTCCATTGCCTCCTGTATGTTTCCCCTCTTCCTCCTCCTTCTTGAATCTCCCAACATCTTTTTCCTTTACTTTTTTTTAAAGAGAACAGACATACATTAATTACTATCAAATCCTCATACAATAAAAATATCCTTCCAGTTATCTTTCCATAATTCATTAATTGGATCCCATTCCTTTGCAGTCTTATTTCTATCCATCTTCTCATTTAACATGGCGGTTAGCAGATCCGTTTGGAACATTTCATGCAATTTAATTAGCCAGTCTTGTTTCGTGGGAATTTCTGTATTTTTCCATTTTGAGGCATAAAGAATTCTTGCTGCCATTACCATATACAATAATAACCTCTCATGTTCCTTTTGATATTTTACATTCACTACCGTAAACATATTTAATAAATATAATTCCAGATTACATAACAAATGTATTCCTAATATTTGATTAATTTGATTATAAATAACATTCCAGTATTCTTTAGCCTTTTTACATTCCCACCATATATGAAAAAATGTTCCTAATTTCTCACCACATTTCCAACACTAATTGGGGTAATTTTTAGATGTTTTAGCAATTAATTGGGGTGTAATATACCATCTAAACTGCATTTTGTAAAAATTTTCTTTCAAATATGCACTTTTAGTGAATTTTATATTTTTAGTCCATAATTTTGTCCATTCTAATAAGTCAATAGAATATCCCAGGTCCCGCGACCTCTTAATCATATAGTCCTTAATTACTTCATGCTCTAATTCTAGTTTTAATAATATATGATAGATTTTTCCAATAATATGTTCCTTCCCAATTAAATATTGAATATCCAACTCTCTAAATTTTGGGTTTTTTTCCTGTATCCCCTCATTAAATAAATCTATTTTATATAGCTCATATAATCGTCTATATTGTAACCAATTATCTGGAAACCCTAATTCTTTTAATTCTTGCGATGATTTTAATTCAAATTTCCCTGTCCGTTTACATAATGTATCGTCGTACACCAGCCAATTGGTATTTCTAGGATTGACATCTTTGAGAAGGGCTTCATGTAAAGAAACCCATCTCGGCTTTTCCAAAAATACTTTATTTTTGTATATAATCCAAACTTTTAGTAATGATTTTCTAATTATATGTTTATTGAACTCCTTATCTTCTTGTGCTTTTTTATACCATAAATACCCATGCCAACCAAACTTGTTGGTGGCACCTTCAAGTGTAAGCAATCTATTATTTTCTAAACTTATCCATTCAATAATCCATTTTAAGGCACAAGATCTATAATATAGCTTTAAATTTGGCAAAGCCAACCCGCCTCTTTCTTTAGTATCGAATAATATTTTCCCTTTAATTCTAGACTTCTTACCTACCCAAAGAAAAATGTTAATTTTCATTGACCAAATTTCAAAAAAAAATTTCATTCTTTAAAATAGGTAAATTTTGGAATAGAAACATTAGCTTTGAAAGTACGTTCATCTTAACCGCAGCAATTCGACCTAGCAATGAAAGATTAAGTTTTGACCATGTTTGTAGTTTAGTTTCTGTTGCCTTCCATGTTGGTATATAATTATTGTCAATCAAATCTAAGTTATTTGTGATAATGATACCCAGATATTTAACCTCTTTTACGATTTTAAGATTGGAAATTAATTCTAAATTCTTCTGTTCTTCTTTCTTCATATTTTTGGTCAAAACTGCAGTTTTATTTTCATTTAATTTAAAACCCGAATTTTCCCCAAATTCCTCCATAATCTTCAATAATTTGACTATACTTTTCATAGGATCGTGCAATATAATTACCAAATCGTCAGCAAAAGCTTTTAGTTTAAATATCTCCTGCTTGATTTGACACCCCCTTACTTCTATATCCTGCCTTATACGTCTATTAAGTATTTCTAATGATAATATAAACAATAATGGAGAAATTGGACAGCCCTGTCTCAGACCTTTTTCTAAAACATCTTTTTCCTTTACTGAAACCAGCTGCTGGGAGCTGGTTTTAGTAAAAGCTAACCTTTCTGTTGTGGTAGTTCCATAGTTTAATTACCTTCTTCCATAGAGTCATCGTTAACAGTGGACAGAAAAACATTTTGTCATAATTTGAGTACCTTTGGACATGTAGTTAATAGAAGATGGAGTGTGTGTGTGTGTGTGTGTGTGTGTGACTTGCAGCATCAAATGATGGGGGTTAAATCCAATATTGCAATGATAGTACTTTCAAGTACTTTCCTTTCCCTCCCCTATACAGCCATCTCAATCACCTTTTAAACTTGCCTTGGAAAACTGATTTTGGGGATACTGGGGAGGGCTTCACTGGGGAAGGAAGATTACTCCTTCTGATTCTATTGGATTTGCTGTTCTGCTGGTAGAAGTCTTGCTGGGGAACGTGAGAGACAGTAGTGTATGTATGAATACATCTAGTATTTGTAAGCAGAAGGTACAACAACCAAGTCCCCAGTGAAGTATTTAAATTTTTCATTCCAAGTCTCGAGTCAAGTCTCAAGTCTCTACCCTCAAGTCTCAAGTCAAGTCTCAAGTCCTTGCAAGGTTCTTTCAAGTCAAGTCTCGAGTCTCAAGTGTGGAAGCCAACTTTAACAGGAAAAAAAAAAAGAGGTGGTGGTGAGTTTATGGGGGTCAATGGGCTCACAAGTGTCTGCAGCTTCAGAAGTGGGGAATAGAATCCATCTTACTCCCCGCTCCCCAAGCTGGAGGCTTTTGTGTGAATGGGCATAAAAAAAATCTGCAGCTTTTGAAGTGGGAAATAGGATCCTTCTTGCTCCCCATTTCCAAAGCTGGAGACTTTTTTGTAAGTGGGGAATAGGAATCTTCTTACTCTGCATTACTGAAGCTTCAAAAGCTTTGGAAGGAAGGATCCTTCTTCCTCAAGCCTGTTTCCTAAAACATTTTGCTGTTTCCCTCTGAGAAATGTTCCCTACGCTCCAGGGGTGAGTCTTGCCTTCTGCTATTACGAAAAGTTTTAGAAGACTCCTTTAATATGCAGCAGGGACAGGCTGCCAAGCAGACCTCAAGCCTGCCTCAAGCCTGTTGCCTAACACGTTTACTGTTGCCCCCCAAGAAATATGCCCATGCTTCAGGCTCGAGACAGATTGTCACGTGACCAATAGGCAAAAGGACACGGAAGCATTGTTCAAAGTCATAAAGTTTCTGGAAAAATGGGTTACATTACTGAACCAAGGGCAGCAAGTCAGTCACTAAAAATATAGAAGTCACAAATCAAGTCAAGTCAGTGTGTCGTTTATTGTCGAGTTGAGTCCAAGTTGAATCACTGAAGTGACTTGGGTCTGACTTGAGTCTGAGTCAAATGACTCAAGTCTACATCATGGCCAGTCCCACTCCACCCCACAAAGGTTCTAGCATAGAAATGAAGTTTCTTTTTTTTTGTAAAACAAAAAAACCTAATCCAGTAGATTTATCTTATGACATGTCATGGTGTGAGCTCTGTAACATCTTCAGGAAAGGAAAAAAACACAGATTATGAAATGAAGGATGAACAAACTCAGATTAACTGCAGACTAACTGATATAGGAAGACACAGGGAATGCCTAAGACCATTAGACAGGGAATGACATGAATATATGCTATACCTAAATTAGAGAGATGTGCAAACTAGCAACTACTGTGTATAAACCTGCTAAGGTTGCTATGTTTAACAAGTGGCCTCTGTGATATTGGAGATAGATGCATTTAGTCTTTTCCCCTCTATACCAGACTTTCTTTCCAATTGACCATCGCAATGGTTGCTTTTCAGTAAAAATGGTAGAAGAAGTCCAGTCGCAATTGTTTTTCCCAAGAAAAAGTGGCTTTCTTTTTTTTCAAAATCCACAGTATTTTGTAAGGTATAATGTACCAATGATTTCCTGCTTCAGAAATGTTTAGTACCATATCTCTCCAATACCTACCCATCTGTTATGACAGGATCCTTACTGGCATATGTGAAGAAAGCAACTGAATTAAAATGGAAAGCTTTTTTTAAAAAAGTAGATTCTGAACACCCTAATATGAATTTTAAAACTGTTCTCTTCTTGTGTTCTTATGGCATGGCATGAAATGAAGGTGGGGAAATACTACAGTTATTGCTATTACCCTGACTTCTGGGGTCCCCTGAGGGATACCTTGATTCACTCTAAAAATGCTAAGATAGGGAAATTAGTGGCGCACTAGCTAGAGCAAAACGAGGGGCAGGGTAACCCATCAGAATCTTGTACCCAATTTTTACAGGGTCGGGCCAAGCAAAAAGTCAGAAATCATACTGTTACTACCATGTACTAGCCTTACTTTGGAAAATATTAGATATCTTTTTGATATCACCATTCGGCCCTCTTATACCACTCTGGCCACGCGTTTGTGAGACCTCCGAACAAGCACAGAACTAGGCACGGCCATTGAATGCTGAACATTCCATTCTCCACCCAGGCAGGCCAAACTCAGCCAGATCTTCACTTTAGGAGACCTCCCTAGACAAACACCCCATTAAAGATGCACACTAATACAAAGAACTCCCTGCCCTGAGCAGGCAACTTGCCGAGCTAGACCCTTAACTGTCAAGCACGCTGCATCTGCATACTGGCCACTCCATTGTCGATTCAGAACTAATTAAATCATGCTAAATTCTGACCTTTCAGAGACATTGTCTCATGCCCAAACCTCATTGTTCTTGCCCAAGTACACACTAGCCTACGGTAATATTTTCCCTATAAAACCCCCCAGTTCCGAGACCTTCCTTGGATTGCTCTGAATTTCCATCCAGCCTTGCTGCTGCGTCATCCACTGAACTTTCCCCTCAGTCTCAGTCCAAGACTGCGTAATTACGGACCTCCGCAGTGATCTACCCCGGGCTTCGGACAGGTATAGTATCACCCAATTCAATAATCCCTCTTAAAATTCCTCTATACCGCTACTACCTTTATTTTCTATAGTTACTTGTGTGAGTGTGTTGCATACACTGTTTGCCTGTATTTAATAAAATCGCAGTTATTCTTTCATATTTGGTGTGCTTCTTGACTTGGCCTGACCCCGTAGACATTGGGTTTAAAGATTCCACTGCGTTGCCCTGCCTCTCATTTTGCTAACTTGTGCTCTGAGCTAATTTTCCCCACCAATATTTGAGCATGTTTGGAGTCCCTCGTGGGACCCCAGTACACAGGGTAACAATACCAATAAATGGATTTTATTAATAAACGTGTTTCAGCACCAATGCACTCACTCACTCATGCACACAAGGCCTATCGAGAAAGGAAAGAGGTGAAAAGTGATAGAGAATAAAGCAGAGAGGGTATAAAGGCAGTGATACTGCACCTATCCAGAAGTCTTCAGTCTGGCAAGCGGCGAGAAGAATGGAGCTCAGTGAAGAGAGGTGGCTGAGGGGATCACTCAACTAACAGAGTGCCGATCTGCTAGCATCACAGAGAGTTTCTCCGAAGAGACCCTCAAAAACTGGGACTACTTATAGGCAGAATGTACCTTGAGGGCAGGCCCTCTCCCAGAAAGAACAACGGCCAAAATAGAAGTAAAAATGCTGCACAATAGCAACTTGATAGTTTGCATGATTGGTTCATACAAATAGACCTTGGCTTGTAGGATTTTCCAAAGTCAGAGTTGCTCAACCTGGGGAAAACCCGGTAATCCCTTCAAGTTGGCTATTCTTGGCTGAGGACCCTTTGTTCGTGCGGATGTGTCTCGCCTGAGATCTCCTTGGGAAATGAGACTAGGGATTTTCCTGGCCTTGACCTAGCTTTGGTCATTCGACCTATTTGTTTACACACCCATCTGGGCCTCCCTGACATGGAGGGGGCATTTGATATCAATTTTATATCCCCCAGAATGAGGTCTGCCATTGGGGTAACATTGCCATGTTCAAGTTGCTGAAACCTACTTAGAGTGACCTGATGATAGGCCATTTCCCTACTAGCCTATTATAGTGCTATTACTCCACTTTTTTTTTTATAATTTTTATTGAAAGTTTGTCTCGAAAATAAATGCCCCCCACACTTCCATGCTTAAATCTTCCAGTTGAAATTTCTTATTTCCATTCCACTACAAACATAATTTCCATCTTACAGAGAGAAGAACAGTTACATTATTTCTTCTTTGATTTCTTATACATTTATATCCTTACTCAATCTAATACTCTTTTCCATTCTTTCTCAAAGTTCTGGATAGATTTATTCTTCAAAGAAAATGCTAATTTTTCCATCTCTATCATATCCAGGACTTTTAACTTCCATTCTTCTATATCAATATGTTTCTTTTCTTTCAAGTGCTGTGCATATGTCAACTTTGCCACAGTTATTAGCATAATATTTTCTGATGACATTTTATTTCCCTTTGTTGCCCTAGCATATTTAACAAATAAAGCTCCGGTTTCATTTCAAAATTCAGCTTACAAATTCTTTGGATTTCATCGTATACCTCCTTCCAAAATTTTTTTGCTATCTTACATGTCCACCACATATGGAAAAAAGACCCCATCTTTTCATCACACTTCCAACAATTTGAAATCCCATTTTTCATTATTTTTTGTAATCTTTCTAGGGTCATGTACCATCTGTAAAACATTTTATAAAAGTTTTCTCTTAAATTTAAATTTGGTGTAAATTTTACATCTATTTTACACACTCTTTCCCAAGTTTCTAATTCAATTGGATGTCCCATATTCTGTGCCCATCTAACCTTTGTATCTTTGACTACTTCTGATTCGATTTCTCTTTTCAGCAATAATTTATAAAATTTAGAAATTCTTTTCTTTTGGTTACCTTTCATCAGTAAGTCTAATTCATTCTCTTTTCTCTCAAATCCATATAGTTTTTGGTCCATTCTAAATCTTTCTCTGAGTTGTCTCTATGGAAACCAATTTAGTTTATGGCCTTCAACCTTTAATTCTTCTTCTGTACACATTCTTGGTTTGTCACCCTCCCATTTCAATAACTCTTGATATGTTAGTAAATTTCCTTGGTTTGTTGGGGTGATTTTATAAGCTTCTTGCGGTGAGGTCCATACTGGTAGTTTTGTATAAAATTTTTGCTTTATTTGTGACCAAACCTTCAACAATGCAATGGTTTTTAAACTCTTTATTCACTGTAGATCTGTGATAACATAGATACCCATGCCATCCAAATCTATTGTTTATTTCTTCTAACTCTTTAGTGGTTGTGTTTTCTAATTGAATCCAGTCTTTGATCCAATCTAAGCAACATGCGTGGTAATAGATTTTTAATGATGGTAAGTCAAGTCCTCCTCTCTCTTTTCCATCTTTGAGTATTTTAAATCTAATTCTTGTTTTTTTCCCTTGTCAAATAAATTTTTGTAGGGCCTTTTCCCATTCCTTGAATATCTTCTCTTTTGCTATTATTGGTAAGTTTTGAAAGAGGAACGTAAGCTTTGGTAGTAAAGACATTTTAAAAGCATTTATCCTACCCAAGAAGGATAAATTTACATTTTCCATTTTTCCATATCACATTTAATTTCTTTCCATATTCTTGAATAATTATTTTCAAATAGTTCATGATTCTTTTTTGTCATAGTTATTCCCAGATATTTTGTTTTCTTGGTCAGTTGATACCTGGATCTTCTCTCCAATTCCGCTTGCTCTTTTTATGTCATATTAAGAGTCATCATCATTGTCTTTTCTCTATTTATCTTATAACCTGCTTTTAGTCCATAACTTTGTAAAGTTTCCATCAGCACCTGAATTGATTCTTGTGGATCCTCCAAAACTATAATTACATCATCTGCAAACGCTTTTAGTTTCAATTCTTTTTCCTTATTTTCAAACCTCTTATCTGTGGCTCTTCAATTATTGTTATCAGCAGAACCTCCAAAACAGCTATAAATAATAATGGTGATAGCAGGCACACCTGTCATACCCCTTTATTTATTGCAAAGCTTGCCATGGTATCTCCATTTATAATTAATCTTGCTGATTGGTCTTGGTAAATCATCTCCATCCGTTTGCAAAAATCTTCTCCCAAATCATATTCTTTCAGAACCCTTAACATAAAGTCCCAAGAAACATTAGCAAAAGTTTTTTCAGCATCCAGAAAAATAAGTGCTGCTTTCTTCCCTGGGTTCTTGTCATAAAATTCAATCACGTCTATTATTGTTCTAATGTTATCTCTCGTGTATCTACCCAGGAGAAATCCTGTTTGGCTCTCTTGAATCTTATCCTGCAGTGCATGCCTCACTGACACAAATATTTTATCATCTATATTCAGCAAGGGGGTTGGTCTGTAATTGTTAACTTCTCTTTTGTCTTTACCTTCTTTGGATATCAAAACAATATTAAAGTCTCCCCAGGTTTCCGGTTTACCATATTTCTCTATTTCCTTCAGTGTTGCTTGAAGTGGTTGGATCAATTCTTTTGTAAACCTTTTATAATATAACGCTGTAAATCCATCCAGTCCTGGTGCCTTACCCACTTTCTGATCTTTTATGGCCTCTTCTATTTCAGTAAATGTTATTGGTTTATTTAATTGTTCCTGTGTTTCCTGTGATATTTTAGGGATCTTAGCCTTTTGAAGAAATTCAGTTTTTTTTTTCATTTTGATGGTGAGATTTTATTTCACAAAATAGTTTTCCAAAATATTGTTGAAATTTCTGCTTTATCTTTTCATATTGAGTAATCAGTTTCTTCCCATTTTTCAATTTGACAATTATATTCCTCTCTCTCCTCTTCTTCAGTTTATATGCTAGCCACTACCCAATTTTATTTGCTTGTTCAAATTGAGGAAGTTTTAGCTGTTTTCTATTTCCTCCATTGTGGTCATCTCTATCTCTTTTTGTATTTTTTTGATCTCCAATTGTAATGATTTCTTCATTGGGTTTTCTCTAAATTCCTTTTCTTTCTCTTAAAGTTTAGTCATCAGCTCTTGGTGTTTTTCTTGCTTCTTTTTATTCTGGATTTGTCATTGTTGTATAAAAAAACCTCTCATTACTGCCTTAGATGCATCCCAAACCATTTTCATCTTCATATCTTCTTTTATGTTTTCCTTGAAGTAATTTTTCAGTACTTCAGTACATCTTTTGCTTGCTGTACTATCTCCTCATCATTTAACAAACTATAATTCAATCGCCATTGAAACTGTTTTACTTTCTCTTGTATTTGCAACATCACCGGGTGATGATCTGAGATGATCTTAGGCAGTATTTCTGTCTTCTTTACTTCTGATAACAAATGTTTAGAGACAAAAATCATATCAATTCGAGACCAAGATTGATGTACTTCCGAGAAATAAGTAAAATCTTTCTCATTTGGGTATTTAGTTCTCCATACATCTGAAACAGATAACTCATCATACATCTCAAAGAAGGATTTTGGCAATTTACCTCTTTTTTCTTGATCTTCCTTGCTTTGAGAGGTTGTTTTATCTAGTTTAACATCCATAACTCCATTCCAATCTCCCGCCAAAATCTAGTCTTCATACTCATGTTCTGATATTTTTTCTTGCAGTTCTTTGTAAAATTTACTTTTGTTTTCCTTTGGGGTATATACTCCAACTAAAAGAATTTTTTCCCCATTTTTCAAGATTTCAACTCCCAATATTCTTCCCTCTTCATGTTCTACTATTTGTTTCACTGGAATATCCTTGTTGATATAGATTACCACCCCCTTTTTTTCTTCTCATATAGGGAGGTAAAACATTGACCTAGTTTGGGATTATATAGATATTTCTCTTGGTTTTTGTTTATATGAGTCTCTAATAAAATCATGACTTGGGGTCTTAATCTTTCCAGATGATGATAAATCTGTCATCTTTTTGCTTGCGAGTTAATTCCTTGTACATTCCATGATATTATCTTCATGTTTATTTTTTGCATCTTTACTTCTCTTATTTCTTTTTCTCTTCTGGTTCTGCCAGTTCAGACTCTTCTTCAGACATTGGACTAATATCTTCTGCCGTTGCCGTTCCCATCTGTAAAGGTTCTGCTTTTTGGTCCGGTTTCTTGACTTCAGTCCTTGCTTCTTTTGATCCTGTTTTCAAATACCTAGGGTTTGCAATTTAGAGATGGGCTAGCCAGTCCCTCCCTAAACTGCAAACTCCAGGATTCCATGGGATGTTGAAAGTGGAATAATAGCATTATATCAGTCCAGTGCAGAAATGGCCATAGTCAGAATTCATACCATTTGCAGTTCATTTGCATAAATAAAAAGCAAACCATAAGCATTGTCATTTACAATAATACAAAAGCTATTATGGAGGACTATCATCATAAGCTTCTTTGTCATAAAGCTGTTGTATCTTGCTTTCAGTCACTAAACACAATTAAAAAAAATTCCCTAAGTCCTGGTCTAATGTGTAAATTCCTTTGTTTCAAAGAGTAGTCTTAAGAAAACCCTACTCGGGCATTCTCAGAAATAAAATTACTGATTACTCATTAATTTAGCTATAAACTGAAGAAAGATGTTGTCAGTTCCCCATGTACACAAGGCTACTTTCCTTCTTTTACTCCAGGCTGAAACTGAAACTCTTAGAATCCTGTTCAGAGCAGTGGATTGCTTTTCTGCTGGTTGATCTCTCCACTGAATTGTTGCTTATGCTTCAGTCTCAGTCACAATCACAGTCAAGCATAATGACAATCACAATCACATTGCAAGACACATGCTCAGGGGTGCAGCTGCAAGGCTAAGGAAATGAAGGCACTGCCCACCTTCAAATAAGAATCCCTCCGCATTAAATTTTCTTTCAGTCCCCAAATTTCTAGTATTGCTGTAACTAAAAAAATCAATTGAGCATTTAGAAATAAGTTTAGACCACCAAAGAAAGGGGGCACGCAAAGGTACCAAGGGAATGTGAACACAGCAAATATCCAAGTTTTGTATGTGAACAGTTTTTTGGCATCTCACTCTCTGAAATGCTAGATGTTTGGAGACTCAAGGAAAAATTTCACTGGGGGGACAGAATTCTTATCTGGGGAGGACAATGCTCTCCTCCCCCCGCCAGCTACAGCCTGACACATTGATGGGTTATAATGGTTATATTAAAGTTTAGTTAATGGTTAAATGATTGCAGGCGTCATAGGACATTGGTGTTTCTGGGTGCAATCTGTGCATCTTTTTCTTCAGTGATATCATATGTTTGGGAGCAAGAACAAGCAATGCTGGCACAATGCAAGGAATATTATGTGTTCATATATGCCTATGTGTCTGTATGTACATATGCATATATTTAGTCTGCCTAAGATCATAATTTTCAGGGAGGATTCCTAAAAGTCCAGATTGCAATTGCACAGGTCACCCCATTTGTGCCCATATTTTATAGATCAGGGTTTTTAATAGGAGCAGGACAGAGGAGGAGACAGAGAGAGGAATTACATGGGATGTATGTGACTTTTTGTTTCTGGGTAGAGTTTCTGCCAGTCCATTCAGCTGCAAGAATGTGTGGATGCCCTAAAGCTCTGTAATGCAATACATTAATGTCTATTAGTTTGCTGCCCACTGTGCTAGAAGCCACAGTCTGTGTTCTGGCACTTCAGATTATTATTGTGTTAGTAGTTTTATCTTCTTCCAATGATTGTTTCAAATAGACTGCTCAGATGACATACTCATGGTACCATAGCCTGTAGTATCTCTATGCATTCCTTGTTAACAAATTGTCAATAACGCTTCATGATTTTGCAATCTCTTTTGCATTGCAGACATTACGCTGGTTAAATAACTTCTCCAGTCTCACAGCTGGTCCAACAGGGACACATGTTTACTTACCATATTTGCTCTAACTGTATTAAAATGTATGCTACACCTTTCAGAAACAGTTTCTCCAGGGTGCCCTAAACATGTTTATTGATGTACAAGTAACAAAGATGAGTGTTTCTGGGGAACACCAATAGACTTAGTATTTGTCACAACTCACTGAGATGTTGGCAGGTTATGCAACAAAAGTGGGAAAAGGACTGGACGTCTTATAGCCCTGAATTATGAGACCATGAGTTGTTTTGGAGCAAAAAATATAAAAGTCATGCAGTGAAGTAAGGCAATAGTATAAGCATCTGCTCACAACAGAAAGGGGAACAGGACAGCAGTGAAGACATAAAATAACTCCAGAGAAGCTGGGAATAATTGTCAAGAGAACCTTGTGGTGGAAAAGGCAAATGCTGACTAGCCTGCAGTATTTATACTATGTAAACAACCAATTTGGGCTACATGTTCTGCAGGCCAATCACTATGGAGGCAATTGGTTCGGTATTTCTCATTACCTCATGGGAAGGTTCAATTGATCACCAGTGCTGAGTTTGGCTGTATCATTTGGTTAGGAGAAGGCTGCATACAATAGGAGCAAACTGCTTGAGTCCCAAATTTGTGGCAGTATCTACTTTCAGATGGAGGCCGTGCTGTAACACCATAACCACAGGTTGGAAAGAAAAGATAATTCCTGCCTTATTTATTAATTAATTATATTTATATGCTGCCTTTCTCCCAGAGTGGGACACAAGGCGACTTCCAAAAAAGTTAAAAACATTAATAAAACATTTAAAACAATTTAAAACATTAGAAAAACATTTTAATGACTACCAGTAGTCTAATGTTTACTACAGTCATCTTTGGTAAAAGGAAAGATGTCCTCAACATAACAGAACGCAGCCGTTATTGAGCCGATTCCTACAGTTAGTCATTATTCCATCCCTATTATATTTGTTGTTGTTGTTGTTGTTGTTGTTGTTGTTGTTTCTGACTTATGGCAGCCCTAAAGTGAACCTATCAGGGGGGTTTACTGGCAAGATTTGTCCAGAGGGGGTCTGCCATGGCCATCCTCTGAGAGGGAGAGGGTGACTTGCCCAAGGTCACTCAGTGGGTTTCCATGGCTGAGCAGGGATTCAAACTCTGGTTGCCAGATATCTTATACTATCCAAAACCATTTGAATGCTTATATCCATACCATGGAGGATAGAAATGGAAGCCTTTAGTCGTTGCCATCTATGCCAAATTGGTGTCAAGCAGCTATCTATAAAAAGGCAGTATGAGTGCTCTTCAAAGTACTGGGACAAAATTTGGGACTATGACTTTCCTATTGCCTGTACCATATAGCTGCTGTATCCTCTATCCTTCAAAATGATTGTTAATACTAGTTAGGATTACACAAACGTATAATAAATAGAGCCCAGATGAAATGAGTCCCTCAGTAAATTATATATGAACATGAAGTTCATTCTGTATTGGATTCAGTTTAGGGATGTAGAAGATATCTGTCAGGTCTGAATTTTGGAAGCAATTTACCAAATGTGGACCTACCAAACCTGTATGGAAACAGGAATACACTTTGATAAATCCAAATCTGTAGTTTTCAGAATGTTGTGATCTGCTTTGCAAGCCAAAAGTAGCATGTAAAAAATGTATGCATCTAGGAAAATTTGCATGCAAATTATGTATTGGAGAAAAAAATTGCAAAAATCTGCACACTAAAAAACATGTACAAGATATGTATGTTAGGGAACTTGTATGCAAAAATGCACTTTTTTTTGTAGAGTTCTTGGGATGAACTTTGCTACATTTGCAGCTTGATGCAATGAGGAGCCAAAAACAAAGTTGTAGTGAGGAAAACACAAGAAATTCAGCAAAAGAGAAATTCAGACTTGCTCATCTTTAACTCACTTATATTCCAGCTGGCATGGTTCCTCCCATATCAGTTATGATCTGTGTAGCAAGTTTTCCAACAATGTGGTTTCTTTGGTGCAGTCCCATCTTTGGGAGTTATCACCATCTGCAACAGCAAATAATGCTGATATAATGCTAGGAATATTATTTACTTATTTGTAATCTGCCTAATACCAACAATACTGAGAGTTGTTTACATAAAGCCAAGATAGCAATTGCATAAGCAGCCTACTTTGTGGTGGTTTGTGGATTTGCTGATAAGCTATATTTATTTGTGATGTGTGTATGCCATCTTTCTTCCAAGATAGAACCAAAGGAACCATTCAATGGGTTGCCATGCAATCTCTTATAAGCAAACCTAGATCTGTGTCACTTGAGCAAGATTGTAGATGCATATACTTCAAGCAGTGTTTATTGTTTAGCACTTCAGGTTGTTTGCTGCTTATGGAAGGTGAACTTATTAAGGTTTTTTTTTTGTAAAAAAGGCAAGATTTGTTCAGAGATTATATGCTACTGCCTGCTTCTGAGGCTGAGAGACTGTGACTCCACTTAATGGGTTTCCATTACAGAGCAATCTCCCAAGTCTCCCAGATTTCTAGTTCAGTGCTCAAACCATTACACCACACTGGCTGACAAGCCAAATACTAAGACCAATGATCATATGTTGTCAATGTTACCTTCATAAACCAGATGAATGGAGAAACAATGATCATACCCTCCATCTGTCCTGATTTGGCAAGGGCACTCCCAAATAATCTGTTGGCCCACTTTTGCCATTTTAACCACACTCTGTGACATGTTGGAAGGTATGAGTGATGTGTTGCCATTCATTACCAAAACAATGTGGAGCCAGATTATGGGAAAATGAACCTACCATGCAATAAGTCCAGTTTCAGTGCTTACTGTCCTTTGGTAGCTGCGAGGTGCCTGCCCATTCCCTTAGTAGGCTACCATTTAATTTTCCACAGTACATTGGAACAACGTTGTTGGAGTCAATGTTAATACTGTGCTGCCCAGACTTCTAGTACTGCTAGCAGCAGCTGCTGCCTAGGGACTTTCCATCATAGTAGACAGGGGAACCAACCGGCCATTTGCCAAGGACAGCCCTGCGGCAGGCTATTTTTCTGTCACATAATAGATGAGCCAACGTCACATATATAGAAGCATGCAAGGACCTAACACAGCACAAGAGGGATGACTAGGCATGGTATGAGATGAAAATGGGGCCTATATCTTTACCAGGCTACACATTATGACTCTTTGGCTCTGAATTCCTTTTAGTGAAGGTTTCAGGTACCATGATGCATTTTTTTTTTCAGTTTTAAAGCCATAGAATGGGATTTGGCAAAGGTAACCATGCTTTTTAGCCTACTGCTCATAGTTACAACTTCAGCAGTTACTTTTGCCTACAATTAGGTATGCATCGCAAATCCTGCTTATGATCCAAACTCTGCTTCAGGGGAAAAAAAGATTTTCCCCATTTAACTTTATGGCACCAACTTAGACATTTAGGAGACAATTCATTTACCTCTTATTCTGATATAGATGCATTGAGATTCTGCTGTCTTCATATATCTCAATCTGGGGATGTCACTGGATAAAATAATTTGTAAAAACAGAGTTTCTTACAGTGAATAAAATTTATATGGCTCATTTAGTCCAGCTCGGAGAACATTTTGAGCTTCAGACTAGCATAACAATTTTTTTCCCCTACAGTCCCTGCGGTTTCCTTAACAGAGATGGCAGAGATAGGCTGTGATTCTTTGTAATATTCCCCTCCAGTAAAGCCAGCATATACCTCTGTTTTTAAAATTAGCTATATACTTTGGCCTTCCCAAAGCTGATGTCCCAGGCTGAGGGAGAATGCTTTAGCTGGTAAAGAGTAAATTCAAAGTATGTATGGACATAGGCCTCAATCCAGCAAAATTTAATTGGTGTTTTTTAGTTTTTAGCACAAACAGCATTTTTTAAAAAAAATTGGTTTTGAATTATAGCCATGCATTGATTGTAATTATCCCCCAACCTCTACATACGCCTGGCCCTGTTTACAAGAACATTCAGTGACCAGTGACCTTGTACATAGCAAAATCAGTCAAGAGTTCACAGTCTATTGTCCCACAGCTTGAGATGTGATGATGGTGGATGTAATATAGAGAGATGATTTGTTGTGTAGTTGATGAAAGGTAATCAAAATTCCATAAAAATGTCCTTTTATTATTTATTTAGGCATGTGCCAGAGGTTAATTTTTGCTCATAATGGTAAAAGGGTCAATGTGCTATTTATTCAGAATGGATTTGGCCAGATCCTGAGCTCAGTTAAACCTCTTCAAAATGATTCTTATGCTTCTTTAAGAAAAGGAGTCTTCTTGCCCAGATGACCTGAACCAAAGCTGGACCTGCACAAAGCACAGCCCTCATTAGCATTTTGGGCTTTGGAAGGGCAGACATTTTGTGTCTTTTTAGAGTTAGTTCTGTGAAAACACTAAGCCTAGGGGAGAGGAAGGAGGGAGGAGTGTAGTTGAATAACTCACAAGTCTGTCTTCTAATTCTAGGGCACATTGTACTAGAGGCTTTTCTGTCAATGCATTTGTGGGGAACAACTGTGTCACAAATTTTACTCCCTTCCAGCTTCCTATGTGCACTTTTTAGGCAGCAAGTTTTTTCCTTTCTTGAACTGAAGAACGATAACTTCAATTTCTGTTTCATTATAAATGCTACATCTTTTCATTTTCTCCTCAAATATTTTTAATCAATCTTTCTTAGACTTTTTCCTGCAGTTGTCAGTCTTTCTTCAATTAATGACAATGCAATGGTTTAAGGCCTGTCAGTAAGTCTCATATAGAGTAGAACCAATGAGACAGTGGTTAAATGGTAAATGAACAATTGTAACTGGAAAGAAAAATTGAATTCAGGATGTTATTTTATATTTACATTTTTACGGTACTTCCTGCAGGGGAAGCAAATATAGTTACAGATTTCTTCCGAGCTAGCAGGTTTTTTTAAAAAAGGAGTATTGACAGTCCCATTTTTTTAAAAAAATATTCAAGCTGGGAGGTATGAACACTGGGATTTCCACATTCTGCATAGGTTTTAGGACCTTTATCAAGTTGGAGGGCCTCTCTACTGGTCTTAGCCAATTCAGGTCATTTGCCATATTAGGATTCAAATCAATCTTGTGGTTGTCCATAGATAACTCAAGAAAATATCTGTGGTGTGCTTTTTGTTCATTTCTCACAACATAATTGAAAGGTAGCTTATGCTAAAAGATTATGCCTAGTATAAGGTTAGTCTGCGAGCTTCACAGCTTAAGAACTTTAGCCTGCCAGCCAGTCCAGTACCTTAACCATGACACCTTGTCGCCCTTGCATGGAGTGCATATTTTTGCCTCCTCAACTGTGTTGAAAACAAGAGAGAGTAAGCTTACTGTTGCTACTAATCTATTCCATTGGCTCCAGTACACTTAGGCGTGGCAAACTCTGAAACTATACATTTTCCATAAATGTATCGCTAGTGCTGAGCCAGATGGCATCTGATTGTTCCTGCTGACATTTAAGTAGCAGACATAGAACACAATGTTGTCCACTTTTTCCCTATTGCTGTTCCACCATCCTCTGCAGCTTGCATTAAGCAGGGGATTGCTAAACTGGTGCTACTATTATCATGCCTGTTCTGTAACATTACCACAGGATTCAGGGGCGAGGTGAAGTGTGGCCGAAGCCACATGTTTACTCAACTGAGCATTTTTTTTGGATTGATCGAATGTCTTATTGTGTAGAACCTTTAAAAACATATATTATGGCCATTACATTCTAACCACATAGACCCAGGTTGTTAAGTGGGGTTGGCTACAGGGAGCATGCAACTCCCTATAATTAAAAAAGCTCCCCTGGCTGCTGCTGTGTTTCCGGGAACAAGTCAAAGTGCTGCTTATGACCTATAAAGCCCTAAACTGCTCAGGTCAAGGTTATTTCAAGGACTGTATTATCTCATATGTGCCTGCCTATGTTTTGAGATCTTCTGGAGAAGCCCTTCTTCCGTCCGACCACTCTCAGAGCTATATATGGTGGAAAGAAAGGAGAGGGCCTTCTCTGGACTCTCCTAGACTCTGGAACTCCCTTCCTAGAGAAGTTAGAACAGCATCCTCTTTACTACCCTTATCTAGGCAGCTGAAGACCTTTTATGCTTTGACAGACCTTTGATGGCTGTTTGCTTGGGAAGGAAAGGGCCATTCAGAATGTGCTGTACTGTGCATCTGTTGTTTTCTTTTTCTGGTCTTGCTTTTAATGGCTTTTAACCCTATCGTTAATTTAATTTTTTATGATAGGAATTTTAAAGCTGTATCTGTTTTAACCTTTGTATTCTACCTTAAGTCCTAGACTGGGAAAAAGGTGGGATAAAAATAAATTTCCTCCTCATCCTCATCATTGAGTAGATGCATGCTAAGAAAGAACAGAATATAATTTCAACCAGAAATCTTAAAACCAGAGGTAATCAGTTTCCCAAGCAACACCATATCTTTTTTGTTTCTTCAATGATAGAAAAAAACAAAGCCCCTAGACTGGTTAAGTACTTAAAAATGAATCCTATAAATATTCCCTTTTAAAATGAGTATTATATATTTTGCTTTTCCACTTTTTGTTGCTATTCAGATGTTTATTTTCATCTGAATTAACAAATCTTATCCCCCATCAGCCCTCTACTACCACTCCATCTTGTGCAGGAAGAATATCCAAAAGCTATGAATGGCTGTGCCTTATAAGGCTTCATCTGATCCTGTGTCTGAATTAGCTGAAAAATGCCTGATGTCTGGCTTTGTATTCTCATGATTTGCTGCCTTACAACATGAAGAAAGAGCAGTAGGAGATCTTGTGCGTAGGAGAGGCCTGGATTGGACAAGCAGATCATCTGGCTACCTGCTTGGCACACTTCTCCAGGAGCTGAACATTCTTAATGCTCCTTCTTTCCCATCCTTCTGTTCTGCCTTCCTCCGCAATAGAGTCAACAGCTGTAACAACACATGGAGGATACTTGGCAGCTGCAAGACACAGATGCCGGGCTCTGTAATGTACTTTTCCTGTCGAAGCAACTGAGTGTTTTGCTGGCTGCTCGAATGTCTTTATTGCTGTCTGAGTGGCTTGCGATGGCACTAGTTACAGTTCAGCTGATGGTGTTGTGCAGCCACCCCGGGGAATAGGAAAGCATGTTGATGGCAGTGCAGACAGACCAGGCTTGTCCTTTAAAATCCTAGTAGTCCTTTTCACCTTTGTTTCTGAAAGAGAGCTGAATGCTTTTTGGAGCAAAGCCTTCTGTAAAAAGAAAGAAGCCACAATGGCCTTATTTTTGCAGAATATACACATTCACAGTGGAGCCACAGTTGTCTTTAAAGGGCAAGTGATTTACTAGAAGGTGAATAATCCTGAGGAATCAGTTGCTCCAGTGGGAGCAACTTGCATTAATCTCAGCAAAGTTTATTGAGTAGATATGCACATGATGTACCATGCAGATACAGCTCTATGTGCACTTACTTGGAGGTAAGACTCAGTCTTAAATAAACATGCATGTGATAAGTCTACTGAAAATATTTTGATGCTTCTACGGTGTACTTGGCCATGTCTTTGGTTTCATGGTTAAAGATAATTAGAGTACCAAATGCACGCCTCATGTTAAAACACATTTCTCCTTTGAATGGTGCACAGGAGGAATGAACAAAAATGTCTGTTTCCTGCATGTGGTTTGACCTATAGTTCTGCTTTTTGTCTACCTTAAGTTGCATCTTTCTGAAACAAACAAACAAATAAATAAATCTATTCATAAACACCAATTTAAGTGTGCATTTCAATATTTAAATTCAAAATGTAAAATGTAGAAATAAAATTTGATGAATTATATGCAGTCCAAATGTGCATTGTCTCTTTATGTAGGTAAAGGCCTATGTATAAAGTTAAAATGTGTATTCTTAAACAAATGTCACATTTGCAGAAGTGAAGAAGAAAATGTCTGAAAGGTCCAAAACTGCACATTGGATGGAGAAGTATATTTAAGAATTTGAGAATTTGAAGACTGACCTCTTGACTCCTGATACACTCCTTATATGAATTGGATGTGGCTGACATACTCTGCAGATAAAAGCAGCCATCTTTTCCTGCAACTTGTGAAATGTTCCCAGAGCTTAGATATAAAAAAAATCCCTTAAAAATGATATAGCTGCGTTATGCCATTTGGATGTTAAGTGGTAGCTGCCTCATGTCCCTTCTTAGAGAAAGGTGGGATATGCAATTAATTAATGGTAGTAATCTATGATCTGAAAGCATCCACCATTCAGATTGTAAGCTCCTGAAGCAGGGAACTATCTTTGTTGATAAGCTGCAAATACACTGGTGTTGCTATAATAAGTAGTAGTAATTACTATCATTATCAACATCATCATCATCACCAGCATCAAAGTTTTAGGTACCTTCAAAAACTTACTGAAAAACAATATTGTTATATAACTCAGCCACACCTCCAAGTTCCACCTCCCCATCCCACCCAATTCTAAATAAAACCATCAATACAAAATACAAAACACAGCTCAAAAGTAATACAAACTTGAAAGCCTGCTTCAACAGGTGCCTTTCTGCTTCCACATACTTTTTTTTCCTGAAAACATCTGAAATATTTATTTTTCATTCATACTATCGCCTTACTGCAGGCTTCCTTTTTCAACAGTGTTCATTTCAAAAGCATAGAGAGGGGGAAAGATTCCTAATGATTTTTATCTGACTGAAATTTTCCAACAGTGGCTTGATCGCACAAAAAGTAGCACCAGTTGTAACCAAGAGAACGCATTTGTTTTTATTGCTTCTTTCATCAACTTGGATGTCCACCAGGTGAAAAATATTATGAGGTTTTTTTTTCTACTGAAAGAGATACATATCAGAGAGGAAAACAGTCCAAGCATTCGAAGAGAAAAATAAAGTAGCTGGTTGCAACAGGAAACCATTACAAACCAGATGGTGAACTGTTAGCTTCCAATAGGTAGATCACATATAGACTCTTGTTAACTCTGGGGCAAGCTACATATTGTGTGTATATACATATAACAAAGCTGTGATGGTTTTAGTTTTTCGATGATAAAAATGTTGTCTGGGAGAAGGGCTAAAATTTTGAACAGGGGAATAGCAAGGGAGGAAGAATGCAAAATCCTTTCCACCATTTTTTTCATGCAAAAGCATGAAAAATTCTGCTTCTGCTTCTCTGGTGGGATAGTTTCACACACTACTTTTCTAGAATCCTGCAGGAGAGAAGCACTTAGAGAGTTAAATACCCTTTCCTGCCCCCTTTTCATCACCCTTCCATTCAAAATGATACCCTCTCTCCTGTTGTTTGTAAAAGAAAAAAAATTGCTTTTAAGTACACAATGATATAAATATTTTATTCTATTCTGGACAGGAGCTCTCTTCACTTTGAGCAGATTCTTGACTGAAAAAGGAGGAAAAATCCAGTTTGCAATTATATTTGTACTATATAGTTATAGCAGTTTCATGCCATTTAACTTCTAGGGGTATAGTTAAACTGAGGGCACTGCCTCCCAAATAAGTATTTTTACAGCCCCCATGAAATTTTCCTTCAATCCCCAAATTTATTAACACATATTGAATATACAAAAAAACATATAGGGGATTACAAAGACATATAATAAACAAACAAACAGAAAACTAACATACAACCTGATGTTAACTTACCTATCCTAAACCATCCAAGTAACCTAAATTAAAAGTAAATTAAGAAGATGCCAAAAATACATATAAATGACTTCCAACCCACCAATTTTTGATTCTAATATAACCTACAAAGTATACTTCTTCTATCATTACCACATTATTGCCTAGTTTTTAATAACTGTAAACTTCACCTTCCAAACCAATAATTAACTTGCCCCCACAACAATCTCTTTGATATATAATCAATTTGTCCCAATCATTTTAAAATTTAACCAAAGAGCCTTCCTTAACTAAAATAGTTAATTTATCCATTTCTGCCAAATCTAGCACCTTCAACAGCCAGTTTTCATGTCAAGGAATAGCCACATTTTTCCATTTCTGTGCATACAGCACTCTTCCACTGTGATCATGTAGTGAAAAATTCTTCCTAGCTTCTTATCAGTCTGTTCATCAGTCAGACTCAATTTAAAAAGTTCAGGTTGTTCAATCTCAAAATTTCTAGCACTGAAGAGAGAAACATATTGAAAAGTGTTCACATGCAGAACTCATATATTTGCTATTGTTGGCATTCTCATTGCCTGCCTTTTCTTTGGATGCCTAAACTAAGTGCCCAATTACGAGTTAAGTTCCTGCAGAGTGAGAAATTTGAGGAGTGAAGGAAAATTCTTATTGGAAGCAATGCCCTTATTCCACCACCCCCACCGGCAACCATATAGCCCCAGCTCTGGCTGTATCCTGTGGCATCTTGAGATTTGAAATTTAGTGGCTTAATTACAATTTTGTGCTTGGAAACTGTAGCCCATTCACCAGAACTATGGCACTAGAGGTCTTTTGAGAAGAACTCTATGTTCTTCTCTAAACTATAGATCCTAAGATTCTGTAGAATGGAGCCATAACAATTAAAGTGGCATCACATTGTAAAAATATATAGATATATGCTTGGAGAGAAAACATTTAGGCATCTGAAATAAAATGTTGCATTTTATGTTCTATCTAAAAAATGAGCTCCTGGTCAAGGTTCCATCCCGTTTGGGCTGCTTTGAAGAGAGATTGGGAAACAGAAAGGGGAAATGACACAGGGAAATGGCACAGGATACCCACAGTATCCTGAACCATTTATTTGATTGACCAGTAAGTCTGAAGTTTATACTTTTTCCTTCTCTGTCACTCTGATGTGTTATGTAGGAGTGTGATGATATGTAAAGCTAAAGGGAAACAATGCTTAGAACTGCTGAAAATGCAGGAGAACTGCATCTCCCATGGCTTCCTGGATATTGAAACTCCAGTGCAATGCCAAGTAGCAGAAGAACAGATGAAAATAAAGGAAAACATTGACAAATCTCCTTTCTCTATTCTTTTCACATATGGCCACTGCTTCATACAGTGCACGGTTGAAATGGAATTGGCTACCACCAGGAAGAATGATGCCCACCAACCAAGACAATGTTAAAAGAGGGTTTGACCAATTCATGGAGGAAAGACTATCAGTTGCTGATAGTCACAATGGATATGTAGAATCTCCGATATCCTAGACAGTGGTAGATTGCCTCTGTGTGCCAGTTATTTCAAGGAACTTGAGATGGGAGGTGATGTTTGCATTAATGACCCAATGGTTGACTTCCTGGAGACTTCTGGCTGGCCAATGGGTGAATAAAATGCTGGATTAGCCTAGGCCTTTGATCTGATCTAGCATGGCTCTTCTTAAATTCCTCTGCTGCTTTTATTGCCATATGTAGCACATGAGAAAGAGAACTACATTTGAAGGATGGGGAATTGTTTGAGAGGCCTTTGGGGATAGTGAAAGCTACCAAGGTGGACACATTTTTCTAAGCCTTCAGACTGGATCAGAAAAATGACCTGAGATTTCTTGACTTTTGGGGTGGGCTCAGAACTCATGTAAAATTAATCCACAAAGAGTTTTAGAAAGCTCACATAACTCTAACTTAAACTTGGGAAGTACAAAGATATTTACATGTTTTTTATATATTGTAACATGTGAAGATGTTTAGGGCAATAATGCATAGTGGATTATGTAAATTTGCTCTGCATTTATGTGATATAGGTGTAAGGTAATTCATTATTATTGTTATGAAATAGTACTCTGGAAATGCTTCAAAATCCTCTTATCATATTGCCAGTTTTGTCATAGTTGTCGTCACCATCACTAGATTGGAGATAAAATATTATTTTAAGCTTTCACACCGCTGCTCTTTCAATCATTTCCATGGAAATGGGAACTGTAGAACATGCAGCCACTGAATGCCTTTTTACTGCTTTGCTGACTGCCCATAGATCAGGAAAATTTTCACGTCATTAATGTATTTGACGATAAAAATGATCTAATATATTTCACTTAAGGGTAGAAAAAATGCTCTCCATATGTTGAAAGTTCCTTTGCCTTGCATCATTTTCTAGATATACTGTTATTTAGGGCAGTGGTTTCCCCCTACAAAGTCCTAAATAGTTTGCTTATTAAAGCATGATATCACTGTCTCATCTCTCTTTCTGTTTTCTGTTTCTGTTTCTGTTTCTGTTTATTTCAGTTAATTTTGTCCTGCTCTTCAGCTGTAAAAAGTTCCAGCAGCAACTCACATATTAGGAAATAAATCAGGAGAGCTAAGAAAAACAAACAATAACACTGTTACCAGTACAGTGTCATTATAAAACAGCTCACCTCTCGGTCTGTCTCTGGGCCATTTCTGCACTCCACTGTTATAGTCCTATTATTCCACTTTCAATATCATATGGAATTCTGGGGTTTATAGTTTAGGGAGGGGCATTTAGAATTCTCAGCCAAAGAACTCTTTGGCCTCAGTAAATTACAAACCTCAGAATTCCACAGGACGTTGAAACTAAAATAATAGCACTATAACAGTGGAGTGCAGAAATGGCCTTGGTCTCTCTCTTGCAAGAGTATTCTTGCAATAATCTTTTTCTTATCAAACTTTATAATCAAACGACATAATTCTATATACTTCTTAATGCATCATACACACATGCCTTCAGATGTTTTATGAAATGTACAGGGTTGCAATAAATCAGAAGGAAACTTGAAGGCACATACTTGCAGAGCCAGTGTGGTGTAATTGTTTGAGGGTTACACTAGGGGTTTGGGGGGCCAAGGTTCAAATCCTCACTCAGCCATGGAAACCGACTGCATCATCTTGGGCAAGTTGTCCTCTATCAGGCTTAGAAGAAGGCACTGGCAAACATTTTGTGAATACATCCTCTCAAGAAACCCCTCTAATCAAAGTACCATAAGTTAGAATTGACTTGAAGGCACATAGAAAAAACAGAACATCAGTGACCCTTGACTTGGTCTCCCTCGGTTCACTTTTAGTCATATATCCACTGGCTTTGCTTGTTTTATAAAGCCCAATGTAGGTTGCTGGGGTCCTTCTAACTTTAATGAAAAGTTATTGGCCAAAGATGGGTTGCCACAGTATTCCAATTGTAATTCATAGGGCTGGTGTCAGAGACAGACAAAGCTGAGCAAAGACCTTGACTTAGCAGAGAGCTTCTGAGTAATATATCTTCTCCTCCCCAGAATGTCATGAAATGCAGCTGGGGTCTGCTTCTATATTTGTTACTTGGCTTCCAGGTAGGGTGTCAGGTAACCCTACCTATGTTGGTGGCAGCCAAGAAGATGAATGATCTATGGTAGGTTCCTGTGCATGGACTGTTTCGGCTTTTTTTCCTCTTCCTCTTCCTTCTCCTCCCCCTTCCACAACCATCATCAATCTGGGTTGCAAATGCCCTGGTGTTTTCCAAGTGACTTCTCTAGAACAGTGTCTATGTTCTTATCACTTTGTTTCTTGGGCCCTCTGTTTGATCCACCACTCAATTTGAGGAGGATCTGGGGAGAGAACATCATTTGAATTCCATCAGTAATAGGAAGTAAACTGAAAGCTTAGCATCTTGATTATCGTTCAGTGCAAGGCTGACCAGGTCAGAAGTGACAAATGCAGTGTCTATGATCTTGCCAAATTTTGCAGGAAGAGTGCGACTTAGACTCCTTTTTGGGATGTTAAAGGCATAGTTTTGATGTGTGTGCCATCATATATGACTCACTATCATACTATGCCAGTCCTTATTACCTTGAGACAGATAGAACATCGGCCTAAGTCCAGATGGAGTCAAACTCTGACACAAATGTTCAAACTCTGACACAAATGTTCCATTTTCTTTAGAGGTCCAGCTATTTATTATACCAGTGATCTGAAAGTAGCTACAGAATCTGTGATGATATTTTCAGGCAACATAAATTTTCCATTTGTGTCATCATCCAGATCACAAGCAAATCAGGCAAAACTGGCTGACCCCAATATGGACTCCTGGGTTACCATGTTATTAACTTCTTTCCACTCTGGAGTAACAGACAGTCATAAACACTCTTTGTTTTCCATAGCTTACACATATTTTAATCTGTAACAAAGATGTTACCCTTGATCCTATGCTTATTTATTTTCCTTAATAGTCTCTTTCAAGTCCCTTATCAAAACTGTTTCAAAATTCCAAGGGAATAGTTACCCCCTTAGTCACCTTAACATACCATTTTCTTAAATTATTCAAAGAACTGTCCCAATTTTGAGTGGTGCTAAATGCTACAGGGGAAAGTATTCAGACACATTGTGATAGATGCTTCCAGATTGCACTTGGGATGACCCTACAGACTTGAGATTCATTTTGGCAGGTTAACATGTTACTTAAAACATTAGGCAGCTCTAGCTGGAGCCCAAAGTGGCTAACTCTGCTTTTGGTGAAAGAAGACTCTTCTGTAAAGAAGACCTAGCCTGCTTTAACAATGTGGAATTCCACCAAAAGAGGGTTCTTGTGGGTCTTCTGGTGGGTTTCCATGGCCAAGTGGGTAACTGAACCCTGGTCTCCAGTGTTACAGTCCAATGCTCAAACCATTACACCATTCTGGCTCTCAACCAAGCATTATTGTTTTTTCTAGTGAGTCATGTCCTCTCATGATATGTCCAAAGTATGAGTCACAGTTTGGTCATCTTGGCTTCTAGGGGAGATTTCAGGCTTGATTTGCTCTGGGATTTGCTCTACGTATGGAAAATCTTGAACTATTTCAATGTCTTCATTACCTAGTTTAAAGTTATGCAAATCATCTGTGGTCATTATTTTTGTTTTCTCAGTGCTCAGATGTAACCTGCCTTTGCTCTTTTTCTTTGACTTCCTTCAGCAATCATTCCAAGTCTATTTTCTGCTAGTAGTATGATTTCATATGCATATCCTACACGGCTGATTTTCCTTTCTTCAGTTTTCATGTCTACTTCCTCTGAGTCTAATCTTGCTTTACATATGTGTTCTGCATACAAATTAAACAGATATGGTGATAAAACGGCAGGCTTGCCTGACCCTCTTGCCAATTGGGAACTATTCAGTTTCTCCATATTCTGTCCTGAATGCCATCTCTCATCCTGAGTACAGGCTACACATGAAGACAATCAAATTTTGTGGCACACCCATTTTTTAAAGTGCGATCCATAGTTTTTCATGACCTACACAATCAAAGGCTATAATCTATAAAGCACCAGCTGATTTTCTTCTGAAATTCTTTGGTGCACTCTATTTACATCACAATCTGCTCCTGGTCTTGTTTCTTCAGAGAGGATGTAGCTTCTTAACCTTCTGCTTCTGATTATGTAAGTCTATTTGATTTCTATATTCACCATCAAGAGATGTCCACGTATACAGTTGTATCTTTGGTTGCTTGAAAAAGATGTTTGTAATGAACAAACTGTTGACCTTGCAAAATTCAGTCAGTCACTCTCCTGCTTCATTTCTTGATTCTAGGCCAAATTTTTATACAATTTTAGATTCTGCTGTGTTTTCCAATTTTGCATTCCAATTGTCTATGATTACAAGCAGTCCTATTTTCTTGTGTAATCAATTTCCTCCTGGACTACAGCAAAGAATCTTTCAATTTCTTCCTCTTCCTCTTCCTCTTCCTCTTCTGCTGCTGCTGCTGCTGCTGCTGCTGCTGCTGCTGCTTCTTCTTCTTCTTCTTCTTCTTCTTCTTCTTCTTCCTCAGCCTCCATAGTTGGAACATAACCTTGAATTATAGTCACACTGATGGGTTTTACATGAAGTCTTATTGATATTATTTGGTCAGACTTCGTATTATATCATTTGAGCACTTTTGCTGTGTCTCTCCTCTGTACTAATACCACCTCATTTATTCTTAGATTTTGATTTCCTGAGCAAAACCTTGTGGAATTATCTGATTCAAAATGTCCCATTCCTATCCACTTTAGCTTCCTCAATCCAAGTATGCCCATGGAATTCAACAGATGCCACTGAGAACCAAGGCTCTTTTTGCATGCCAGTCCTGTTGCGAAATGGCCTTGGGAGCGCTGCAGGATTGTGAGGACCATTTCACATGATGCCCTCCCAATCACGTGACGCTCCCGAAACCAGTAGGCGGCAATCATGCATTATGTCATTTTCGGCTTCTTGCCGAAAATGATGTGCGATTGCGCGTCGCTCCCGGGCCCCACCCACACTTACATTGTGTGCATAGCCTCCGGACACACGGCCATCATGCTTCCTCCCCCAGTGCAGCCTGGGAAAGTACCCAGCTGCACTGTGGAAGGAAGGGGTAGAGCCCTCACTCTTCCTCCGGCAAGCACGGAGCTGGTGCAGAGGGGAAGCAGAGGGGACATGAGTGTCTCTCGGATGAGGCTTTTCGTGTGATCCCCACATGATGTCAGCAGCACCAGGTAAGGTGCAAGAAGGGCCCAAAACAGCTCCTTCCAACTGAGTCAGGCTTCAGGACGTGCCTGCAATAAAGTGGGACAAAATATAAAATGAGACAAAAAGCAAGGCACAATGTTGGGAACTGGATTAAAAAAAAAAACATGCGCAGACTTCTAGATCCTGCCAAGCTGCAGTTCTCAATATTTCTCACCATTTGCTATACTGAGTAGAGCTGATGGGAGCTGTAGCTCAGCAAGGTCTAGAAAGCTGCACTGTGCCCTCCTCTGATATAGTCAGTCACTTCTCTGTGAATATTAAGGAGATGTTTCTTGGGAGCCACCAGTTTGGATATTATTTCTGCTTCAGAACAAATTGGACAAGACAATCCATGAAGGAGAGCAATGGAGATTGAGCTCTGGCAAAAACAAAGAGCACCAAAGAAATCAACAAAATGTACCATCATCTCTTTCTCTCCTGGTATGAAAAGCAACATTTTGCAAGCAGTGGCCCATATGGGCTCATGACATGGATGCCAGAAAGTGTTGCAACATACTCCAAATATTACACACAAGCTGTCTTCATGGCAGCCTGTGACCTAAAGGTGGTCCCTCCATGATGGGAACTGAAAAGAAGCTGCAGGATTGACTCAGAATATGCATAAACAATTGTGAAATTTATGTAGCTCTGTTCCTGCTCACACACATACAAACATACATGCAGACATACAGAAAGAGATAGAGAGAGAGAGAACAAATACATTTCTAGACCACATTAACCATTTCAGTGTAGAGTTTTCTGCAGCTCCATTATTTTAAAGCACTTATTTTATCCCCCCCCCCATATTTCAGAAGACAAGTTTTCACAGGCAATATCAGATAATCTTTAAACACTTCCTTCAACATATGGGTTAAAGTACAAAGAAAGACAAATCTAACTTACTTAATTATGTGTGTATGTGTTTTAAATGAGTTACCCACTTTTCCACAAATCCTCTAAAAATGGTAAGGAACATTTTTAAAAGCAAATAACAATGAAAAAGGTAATGTACTAAAATGTAACATCTACTGCTGAGTGACCCTCCATAGAAAAGCTGCTGAAAGCTGCTCAAGTGCACGCAAGTCTAGTACAGCTATCAGTAATGCTATTCTCTGCATGGTCAGCCAAAGGACATGCGGGTAGTTTAAGGGTCTGGTCCAGCACTGACTGTGGGGATGTGAGAATTTTCTTCTTTCTGCAGATCTTATTTTTGCCAGGCAAATGAGAGTCCATCTACATATTTTTCTCACTATGCTGTGTCTTTGTTAGTATCTAAGGCCATTTCCACACTACACTGTTATAGTGCTATTATTCCACATTCAAAATCCTATGGAATCCTGGGGTTTGCAATTGAGGGAGAGGCATTTAGAATTCTCAGCCAGAGAGCTCTTTGGCCTTAGTAAACTATAAACCCCAGAATTCCACAGGATGTTGAAAGCAGAATAATAGTACTATAACAATATAGTGTGGAAATGGCCTTAGTTTTAATATGAACAGCCATGTTTTATGGTGAATATATAGTAAGGGGAAGCCAATCTTAAGAACTGCAGGTACTACCATTCAGACTTATGTTTCTTTGAAATTATAAGTAAAATTATCAAACTCGAAACTAGGAGCCCTTTCACACTACAGTTATAGCACTATGATTCCACTTTATCTGCTATGGCAACATCCTACGGAATCCATACCTTCTAATATTTCACAAATGAAAACCAGGACATGTGTCACCAAGTAAGATCAAACTGTGATCAAAATGGCAAAATTTATTAATGAGATAGAACACACAAGCTAGAAGGGACTACAGCAGTTTGCTTTTGCCTGAGCCTATAGGGAAGGGCAAAATTCTGCTCCTCTTCGCCTCTTGCCATCTGCTGAGTTAATTGTGCACAAGCTACTTGATAGTCATCTTAAATGGTGAATGCTGTAAAGGGTCCACCTTCGTCCACCCCCACCATAGTTGGATCCATGGAAACTGCTCTGGAACCCACAAACTCTAAATACTGTTCTTGTACAAAATTCCCTCCATATATTCAACTAGAATTTGATGGGCTTGATTCATGTTGGTGGAGCAAACTATTGCAGGAAATTTCATCTAGTTATATCAATAAATAAGACACTTGCCAGCATTTCTCTTTTTAAAAAAAAAAAATTTAAAGGTACATAGTGCAAAACCTACTGTACTCATTTCTTTGAACTTAGTCAGGTTTAATCAATTATAAGGGGCTATCTGGAAATTAATCCAGTTATGCACAAGAATTTATTTGTTGAATTCCAGTGAAGATCAATAGGAACAAAGATGTGGATTGCAGAATAAAGATTAAGAATTAAGTCAAATCCACTGACCCCTATATCAGTCCCAGCCAAACTGGGCTGTTCTCTGAATCACTGAACTGGAGTAGAAACCCAAATCTTGTCACGAGGGCAGCCCCTAGTTTGTGGTTGCTGTGATAGTTAGAATCCGTCAAGTTGACTCCAGCTAGCAGAGACATTATCCTAGGGTTTTTCTTGGTAAATTTTTTTTCAAACAAGGTTTGCTTTGCCTTACTTCCGACTAAAGACAGCTCATAGCCTGATTTCTCAATGCCACTAATCCTGTCTCAAAGGCCCCACACACACCCAAGGAAGGAGCTGGGTGAGAGAGAGGAAATATAGGACTAACATACTGACTCCTACTTCCCTCTCCTTTCCTTGGCATGATTTGGATCCTGGATGTCTGCTCCCCCCCATGTCTTCAACCCCTTCCCACAGACACACACACATACACATTTTGGTATTTGTGTTTTTTCACTTTTGTGAGGATCCTGCAGGCCTACCAAGTAAATGTGGAAGGCCAACTGTATAAACTAAAAGTAGTGCTTGATCAGACTACTAGTAATAGGAGGAATGGTTATTCTGGGTATTATAGATTTTCTTTTTAGGACTCATGGATGGTTACAAGACTGAGAATGGTAGGTTGTAGGGGCTTGCAAAGATGCACATTAGCTGCTGCAGAAATATTTATTAAAATTCATATACTTTTTACCAAGGAAATTAAATAGAAAAGACAGGGAGATCAGTAGTAAAGAGCATAATGGGAATGGCAAAGTGGTATAATGAGAATAATGCCATGGGATTATCTGTGGGCAAAAAGAAGCATAATGGGAATGAGATAGTATTAAGGACAAAAGGTTCAATCCTGTGAGATGGCGAGCATTTCCCAGGAAGTGGAGAGAAAGATTCCCTATAAGGTCTGTGGGAGCTGAAAGCCCTCAGCACCCATGTAGAATGAGGCCTGCAATCAGGGAATCCCATATTAAGGACAATAGCCTCATCCTTAGCTCTTATGAGATGCCAATTTAGACATCTTAGCTAAAGGCTGGCATGTGGAAAGTACTTCTATAGATCCTGCAAATCTAGACTGATTTCCACTTTGCACCTAAATGCGTACCATACTGGTATTAGACCAGGTTTGCATCAAATGGCCTCATGATGTATTACAGTGCTTTTATTTGCAATACTCATTGCTTCTTTCTTTGTTGTTCTCTCTCATCCAAGGCAAAAATTACAGTATCTTCTGTGCCCAAACATGTGACATTGGGCAGATAGCCTCGGGGGATACAAAGTTATCATTACTTTATCTACCACATTTATATTGCAAAATTTGGTTTCTTGCACATGCCTATATGATGTAATATATCGGAACTGTAGAACTAGACAAGAAACAGTCAAAGGAAAGAGTGTGTTGAGGGAGGGGAAGAACTTAGACATGAGAATGTGAAAGAACAAAATTAATTCCCTTCAATCTCAATAAAATCTGATACAAAAGTCACAGAATTCATTTTGGACAATGAACAATCATTTTTGTACACAGATGCCAACAGATACAGTTTAATGTGTCCCTTTTGTAACCCAAGAAGATTTTAAGCTTGATCATGACCTCATCCATTTCAACCAGTGCCTTACACAACCTTGTAGTAACTTTCCTGAAAGTAAATGCCACTGAACTTAAAAATACTTACCTCTGAGTAGATATGGATAGGATTTTTTGTTTGATACAAGCACCATGATAGCAATCTTGAATAAATTCACCTACGGCAGATCAAATGGCTACATTATTTATTTCTAGAGTCTCTGTAAGAACTAGATGATTTACACTAAAAAATAGAGTTGTGAGTCCCAGTTGAAATGGTCAAAAGAGTTGGATATGCTTAGCCCAGAGGAGAAAAGATTAAGGGGAGATGTGATAGCTCTTTTCAAATATCTGAAGGGCTGTCTGTTGCTTCAGAGGGCAGGTGTAGAACAAATGGGTTGAAATTATAAGGAACCACATTTTGGCTTAACATTAGAAGGAATTTTCTAACAGCAAGATCTGTTTGACAGCAGAACAGACTGCCAGGGAAGGTGTTAGACTTTTCTTTGCTGGAAGGCTTTTTTTAAAGCAAACAGTGGGTGGCTAGCTCTAGGATTTCTGCAATGAGCAGGTGGTTGGACTAGATGGTCTCTGTAGTCCCTTCCAACCATAAATGCTTTGATTCTGTGCTTCATATTTTCAATATTAGAAAGACAAGGTACACAAAGGAAGGAGTGGAGAGAAGAAAGAGAAACGTGTGGTCAAGTAGAAAATGTCACTAGAGAGGCAACTTTGAAACACAGGAGTGGAAATAACCAGAAGGAGGTTCACAATAAGTATGCAATTCTTTCCTAATTTCATTTTTTTCAGACAACAAGTTAATTTTAGCAACTTTCTTCTCACTGAAATCTGGACAGTTCTCAAAGAATATTCACATTCAGGCTTATTCTGTTGAAAAATTTTAGTTTTTTTCCCCCAGAAATATGCTTGTGGAGAAATATGATTCTCTGTGCAGAAGACACTGTTATCTGTGCAGAAAAAAAATATGAAAATTTTCTGCAGAATAAGCGTCAAATTCTTGTCCATCCAGGTTTCTCCTCATTTTGATAGAATAGCTAGATATGTAGAAGCAACAAGGAGAGAATACTAATTATTGGCTGAATTGTCTCCTGAAAAAGCATATGAAGAGAAGTAATAGATCCATCAGGAGGATCAATCTATTTCCCATAAGAATACACTCAGTGGCCCTTCCTGCACCATACCTCAATAGCGAGTTGTTCTGTTACAATCCCAGCATTGCCATTTCCATGATGATGTGGGGTTAGGAACGCTCTCTACTGCACGCTTTCGCCTTAAGTGGATGAGTAACATTATTGCCACTGGTGTTCTCTCTGCACTACAAGCATCATTGGCCAGTCCCTTTCCTTGTCTTTTCCCTACCCCACAACTCCTGATTGGTCAGGGTTTTTTTGTAAGTTGCACTAGCACAGCCATGTTGTAACATCAAGATACACCAGTACACTATAGCCTTTTTGCACTATAATGCCAAAAAAAAATTTTTTAAAAATAAAAAGAATTAAAGGAGAAATTTAAAAATAAACATGGAGAGGTGGTAGAGTCCAATTTGCCACACCATGGGACAAACTGAGGGAGGGACAAACTGGGCATGCCCACGTACCACCCACTCCTGGATCCGCAAGAACAGGAAGTGCTATCAAGTGCTATTAAGGAACTCCACTGACCCAGCTGACGGGATTGGATCACTAAAGGAGGATCTTAACAGATTTTTTCTGGAAATGAAACAGAGCTGCTTTGCAATGCTTGGGAATGTGGCAGCAGTTGGATAGCGATGATGTCATGCGGTAGCACAGCTTCTGGACAAAGAACAATCTGTTGCTATGATGGGATGACGACGTCATGTGGAAGGGGCTAGTAACATTATGGTGTAACACAATTCCTAGCAGCACTCTATCCTAGGAGCAGCTGAAGAACCACTTCTCACAAGAGCAAGACTCATCTGGCATTTAATGTAGACTGGGGGGGGAAATGAAATTTGCTTGTCCCCCATTAACCCAGTTTTTAGGAGTAATCTTTGGTGGCCTTCCCAAGAAATTTACAAAAGCTGTGGGGCCACATACTACTTTAAGACAATGTAAAAGAAAAATATGGAATCACTGTAGAAAACAGAGAATAGTATATAGAATATTGTAACAGTCATAGTGACAACTGAACAAATAAAGTAAACTGAAAAATTCAAGGCAAACAGATAATATTCAAGGGAAGGATCACACTTTTGCAATTAGTTGTCATTGAAAAGGATAATGAGAGAATGAATGAGAGTTTTAGTTGCATCAAAGAAAAAAAGGCAAAATGTCATAGATATTTTAAATTTGATAGGTAGAGAAGAAACAAACTTTAATAATTTGATTGGATATGTGGGGAGAAAGAAAGCAAAGAATCAAGAAATAACATCAAGATTGAAGTGTGGAAAAATATAATAATTACCTTATCAAAGAGAGAGTGAGACAGAAACAGAACTGTGGAGGAATATAGAAGCTTTATTTTATCAGAATCAGAATCTTCTATTAAGAAATAGGAATTCAGAATGACTTTCAGAGGGAAAAAAATCAGAAATGATAGTTACTGAAGGAGGGAAATCACGTAAAGGATGTTAGAAATGAAGGTAATTGACACAGAAACACCATACAGAGGAAATTAAGAAAGGTTTATTTTCAACTATTACAGCATGATGGCACACAGCAAATGGTGAAACTCCTTCAGCCCTCTCTTGTGCATCTTATGCAGCTTGACATCTTGAAGCAATGAGTTCAATGGACTTACTCTGAAGTAAGTGTGCACAGAACTGTAGCTTGAAACACTTTTTTTTAAAAAAATCACATTGTTTATTTTTCTTATATACACATACACCAGGTCTGTAAATGCCTTGGGGACAAATAGAAACAGGAAGCGGCTGGAAGTCTACTTCCTGTCCCATCACCAGCACCACCATCATCATTAGGAAAGCGGCTTAAGGGCTCTGAAGCCTGTTCAAATTCAAAACTACCTATTCTGAAGGTTCCACGAATGGAAAAATGCCAATTTTCCCAAATTCATTCACTTATTCTCTCTCTCTCTCTCTCTCTTTCTTTGGAATGGAGTACATTAGAGGGTCTGTAGGCCGCAAGAGCCTTGCCGGTGGATGCTTTCTTGAATTGTCTCAACTAATTAGTTTAAAGGGGGCAGGATAAACAACCTTGGAGTTCACTCCACCCAAACATATGCTTCAGTGATTTAGGCCATTTCTGCACTATACTGTTACAGTGCTATTATTCCACTTTCAACTTCCTGTGGAATTCTGGGGTTTGTAGTTTGCTGAGGCCAAAGAGCTCTCTTACTGAGAATTCTAAATGCCCCTCCCTAAACTGCAAACCTCAAGATTCCATAGGATATTGACAGTGGAATAATAGCACTATAACAGTGTAGTGTGGAAATGGCCTTAGAATCAATGCAGTGCTGAACTAAGGCCCTTCCCACACCTTACCTTTTTCTGGCACTGGGGTGAGGGGATTGCGCGGCAGCCTCTGGCAAGAGGCTCTTGCATCCCTGCTGCTTCAGCTCCGCACGAGCTGCCTGCTTGCGTGAGAGCCCCGCCTCTTCCTTCCGCAGTGCAGCCTGGGAGTTTCCCAGGCTACGCTGGGGCAAGAAATGCAACCGACATGGCTCCGGAGGCTCCACACACCAGGTAAGTGCAAGTGGGGCCTAGGAGCAATGCGCGATCATGCACCATTTTTGGCTTCCAACCAAAAATGAAAAGGTGTGCGATCGGCGCCTGCCGGCCCCTGGAGCATCACATGATTGTGAGTGCGTTGTGCAGATCGCTTCTCACAGTCACATGACACTCCAGGCACCCTTTTGCATGGCAAATGCTGTGCAAAAAGGGCCTAGGACTGGGAAGAGCTGATTTAGCAATCAAGCCTTCTGTATTGCCACTAGAGCCTGAAAAGGCTGGGTTTCTTAGACTCCAACCCTCTACCACCATATCAAGGGAAGTCATGTAACGGTGCACCTACCTTCTTAGTTTCATCAGTAAACAGAATCACGTTTATGTAATACTTTCTGTACTCCTTCAGGTGGATCAAATGTGTTAAGAGGTTGCCAGAGGTATGGAATTTATTGCTGTAGTATCAGAGGGGTTTTTTTTTTTTAAAAAAAAAATCTATATGATATAGCTGTTGTCTTGGACTATTTTCTGGCTATTCCTGGCACCAAGTGCAATGTTTTACTCCTACCCTTGAGTGAGTTCCTTTTAAATTCTGAGATGTATGAGAACAACAAGGAAAAAAACACCTATCCCCCTTCTCTTTTCTCTCATTTTTAATTTTTGAGTTACAGTGCTATAGTGCCTCAGTGAAATGGCACTTTTGTACTATAAATCTTTAACTCTATAAAAAGTTTTTTTAAAAAAAAGTCAAAGGAGAACATTTGTCCTTTGAAGCATGGGACCACCCCAGCAAACCATTCCATGTTTTGTTTTGTTTTAAATTTACTAGGAAAGCCCTAGTACAAATCCAAGAATTTGCTACAAACAAACCCCTAAAAAAAAAAAGGGAACAAATGAAAGTCGAGGAGTCAAGAACTGGTGAAATGTGGCTAAATCTGAGGAGCAATAGTCTGAGAAGTTTTATAGACCAGGCTGAAAGAACCCTCTCATTACCCCACTGCTCTTTCCCAATGAAGTGATATGTGGAACGCCAACGTCTCCTGGTTGTAGCGGGCAGGGGCTTCTCATAGTTCAGTGTCCCCCACTTGGTCCATGAACCATGACAGATGTAGAAGCATCCTAGAGATGCTCAGGAATGACATTGATAAAATGTACATTTTATAAATTTAAGGATTCATCTTCATTTGTTCCTTGCATGAAGGAAAAAAATTGTATTCAAGGACTATTAACTGAATTAAAAAATGACCAGCAATATTCTTATTTGAACGCTACCTATAAGGTCAAGGATTTGCAAATGCATGCTTAATACAATCATTTTGCATACTTCACTTTGATAGCACATAAAGCCCTGTTCTGAAATGACACTCACACATTTAATCAATGACTGAACGGTCAGAGGAACCATGACAAGGACATCCTCTGATGTTCATTCAGACAGCATGAAGCTGTCGAGTATCCCAACTGTGCCTGTGAAGGCAATACACAGCTGGAAACCTCAATCACGCAGCATTTCAAGGCAGGTGGAGTCTTCACACATAATAGCTGGCACATGCAAAGGCTCTCTGGCTACCCACATTCACATTCTACGCATGGATAATGCATAGAAGAAGTGGCCAGTCAAAGTGGGCCAAATGACATGCTCTTTGAATGTGTGAGCCTCATTTTAGAACATGGCAAAACAAGAGTTCTATTATTATTTTATTGTATTAAACATTGGATTCTTAGCATTGCACCCAACCTCAAAAATATTTCCTACTGCTTTCTCATAATCAGCATAAGAATATCAGAAAAATACATTTTCTAGCTTGAATTCTTATTAGCCCATTCATTCATGGATTGACATGATATTTCAAATCATGGTGAACTACTGGGGAGCACTGCTGTATTCACTGAGTCCTCTGTTCTCTGTATTGTGATCAGCAATTATGACCTGATGGGACAAGGTCATGGTTGAATAAGCATACCATATCTTCAGCATGGTACTCACATCCCCTTTTTCCCATGGAATGGGTGATCATCACTGACAGCCCTGGCTAATCAACCCATTCGAGATTACTGTACACTTGTTGGACTCAGATTATTTTGTAAACTGACTCCAATGAAAAACATCACGTCTGGGAAAGGACTACAGCTTAGTGGTGAGGAACATATGCTTTGCATGCAAAAGTTTCCAAGTTCAAATTCCAACATCTTCATTTTAAAGAACCAAGTAACAAGTAATGTAAAAGAGTTCTACCCAAGTCCACAGACAGATACTGCCAGACAGAGTAGATAATACTAGCTTGTTTACCCAAATAACATGTTTTTCCTATTTCAGGAGATGATTTGACTGCACATAATAATCTGTGATGGCTTGTTCACAAATGCTTTTGCTCATGTGAGACCACAGTGATGGACATGTAGATGTGAATCTACCTACTCTTCCCACTGACCACATGTTAGCTGTATGGGGCGGTGTGGTACAACAGCACTGTTTGCATACCAGGAAATGGGCTAAAAAGCTCATCTGGATGAACTGATCTGGATTCCTTTGTACTGAGAAAGTCCCTCTCCCATCATATGAGCATACTAGGTTAGTATTCATAAGAAGAATGGCCTTACCTGGAGCAGCCACAGTCCTGTGAAACTCCATTTCAAGGGACATTTTCATGATTCCCTTGTCTGTCTTCCAAAATTGGGTAACCCCCCCCCTTTTTGGGTCTAGTTGACCTTTGAACATTAGCTATTGTTTTTCTCTTGCCATATTTTGGGGTGAGGGTACCTTTTTTAATACTGTGCTTTTTCCACTTGCTCTTTTGTGATAGGCACTTGTATAAATATGAATTCTTGGATCTGTAGTCCCAAAAGAAACATTTCTAAACTGTATATATAATGGATTATTGTTATCCAGTTGGAGGTTGCCAGGGATGGGTAATTTCACCCAGACTTTCTATCTGGGAAAACCATAGCTAGGAGAGCCACAGACTAAGGAATCAGCTGAATCTGGTAAAAGGCATTCTGTGACACTGAGGCTACTTGGGTCTTTTGTAAACAAGTTGGATCCAGGAGAATACCCAACTCGAGAACTCTTTTTAGAAGAGTACATCACTTCTACAACAGATTGAATGCCGTCTTCCTCAGTCCAAGAATCATCTACTTACCATTGCTTTGTCATGTTAAGACTAAGCTTTAGTTTATTGGCCTATGTCAAGGACAACACTACTTAAAGACTCTGATTCAGCACTTCCACAGTTTCGTCTAGCTCAGCTATCAAGGAGAAAGATGGCTGTCTGTCATCATAATATCAAAGAACTGGAAGAGGCCTCATAGGCATGGAGTCCCCATCTGTGCAGGAATTCCAACTAGAATATCCCCAACAGATAGCTGCACAGCCTCTTTTAGAAGACTCTTTACTGATGTAATGTGTTTCATCCCTCAGGAAATCCAGTCAAGAGGAGTGAGCAGAAGAATTCCATGGCAATCCATAGGAACCCAATCAGAGCAGAGCTACAATATCATCCATTTGCAATTCACAGAATTGTTCGGAAGGATACAATGGTTGATGGCATTGAAACCCACAAGATTTTTAGGGACATTGGTTGTGGAGGTCTACTGAACAGTTTCATGATTTACAAAAATATAGCTGACTGTATTTTCTTCATCACTCTAGTCAGGTACAAACAATACCTGTTGAATTTCTGCCTATCACACACTTCCTGAAATAAACCAGTAATTCTGTTGCTGGCTCTTTCTGATTGCAGAGAATATCATAGCTTATTTAGGCAGTTAGGATCAAAGTTGCATCTAAAAGATACAAAATATTTCCCTTTGGTCCTCAGAGATAAAGGACTTTTATTTCAAAATGGGCAATTAGCACAAGCCTTCCAGAAAGGTCAACAAACAAACAAACAAATAATAAACTCAGTCCTTTTCAATGTTTAACACTGAGTGATTCCATATTCATATTTTTAGTAGCATATACCAGTGGTCCAACCTTTAGTGTACTGTATGTACTTTTAATAATCTCCATAAAAGCCTGATTTCCAATCCCTAGGCTCAAGCTGACAGTGTAAATAAAATCACCCAAATCCACAGGGTAAGAGAAATGAAAATGACAAGGATTAAAATTTTGTCAAACCTCTTTCTTTTTAAAATTCTGCTTCTCTTCCAATTGGATCACGACCCTCTGTGTGCACAGCTTAAGACCAGACGGTCTGCTTTCACTTTTATTCCACTCTGCAGCAGGCTTACAGTATTTAGTGAAAGTCTGTAAAGAATGTGTGCTGTGTAGAGAGTTAATACCATAATCCCCTATCGTTGGGGTCAAACTCTGAATAGAGCAGAAGAATTAGAAAATATGTTACATACAATGGCAGGAAAAATGCATCAGCATGATGTTCTGCTAACACAAGCATTCATTACCCACAAGCAAATGGCCATGCGGTAATAGAGTGCAGAAAAAGATATGTGTACTTCAAGTCCAGCCTGCATGCTGTTATATTGAGAATGGAAGACTTTGAGGGAGAGTTTAAATACTACGCACACACACATACCCATAATGGTACTTCCCTGTCATCTTTTGGAGAAGCAGCTTTAGATTGTTTTGTCTTGTTTGGAAATAACCTTTCTACCTTTGTAAATGCAGTGGGCTGGCTTGATTCCTTTCCTTCTCCTTTAGTCTATGATATATGCATTCTGTAGCTGTAAAGGCCAAAGAATTTCCAAGACTGTACTGCCGCTTCAAATATTATAAATCTCCTACACACACAAGCAATTCCTGGTAGACAAACCAGGTCAGCCATCTGTAGACCTGAAAATATTGTGACAGCATGAAGTCTGTTTTGGTGCAGGCTGGAGACATGGTTGGTTGGAAGGAAGCTTTGCTGATCAACCATGGAATAGCAAGATCAGACACAGATAATAAGAACCATTTTATTTAACCTAGAACCTATTTAATTGCATTGATCCTGGAAAGGAGCAAGAAGGGGGAGCAGCCTAGTCCAGGATCAGCTGAGTTAGGCATCAACCCTTGACCTCCTCCTCTTCCTCAGCCTTCCTCTGGGTGAAACACCTGAACCCCAAGGGCAATCCAATAGCTGGGTTGCTCCCCATCTGGCCATCTCCTGGAAGACAGACCTGAGGAAACTCCTCCCAAATCATAGAACTCAAAGTGAGGGAAAAGCCCCCAGGCCAGCCCCGAGGCTAGTCTCTTTTCCCAACCTCCAGGTCCTAGGAGCTAAGAGGCAATTCCAGAGCCCTTCCCCTACCAAAATGGTGTCAAGGTGTTCACTGTAACTGCTACTTTTGTCCTCCACTCACTACCATAGACAAGAGTCAAGCATCTGCTTAGTCCCTTTCCCTGAATGCTTAGTCCCTTTCCCCACATAACCAGCTGTTGCAAATCCTCCAGGAACAACATACCACTTCTTCTGATAAATGCATGCCATCTGGTCTGTAGAGCTCAGACCATTGAAAGACAATTTGTGGAGCGGTGAGAAAATGGCCCAACTCTCTGTTTAAGGCATTACAGATTGTCTTATTCATGCTTCTAAGGACTTGATCAAGGCAATGTGTGTTATACTGACTGTGCCAAATTTGGCAAGGCAAAATGGCTGATCACAAACCCCTGGCCATTTGGTCTGAATTATCCAAAGGCCATGCAGAGCCTGAAAAATAAAAACCTTGCCCTACAACAAACCAGGATCATTCCCACCCATGCAAATGACCAAAATATTGGAGGAGGGGGAGGCCCTGTGTGCTCCCTATATAACAGTGGTAACAAACCATGCCAACAGTCCGCTCTTCCCCGGATGCTTCTCCTTTGGCCTGGTCTGCCCCCAGCTGAGATCCAAAATGGCAGTTTGGGGCCTGGTGTGCCACCTAATTAATTATATTATGGCCACAAATCAGCACCTGACTCCTCTCCAGACATAACCTAAAATCTGGAAAAGATAAAAACATTAGAAAGAGGAATATGAACAATCAAACTTGAGAGGTCAGTCGTCCTCTGATATGCAAAGGAACTCCAGTGTCCCATACTCTGGATTGATCCCACACCAAGACCCATGGCAAAAGTCATAGAAGAAACCCCAATCTAAAATGAATAAGTTCTAAATTTAATCCCCCGAAGGCCCAACAAATGTAGGGCTTTGAAAGTGACAGCCCAGAATTGGTATTTAGTAACAGGTGAAAAATCAGCATGACAAAATAAAGAACCTGGCTTAGGTCTCCTAATCTGCATGTAACTATGGAGAGCATGAACAGGGCACAAGGCCTGGCTGTGACAAACACCCAACATTGCCTTCGCCCCTACCCCCTCTGATCAGTTTTACAGGTACAAATTGTTAATACAGCTCACTGCCCAGAAATATCAAGATTCTTTAACTTCAATGCTTTGCCCTTTGTACTGCTATGACCAGCTCAATAACAGGCAAGGCACCGAAAGAGGCAGTCAAAGATGCTGTGTAGAACAAATGCCCTCTTAATCTGAAGCACAAACGATTGACCAAGTACTTCACAATCCTGAGAATGTCAGGAGATAGTCATTCCTGCTTATCCAATACTTGGCCCCATTCCCACAATCAGTCGTCTCATGCTTTGTGAATTCTAACACCGCCTGTGTTGTCCTAGTACCCCTGGGCCCTGAAAGCGAAGGCCAATGCTGAGAAATCTGATCATCTTATTGGGTAATGAAGTGAGGAAACCCTTTAGGAGTTGCAATAACTTCTCACTATCAAAATTAATATACAAGACTAAAATAAAGGCCATTTCTGCCCTACACTGTTATAATGCTATTATTCCACTTTCAACATCCTGTGGAATTCTGGGGTTTGTAGTTTACTGAGGCCAAAGAGCTCTCTAACTGAGAATTTTAAATGCCCCTCTCTAAACTGCAAACCCCGGGATTCCATAGGATGTTGAAAGTGGAATAATAGCACTATAACAGTGTAGTGCGGAAATGGCCATAATCTGGCTCACAGCCCAGAGATACTATTAGAAACCCCTGTGGCCTTAAAATTGGCTAATCTGAGCAAAACGCAGTCTGATAGATTTTATAAGCAATCAGAATGAAACATGGTCATCCAAAAAAACAGAAAGTTGTATTAACTGTATAATTTGTTCTTGTAAAAAACAAATTAAGCAGTAACAGTATTAAAATCAATATGGAACCAACAACCTCTTTTTATCTATGGATTGAATCAAACAAATATTTCAAGAGGAATAGATAATTATTACTTTACTAGGTTATCTGTGTGTGCCTGTAGAAAATAAGATCAAAGCAATGGCTAGATTAACAGGCCTGTCTTGTAGACACCAGTGAGTCAATAGAAGAAAGATAAAAACACTTTGCACTAATGACTGTAGAAAATAAAACTTCAGATAAAATATACATTAACAAGAATTCTCTGTAGACAACCATAAGTCAATAACAGGATGTGGGGGTACATGTCGCTGTAGGAACTGTAGAAAATAAGACAAATCAAATGGTTGGTAAAACAGAGGTTAGTAAGAATTCTCTGTAGCTACCAGTGAGTCAACAGTGAGGTATGTAAAAAAATTGCTCTACCAGCAGCAACCAGTGGACTTTCTGATAAAGGAACAAGATTATAAATTCTTACAATATCTGCAGAAAACTAGAGAGTTCCCATGGTTGGGAATGCCAACAGTGTGCTCCTCTGACAGTGAATCTGGAATTCATGAACAAGAAAAGTTGTATGGATTTCTCACTACAATTCTGCTTCCCAGAAAACTATAAGTGTGTTGTTCCATCTAAAGAAAGTACAATATATGAAAGTTTCTCCTGGGGAGATGTTTTATCTATAATTTGAATACAAGGATGAATGCACATCTAACCCTGGTAATTTTCCACAATATCCTGAGTACCTTAAAATCAACTGTTTAAGAAGAAAACTATGTCAGTTACCTGAAAACATATGACCCCCTACCAAACTGGGAAGATGCTATCATCCTACAGAAAGAATGAGGATATTCTACAATTGCTTCATTTAAGTTGCTCCATATGCATCTTAAAGAACTCAAAAGTCACTTTCTTGAAGTCACCTTCTTATATTTAGCGAACATAGAATGAAGCTTTGCTTGTTGATTATTATACTAGATAGCTGTAAAGAACAGCAAAAGCAACCTAGATATTGAATAAGTACACTGTCAAAATGGGCAGAACCTAAGCTAATGTGCCAAATTGTGGAAAACCACTGAGATGCAAGTTTCTGACGTTTGCTAGTCCACAGACCTGAAAACTTTCAATGCCTAAAATTTCATTCACAGCTTAGAAACCACAATACCAGGATCTCCCCATCCGCCACAAGAAACCCAAATCCTCGAGTCATGAGAAAATCTTACAGGAAGTCCCCACCTTTTGACGCCCTGTTATCTGACAACTCACTGTTTTGACACTTCCAAATTAAGCTCGGGTTTCATTGATTCGATAGTGGCTCTATTCTTTCATCAGTTCCCACCTACAGAGGCTCACTTGGAATTACACACACACACACACACACACACACATTGCTTGCAAAGTGAGCCAAAGGGTCAAAAAGGTGCTAAGCTGGCTGAGACGCTTTGCAAGCAGCAGTGTGCAGTCAGTTCTAAGTAAGTCTCTATAAACCCTTCGTGTTCTCTATAGCAGAGTACATGGGTTCCACTTTTCAACCAGTTCCATTTTCTGAGAGTGCTCCACTCCCTAACCTGTCAGATCAATAGCAGAAGCCTATATTCAGTTATTTATTTCAGAACTGTAGCCATCTAGAGGAAACAACAGGCATGTCTTCTGTTGCTCTTGGAAACGCTACGCCTCTCCACGGGGCTTATAGACAGAGCAGCAGGTCCCTAAACAGATCAAGCTGGTCGTCCTGTTATAAATTTGATATTTATTGAAATTTCTTGTAGGATATCATTTTATAACCTACTATTATAAAAACAAATCCATTAATGTTGCCACAAGACCCTGTTTCCATACTACCTGTGAGCTAGTTCTATTTATATCAGTTCTTTTTAAAGGTTTCTTTTTAACTGTTTTTAATTTTATTGAAAATTTAATTATATTTTTAATTTTTGCATGAGGTAACTTTTTAGTTGTATCTGTTTTTATGTTTGCAAGCCCACCTTGAGTCCAGACTGGAGAAAAAAACTACATGCTTATATAGGAAAGGTTGACAAAGTGTGGTCCATTCATTCATTCACTCATATATTTATTTTCTTTTTAATCTTGACACAGGATCCAAGGTAGCTTATGACAAAGTTAAAACAAGACAGAAGTAAAGGCAAATTAGGTTGCTTTTGTGATCCTCAGTTCCTCTCGATCTCCTACAATATCCTTTTTCTGGGGAACAAAAGGGTGAATTGATTCTCTTAATAGTCTCCAAAAGTGGCATTTGACTTTCTGAGTATGCTGCAAACCTCTTGTACTGTTTAATACAAATCCCATCTCAAAACATCAGTTTTTCAAAATCAGAGACAGACTTTAGCCACTTCATTTTTTAAAAAATAATGGGACACTTTTGGAAGTAAGTCAATCTCTGGAAACCCCCAGAGAAAACCATGCCCCAGATCGCCACAGTTGCTCACCCCTGCTGTACAGTAGGTGTAATGTGTAGCTTGGCCCTTATATCCTTCAGATCCCTCCTGAAAACATTCTGGTGACTCCTGCAGCAGGAATGTTAGTTCCCATACTCTCCCATAACTCTGCCTGCAACTCTGTCTAAGCAAGTTCTACTTAGATGGTTTTAAATCATCATTTTAATTTGATTGATGGTTTGATATTTTTAAAATTTTGTCCCACATTTAACCCACTTGGAATCTCATTTGGGGAGAGAGGTGCGGTATAAATCAAATAAATAAATATTGTCTTAGCTATTTTGTTTTAAATTATAAGCCACTTTAGATCCCATCTTGGGAGAAAGGTGAGATGTAACTCAATCAAACGAGCAAGCTAAATGAGATTTTACTTCCTTGTTTATCCCAGGCCTCACCATCTCCCTTTTTCTCTGAAGTTTGGTTTGGACTGTAAAAAACTTAATTGTATGATTCTGTCATATGCATAAATAAGCAAACATATGAACAAATAAATACATCCACCACTTTTTGTGTGTGTGTATGTGTATACATATACATATATGTATGTGTGTGTGTGTGTGTGTGTATTTATATATATAATGCAGAACTGCAGCCAGCAAATCTCCAGAAGCCTACTCATGAACCTTTTCCCTGTTCTTAGTTCCAGTAATAGCACAGTCAGTCTTCACATTTGTCTCTCCAATTTTTTTCCCTTCAACTCTCAGAAGCCCCCTCCTGGACAACCATTGGTCAAAGTTTCTGGGAGACAAAGCTTGAAACAATACAATCAAGAATTCTACCACAGAGTCCGTCCTATGGTCAGAGAGCAAGTGGTCCATAGAGGTTGCCTCCAGAACAAATAGAAACAGCTGCCTTGAATCAGAGAGCCAAACTAAACACTGCAGAGGAAGGCAAATTAATGTCCTTGATATTTTTTGAACCCCGTGAAATAGCCAGGGCTCTTTGATATTTGAAGTTGTTAAATTAATATTTAATTTGATACCATTTCAACTAAATTAATTAATTACAAAAGCTGATTTAGCTCTCTTGGTCAAGGATGATATCAATAAATAGGACATATTTATGAAATACAAAGATAATTACATCAAGAGATTGTACCTGCCTTAAATCTGAAAATTTCAACACAAGATAGGAAGCTGTCTTCATTACTGCTTGAGAATTTTCATATTAATTAATTATTACACATAAATATTGATAATTTTTATCCATTTTGAATAATGAAAGAAAATGCAACTGCTATAGCACTGCAAGGCAGACTTGTGCAAAGTTCTTACCAGAGACACTTTAGGATGAAAATGCACATATGCATTTCTACCTCCTTTAAACTTTCACAAGAAGCACATGCTGGATGATGGCAAGAATGGAGCATTTTCAAAACTGCTTTAGCTAATGAATACTAATGCTATGTGGCTGGCGCTAATCAGACATGTTTTCCTTCTCCTAGTGATTCACCATCTCCTGACAGGTTGCAAGTAAAAGAGAGCAATCATTTCCAAATCTCATGAAGCAATGATGTCTGTCATGTGGGAAACCTGTGACCTGGTTTCAAAAACGTTCTGAAAGCTACTGGAGAGGCTGTATCTCCCTATACAAACTTGGTAGATATTTAGATCTTTGGGTTAGAACTTTCCCTCTGTTCAACCACCAACACAGGTAAATTTGGTGAAGATCTGGGAGGGAGCTATCTCAGTAGCTGCTCTCAAGCTGTGGAATTCCTTCCCACAGGTGGCTCGGCTGGCCCCCTCTCTGCTTTATTAGCTGGAATGCAAACACCTTTTTATTTCCACATTCCTTTGATTTTTAATTGGTATTTTTAATGGTGTGCGTCAGACTTTAATCTTTATATTTGAAACATTTTTTTAATGCTTTTAGATGTTTTAAAATGTTTTTAGATGTTTAAATTTATTTTTATAGCATTGTCTATTTTTTTAAACTTTTGTATTATACTTTGGCCATTTCCACACGGGGTGAGGGAATCGCCCCATGCCGGTACTTACCAGACTTCTTGGCTCCACGCTTAGGTCCAGGCTGGTCTAGAGCAGCGTGTGGCCACTGCTCTGCGCTGCTCCAGGGACAAAAATGGTGGCTTCCAGTTGGTCAAGGCTATCCAACAACCGCTAAAGCTCGCCAGCCTAAAGCCTGCCCCCAGCAGGTCACAGGCTTGCACTGGTGCAAGCCTGCAAATCTGCACTGGAGCACGGGCACGGAGTGACGCACTCCGTGCTTTTGAAAGACCTGTTTCAAGCGGTCTTTCAAAAGCACTCTGAACGACCACTTTGGGTCATTCTGGAGCAGGCTGAGGTGTGGAACTACACTAAGTAGATCTGACCCAGTCTGCTCCCAGGTGCAGATGTCCTCCCTGGAGGATGCTCTGCATTGTTTCTTTAAGCCCGTGCAGAAATGGCCTTTGTTTCAGCAGTACTTTGTTCTTAACTTACACTGTAAGCTGATTTGGATACTTTGTTGAGAGAAAGTCATGATATTAAATAAATAGATAAACAAGACGAACAGACATACATACGTATTGCTTTGTGCCTCTGGCAAAAGAGATGTGTTCCTTCCAGGAAGCCCAGAGAATAAAGGAACTGGAAGGAAGAGAGGCAGAAAGAGAAGTGGTGAATCAACTCATTTTGGTTCTGCAAACATGTGGCTCATAGAAGTTACCCCCCAGCCACTTTGAGCAACTTTACTCAAAGAAGGAAAACTTTGATGTCTGAAGTTGCCAAAGTTTGATCCTTTGCAACTGCCACAGGTCATACCCACATCTAGTGAAGGCTGTTCCCTCTAATGTTGCTGGGTTGGTACATTTTCCCTGGTATTCAGTTTGAGCTTTAAAGGAGGTATCTAGCACAGCTGAACCCTAGCTTCCAAACAGTATCAGCACCTTGGATAGCACTTTTAAATATTAAAATCCAGAGTGGATTCACAACCCTGTTTAGTGCTACTGCTAAGACCCTAAACTAGAAATGAGCACAAATTCACTTCTGGTTTTAAAATAACACAGAAAAAAAGCACTCTTTCACTAAAGTAAAACTCTGCATCTTGTCCTCACTTCCTGTTAATTCTCTTGTTTAAAACAGAGATAATCAGATTTCCATGAGCATCATTCTCCTTGTTTTAATGGGAGAATTCAATAAAACAAATAAACCATTTTTTTCCAAGTATGAGTAAGTGCAATGAAAGGATTGAGAACTGGCTAAGAGCCACATGCAGCCATCTCTGTACTAAAGAAGTGGGGACTTGACAGAGAAAAATTTTCCTTGCTCCTGAAGCGGTGAGGGGGACCTACATGCTATATTTGTGTAAGAAAGGAACTCATATAATCACAGGCCCCGCCCTAAACTGCAAACCGCAGGATTTCATAGGATGTTGAAAGTGGAATAGTAGCACTATAACAGTATAGTGTGGAAATGGCCTTAATGTGTGGATTAGAAGTCTGTGCATCTTGAGGCCCTTTCATACTACTCATATATAGCACTATCAGTCCATTTTAACTGCCATGGCTGCAACCTGTTGTTACCTTGATTTCTGGGGTCCCTTGGGGGATGCCTTAATGTGCTCCACATGATAGGGAATGGAAACTAGCCAGAGCATGAGCAATAGCAATGTGAGAGGCAGGGTAACCTAGCGGGGTCTTTTTACCCAGTTTTTACGGGGTCAGACCAAGCCAAAAACCAACCAAAGATGTCTCAGAAATGTTTTTATTGAATAAAATCTCACGCACCAACGCAATCACTCACACACTCACTCAAGACCTATTAAGAAGCAAAACAGAGGAAACTGGATAGGGGGAATATTGAAGGGATTGTAGCTGGGGTAATCCTGAAGTCCTTGGTCCAAGAAAAACAGCGAAGAAGTGGAGTTTAGCACAGAGAGGGCTGAGGGGATTACTCAACGGACAGAGAAATGGTCTGCTGGTATGACCGGGAGCGATCCAAAGAAACACTCAAAAACTGGGACTATTTGTAGGGGAAAAAGCACCTGGAGGGCTAATCGTTTCCCAGGGAGAACAATGGGTGTTGCAATGGAAAAGAAGCTCCACAATGACAACTTGCTTTGCATGATGAGATTACAAGGTGTTGCCAAAGCTTCAGGATCTTCAGTTACTTTGGGTTGTGGTTTGAATTTATGCAGATGGTCCTTGCCAGATAGGATTTTATTGCTATCAGTGCTCAACTTGGGGAAAAGATGCTAATCCCCTCAAGTTGGTTCCTCAGTGGCTGAGGACCCTTTGTTTACTGTGGGTTTGCACAGCTCGAGGTCTCCTGCGGCTACGTAACAGAGGATTGTACTGGCCTGACCTGGTTTTCGATCATTCAACCATTGCTGCCTACATACTCATCCGGGTGATCTCACAGGCACATTGAATCATATTTTAATATCAAAATTGTAGACCCTGGGACAGAGTTTACCAGTGAAGTAACACTGTGGAACCCTAAGGTTTGTAAGGTTTGTGAAGCTCTAGAAGTCTTTGGCTGAAAATTCTAAGTAGCCCTCCATGAACTGCAAATCCCAGGATTTCATCAGATGGAATGATGGCAGTTAAAGTGGGTTCATGGTGCTATAACTATATAGAGTGAAAGGACTCCTTTAGCTGATGGTTTGTTCCTCACCTGTGAATGGCTGAATGTGCTCTATTTAGAGTGGTATTGTTCATGGAGTGGTTGTAATCACTTGCTTGTGGTCAGTTGAAATCAGATCAGAGGATAGGGATTAAACCTGTGCCAGATGGGTTACAGTCTCTCTGGAGGCACAGGTTTGCAGTTTGGGTGTACTCCTGGACTCAAGTTCGTACCTGGATATCATGCCCCAGTCCCAGAATTCAGGCGCAAATACAGACAGGATCCTCCCCAAGAGCCATAACACACAGACATGAATGGGACAAAATTTACTGTAGCCCAGCATGGATGACCAGGGTGTCAGAATTCAACTCCCTGCCCATGCCTTCCTGTCAGCAAGGGAAGGAAGGTGATAGTACTTCCTCAAGAGGAGGAGGCAGTGGGGTGTGTGCAATGCAAACAATGGGTCAAGAGAGCTGGAACACAAGGGTCATGGGCTTGAGTTGCAATTTGCTACAAGCAAACAGCAAGCCACACTGACCAACTTATATGCAGACAAAAACAGGTGCTACTCATCATTGTTCTGTTTACTCAACCTTGCCCAATGGCTTCCCTCTGAGCTTTTCGTTTCAATCTCCTCTGTGATTGAGGGCTGGGGGGGGGGCCCAAAGGTGAATCTAATTCCTCTAAATCATGGCTGGTTCCCTCTCCCACTGGCACTGGTTGCAATAACTCAGTTTCAGTTTGTCTTTCAGCTGATGGAAGTGTTTCCAAGATAGTTTGGTCTATCGCTGGCTCTGTTTCTGGCACAATCAACTGCTCTTTGACTTGACAGCTGTCATCTATCACACTGGGTTGGATTCCCCGCTGGGCTATGGAAACCCACTGTGTGACCTTGGGCACATAACAGACTCTCAGCTCCAGAAAACACTATGATATGGTTGCCTTAGGGTCATCATTGTTAGGGTGGATAAATAAACCACACCTACCCAGAAGCATCTTTTAACAAGAGCTATAAGAAAACTAAGACAGAAAGATTCACAAGAAAATTATAGGGTCTATATACACCTTCGTAGGGAGTATAAAAACTTACTTAAAGAAAAAAGAGCAGGATATATACAGCAGATTTGGATGGAGCTAGCCCAGGCACTTGCAGAAAGGGATTCTACTAAATTCTGGGCCATGGTGGCAAAAGGGACAAGGGGTGTATACGATTCAACTGCTAATCAAATCACCTCTGCTCAATGGCAGGCTCACTTCTTCTCCCTCTTTAACCATACTATCTTTGTGTCCACTCTGAAGTCCAGTCTGGTTATCCCTGTACTTTCTTGTTGTCCTGAATGGGATCCAGTATCCCCCGATGAAATTAACTCTTTGATTAACTCCCTCCCTATTAAAAAAGCACCTGGAGAAGATATGCTTCCTGGAGAATTATTTAAATCAAATCCTGGTTGGTGGTCTCCAGTCCTTGCCTCACTTTTCACCTATATTAACCAACATGGGAAATTCCCCCAGGGGTGGAAAGTGAGCATAGTTGTTCCCATTCACAAGAAAGGTTCTAAGGATGACTCAAAATTTTTTAGACCTATTAGCTTATTAAGCATAGTGTCAAAATTATATACTAAGTACCTATTGGGTAGGATGGAGTCATGGGCTATTGATAACAACATTATTGCAGAAGAACAAGCAGGCTTTATGAAGGGCAAATCTACGATCGATCAGTGCTTCACCCTTCACCATGTAATTCAAAAATATTCCCAAAAAGGTAAAAAGAACTTTTCACTGCTTTTGTGGACCTCAGTTCTGCTTTTGATCTTATTGATAGAAATCGTCTTTGGCAAAAGTTGGCCAATACTAATATTGACAGAAGACTGCTTTTTCTAATCCAGTTGTTACATACTAATACCTCCCTCAGGGTTAGACTTGGAGCAAATGGACTTTTGTCTGACAATATCCCTACAGATAGAGGAGTTCGTCAGGGATGCCTTCTGGCACCTTTTTTATTTAATTTTTATATAAACGATATTGTTAGAGAGATGAGTGGCCTAGAATGTTTTCCAGTTTCTATTCAAGATATTAAACTCTCGATTCTTCTATATGCTGATGATATAGTTTTGATCGCTACCACTCTGATTGGGATGCGGAGACTATTAAAGAAGTTGAGTGCTTTTTGTTTAAAAGAGCGATTAATAGTAAACTATACTGAAGCCAAAGTGGTGGTTTTTGGGAAGAAGAAAAAATTACATAGTTGGAGACTTAATGGGAACCCCATAGAACAGCAAACTTATTTTAAATATCTGGGTTTGGGTTTTAACTCAAAACTGTCATGGAAAATGCACTTCCAGGCAGTCAAGCTGAAAGCCACTCATTCTATTAATTCTCTACTGAGATTTTACAAATTTTATGGGGGGAATTTGGTTGCTCCTACTGTTGAGGTCTTCCAAAAGAAAATTGCTCCCCAATTATTGTATGGTGCGGAGATTTGGGGATATGATAACTCTTTTCCTTTAGAAACAGTTCAGAATGCTTTTTTGAAATTTTTACTGACTGCCCCAAAGGGTATCCCTGCTTCTATCTTAAGAGCGGAAACTGGGTTAGCCTCTTTACAAGCTGGAGTACAGGTGGCTTTAGCTTTATATTGGCTGAAGCTGGTCAGTATGAATGACAATAGGCTTCCCAAAAAATGCTTCTTAGAGCAATTACAGTCCCCCTTCCAAAATTCATGGACAAATTCCGTAAGGCCTATACTCCTCCATTTTGAGATCAATTTAGAAGCCTTACCCACATATTCTTCCAAAAAAATTAAACAACTGGTTAAAGAAAAAATTTACCTCGCTTCTAAATGGGGTGACCTACATTTGCTCTCCCGAACAGCATATTCATTATGGTACCCATTATATAAAACATATTTTGGAATGGAGCAATATTTTTTAAATCTTACCTTCGCCCCACTTAGAAAAGCATTCACAGCTTTACGCTTTCAGTGTATGCCATCTGCCTATTTGAAGGGAAGATATGATAATATCCCTGTCCATCAAAGACTCTGCATCTGTGAGAACAGGGATGTAGAGGACATTCAACATTATCTTTTACATTGCCCTCTATATACATCTCCCAGGCAAAAGTTCCTTAATTGCTTCCTCCACTCCTCTCTCCTTTCCAATAGGCCACCTCTTGAGCAGATTTGTGGACTATTAGCTGATAAAGACCCCTATGTCACTATTAAGGTTGCAAATTTTGCGTTAGCTGCAAGTAAGATAAGAGCGAGACATCAAAACTATCCCCATGAACAATATGGAGGTGAAAAATAATTGATTCTGGTGTTACAGAATATATAAGTGTAATTTTAAATAGTATATCCTATATAATTTTATATTGAATTTTACATTGGATTACATTATATCATCCTAGAGATATATTTTATATTTTATATTGCTCTGAGTTTATAAAACCATTACAATGATTGTTTATCTCCTATATGTTGTTCCTGTATGTTGTTTTTACATAAGTTTATTAGTAAGTAAGTTAGTTTATTACCATTTGTAATGTCCTATTCTGTTATTTAGATGTAGTTTGCCTGACTGTGATGTGTTGCAATGGCTTTTAGCTGAGCAAATAAAGATTCATTCATTCATTCATTCAAATAAACCACACCTTCACCATATCCCCAGGTGAAGGTGTAGTTCACTTATCCGCCATAACATTTGGTGTTTCTGCCCAGTTATTTCCATGGCACCTGTTTCTCCAAAAAACTTAAAGGCACAAAACAACTATATTCCAGTTCCATGTTGATTGGTACAGTAGTTCTCAGACTACTTGATTTGGTGGCCAGCTATTATTTTTTACTCAACGTGCAAGCAACTGACACAATATTTGTGCCCATTAGGTACAACTGTTTCTTTCTGTCCTGGAAATTTGCCAGGACTGATAGTCAATGGTTCAAGAACTGGGATTGGTCCAGGGGCACCATTTTGACCAGTACTAGATGTAGTACATTTATGGAGACATTTGTAGACACGACTACCAACCAGTGTTGAAGGTATGTGTAAATGTTTCTCTTTGGCTCTGTGTCATAGTGGCTGTGATAGCAGTTCCATTTTTAAAACACATTCATTACAGCTTCATAGTAGTTTAATTACCAGGGGAAAATATTTCACACAAATAATAACTTTCCACAGGTGTTGCTTTAGAACTGAGTTTTTGGATAAGAAAAGAAAATGTTGCAATGGCTGTTTAACTTATGTGTTTTGTTTCATATTAGCAAAATCATTTGTCTTCACTAGTACATTTCACTGTGTGGGTGGGTAGGTCTGAATTAGCTATTCCCATTAGTATCATATGGCATATTTTCACTTATTTTTGGTATTTGGCTAGTTTAAATGGGAGAGGAAAATAATTATCCCACTACCTTTAATTCACTTGAAATTGCTAAACCTTCTGTGAAACTCTGTGCTGTGATGAAGCTACAAAAGGAATTAGTCACTCAAGAAAAAGCAGAAGAACAGAAGTGTGTAATTTACTGAAATGGGTAAGACATACAGCTTATGTTTGTCATAATTACAGGCATTTTCTAGCTTGGATCCATTAATGCTCTTCTTTTTCTTGGTCCAGAAACCAGATTCAGGAGCAACACGCTGCTCTCAGGTGTACTTAGTGGGAAACAGTCCATTCTAGAGATGTCACTCACTCCCAAGATTTTCCACAAAGTCCATCCATTCTGCTGGACTCCAAAAATATGTTGATAGTTTTGGAAGCAATGAGTGAAGTACCACTTTTTAGTTTTCTATATGACTTGATTCAGTTCTACAGATGGTCTGGCTGTCTTCTTGCCTACAGTCCTGAAAGGCCATTAACCATCTCTTAAAGGGATGTTTGTGCTAGATACAAAAATCTTATTTACGTACTTATTTATTTAAATGTTATCTTTTAAAAGTATCTAAAAAGTGGCTTTTAAAAATAAAATATGAATATAGCAAAACAAAATACATAAACTGCAATTAAATACTTTAAAATATGAATGTCATAAGGAAATCTCCTCCTTTCCACCCACACTTCAAAATGAGGAACAGAGAAAGGAAAACATCGATTACAGATTCATTAGAAGGTTTTTCCCCACCAGTTGAACGTGTTCCTAAACAACTAAGAGTGTTCATATACTTCCCAGCAGGGGTATAACTACTAGGTGGGGCAAAATAAGGGCATTTTCCACCCCATATATGAATTCTGTCCCCCCCCCACAGAAATTTTCCTTCAGTTAACAATTTTCTAGTATTGTTACAACTGAAAACTCCAGCTGAACATTTAGAAATACAGTTCAAGCATTCTAGGAAAATGGGCAGTGTAAGCTACAAAGGGAATATAATCATATCAAATAGAGTTCTAGGTATGAACAGTTTTCCTTGTCTCAGTCTCTGCAATGGTAGAAATTTGGAGTGTTGTTGTTATTGTTGCATGCCTTCAAGTCTTTTCTGACTTATGAGAACTCTAAAGCAAATATATCATGAAGTTTTCTAGGGCTAGATAGTGTGATATGCCCAAGGTCACCCAGTGGGTTTCCATGGCTGAGCAGGGAACTGAACTTTTATCTCCAGGGTCATAGTCCAATGTTCAAACCATTACACCATACTGGCTTGAATAAAATAAAGTAGCCTTGCTTATATTTATGAAAAAAGTACAGTGACCAGCAGGACTGTATGCATTCTTTACACAAGAGTTGGAAACACCTTCAAGGACCATCCAGGGCAATGCCTTCATTCCCACCCCCAATAGATACATTCCTGTTACCTACTTATTGCAGTTTGATACCACATTAACTGCTATGGCTCCTTTCAATGAAATTGTGGGATTTATACTTTGGTCCTTAAAATTCTTGGCTGGAGATTTCTTGCGATGTAGCTGAAGAGAGCTGACAAGAGCAATCTAAGCAGATAATTCTTCACCAGATTACACATCATAGAATTCCATATGGTGGAGCCATGGTAAATGAAATGGTATCGAAGTGTTATAACAGTATAGTGTAACAACAGTCTTGGCTTTGGTCAAATACTTAAACCTATGAAATGCTGGGTTTCATGACCTTCAACTGAGAGGGTCTTGTCACATCATGCCTGTAAATAAGATATGTCACAGAAAAAAACAAGGACCAGGATTGGAATTCTAGAAGCTACTATAGACAGGAAAACACAAGTATAAGAGACCTTGACAAGAAAGTTTGAATAGAGAGATCTGATAGACTAGTTGTGGCATGAGACAAGAATGGGCACACTACAAGCTTCTGAACATCTCATTTTTATTACTAAAACCACAAAATTCACCAATAGGAAATATGCAAAGGGGATATATCATGGATGTCAGAATTCTACATTTCAGAGCTTGTTTTCAATACTGCAACAGAACAGGGCACATAGCTTTCCGCATAAAAATCTACCCTTGGATAATTCCTGTCCCCCAGCCAAGGTCTTTTCATTTCAGCATTCAGTCAGCCCTTCATATCCTCAGATTCTGTATCAAGAGATTCAACTAACCATGGCTTGGAAATATGCCCCCCCCCCAAATCCAAAACTCAAACTTTGATTTTGCCATTTAAGGGGCACAATTTTACTATACCATTGTACATAATGGGATTTGAACATCCACAAATTTTTGGTATCCACAGGAGGTGGATAATAAGATGAGGGCCCACTGTAATGTAAGATAGTAGTTGTGGTGGTGAGCCATTTTGTTACTGCTATTGTTAAATCAGAAACATTTAGTGTTCTACTGAAAATCACAGAAGAACCTACCAGGAAGTTCAGATTCACTCTCTGCCCAGTCCTACCAAAGAATGTAGCCTGAAGGGTGCATGTCTCTCTGTGTATGCATAATCTTGCTAAACTAAAGAGGTTTTGGTCTGGATAAGAAACCATGAAAGAAGTTGACTTAGACACCATGGGGAAAAAGGTAGCTATAGATAACATTGCCTGCCATGATAGGGCGGGAAGTAGTTCTACTAACAGAACTTGTCAACTGACTGAGATCATTTAACTAGAGAGCTACCATGGATTGTACCTGGGACTATCTGCCTACAACACATATCTTACCATAACATGTGAATAGCAACACATGTGGTACTCTCCCCAGCACAAAATCATAATGTGATTCGCCCTCCCCTAATATATTCCTTTGTGTACCTGGATTACGTTCTTATATAAGTGCAACTATCTGAATGAGCAATATGCTTGATGTGCTACCAGACAGTATTGCGTTCCATGTTGCCTTGTTGGGGAGCCAGCCGCATGCATTATTTATGCTGGCAAGTGTTTTGCACATTTATGGGGACATTAGTGAAAGCCATCTTTTGCATAAGAAATGTAATGGGAGATGCTGCCCTTTGTACACAAGGCTCTATTTTTCTTCTCCTTGCTGGAAAGCAGAAAAACCAAATATCTAGTAGTTTACTCGATGTCATAGTTTACATTTTTGACAGTGACCTTCTCAGCAATAGGTGGATTGTTTGCCTGTGAGCACTGATCAATTTACCATTTATTAACTATATGAACACCAAAGTAGTAATAACTAATTACTTATAATAACTAATAACTATAGTTGTAAGGCTCAAAAAGTACTAGATACTGTTGTAGTTTAAAAGAAGTAACCCTGAGCATTTCATTTTTCAAAAGAAACTACATGAGTTGTTTTTTTGTTATTCCATTTATAAACAAAATATTCTAGAAAGCTGCTGGCCTGTAGCACAAAAAGCACTTTATTTCCAGTCAACCCATCCAGGAAAAAAGGTTTAACTAAATTTTCCAGTAAAAAAAGATGTAACTATCAGTATAGTCTCAGTGTTGGACTAGGACTCTAGGAGACCAAGGTTCAAAATCCTGCTTGGTCATGGCAATGCAATGGGTGACTTTGGACAAGTCACATTCCGTCAGCTTAAAAAGAAGACAACAGCAAACCACCATCCATCCATCCATCACTATTTATATCCCACCTATCTTCCAGATTCAGACTCAAAGCAGCTCACAAAAGACAGAAAGTTACAATAACTACATTACAATAACACATATAGTTTAAACATACAAAAGTGAGATTAAAACAGTACTAAACATTACCAGAGTTAAAACCATTTAAAATAACAGTTTAAAACAAAGATTAAAAATATGTACAGTACCATAAAAAGCCCTTTTCTTGTTAAATGTCAGTTCCTAAAGTCTTGCTGGAAAAGAAGGGTGTTAACCTACCATTGAAAACAAGGAAAGAGTCATCCTAACTTCCATAGGGAGTGAATCCAATATGTGGGAGCAGCCACAGAGAAGGTCTATGTTCCCACAACCCATGCCTATGGAGGCAATGGGATAGATAGAAGCACCATCCCCTGAAGAACCAAAAGCTTGGGCAGGCTTGTATGGGAAAATATCCTGCAAATAGTTTAGGCCTGAGCCTCGGACCAAAATGTTTTCAAGAAAACCATACAATAGGGTTCCTATGAGTGGAATCTACTTGAAGGTGCACAGCGACCACAAACTACATTAGATCGCAGTTGTAGTTGAACAAGCACTAATGTCAGTCTTTTTGTGGTGTAACAGTAACTTTTGTAATTATGGGAGTGTGGTCTCACTGAACTGTGGTGGAGGATATCATGAGTATGCCCCCTTCTGTTGTCTTGTGCTCTCTTTTGGTTATAGAAATAACAAGTTTGAAAGGAGAAGAGTGTGTTTTATATAACAGTCAGTTTTTCCTCCCTTAAAAACAACTAAACAGAACAAATTTGATTAATTTTAGAAAATACAAAATTAAGAAGTGTGGATATATTAACACACATTTTTTAATTTTACAATAAAATACTTTCCAGGAATCCTGGGACAATAACTGTAAAACTAATTACCTTTAAGTTAATTTTCTATGCTCTGAAAATACTGTTACTGCAGTGAACTAGCCCTCTCCTGGGGTCTACAATTTATTAATATCTAATATTAAAACCATCTCCATGTGCTTGAGAGGGTCCCCCAGATGAGCACGCAGGCAGGCACGGCGGATTGGCCACAATCAAGAAAAACCCAGTCTGGCCAGTAAAAGATCTGTCACGTAACCCCAGGAGCACTCCAGACATGCACACATTAAAATTAAACAAAGAGTTCTCTGGCCAAAGAAGCCATCTTGACAGGATTAGCGATCCTGACAAACAGCCTGTCAAGTGAGAACAATTTATGTACTACCGCGGCTTTTGACAAACCCTGGCAAATCTAATCAAACTAATAACTCTGACATTTCGGAGCTTTGTTCTCCAAATCAGGCACATTTTGGAGCTTTGTCTTAGCTCCTCAACCCATTGTTCTCCCTGGGAAAGGATTGGCCCTCCAAGTACATTTTCCCCTATAAAAAGACCCGATTTTCAAGTGGCTCCTCGGATTGCTCCGGTTTCCTCTCTGCTCCACGTCTTTCCGTCCGGCAGTCCCCTCAGCCCTCCACATGCTGAGTCTTTACTCCCACTGTACTGCTGTCTCCGACCTCAGTCTTCAGGACCAGGTACAGTATACCCTGAAAATACCTCTCTAAAATCCCCTATCAATTTTCCTCTCCTTTTATTTCTATTTAGTTCTGAGTGAGTGAGTGCATAAGTGCGAACATGCACAAGGGCTTATTTTTAAATAAAAATAATTAAAATGGCAAATTGGTGTGATTTTTGGCTGGACCTGACCCCGTAAACATTGGGTTGAAAAGATCTCGCCAGGTTACCCTGCCTCTTGTGGTGCTATTGCGTGTGCTCTGGCTAATTCCCATTCCCCATTATTTGAAGCACATTGAGGTGTCCCTCATGGGACCTCAGAAATCAGGGTAACAATACCTATCTAGCTAGATTTAAACCTAGAGATAGGTTTATAGCCATTTGGGGCCCAAAATGTATGTGTGGCTTGCTGAGGAGGGCACAGAAATGAAAACTGTCCCCTCCACTTCAGTTGCCCATCCTGATACATGTTTCTATTCATGTACATTCCTTCAATGCTGAATTATCCTAATGCAATTGTTATCAAGGAATGGCCTTATTCTTCGGGGGGGGGGGTGATACTGGGGAATCTACAATCATGGACAATTGTAAACAAATTCCTGTGTGTGTTGTTGGAGCTGATTTGGCTTCCTCAATGTAACACTGGAGACGAGAATAAATCAGAGAACAACAACAGCAACAGCAACAACAACAACAACAACAGGATTACAATTTAATCCAGGTTTCATTTTAAAAATTCAGTGCCACCCAGATAAAGTCACATTGAGCCATCTTCTATTGCTTGTATTGGGATTCACAATTGCCAGGCAAAATGCAGATAAAGAGTCCGATTTTCCTTCAGGCAATCCAGAAAGTACAGGAAGGGAATAACTTGCTATCTTTTAAAAGCTAAGAGGATGAAGGGAGAAACTTCAGTGCTTTGCATATATTTCCATTTACAGCACGCCATAAAGATTAAAAATACATTGTACACAAGTGCAGTATTTAATGTAGCACTTTAATTACATTCAAGTGTGTTGCTAAATAGTCTTGAGAAAACCTTAATGACCAGCTGTTCTCCCCTCATCCCATATGTCAGAAATGGTTTGAGAAATCGCATTCTGGGACAGTAAGGTTGTATAATTAGACAGTGTATAGATAACACTTCGAGTTCTCCCTCTTAAACTGTGCCCCCACCCTTTTCATGAACATATTGTGGTTGGGTGCCAGGTTGGCACAAAACAGTTATGCTTCGTGCCAAACAGCAACTGAGATATACAAACTCAGAGAGATGTTATGATTGTGCCATTATCTTTTTTTTTTTTTTAATGATTTCTCTTTCATCGTTAGGACTGGATCCCTTTTCTTTTAATGTTATGTAAGAGCCAATCTTCTGTGGCTGACAAACAAGCTGAGTAAAACAAGGACTATACATTTTTAATAGTCTTTTCATAATGCAGTGTGCCTAATCAGCAGGAGATGTTACTCTGGCTCAGCATCTCACCCAAGGTACATCATTCCAAAAGTAGTTTATATGTTTGGAAATAGAATACCACCAAGATTCTGGAATCTTAACGTGACAGGAATTCACTTTATCACCACAGTCATGGACACCACAGTTCAAGAAGTTCAAGAATATTGACAAGCTGCTGTTGCTCCTGCTCTACAGACTAGGGCCATTTCCGCACTAGCCTGTTATAGTGCTATTATTCCGCTTTCAACATCCTATGGAATCTTGGAATTTGCAGTTTAGGGAGGAGCCGACCCCCCAAACTGCAAACCCAGGATTCCATAGGATGTTGAAAGCGGAATAATAGCACTATAACAGGCTAGTGTGGAAATGGCCTAGGATACAACTAGTGGATTCAAATTACAAAGAAATGCATTCCATCTAAACATTAGGAAGAATTTTCTGATGGTAAGAGGCAGTCAACAATGTAATAGCACTGGAGAAGAGAGGGCTCTCCTTTGGTTGGATGGCCATTTTGGGAGGGCTGGATGGCCATTTTGGGAGAGTGCTTCTCCTATGTATTCCCACATGGCAGGGGATAGACTGGATGCCCATTGTAGTTCCTCCCAACTCTATGATTCTATGATTATCAGACATCTGTATCAACTACAGAAGGACAAAGCTCCTGATGGGTTGCAGCAGATTGACTGGGAGAACTGTTTTCTCCAAATTTGGTAATGGCTCAGTTCATTGTCAATCCAATCCAAATTCAAACTCTACCCAGAGGTGAAACATTTCCAGAAGCCATGGTGTGAGAGAGGATGCTTTTTTTTTTAACTTCCTTGTTTTGTATGTTTGGAAAGCCAAAAAAACAAACAAAAACAAACCAGAAATTTGAGGGGGGGCATGAAATATATGTAAATATATGCAATGTCTAATTTTGTATGAAAATTAGATTATTTTGCTGCTTTGAAAATGTGAAAGGCATCATTTATGATATATTTTATTTTGGAATATAAAATTGCACTAGTTGCCATATTTCTGGCTTACTTATTTATTTAAATCTGGGTTTCTCAACCTATTGTGCAAGAATGGATGGGTTTCAGGGCAAATCTGTTAAAGGTGTATAAAAATTATGACATTTTTCTTCAATTTCTTTTCTGTTACTTTAAAAATGTGGGTGTTTTCTTGTGGAGGTGAGGAGAAGGAGTTCCCTAGCTTTATCAAATTGTCTGGGAGGTCTGTACCCTCAACCCTCGAAAATGAAAAACTTCTGGTTTAAATATTTCAGGCCATTGTTTAAAGTTAAAAAAAAATCTCCCAAGGTGGTTCACATATGTATGTGAAAGAAAGAGCCACTCTGCTTCTTTGCTACAAGAATGATATGTGGTGGCCAGAAAAACCAATGCCATCCTAGGCTGTATCAACTGGAGTATCGTGTCCAGATCAAGGGACGTGACAGTATCACTCTGTTATCCTTGGTCAGACTTCATCTCAAATACTGTGTCCGGTTTTGGCACTGAAATTCAAGAAGGATATTGGCAAACTAGAATGTGCCTAGAAGAGGACAACCAAGATGATGAAGGCTATAACAAGTCCTATAAGGAATGGCTTAGGAACTGTGTATATTTAGCTCTGAAAAAGACTTTCTCTTCCAGCTTTTTACAACTGAGGAGGCAATTCTTAATCAACATACCTCTGGAGCGTGTCTGTTGAAATCAGTAAGCCTATTCTTAGTTCTGTATTAGGAAGGCCGTAGTCATACTGTTATCACATCTGTCAGTTCATATGAGGGAGGCAGCAGAAGGAAGAGGAAAAGAAGGAAGAACTCTAAATATGATTTTCAAAATTAGTTTTCTTCTTCATAGGACATTTCTGCACACGGCGAGGGAATCGCTCCCTGCCACTACTCACCAGATCTTCTTTGGGTCTGGTCCGGTCCAGGGTGAGTAGAAGCAGTGCGTCATCACAGATCCGCACTGCTCCGGCGTCCAAAATGGCGGCTTCCAGTTGGTTGTGGATCATGACCAACTGCTGAAGCTCGCCAGCCTAAAGCCCGCCCTCCGCAGATCGTAGGCTCGCATTGATGCGAGCCTGCAAATCTGCATTGGAGAGCAGGCACGCAATGGCATGCGCCAGCATTTTGAAAAACCTGAAAAATCAGGTTTTTCAAAAACACGTTGGAGGACCACTTGGGGTTGCTCTGGAGTGGACTAAAGTGCAGATCTACGCTAATCAGTCTGGACCCAGTCCGCTCCAAGGTGCAGACGTCCTCCATGGAGGACGCACTGCACCTTTTTTTTAACCCGTGCCATAGTAAATCATCTTGCAAACAAGTCCTGTGAGGAATGTCTTAGGGAATGAGGTATGTTTAACTTGGAGAAGAGAAGATGTAGAAGTGATATGATTACCCTCATTAAATATTTGGAGGGATGTTATGTAGAAGAGAAAACAAACTTGTTTTCTGCTGCTTTGGAGATCAGGGCCATTTCCATACTAGAGGCTATTAGCATGTTATACCATTGTAATGGTGGCATTGGCATTGACGTGATGCTGTTGGGTTAGGGATGCTCTTTTCCACACCCTTCCCCTTAAGCAGGTGGGTAGCAGTATTGTCACTTGTGTTCCTTCTGCATTACAGCATCCTTGGCCACTCCCATGCCCTGCCTTCATCCTGCCCCACCACCCCTGATTAGGCGGTGATTTTTTTGTTTTGTGTTTTTTGGAACCTGTACTAACATAGCGATGTTATAACAGCATGACATGTCAGTACACTATTACACTTTTGCCCTATACCGTTTAAAAATGTATTTTAAAAAAATGAAAAGTTTTGACTCAAAGGAGACATTTAAAAGAGGGAGAGGTGATAGAAAGTTACCACACCATCAGAGTCGCTGAGGGAGAGATGAGCTGGGCATGCCCACACAGCCCACCCAACGCGCGATCCAAATGGCAAGAAAAGAGATTCCGCTTAACATTAGGAAGAACTTTCTGATGACAACAACTGTTTTAAGAGTGGAATAGATTGTTTCAAAAGGTGGTGGACTCACCTTCATTGAAGGTCTTTACACAAAACTCAGATGGTCATCTCTCAGGAGTCATTTGTATATGACTGCATGGCAAGGAGGGTTTTTTTAGGAATGGATGGTACTTATAATCCCTTTCATCTCTATAATTCTGTGATTCCACAACACCCTAAGGTACTTAAGCCTTTGCATTGGCTGCTTCTAAGCTATGGACCACCCTACTGAGGAAGTTGCTTTGTCTCTGTTATCCTTCTGTCATCATGGAAACAACAGAAAGGTCTGGGGCAGATAAACTGGCCTGCTGTTGAGGGGAATCTGAGGTGCTTTCTGCACCCTACCCTCTTCCACTGTCCTCCTGTGGGGATCCTAGAAGCAGCTCTGCTGGGAGAGGATCATGACAAGAGTGCTACCCTCTACTCTGGCTGCCTCTTTGATGAAGGAAGCACGATGGCCCTGCCTCTTCCTTCCAGGTACTTTCTCAGCCAGGTACACAGCCAGGTACTTTCTCAGACTGCGCTGGAGTAGGAAGCAGAGACATTGTGCTTCCAGTCCCTCCGCAGACCAGATAAGTCTGTGATGGTGGTGCTATTGCAGGTCATTGATGGGGAAAACCTGTCAATGATTTACTCCATGATTGCGCTATCTGGGGATGGGAAAAAGATGGGCCTGCAATGACATCATGTGCAACCATCATCATGGTCCTGTCCTTCTGCCATCCTCATGGCAGGATGACAATGTCCTGCAGAAAGGGCTTCATTGATTCAGTGCTGGCTGTCTTTTATTGCTATATTTTAAATTGCTCTTTTAATTTATTTGTTTTACATTATTTTTTTATCTGTATTTTATTAGTAGTTAACTACTTTCAGTAGCTTTTTGTGTTGGGAAGTTGGTATAATTTTTTTTAAAAGAAAATATAGGCCCACATATCATTTTTGTTGTTCATTATCATTTTGTTGTGGTGTGCCCTCAAGTTATTTCTGACTTCCAGTAACTCTGAGGCCATTTCCACACTAGACGGTTATAGTGCTATTATTCCACTTTCAACATCCTACAGAATCTTGGGGTTTGCAGTTTCGGGAGGGGCCAGCCGGCCCCTACCGAAACTGCAAACCCCAGGATTCCATAGGATGTTGAAAGTGAAATAATAGCGCTATAGTGCAGAAATGGCCTGAGTCAAATCTATCATGGGGTTTTCTTGGCAAGATTGGTTCAGAAGGAGTTTGCCTTTCTTTTCCTCTGAGGCTGAGAGAAAGTGATTTTCCCATGGTCACCTAGCAAGTTCCAGTGGCTGAGCAGGGATTTGAATCCTGGTCTCCAGAGTCATAGGCCAACACTACACAATCCTGGCTCTCCAACATGTCATCTTAAGCATCTAAGAAATGGAAGAAACGACTTGTAATTTGAAACCACACTTTTTGTCGTAAACCAAAGTGTATTACTTTACATGTAGTCAATATTATGGACTACCAGTTAGGGTTTCCAGATCTCCAGATCTGGCCCTCAGTCCCAGGGCCTGGATTTTTTACTCTGGTACTCAGAATGAGAGGGAAATTTTTTTAAAAAAAATTATTTTATTTTGACAAGCAAAATTATATATTACACAAAATCACACAAAATCATACACAGTTATAGCATCTAATACATAGAAGCAGTTGATCCCTTACGTCCTATGCATTTTAAGGAGAAAGAAGCAACATGTAATCCAATATCTTTTCTTAACAGTATTTGTGTTTTCATAACATAAATATTTTATTCTTTCAAAGCAGTAACTGATAATTCCTTCCATTTTCTCTCTAAATAGTTACTCAAGCAGTGCCAGTCATTCCTGAATCTAACAATTTATTTTTAATAACGTTGTCAATGTATCAATTTGCATCAAATCCTAAATCTCTAGTAACCAGTTGCCAGTTTCAGGCACTTCTTTTTTCCAGTTCCTAGGATACATTGACCTTGCCTTCGTCGTCATATAAAGCAAGATTTTATTGTGTTGTTTTCTGACATATTCCTCAAAAGTTATCAATCATATTTAAGAAGTAAATTTCTGGGGAAGCTTTTTTTATAATTTTGGTAATTCTATATGATTTTTTTCCAATAAATTTTTGCTTTGTTACATTGCCACCAGCAATGGAAAAATGTCCCCCTTTCTATTTTGCACTTCCAGCATTTTTTGTTATCTCCTTTGTATACCTTTGCCAATTTCATTGGAGTCAAGTGGCATCGGTAAAACATTTTATAATAATTTTCCCTAAGTAATTGGCAGCTCATAAAATCCAAATTTTTTTCCATGTTTGCGCCCAATTACCTAATTATATTGGGTGTCCGATATTTTGTGCCCACTTGACAATAGAATTTTTAACTATTTCTTGTTCTGTATCCCATTTTAATAAAAGTTTATACATTTTTGCAGTAATATGTCTATTTCCTGATTCTAGAATATGATCAAATTCTGTATGTTGGCTATTTATCATCGCATCATTGCTATCCTGTTTTAATATTGAAAGAAGCTGCCAAAACTGAAACCAAGAGCACTCTATCCCTTCTGCCAATAGTTCTTCCCGGTCTTTAAAAATGGGTCTATTATCTTGAAATTTAAGAAGCTCTTTATAGAATTTTTGAGACACGTGGATCTCATCACTAAAACAAAGCTTCTTGAGGGGAAATCGATAAAGGCAATTTCAGACATAATCATTACTTACATTTTGTCCATATAGTAAATAAGGATTTTCTCAAAGGGTGTTCAAGAAATTCCTTTTCAGGTTGTCTCTTCATATACCATAAGTAAGAATGCCGTCCTTGATTCAGGTCTGCTCCTTATATGAGCAGTATTTTTTTATTCTCTAACCTTAACCAGTCTAGTGGCAAGACTTCTCCCCTCACCACATTCCTGCATGGAAATATGTTCATAGATTAGTATACACTTTCCCTAAGATATGCATCTTAATGCCTTTTTTTCTTCATGGCATATTTTTATATATTTGCCCCACTGACTATGAGGTGACTGTATGTACTCTTCCAATCTTTTTGCTTTTAGTCATGTTTACTTGTATATAATTTGAAACAAGCAAAATATCAGGTGCTTGTGGCAGCAACCTCATGACTGGGAAGCCAAAATATATGTGAGAGCTTTTGTTAATAGTCTCAGAGGCCATGAGGTTTATAAAATAAAAATAAAATAAAATCAGTTAATGTGAATTTCTTTTCCCTCCCTCCCTATTATCCTTCATTATAATCATATAATCTCTATATTGCTTTGTTAATTAATTTCTGGGATGGTCAAATAAGCTTAATACATAAAGATGAGTGTTCCCTGAAGCAGTGTAGCAGTTTCGCAAAGCTAAATGGAATCATGTTTTCATATAAAGTATGAATGGGATAGTCTACTGGAAGCCTGGAGCCGAACTCATACCCAAAGAGGATTCACAGAAATCCTCAAGCTTCAAGCAGACATGTTTTAGATTCTTCAGAAGGTACTGATTGTCAGGTTGAAGGACGAGAAGTGCATAGTGCAGTCCAAGGTGGGTATAGTTTAGGAATGCAATTCTTCACTAACTATGTTCTCCAAGGAAGCAATGCATAATTTTAGACATTTTCTTCCCACTGTAAGAAAGTCTTCAAAAGCTGCACAGAATTTGCACAAATAAAGCAGCATTTTCTGTACAAATTTTGTTCAGAATAAGTCAAAAACCATCAAGATTCTCATATGTTCAAGACTCTCTATTTCATGATTTCCTGGCACTTCTGAAACATGCTTTTTGACCATTTTTAGATATTTTTGAATATTCTTTCTATCCCTAGTACATGACATTGTCAAAGACCAATGGAACAGAGACAGAGATGTGGTCCAAGATATGGAAAAGGTCCAGTTAGGACCTATTTTTGTTGTTGTTGCACCTTACTTGAGCAAAGGCCAAGCCCTTTTTGGAAATGTAATACTGCTAATGCTTCCATAACTCATGTGTTTTGGAGTTGTCCTATAGTAACTATATTTTAGGAGAAAGTAATCACATGAGTAAATTAGGTTTGGAAATGGCCAATGGGAGTGTATTTTTTTACACTCTTTTGACTGCTAGTACGATAATTTTTTATCCACCTGTGATTCAATGGATAGAAGGTCTAACAACACCTGCAACATTTGAAAGACTGATATACAGACTAAATTTACTTATATGTGAACATTTGGTCAACTGTTTGCAACTAATGTGGTTATTTTTCCTCCTTTCACATTTTATTTTCCTGCTTTTGTTATACTGAGACCCCTTTTGAAAGTAAATTTTTTAAAAATAAAATTAATAAAAAATATGTAAGAGGGACTTTGAAGATCTGACAAGTTGATTTATGGGCCTAGCTGCTATTTAGTCCTGTGGTTTTTATTGTTTTATGTATTCTGTTGGTTTTCAAGTGGATTTTAAATTGCTTTTGGTGTTCTAATTGGTTCTAATTTGATTTTCTATTAGCCACACTTTGGCTTTTTCCACCGGAGCCTTCCATCCCGGCATGGGGATGGGAGAGGAGCAGGACTGAGACCATGCTTCTGCATGATATCATCATGGTCTCATTCTTCTCCTGTCACCAGGTGGCGTGATCACAGATTCAATCATTGATAGGTTTTCCCCATCAAAGACCTGTGATCGCACGACCATCCTGCCCTTACTTGGCCTGTGGAAGCACCAGAAGCATAATGGAGGCACTTCCTGCCCCAGCACAGCCTGCAAAAGTGCCCGGCTGCACTGCAGAAGGAAGAGGCATTTCCATCATGCTTCTTTCAGCAGGGGTGCAGAGGACAGCATTCACATCCACACTCTCATCCCGGCAATGCCACTGCCAGGACAATGCTGGGATGACGCCAGAGATAGTGAGGTGTGGAAAGGGCCTTTTGTACAGGCAGGCTGATGTAGGAGAATGTGACCCTTAAGATAATAGCATTCTGAGCTATTTCAGACCTTAAGTTAAAACCTTTACTTTCAGTTCTGCCTGGACATGGACTAAGGTTCAGTTCAGTTGCTGTAAATTTCTTCTTTTCATAGAGCAATCTAGGGACTACCTAGAACTTATTGCAGTTCGTTCTTTCTTTCTTTCTTTCTTTCTTTCCTTCTTTCCTTCTTTCTTTCTTTTTCTTTCTTTCTTTCTTTCTTTCTTTCTTTCTTTCTTTCTTTCTGTCTTTCTGTCTTTCTGTCTTTCTTTCCTTCCTTCTTTCTTTCTTTTTTTTTTTTTTTTTGCATTCAGGGATTGCTTTTTCAACCAAGATCTCACAACTGACTCCTCTAGGCAAGTTGGAACTCTGCCTTGTTGTTAGGAGACATTGAGTACCCCTGAACCGACTCAGCCAGTTACCCTCTGGCCTGTTTAATAAACCAGGAAGGGCAAGGACCTATCACACATGTGGTGACTCTGATTTCTCCAGGGATCATGCCCACATCCTCAGGTACTATTTTTCACGTTTCCTCAACAGGACAAAGCCATTTCAGGGCTAATCTCAGACTCAAATGAATTCCACCCCTGGCATGCTGATTTTAATCCAGAAGAGACCAGAAGTCTAGTATTTTTGAAAGATTTGAGGTGATTTTTCACATTTTGGAGAGTTTGATAGGTTGAAGGCAAAGAGATAAAGATAAACTGCCCTATTTATCAGCAATATTAAAAAGGATGGTGACCCAAAGGCTTTGGTGGGATGCAGGGAACTTGGGGATCACATGCAGTTCATAAGCTACATTTTGCCTTCCCTGATTTAGATAATCTGTGTCGTCCAAGAATTTCCGAAACTGGATGGTACTCATTTTCTTGAGCACTTCACTTTGGTCCCTTGTTGACTGTCTGGAGGTGGTGGGGGGTTCTCAAGAACAGAGAAGATAGCTGATCTGTAAGAAGAGCTAGCCTTATGTGTATGTGCCACATTGACTTACCCAAAGTGTGTATGTACATACAAGTGACCAGACAACAGAGATTTACAACAGCACTCCACCCCTCCATCAGCCTGAATTTCCAATGACTTATGCAGATGTAAGCAATGATAGCTGTAATCATGTTTTAAATCTTACTTGGTATCCTTAGTTATAATGTCCCTCAATTAATATTCAGAATAATGGAAGCGATGTGCCCCTTTGAAAAAGACTTGAATGCTGGCCAAAGCTTTGGGAAAACTGATTCTCAAGAGGATTAATCAGCATTTAAAACTTGCATTAATAAAAATCTGATCTTCTACTGTGTGGCATACATAATGCTTTTCATTTTTTAAAGCATTTTATTTTAATAACGGGCTATCCTTTGTCCTGCTGTTTAATGGGATTTTAAAATCTAACTCCTTCAAATCAATCCTGCTTTGACCTGTGGACATTCTTTCACTTCATATCAAATATTAAAGAAAAACCCGATTTTCCTTACAAAGGATAAGCAATGTATGTAGTATGGAAGCACAAGCTAAGCGATAAGAGAGGCCTGCAGCTTCTATCAGAATTTGGACGTGGGCATTTAGAGATGATGGAAATAGCTCTAAATAGTTAATAGATTAAAAAAAAAAAGCAAGCATATTTCTTATTGTATATCTGCACTGCCAAATTGGCTGGCCATCTCCAGGATAATTGTTCTATAAGGCTTATGGTTTGTTTTCTTTATTAATCTTAGTTAAAGCTAGATGTTTTTCCACATAAAGTTTAAACTTTATTTAGAAAACAATCTTTTTTGACAACTAGTACATGAACCCTTTAAGCAAGAGTCTGTCCACACTGACTTGGGACAAAGCCTTGCTGAACTCAGTGGGACTTATTTCTGAGTAAATAGAGATAGGCTCATTCTCTGCTTTTTCTGCATATTTGTGTTAAATGGAATAATAACAACAACAGAAATTCTACTTACATATATGTTTTAAACCCTACAGCAATGTTTACTTTCTAACAGCTTTCCTGAGAAGAGAAAAAGAGCCCAGTTGATATCTATGCAAAGCTCAGAACTTCAATTCTGAAATATTTTCTACCCCTAATCTCTCTTTTTTTTTTAAGCGGGGGGCACGGGGACAACTGTTTGTGCCATAACTATACACCAGCTGGTTTTCTTCATTACAGACCCAATTTGATGCTTCACTTCATCATAAAAGCATAAGGATTCCTAAACCATGCCAAAGGTTCATGTATAAGATTTTGGTTGTTTTTTTCTTTCTGTTGCTCTTTTGTTTGGTTCTTCTGATCAAACCTTGCTGTGCCTCATTAAAAAAGCAGCTGAGAATGAAAAACAAACCTTTCATATCTGCAAGGATATTGAAAAAGAACAGAATGCTGTGTACGAAAAGCTGTTGTTTTATTCTTTCATTTTCTCAGGTGGACACACAGTCAGTGCAATATATTGAACAGAGTGCTGAATTAAGATTCAAAGAGAGTCAGGTTCAAATCCCCAGAGTTACAAAGAGTGACCTTGGACCAGTCACTCTCTATCAAGTTAACCTAGCTCACGAGGTTGTTGTTAAGATAAAACATAGCAAAGAATCATGTAGGCCGCTTTGAGCTCCTTGCAGGAAATGTGAGCTATAAATGTGATAACAAGAAAACTAGTCAACTAGCATGTTGAACTAGGACTCTGGGGGACCAGGGTTTGAATCCTTGTGTAGCCACGGAAAAACACTGGGTGACCTTGAGCAAGCTACACTCTCTTAGCCTCCGAGGAAGGCAGTGACAGATGGATAGACTCAATCAAGGAGGACATCCCCTGAATCTGCAAGACCTGACCAAGGTAGTTGTGGACAGGGTGACCTGGAGATCTCTCATCCATATCCACATCTATTGAATCCACATCCGCAATACATCCATCAAAGTCAACCTGGCAGCACTTAACAGCAGAAACAACTTTCAGAATCCCTGAGCCAACATGGCCACCATAGTGGCTTCTTGGAATTATAGATCCAAAAAAGAAAAATAGCTTTCCCAAGTTCTGATCATTTGGAGTATATATTGTTTTTATATAGGAAGAGAAAGAATTGTACAAGTGTTTGGTCCCAGACCTGATACGTTTGATGAACATACAAAAAGGTCACACAGCTTTCTACTTGGAATGTTTGAGAAATTAACTCCATCGAGTTTTGAAAATTCATTTGTGCCAGATTCTGCAACTCCCAGACTAAATACAGAATTTGACATAATTTGTGGTCATAACTTTCTAAGTTTGTGATAGTTCATTTGAAAAAAAAACAAATGTGTTTGATTATATGCCTATATTTGAAAGTTGTACAAAATACATTGCACATAAACACACTTTTGTCATTGAAGCCATATATCTATTAAAGTACCCATTGAAAGAATCACAAAAAAAAGTAAATGCAGCTTTCCCTCCATTTTTAAAAAAAGATGAACAAAATGGGCCTGTCTATCCGTTTGCTGCAAAATTTATACTCTCCCACTTCCAGTTTAAAACCTATTTCAGATATAAAATCTTAGCTGCAACTATTGGAACTTAGCAGAACCAGTTCTGTGCTGGAGCTTCTGATAGCTAAGGATAGGTTTAGGAATGTTTTAAGCTGCTACACATATACATACTTGGGTCACTTGCACATAAAATGGTGTAATCAGAAGCAGAAACCTACAGCCTACAAGGGAATCTTAGGTTTGTAAAAGTAAACAAACAAACAAACAAAATGAATAAAATCCAAAACCTGTGGGAACACCCATCCTTCCAAAAAGCAAACAAAGCAAAAAAAGTAAAATCCAACAAACAAAAAACCAAGAACAAAATAACACCCAGGTTAGTCAACGCTGAATATGTTCAGCTGCCACTGAGTACTGATTGTCACTTGTGAGGATAATGGAAAACTGAAGTGGAGGAAAAGAAATGGAGTATTCTGGAAGAGGGCATGAATGACTAGCTGTCACTAGGAGGTATGGATACAGGTACGGATACTTATTTTATGCCTCACTTGTCTCCAATGGATCAGAACCATTGTAAATTTATATCCTCTCGATAGTAGTCACTTAATAAGATATAATTCATCTTCAGGTTTTTTAAAAATAATAATAATAGTAGAACATTAACAGATGAACAATATACAACAATAACCATAACTGAGCATCAAATCTGACAAGAACCTATTGGAGTTGTTTGATCAGCTTTAATTAAATGCGTCTCTCAAAACCTATCCATTTGAGATGGGATGTTCCAGTGTCTTAGACCCTTTGCTGAAAAGGAAATAAACATCTTTGGATCCAGCATCCAAAAGTAAATCATTATTTTTTGAAATCTGCTATAAAGGAGTAACATCAGTTATCAAACAAACAGATTAAAATAATTATTTGGATTTATTGTCAATATTCAAAGGAGAGAGAACTAGCATGTTGTAGTGGTTTGAGTGTTGGAGATCATGGTTCATGTCCTTGCTCTGCCATGGAAACCCACAGGGTGATCTTGGGTTAGTAACATTCTTCAGCCACAGAGAAAAGCAATGGCAAACCACCTATGAAGAAATATTGCCAGGAAAATCCAGCAATAGGTTCACCTTAGGATCATCGTAAGTCATAAACAACTTGAGGGCACAAAACAACAACAACAACAACTTCAAAGTAAATAGTTCACCTTCATTTGAGCTGGAGGTCTGTGCCTTTCAAATACAGTCATTCTTCCACATTCACTAGCATTAGGGGCACAGGGCCCCCTTGAAAGTGGAAAAACCGTGAATAACTCTAGGCCCTCCCAAACCATATTCAACACACAAAAAAGTATGATCACCATATTCAACCCACTGTGGATTCCTTTGAGGCCTCAGGGTTCCTTCACAAGGCAGAAGTGAGTGGGTGGCGGGGCTTACTGCCACCTCCACTGCTGCCCCACACCATTTTTATAGGGACTTACAAACCTCGTTTGCAATTTCTCAGTCTCATAAGGCTTTCTGTCCCTATTGAAAATGGCATAGGGAAATAACAGTTGTGACAGCAAATAATCTATGAATAATCAGATCCATAAAAGTGAAACCCACAAATGTGGAGAGCAGACTGTATAATTCTTGCCTCCCCCTCATTCTATATCCTTGTGCTGTCCTATACTGGGAGAAAGATGGGAGACTAGTCTGCAGAAGAGAAGGTTAAGAGGGGACATGATAGCCATATTTAAATATTTGAAGAGATGTCATGTTGAGGAGGGAGCGGGTTTGTTTTCCAGTGCTCCAGAGACTAGGATAAGGAGCAATGGATTCAAGCTGCAAGAAAGGAGATTCCACCTGAGCCTCAGGAAGAACTTCCTGAAGGTCAGAGCTGTCCGGCAGTGGAACATGCTGCCTTGGAGTGCGGTGGAGTCTTTGGCCCTTTTCCCATGTGACTTTGAACCCAAAATGGCCACAGGAGCGACACAGAATCACGAGGACGGTTCTGCATGACATTCTTGCGATCATGCAGCACTCCCATAGCAATCCCACAGCAATCATAGATTATATCATTTTTGGTTCTTTGTTGAAAATGACCTGCAATTGCACATTCCTCCCGTGTCCCTCCCATACTTACCTGGCATGCAGAACCTCAGGAAGCGCGATGGCCATGCTTCCTTCCCCAGCACAGCCTGGGAAAGTACCGAGCTGTGCTGCGGAAGGAAGGAGTGGAGCTATCATGCTTCCTTCCGTCCAGCATGGAGCTGGTGCAGAGGGAAGCACGCGTCGATTTCCTCTCACAATGGGCTTTTCACACAATCCCCATGCAATGGCACCATGAACAAGGTAAGGTGGGGAAAAGGCATTCTTCTTCGGAGGTTCTTAAGCAGAGGCTGGATGACCATCTGTTGAGAGTGCTTTGACGTGTGTTCCTGCATGGTCTGGATGGCCCCTATGGTCTCTTCCAACTCTATGATTCTATAATTTTAAATAAATGAACAAATGAATATATTGTAAGATCCTATGAACAGAGATTGTCTGACAGAAAACATCTGTACAGTACAAACGCTAAGTCAATGTTGAATTGCAATACTAGCTGCAGCAGGATAAGAGAAGTAGTAATAGAGGAGGAGGAGTGGAGGGGCAGTGCATGTTGTCATGAGATCTATAATGATAATGCACTTTGGGAAAGGATTCCCCCCGCCCCTTCTCTCTTTATTTCTTGCCAGTCTTCTGTGAGAATTCCACCCTAAGCGCCCACCCATCCTCTCCTATTTTCTAGTTTTCTTTGTTCTGGAGCTTTGGAAAGAACATATTCACCCTGTAATGGTTAATTAAAGAAAACTAACACAAATAATCACTTTCTGGTACTTGAAAATATTCTAATTTTTTAATGGAGAAAATGCATTCTTAAATTAAAAATGCATAATAAGTCATACCAATAATAAGAATAAAGTGGGATTCAGGGCAGATGAATGTAGGTTTGTAAGTAAAATGCATTTGCTGGATATAAAAGCAGCCTTCAATGTCTAAGATTCGGGCCGGGGGAAAAAAAGCAAGCCCCATAATGCTCATAAATTGTCCATAATTGTATGGATTTTAAATATAAAAGTTGGCAGTGACAAAAGCTAAAAAGCCATTAGGAGAGATACAATTGTGCGATGCATCAGGAGGAGTAACTCATAATCTTGGGGAGGAGGAGGGAATCAAATAAGAGTTTTCTAAAAATTTTGATAACTACACTTGAGTCATGTCTCAATGTTTACTACAATGATGGCATTGTTCACAAATGACATGGCCTAATGCATAGATGAATTCTTTTTGAAAAGAGCTCCTAATTAACATGAATAGTCTTCTCCTCTGAAGGTCGCTTATTGCAAAGTTCATTTTTTCCAACCGAGCATTGCTAAAGTAGTCACCCTCGGTAACAGCCATTAGATTAAGAGACTTAGGTCTGTTCTCAGCCTGACATTAGGTCACGGTTTTCAAAGGAAATCTCTCTTCCGTACCAAAAAGCCCTTAAAAATAATACTGGAAGACAATGAGAGCCGATGTAATTACATTGTAAATATTTCTCTGTTTGTTGCATTAATGAATTCCATTATCTTTATAAATATAAAACAAAAAGAGAGAATCACTTGAGCATTTACTTGCTATGAATTTTATTTCTTTTCCCCATCGCCCCTAAAAACTCTGACTTACTTCTGTCTGAAATGGGCGTCTCCACCTTTTTAAAATGGCCACCTATATTAATGAACAAGGCATTATATTCTCTGTAGCTGAGCACTAGGTACTTTAAAGCTAGTTTAACTATAATTGCTTCTTCTTGTTCTTGTGTACCTTCAAGTTGTTTCTGACTTCTGGTGACCCTAAGACATACTTACTCTGGGGGTTTCTTGGCAAGGTTTGTTCAGAGGGGTTTGCCACTGCCTTCCTTTGAGGCTGAGAGATTATGACTTGCCCAGTGTCACCCACTGTATTCCCATGGCTGAGCAGGGATTCAAATGTGATCTCCCAGAGTCCTAGTTCAACACTGAAATGACTGCATCATATGGGCTCTCTTATATTTGCTAACTACTACTTAAAAGTAGTTCTACTGGGTAAGTAGATTTTAGTAAGAGTAATTGAAATAATTATTGTAGTTTCAATTATTTTTTTAACTAACTTCATTCACTCCTCAAGCCAACATTAGAGTTAGAAATTAAGACATTTTCAAAGCAGTTAAATATACCAAATATTTTACTCAGTGGTACAGCTTGGAGTGTGTGAAGGAGGAGCGGGGATGGGGTGGGCAGAGGCATGGAGGCAGGGCTACTTCACATGAGGGTGGGACTACATCATGTGGGGCGGGGCTACATCAAGCATGGTGGGGCTATGGTGCATGAGGGAGGACAGGCAAGGAGTGCTAGCGCCCCTAAAAAATTGCCACCGGGGGTACCCTACCCTCATTGCCCCCCCATCCCTATGTGACTGACTTTACTGGAAATCAGGAATATTAGACAGGTTAATCATTAAACAAAGGAACTAGCTCAAGCTTAATGCAACCCAAGATCTGTTTCTGCCAATAAACACGTTGATGTTGCTATTATTATGTGTCTTCAGGTCAACTTTGATTTAGTGAGAGAAAGTTTGCCATTGTTTTGATGTATGGGTTAAACAGTCAGACTTGCCCAAAGTCACCCAGTGAGTTTTCATGTCTGAGTGAAGATTTGATCCTTGGTTTCCCATAGTCCAGTCCTTAAATCACTACACCACATTGACTGTTCCACATCAAGCATGACTTCACCTAATTCAGCCTGTGTAGCATTTCCCTCATTCCACACTCAAGGCAACAACAAACGAAAGAATAGGAGGCATTAAGGAAGTCTTTTTTATGTGTTGAAAGGCTATAGATAATCAGTGTACCAATTCATCACTAACAGAAGACAAAAGGAGATGATTTTTGATGTTTTACCTTTGCAAGCTATTCACCCTTTGCATTCAACCACAAAGTTAGGAGGCTGCATCCAGATCCAGGCCAGCAAGATTATAACTGAGTGAGAAGTTCTACAACAGATATAACCACAAGCTCAAAGCTCTCTTCTGTGTATCTACACTACACAAGTATACCTCTTTAATACCACTCTGTGCACTAGTGCACTACATATCTCTAGCAGACTATTTACAGTACCTCACCAAACGACAAGTCTCAGCATTCCACGGGATGCAGCCATGGGAGTTAAAGTGATATTGAACGATTATAATTGCTGTATTTCACACTGCACAGTTGTAGCAGTTTCATTCTACTTTAGTTGTCCCAGCAGGATCCTGGGATCTGTAGTTTCACAAGGTATTTAGAATTCTCTGTCAGAGTGCTCTAGTGCCTGACCCAAGACTCCAAATCCCAAGACTCCACAGAAATGGTAGCTAAAGTGAAACCAAAGTCTGGCATCTCATTAGTTAAAGTAGTCCAATTCAATCATTTCATGGTTAGTCAACAGATAAATCTCATAGATAAAATGGGCACAATTTAGTTGGGACCAAAAAAGAAATTAGTCTGAGGTGTTACAATTGTGTGAAGAGACTTATGCAGTGTATATACCCTCTAGCATCCATTACAGAAGTTCTTCCTGGCTTCCTAAACCAGAATGAGACTGGAAATAGAAGCAGGAGAAGAACCGTAGGTTGGTGATAGAACACATGATTTCTATGGATAAGGTCCCAAGTCAAAAGATGGCGGATGATGGCAAAGATGTCTGCTGAGAATTGTCATCATGCAGGGTAGAAAGCAGGGGGGGTGGGGGGATGGACAAACAGTCTGACCTGGTATCAGTGCTCAAGAAGTTCCTTTTGAGAATTGTAGTCAGGATGAAGGTTGGATGGAATGTCTGAACATTGGGCCTGGCTGATCCCATGATGCTCAGGCAAGGAAGGGGTAAATCAAACTCTTATTATTATTCTGTTTGCCAGAAGTTTCCTCTTTGGCTAGGATGAATGAGAGAGCATGTTGGAAATGCTCCATTCCTTTGCCGAGTTGTCTTTGAGCTTTCAGTTGGAGCTGCAAGAGGAGAGCCTGAGTGCCTTGGAGATTTAGTATTTCATGGCTTGCTCGGCTGTCATAGCATTTTACATTTTTATTTGTTGCAACGTGCCCGATGATTATCTTTAAGAAGGGAGGGGTTGAGGAGGCGATGCACCAGGTCCCTAGATGCCCTTGTGAGGAGCAGATGTCTGAGCCAGTTGTACCACTAAAGCCCTCTTAGATTTATGTCATTTCTCACCTTTTGTACATTTCTAAATTATGACTATTTAGCACACATTGAACCTTTCTCACTTCCCAGCTGAACTTATTAAGACGGTTTAGGATGTACTAAGGTTGAAGCCGAGGAAACTTGCAGATTTATAGGACACAGAGACGGATTCATAATCTGTATTGATGCCATCATCCCTAACCATGTGACAACCAAAGCAGATAAGCCTACGACTGAACTGAAAAGATTTCTTAAAGCTGGTAATCAATATTGAGCAGCTCAGTCTGTTCAGCTATCAAATTCAGAGAAGAGCAGGGGGAGGGAGGGAAGAGGGGAACTTGCAGAGGTGGATGATAAGATTTCTGCTTGTTGTGTGTGTGTGTGTAGGAACAGAAGAAAACATAGCACCTTGTGTATACAATCCCATATTAAAAAGTCAGAATAGGTCTTAACTGGAATCAGTTACAACAGAGTGCCTTCCCTTTATTTTCAAAAAGGTCAGCTGGAACCTGTGAATCCATAATAAAAGCAATCATATTTCTGAGAATGTAAAGAATACATTTTAAGATCGTAGCAGACCTCTTGGGGGTCAGACCAAACATCCAGTCAGTCCACAAACAAAAGAGCTGTCCACGGTCAGACAAAAAGATTATTTATTCTGACATTCTGATCCCACAGTGCAAATCAGAAATCATTGGGAAGGAGGACATAAGCATATTAGTACTGGAATTTGGAAGAGTCTGGGGGATGGGGTAGAGTAGGAAGAGTAACAACTACCAGCATGCATTGGCCTTGCTGGTTGGGGATTCTAGGAGTTATAGTTTTTTTATTACCCCTCCTCCCCCAAAAACCCTCCCAAGTTCTGAAAACAGTCCTCTGCATGTGTCATCTAGCAAGTGGTACTCTTCAAATTGTTGAGAATTTCATTTCTTTCTACCTTTTCTCCCCTGACAGATGCCTCAATTTTAGCTGCCTCCATTTAATTTTGTCAGTATAAATAGTTAAGAACTTTGTTCAGTTAGTTTTTGATAAGGACTCACCAAATTCACATTTCTTCAAGAAATTCAGTGAAATTAATTTTTAAAAAATTAAATACAGGAGAAAGCGAAACTGGCAGATTCATCCATCCTTATTCAGAGGTATATTGCCCCAATAGTGGAGGTTAAATAAAATATATAGCAGGGCTATGCAACAGCTTTAGCCAAATCATGAATAATGAAGCAAATTCAGCTGATTTTTTATGAGGTCTGTTTCAGAACCATTTGGTACAATTTGGTACAGTCCAAAATGCTTCCAACCAGCCTGAAGATCTGGTTCATAAAATTAGTGAGGATGGAGAAAAACTTGGATACTTTATACCCAGTGTGTTCATATAAGGAAGCCACTAGGTGATGCAATGCAGAGGAGAAGAGGAGAAACTGGGCTTTTCTATGCAAATCTCGAGCAAGTTCTGTCATGCGGTCTGGGGAAAGAACTTCACCATCACTCAGCAGCCATAGTATTTATGTGCTGGGATTATATGAGATCATATAATGGCATCTCTTCATTCTATGGCCCTTTCTGCATGAGATGAGTGAATCACTCCGTGCCGTTACTTACCGGTTCTTCTTGGCTCAAAGCAATGCGGGCTGTCCCTTAAGCCCTTCCGCAGGGCTCCTCTCTTTGTTCCAGGGCGATGCAGAGCAGTGCAAGGTCTTTAGATCCACACTGGTGAGACTTACAAAATGGTGGTTTCCGGTTGTTTGTGGGTCCGGACCAACCGCTGAAGCTGGCCACGCCCACAGCCCGCCCTCCACTGATCACAGGCTCACATTGGTGCAAATCTGCGCATCTGCACAACTGAGCAGGAACGAAATGGGGTGCTCCAGAAAATTGAAAGACCGTTTTTTTCCAGTCTTCACTTAGCCTGCTGGAGGACCACTTGGGGGCGTTTTGGATCGGACTTAGGTGCGGAACTAAGGTAAATAGTCCGAACCTAGTCCGATCCAAGGTGAGACAACCTCCATGACAGAACGCCTTGGCCCGTCTTAACTTCCTCATGCAGAAAGGGACTATGTTAGTAGCAGCTCATAAGAAAGCTGTGGTGAGAGGTGGGCAGTTGTTTATTGCCATCTGAATGTGTGTGTGTGTGTTCACCTTCAAATTGCCTGTTGACTTATGTTTACTTCATGAATTTCACAGAGTTTCCTTAGGCACGAAATACTCAGAGGTAGTTTTGCCAGTTCTTTTCTCTGACATATAGCCTATAGTACCTGGTATTTTTTGGCAGTCTCCAAGTACTAACCAGAGCTGACCCCACTTAGCTTCCAAGATCAGACAAGATTTGGTGTCTTTAGGGTATTTAAGCTACTGCCATATGAATAGCCTAGATTAATCCTCTGTTTGCTTTTCTTGTTAATTTATCTGTTTAATGACTCCCTGTTTGCTTTAGATAGTGAAAATTATTCTGTACTGCTCTGCCTAAATTGCCCCTAGTAATAGTTTTACCAAAAGTAGTATTTGCAGCAGCAGCAGTTGTTATTAAATGGAAGCCAGGCAATCCGAGTCACTATAGCACAGCTTTTCTGAGACCTCTTTTTAGGTGGGAGCAGATTGCAGGATCACTATCTGCCTTCATTGTAAGCAGCAAATGAGCAGGGACACTACTGAAAAAAAAAAGGCACCAGCAAATGGTGAGATACTAAGAAATTTTCAGCACCACTAGTCTAAGCTGCAATTAAAACTAGTAGGAAGGACTGGTAATCTGGACACCCAGATCTTATGAATGCAGGGTCTGGACTGATTTGATATAAATTGGTCCAAAATCTGAATCACTGAAGCAGGGATGCTGTGCATAGCCCAATGTATACCCAGTATCAGTAGCAGCAATTGCTAGTAAGGCTGTGCAAGAGTCCACAATTTAGTTCCAGGTCTGACTTGACAATTCAGATTGTGGCTTGACTCAGTTCAAACAAATTTCAGGTAAGGAATAAAGTCTTGAGAGCTTGTCTAATAATGCTATCACTAAAACAATAATGAGACCAACACAGGGACTCTGGCCATTTCCACACTATACTGTTAGTTAGTTAGTTAAAAGTTTATTGATTAGTCAACTGACCATATCAAACAATTAACAGCAAACATGATAAAATTACATAAAATGTAAAAAAGCACAATACATAGAATACAATGCATAAAATGTCATAGGATAAGTTAGACAAGATCAAATGATATATATTATTAATTAAATTAATAGTAGTAAGTTATTATCTTATAATAGACTGAAAAGTAATAAAATACAGAACCAGCATATGTTTAGATGAGTTCATCACCTTTACATGCAACCCCAATATGCTCAATAAAACGTCTTCTCAGTTGAAGAGCCCTACCTATGAATTTAGCAGTCCTGGTTACAACGTAGGTATTTGCACCTTGAAGGAAGTGGGCTAACTGTTTGTTACAGTCCCAGTGTGTAATTCTGTTGAGTATTGTCTGTAGGTACTGGGCCCTTACTGTGTCATATAGTTTGCAGCTGAATAGGACACACTCCACTATACTATTGTAGTGCTATTATTCCACTTTCAATTTCCTATGGAATTCTGAGGTTTGCAGTTTAGGGAGGGGCATTTAGAATTCTTGACCAGAAAGCTCTTTGGCCACAGTAAACTACAAACCCCAGAATTCCAAAGGATGTTGAAAGTATAATAATAGCACTATAACAAAAATGGCTTCTGTGAAATAAGCCACAGACATAGAGTAGGAAAGATAGTCCTGGAATGAGTAAGGATGTGAAAAAAGAACTGAAGCTGGTACCTGTAGAAGGAAGGAATTGAAAATACCTTAAAAATAAAACCACTGCCAAGTTTCAACAGAGTTCTTTCAAAACTGGTTGAAATGGAATTAGCTTGAACCAGCAAAAGAGGCAAAAGAACTCCTCCCACAAGTACCATAATAGCAGAGTGCAGCTGAGATTTCTGTCCTACACCGGAAGCTTGGAAAAATCAGTGAGCAAAATCCAGGTCCTATCTTTTTCCATCACTCTGGCATTTTTCTTTTTCTTTTTCTTTTTTCTTTTGTAGCATTGTTTTGCAACATTTGGGAGAAATGTCATCTAGGTTTATTTTTTAAAAATCCAGATCACCAAACCAGTCCAAAACGATTCAGATATGATTCAGGCTTTATTTAGATAGATCCAATCTGATTCAGATCTGGTCCAGATTGGCATTCAGCCAAATCTGTTGTAATTGATGTCTTTATTGCCTAAGAAAAGAACAGTGATCAAGAAGCAGTACTGCACACTTTGGCCCTTTCTGCATGAGGCGAGTGAATCGCTCCGTGCTGTTACTTACCAGTTCTTCTCTCTTCGAAGCAACGCGGACTTTCCCTTAAGCCCTTCTGCAGGGCTTCTCTGTTAGTTGCAGGTCAAATCGGAGCAGCACAAGGTCCATAGATCCACACTGCTGAGATTCAAAACGGCAGCTTCCTGTTCTTTGTGGGTCCAGACCAACCGCTGACTGACTACACCCACAGCCCACCCTCCGCTGATCGCAGGCTCGCATTGGTGCGAGCCTGTGCATCTGCACAAGTGAGCAGGAACAAAATGGCATGCTTCAGAAGATTGAAAGACCGGATTTTTCCAGTCTTCACTTAGTGCGCTGGGGGCGTTTTGGATCAGACTAAGATGCAGAACTAAGGTAAATAGTCCGATCCAAGGTGCGGACGACCTCCGTGACAGGACGCCTTGGCCTGTTTTAACTTCCTCATGCAGAAAGGACCGTTGTAATAAAAGCATGGAACTCAGTGGACCTTTCCATACTACACTGTTATAGTGCTATTATTCCACTTTCAACATCCTGTGGAATGCTGGGGTTTGTAATTTACTGAGGCCCAAGAGCTCTTTGGCTGAGAATTCTAAATCCCCTCCCTAAACTGCAAACCCCAGGATTCCACAGGATGTTGCAAGTGGAATAACAGCACTATAACAGTGTAGTGCAAAAAAGGTCTGGTGTTTACAGAGTGCACTCTATAAAGCTTCAGTGAAGAATGGGAAACATTCCTACTACCCTACATTTCAAAACGGCAGCCAGTGTTTGTAACTAGTTACTGAGGCAGTTACAACTAATGCAAAAATAATGCAAAACAAAAGCCTCCACCCTGGTCGCCAAAATCCGCACCCCAGAATTTATGTGGCAAAAAGGAATTGTAGCCCTCTTCATCCTAAAACTTTAAATTTACCCTCATCCCTCCCCAACACTTTTACAAAAAGCACTTCCATTTTGCTACTTATGAACAAGGCAGTGAAAGATAAACTTGAACTGAACCCCAGTTCAAACCTCAAAGTCTAATTGCTCTTCCAAGAAAATCAAATATTAATCCAGTTCCTCAAAATTAAATTGTCCATTTGATTTTCTGACCATAGGAATCCAACACTGATATCCTTACATTTACATGATTCCTTTGTCTTTCTGTAATTCCTTCTCACTTTCTAGATTTTCATGGAAAGAGGGTTGGAAAATTCACTTCTTAGAATGAAGTCATTTCTGTTACTCATTATAGTGTTTGAGAAGTAACCTAGTACCATTATAGTTCTTGTTGCAATATTGGGAAGCTAACTTGTTATGGTACAGTACATATTGCACTGCTCATGAGTGTTTCATTATTTTCCATCACTTCTTTTTCTGAGAAAGAAAACACCTTGGGATCAATAAGCAACTGGTAAACAAACCCTACTATATCTCACTTCCCTCCACACCATACTCTAAAACAAGGTGCTCCTACTCATGTACCATGTGTTAGCGTCTAAACCTGGTTTCTAGCAAACTATATATGGTCAGAAGAAGAGGCAAGGGTTACAATGGTTTCCTCTGCCAGCGGTCCTTTAACAACTGCATTTGTTGTTATGTGCATTCAAAGTAGACTCTGACAACCCAACCCAAAGATTTTCTTGAAGAGATTCATTCAGAGGAGGCCTGCCATTGCCACCTTTTCTAAGGATGAGAGAGTGTGGCCCTTTCTGCACCCTACCTTCTTGTGTGATTCTCTGGTAGCAATCCCAGCAGTGGCTCTTCTGGGAAGGGAGTGAGGCAAGAGCACTTCCCTCTGCACCGGACTGTCTCCCTGCCAAAAGAAGTGCGATGGACACAATGCAGCCGGGCACTTTTCCGCAATGCAGCTCGGCACTTTTCCAAACTGCGTTGGGGCAGGAAGTGCCACCATCATGCTTCCTGCTCTTCCGCAGGACAGGTAAGTGTGGGATGGTGGCGTCATCTCAAGTAATTGATGGGGAAAACCCATGAATGATTTAATCTGTGATTGCACCACCCGGGGACAGATGAGAACAGGACCGCAATGACATCACACGGAAGCATTATTGTGCTCCTGCTCCTTTCCCATCCCCATGCCAGGATGAGAGGACACTGTGGAAAGGGCCTGTCACTTTCCCAAGGTCACCCAGTGAGTTTCCATGGCTGATTGGGGATTTGAACTCTGGTCTAATTCATGGAATTGCCATAGGCCAACAGGCAACTTGAACACACTTCCAGAGTCCATTCACCACTCAAAAACACTATACCATCCTCACTATCTTAATCCAGTGTAGCTTTCCCTATCTTGGAGAGGTAGCTATCAAGAAAAGGGAATGTGTTAAATTATGGTTCTCACAGAACCACTGGGGACAAAAGTCCTTTCCTGGGTTACACCTCCTAGAATCCCCCAGGCAGAATGATTATGATGCTTTAAGGATTCTGGAAGTTGTGGCTGGGAAAATAAACAGCTTTCAAGGTCAAGTTTCTCATACAGCTGTGAGTCCAGCCAAAGAAAAGCCAGTATTTCCAGCTTTGCTTCACTTGCTGTCCACGGCATAATTAATAGTTTGCTTGCTTGTTTTTTTAAAAAACACTTTTAAATTCATTTTACAAGGCAGCTGTATTCTTTGGAATCAGGATTAGACAATCTCCAGTGAGAGGTGGAAAAATTAAGTTAGCATGCCATCCATTTTGTTTTAAATCAAACTCATTTGAAGTCAGTTGAATGTCTTAAAATCAGGAACATGCCTTTTGGGGGCTTTGAAAGAAATGCCTACTGCAAGCGCTAAAAAAAAACAACAACCCTCTTGAACAGAAATATTTACATCTTCCAAGAGTCTAAGCAGAAATAAAATTAATAATCACCTTTCCCTTGTTATATTTTCTGCATTTCTTCTGATGGGAATATTAGGCCTCTATGAGATTCATAATTAGGAGTATGCCAGATGGGTTATCAATGAGGTTTTAAAATTTTTATATGTAAAGTATGTCAGGGCTTTCTTTTCTGAAGAGATGCTCTGCTGCCGTACAAGGCAGTTAAATATAAATATCTTACATAGGAGAGAAGGGCTACTAAATGCCCTATGATTTCTAATTTGCTGTTTATTTTATCCTCCCCCTCACCTCCTCCTTTCTAGCTGGCCTGGTGGGATAGATTAACTGAATGGTCTGACCAGATGGAAAACTAAAGCTTGAAAACAGAGAAGAGATTCAAAGCTATCAGCCAGCTTTAGTCTCATAAAGAATGGAAGGAACTCAGTTCACTGTGGAAATTTTTGGAACCTGATCCTGAAATACTGTAGAGATGCTCAGGGTTTAGCCACTCAATGGGGTGGCCATGTTTACATGCAAGAATGGCTCACTAATTTCAAAGGGACTTACCTCCAAGTAATGATGTCTGGACTTAGTTTAGGAACAGACATACAAACTACAAATTTGCAAGTCTCTGGTCTAGATCTCCTCTTTGTGATGAACTTACAAGCTGGTCTTGGTGTCCTTCCACCTCCACATCCTAATTTATTTTACAGGTTAATAAAGGTTATCATGGAGAACTTAACAGGGTAGTTTTTGGTGTTTCCCTATTCCACATATCCTATTTTACAGCCTAATAAATATTATGGCTTAAGCTTTCTTGGAAGACAACCCACATGATCAGATTCAGGCTGATCAGATGCAGGCATCAGATGTGAATGTTCATCCATAAAAACTGATGCTATAATAAAATGTGCTAGTTCCTTTCCACATGACACAATTATAGCACTTTGATACCACTTTAACTGCCTTGATTCTATTCTATGGAATCCTGGGATTTCTAGATTCACAAAGCTCTACTGGAGAGCCGTAGTGCCTGTCTAAACTACACATCTGAAGGTGCTGTTAGATGCAGCCATGGCAGTTAAAGTAGGGTTAAAGTAGTATAACTCTGTAACATGAAAAAGGCCCTGGTCTGAAAGGTCTTTCTGGGTCCAGGAGATTCTGCTGTTTTGAGAAAAAAGACCAGTATGGCTCCCCCCTCCCCAGAAATTGTTACTCATACAGTAAGTTAGAACTGTTATCTCTCTACATGACCCTATCTATGTTTTGAGATATTCTGCATAGACCTTTCTCCCTATCCAACCACTCTCATAGGAGAGGGCCTTCTTGGTGTCTGCTCCTAGGTTCTGTAACTGCCTTCCTAGAGAGGTTAGACTGTTACCCATAATCCTTTGGCAAGTCTTTGGGGGCTGACTTTTCAGGAGCAAAAGCCCTTTCAAAATGTGTTATGCTGTGGATTTTTAAAAATGGTCTTGTCCTTAACTGCTTTTAATTTTATTGATAATTTAATTATATTTAATTTAATTTAATTATATACTTTAACCTCTGAACAATGTATGCCACACTCTTTCTGAACAAATCTTGCCAAGGAAACCCTATGACAGATTCATCTTAGGGTTGCCATAAGTGGGAAATGACTGGAAAGCACACAATAACAACAATTTCTTTAAAAAAAGTGTATCTGTTTTAATTTTTGAAAACCACCTTGAAACTCAGGCTGGAGAATGGTATGATGATATAATGATGCACCACTCTTGGACCATGCAACACATGTAGAACCACTGAATTCATTCTTAAATGATAACACAACATATAGGTAAATCCTACTGATTGAACTAGTCTATTCTAGTTAGGACTAATAATAGAAATTAGGCCTATGTGTATTTCTGAGCAGATGAATATTTACTGAAACATGAATAAATTTCAGAGCAACCTTGCAACTGTCTCTGTTCTTCCTGACAGGGTTTCCCAAACATCAGAAAATCTCTTTCTTAGCTTAAAAACAAATGATGATGAATATTCTTTCCATTTCTAAAGGCTGTTCACTGCTTTTGGGAGGTTTTCAGGGCTGCTATTAGCCTGGCACACAATGTATGTGCACTGGGCATGTTTTGTTAGGAGGGAAATGTCCGGTATTGCCCCCTACCATAACATACAGTGGTAGCAGCCTGAGGCAGCTGTAGCTAGGAAGGGACTCAAAATGAGGAAACTGCCCACACGAATAAGAATTCCTCGATGAAATTTTCCTTCAGTCTCCAAATTGCTAGCATTGCAGAGAGCAAGATGCTGAAAATTGTTCACATTCTTATATTTGCCATGTTAGCATTCCCTTGGCAGCTTTATCCGCCCCTTTTCTTTGGATACTTAAACTGTATTTCTAAATGTTCAACCAAAGTTTTAAGTTAGTGCAATGCTAGAGACTGGGAACAGAAGGAAATTTTCATGGAGGGGGCATCATTCTTCTTTCAGGCGGGCAATGACCTCCATTTTGGTCCCCTTGGGAAAATTGGGCCCTTCAGTTGTAAAAGTTGCACTTGCCTATTTTATAGAGTTATTGTAAGGAGTACACCTTGAAAGCACTATACAGCTATTAAGCTGTATTAAGCAAATTTTGCTATTAGAATGTGACATAGTCCTTCTGTAAGTAGTTTTGTATGAATATGGTTATAAGGGTTGATACAGGTGAAACAAGATGAGAGTAAAACAGATGGAATCATGAGTAATTTATTGCTGAGGCAACCTCAGAATGGAAAAATAGTAAATAAGGGCTGGCAAACTGCTCACTGGGCATTATAAATCCATAAACTAGAGACAACATACTGACAATGTGTGGTTTACACCCTGTATCTTGCAAAGTAAGCAAAGGAAGGGAAAAAAGAAAATGATATGGAACATTGCCTCCATAATTGCACAACTTCAAACATGATGAGGGCGAATGATGTGTCCGAATGCTTTCTTGGTCAAAATCCCCTTGCACATGGGGAGCGGGAATGTAAATCCTCGCTCAACTCATATTTTTTGTCTCACTCACAAGTTGGCAAGAAGCTTTTTTATATACTTCTGATGACAGCATTTGGCCTTCTAAACTCCTTTCCAGTGCAAATTGGGCAAACTATTGAAAGAACTGATGTTTTCTTCCCAACTTGGTTGGTTGTGGCAATTCTAATACTTTCAGAACCAAGACTTACAGTTGGGTTCGGTTTCATCACGTTGATGAAACTGCTATGATCCCTCCCCATTAGTCATGCTGGCAAGGGCTGACTGGAAATAGAGTCCTACAATATCTTAAGGGTGACAGGCTCTACAGTTCTCCTGAAACATGAAGAACATTCAGTAATGGTGTTTGCTACAAAAATGTGTTGCTGTGACAGTCATAGGGCTGTGATGATGATAATGATGATGATGAAGAAGAATACATTTATTTATTTTGAACATTTATGCACCCCACCTCAAACCAAGCTTCCAGGGCATCTTAAAGGAGTAATACCTCACTTAGGACAGATGCAGTGGGGGGACGGGGAGAAATCAACAAAATCTTTAAAGGCAGCACTGAAATAAGTGGGAGAGATAAGACTGATCAGAACTATTGCAGATTAAAAAGAATGACATCTTTTCCTGGTGCCAAAATGTATCAGGTTAAGTCACAGGTAAAAGGGCAGAAAGAATATTTTAAAAAATTCAAAAAAAATTTAAAAATGTGCTTAATGAGTGCTGGGAAACCATGATGAGGAGAATGCTGGACTGAGAAGAATGTCTGTCATTTGAGACTTCTTCTGTGCAGAAAGCTGCATAAAAAATAATATCCCTGCATAGGAAAAGCTGCTTTTTGTGCAAAACAACAGTGTGTTTTGCACGCAGCATTTACTTGCAGAAATATTATTTTTATGCAGAAAATGTTTCCTGTGCAGAGAATGCCATGTCAGCAGAAAATGCCGTGACAGAAGTTTGCACAGAGTAAGTCCTGAACTGCAAATATCCTTTGAAAACCACATCATTTCTGAAGGCTTTCTTGCAATGGGAAGAATATTGCTAAAATTATTCATTGATTCTTTAGAGAATGAAATTAGCTAAGAATTTTCATACCTAGTTCCAAGCAAGCCACGCTGGGGACAGCATGGCATACTAGGGTGTCCCTGCTGGGAAGGCCTTTTCCTCAGTAAGAACAAAATCAAAAATACTTAATTGTGGTGTGATTACTATTTCACACATGCAGATCAGTATGAGTTGTAGTGATTTCTGTATGAAATTAGTCCATATGTCATCTACCGTTACGGAACCACTGTGAACAGGTGACAATATGTCCATTTCACAAATGGGGATTGGAGCAAGAGTATGATGTTTTGTCATATAAATCTATGACTGGCTGGATAGGTCTAAACCCACAGTTGTCCCATAAAGAAGTCTGTAGAAACTGCAATTGCTATTGTGGTCATAATAGCAAAGAAGTTGGCATTAGGCAAGATGGCTGGCTATCAAAATTCCAATGATTTGCTGACAGAACCTGGGCATTAACTCTCATTTATGTGGTAGATTTGTGCCAGTCTAAAATGAAACAATGAAAAGAATCTCTAGGTAAGCTGTAAGAAATCAGTGCTTAATGATCAGGGCAATTAAGGACTAGGGAAATAACTGCTTACAATGCTGAGTGAGGTGGTTGAGTCATCATCATTAGAGGTGTTTAAAAATAGTTGAATAAAATGGACGTGGGAGTAGTGCAAAGAAAGATCAGGCACGAGACAAGGGTTGATCCAAGAGGTCACCTGTGACATTATAAGCACAAAGATGGGCTTGAATGCAAGGCATTAATTAGGGTTTAATTAACTAAAATTTAACATCCACAGCTGCTGGCCACATAATGCTCTCTGACGTACCACCAGAAGAGCCCAGGCTCATATTTCTCAGATTCCGCAGCACTGACCTCAGAGAATTAGTGCTGGTATCCAGAGTTCATCCACTTCCACACTGCCCCCTTCCCCAATCCATGAAAGGACTAGAAGTAAATTCAGGGTTGGCCTTTACAGTGACCTTTTCCTTTCTCTCCTGTTTGCTTGGTTCGCATTTCCGGCAGAAGCCTTTCATAACTTCAGCTACCTAATCCTTTTTACCTGGAGATGCTAAGGACTGATACTTTGACCATCTGCATGCAAAGCATGTGTGCTTCTACTGTCCTCCCCAAGAGCACCAGTTTGGTCCAGCATTTTCCATTCACCAAGACTTGAGAAAAGCAACATGTCCCCAAGCACTTACTGTGCTGTGTGAAAACCAAGCACCTTTCAGCACTATGTGGCTCCTTGCGAAGCTGGGCACAGCAAAACTAAGGCACCTATTGGCAGCTTTTTGTGGCAGCTCTCTCCAGCCTGGTTCATCCCATTGCCTTGGTACTACAACTCCTAGCAACCTCTGCTAACATGGGGAATCACAAGGAATTGTGGGAGCTGAAAACCCCAACATCTTGAAGGTTTCAGGACACAGCAGATGTAGAACATCTATTGTTCATACAATCTGAGCGTTCAAATGATGCTTTCCCCTCTGAACCCCATCTGTATACATCTAAGAAAATCGTTGCAAAAGCTACCTTCTTGCTTTGGAAGTTCCCCCTCTAAACTGGAATGTGTCTGTGTAATTGTGTGTCTAAAAATAAATTAGGATGGTCTGATCATTTGGAGAGAGGCTTGGCTTCAGAATGCCTTAGGTTGAGCAGGGAAAGCCCATACAGCAAGACAACCTCCAGTTCAGCATCAAAGAGCTGTTTTGAGGCCTTGTTTGTCCATAACAGGACAAACAAGAGGTCTGATGACAAGGCTGATCTGCTAAAGCAGCTGAATGAAAAAAGTTTCCTGCAACTGCCTTGTCTAGTCTAACACTTCCCCTTTGTTTGTTTTCTCTCTATGTTAATGGCAGCCTTTACAGTGCTAATAAAAATATTCAGAGTGCAAGATTATGTCTGCTTCTTACACTGTGATCATTATGCACCTAATCACAATAATAATATATCAGGGTGAGTTGTTATTTTTTTTATCCTAAAAAAAAAAAAAGAAAAAAGAAAGGAAGAAGGGGAAAGAGGGAATTTAAAAAAAAGGTTAGATGATACTCCCTGGAGGGAAATGAATTTCTTTTATCCTTTACAGTAGCTTATTTCACATATTCATAGCCCTCTTGGTATTTCTCCCCCCTCCTCCTTATGATGAGCCATAAAAATGACAAAATACATTAGCAAAGTTCTCGGTTTATGCTAAAATGACCATATTCAAAAAATAATAACAGAGACTTGTATCAGCAATGCAAAAGATGCATGAAGTAATTGGGGCTTAATTTGTACACAAACTGTCAAGGCAGTTTTCCTCACGGCCTGCATCTTCTGAATTCATTAGTCTCTAATTAAGGCCAGTTGGGACCAGCAGTTAGAAGGTTAAAGAGGTTCTGACAGCCCTAATCATTGCTCAGGAAGCTGAAAATGTATGCAAAGTCTCGGCAGATGGGGTGAGATCTGCTTCTGCCAAGTGATAACTGTTATTCCTTTGCACCTCCAAAGCTGTCATCCTAATAGGCACATTTTAAATTTATTAATGCTCTAGTTACAATGCATACACAGTCTCTAATGGTATGTCATTCAGAGTATATAAACTGAGCAATTAACACGTATTACCTGGTAATGGTAAAATTATTTGTTGCCCATTTGATTTTTTTTCCCCACCCTTTTGTTTTCATTTCTTTCTTTCTTTTTTCTATTTTTGTTTCAGGTTTGGTTTTGCTTTTGTTTCTCCTTTCAGAAGATAAGCAAAGAACCGCCTTCGTCCATGAGGTGGAGAAAAAGAAGATGACAAGAAAAGAAAATCTGATTTTGTTTTTGTCTGTAGACTGGCGTTTATTCTTTGTTTCAGTACAGATAATGCTGAGAAGTAACTTTACTTTGAATGCCTAATGCCGTGAGATTTAGATGGTGGTTTTTATTGTTCCAAATTTATGGTTTCCCTTGTTCCAAGATTAAAATTTTAGGAGTTTATGACCAAGGGGATTTCCAATAAAGATTTTGTCTCCCATTCTTCAGAGGTTTAGTCATGAATATACACCGAGGCAGCCAAGCAAGATAGTTCAATGTGCGGCACATTGGCTGCGGGTGAAGCCAAACTATGGTGGCTCTGTCATGCTGCCAGATTCCTTTTCAGACTGTGAAAGATAAGAAACTTTCCCAATATGCGGTACAGGATGAGAATATGCCTATTCTTGTGATGGAGCCATCAGGCGCCCTCTTGGTCTTGCAGACGGCACTAACACACAAAGTTATCACATGCCTGTTGTGGCACTCTTATCCAAAACTGATTAAGAATGAGGGTAAAGCCACATCTATTGGACCAGAATTTGGAAAAGTTAGTTTTTCAAATCCTTGAATTCCTTAGCCAGCATGACTGGGTGGTTTGTAGAATTGTTGTCCACAGAATAACTTCCAAGCTTTGTGCTGGACATTAAAATTTAAAAAGTCTTTAGTCTAGGTGTAGAAGCACAGAACAAGAAACTAGGAATGTGATGGCAGAGTTTTATGTTGAGCTTGGAATTCTGTTTTTTGAAAAAAAATGGTTACCGTTATAGTTCTAGGGCCCCAAAAAAGAGTTGGCTACCAAACTTACTTAGAAATTTGAATACTATAAGCTGCTGTTTTGTGGTACAAAATTCACTGAGTCCCATCCACAGAATCATTGTTGCAGTACCCATAAAAAAGTGTGAGGGAGAACTATAAGGCATAACAGAAAATAGCACCCCAGCCATGTGATGTTCCTTCCCTACCATTTAGCAATGTCTCCTAGATAACCACAAAAGTAACTAGATAGATAGATAGATAGATAGATAGATAGATAGATAGATAGATAGATAGATAGATAGATAGATAGATAGACACACACACATACACAAAGGCAGACTTGAAAGCACACAGCTACCACAACTGGTTGTATAGTGTGAAATGGTATATACCACTTCAGATTAAAGATGTTGAAGGCCTTTAAAAATTCTTCTTCACATCAAGAAACATGCAAAATGAATAACCACCTAGATCACCGCAAGTGCAAAAATGGAACATCAGTGTCAGTGGTTCTGACCCTGTTCTTCTCACGCTCTTTTAGGTCCTTTTTTTTTTTTCCATATATAGAGATGCAGAACTCTTAAAAAAAAGACATGGAAGAATTGAAATACATATTCCCAGTCTAAATAAACCTCAAAGAGATAGCCCTATTAGTGTGTTCAACATACGAAGGAAAGCCAAGAGGAGAGAACCAGTAGCTCCTTTGAGACTGATACGTTTAAGCATAAGCTTTCATGGACTCCAGTCCATTCTATCAGGTGCATGGGCTATACATCTGAGGAAGTGGGACAGCATGTACAACAATTTATGCTGAAATATATCAGTTTCAAAAGTGCTGCTAAATCCCTCCTCCTCTTAATCTATGCAAGTGTGTACTGTTCTTCTTTATCACCCTAGCTTCTCATTCCTTAGTCTCTTAGGCACTCAAGAGCTAGTGCTAGTCAGAGAGGTTAACTGGAATTTTGGAGGTCCAGGCTGAAGTCCTCACATGGCCATGAAATTCACCAGGTGATGTTGGCCCAGTTGCTCTCCCAGGATTTGACTTATGTCAGAAGGTTTTGTGAAGAGAAAGTGAGAGAAATGTATGCTGTAAATGTGCAGTCTTGAGCTTATTAGACGAAAGGTAGGATATCAGTTCAAGTAAAACTGGGGCACCCTGTGGTTGGAGCAGGATGTGTCTCTCTGTGTAATGGTGGGTTAAGCCTTCTTCCAGTCAGTCCACAGGCCACCAGTGGTAATTAATAAATTAATCTCTTTCAGAAATGTGTCACTCTAGCCTCTGAGTGAGCCTTTGCATGAGTTTTACCAGCCCTTTCTGCCTTCCTTGTGTGTTGTCCCTCCCTGTCTATAATCCTATTTTGTTTAATGCTGCCTAATCAAGTGAAAAGGCCCAACCACCACCTTTTTTTGAATCCTGGAGAATCTATTGTCTACTCTGCAAGTTCAGCAATGGCAAAATATTGCTTTGTGAAGGGAGAGCCAGTAGAAAAGGCAGTGCACAGGGTGGAAAGGTTCTAAATTGTAGGCTTTTGCCGAAACAGCAAGATTCATAAACAGCAGTGATTGGGTGGTATTTCCAAGCAACGGAACAATTAGCCACTCATTGACTTTTAAACAGGGTTTGAACCTATTCCCCTGTTATAAAACTAATTGCTTTCCACTCTATAAAACACTAACAGTGCAAAAATAGCAAAGAAAATTTTGAATAAAGATACACCAGCTTTGATTCAGATCTGCTTTGGGAGGCTTTGTGTCACACCTTTGCTGGGCGGGTGAAAAGCCATTATCATTTCTGGTTCTCATTAGATGGATTCATTTGCTTGCTGTCGAAAAATTACTGGTTAAAGGTGTTGAATGCAAAGATCATGCAGAATTTATTGATGAGGGCTCCCAGAAGCAGGGGTTTTGGTGGTATCTGAAAATAACATTTGTAACAGCAAATGTGTTAAGTAGTGTATTTATTGATTAACTTGTTTATTTAAAAAAGAAGGATCTGCTTACTGATTTTAAGGAAACCACAGGTTTCTTGACTAGGAAATATTTATTTTTATGTAGATGTACTAGGAAACTCCCTTTGACAGATTTTTCATAGCAACTTTCCTTGAGGTTGACATGCATCTGTGAAGCTCTGAAGGGTAGAAATATTTTATGGAGAATTCAAATATTTGCAAATTTTACATTCTAGTGCAGTATCAGACAGCTTCTGCAGACTGGCTTTCATTTAATGAAACAGAAGGAAGGTTCTTACTTTGAATGAGATCTTAGCTTTTGTTTCCATGACTTCCCCAGCATTCAGTTTTCAACGTACACTTTGAAGTCTCTTATTTAAAAAAATTGGCCAATATTCTGTTCTGTAGTTTTGAGATTGTAAACCAGAGTTGTGATTTGGTAACCTTTGGGATTCACATTTATGGTCTTTTTTTTCCTTTTTATTATAAAAAGCATTTCAATAAACAACATAGTTGTGAATAATACAGTATATAAATAGTACAACAGGTAGGCATACAAACCTAAATCTACCTACATACTCTATATCTTCATTCCTATCTTCCACATCTAGACTTTGCTTCTGACTAGATTGTCTTTACGAAAATATAATACCATAATGAATGAGGAACTATTTTCTCGCTCTAAACCCATCAGGACTCTATTAATATAAGCTTGAATGTGATCTTACGTATTACTTTACCACATTTATAGCTTTAAAATCTAATATTAACATTTATATAAGTACATTCATACATTATATAAATTAAGATAGAATAAATTTTAACCATATTGCCTTCTTCAGTCAAGAAAACTTGCTATCAACAAATCTTGCCATTTGCTTCTAAAATGTTGTGTAACTGGATCCCATTTCTTAACAAAGGTACCAAAAGGGATCCCTCTCACATTTCTGGTCTTTTAACAAGAAAAATGACTGCAAAACCCTTTTTCAGCCAGGCAGCACCCCAGTGGAAGAGTGTACAAGGCCCTGATAAACAGGGCATTGGGAAATGGCCCAATCAAGTCATTGGGGGGTTGGCATTATCAGATGTAGCTATGAAAACAGGACTCCATCGTTGTAATTACATCAGATGATGCAAGATCTAACCCAATATTTATCAAGCTTATGGCTCTGTTCTCTATCAAACTTGAGGAGGGAAGCAAATGAGTAACCCTTACTCTTGTTATTTTTAAAAACCTGAGCTTTTTCCCCACTTCTAGTCTAGTTCAGTTCTGTATGCAAATTGTTGTATGACAATTTCACACCTCACCTTTGTCATGAACAGTAAAATTTTTGTACATTGTATATTTATGGAAAATGTATGAAACTATACTGAAATTTTAATACATTTTAGTTGTTGGGTTTTGTTTTGTTTTTGTATTTTGATTGGTCTGGCTACTTTGGCATGTGCAACAAAAACGTCTTCTCTTTGTCTCTCCCCTTGAAGCCCTCAGTAATGCTTGGGAACAAACTCTGGGGGTTTTCTTCTGCTCAGAGCAGGCTTTTAGATTAATGGGGAGCTTGGGAGGGGAGGAGATATCAACTCCTTCCTGTTTCTTTCTGACAGAATCAGTTTCATTTGCAGATGCTTCCCTTCTAGTACTACTCAGAATGATTGTCTGTGGACTGATGCTGATCTACAAGCTATTGGCTACTAGTCCATGCTGAGTTTCCAGCAAAGAAATTGTGGAAAATATGATGCAAGTTCCTAGCACTTTTGGGGCAAAAGCCTTCTGGTTCCTCATATCAGACAACTTAAGAAACACTGCTCTATCATATTCCATCAATGTCTGTTTATTGGGCTGGATCCAGAGTGGCCTTTCATGTACAGAAGGTTATGTACAAGGAAGGTATTCTGAAAATGTCCCCTCCACCTGTAAGCCTCAGCTTACCTTCCTCTTCAGCAGATTTCCTGGTCTTCTGTGTAGCAGATTTTTTTTTTTTTTTAAAAACTGGAGGATCTAATTTGGGAACGAGGAACGAAGAACTCTGCATCCACCCACCCACTTCCGTACTTTCTGATTTGAACCAAAACAAATTCTCTCTATTACATTTTATTATTTTTAAAGTGTTGTAAATGTTGGATAAAAACTGCAGTGACATTTGCCCCAATGGAAAATACATTTGATGAGCATGTGGAACACCTGGGGAATGACTTAGCAAGTGATGACACATTCCTTAGCAGACATGTAGTAAGGGCTGAGTCATGATACTGAAATCATGGCAAGGGGTTGCATTGTGATAACTGAAGGCCCTGTCAGAGCTGCTGATGACGAGCAGCAGCTGTTGGTCCCTGTGGCTCTGGCTGGAGATGAGTCCTGCAGCTCAAGAGCTCCCCCTGCTGCCATGGACCAAGCAGGTGCGGATGTCCCTCTGCCTTCTCCTTTAGAGCAACAGGGATCCAATTCTGTGCCTGCTCCTTTGGAGCAACAGGGATCCAATTCTGAAGAGGCTCTGAAGCCTGGTTCAATAAGCCCCCAATCAAGGTGGAGACTCAAGAGGGTTGTGCAAAGGGAGGCTTCCTTGGCTAAGTTTAAGAAGCAGTGACAGACACACCTGTGCCTGGGGCCATATAACTGCCTGCCTGGAAACTTCCCTTTGCTTGTGGCAAACTTCTTACAAGCCCTCCTCTTGCCTGTACCTTGCTCTCAGCACCTGGTTCCTGATACCTTGAATTGATCTCTGGACTCTTGACCCTTGGCTTTGGAACTCTGACTATGGCTTTGCTTGGCACTCTGGTAAATGAATTTCCTTGAGTAAGTGCTTACTTGTCTCCTCCCAGCTGGACTTTGCTGGCTCTCCCACTCTCTTCTCTGGGCTGGCTCAGCGCCCAGGTCTCTGACCTTGACATGCATCATGCTAATGGCCCTGACTGATGACCTATGAGCAGATGTGTATAAAAGTGTGAATGCTTGCTCTCTCTCTGACTGAATCTCTGTCTGCATGAACCTCTGCCCGTGGATCTGCATATCCTGCATATAGATGTACATATTGCAATTGTGAAGATTAAAGCCTCTAGGTATTTTGGAAGACAAACTCTGTGTCTGCGAGTAACTAACCAGTGGATAGAGGGGTCAGAGCAATAATGTACCCGTTGCTGTAGTTGTATTCTGCTGCACATGTTTTTTGCTGTTTGAAACTCTGCTATGTTTATGATTGCTTCTGAGACACTGTGTCCAGAGAGCATCGGTTCTGGAGATAATTTTGTGCTAGTGCTGTAAATCATCTCCTGTCAGTAAATACTCTTAGTAGTACACTGACACTGGAACAGCATGACATCATTAGAAATATAAATACACACATATTGTATATACTTATGTTGAGGAGGGAGAAGGCTTGTTCTCTACTACTCCAGAGACTAGGACAAGGAGTGATGGATTCAAGCTGCAGGAAAGGAGATTCCACTTGAACCTCAGGAAGAACTTCCTGATGGTCAGAGCTGTCCAGCAGTGGAATATGCTGTCTTGGTGTGTGGTTGAGTCTCCTTATTTGGAAGTTTTTAAGCAGAGGTTGGATGGCCATCTGTTGGGAATGCTTTGATGGGTGTTCCTGCATAGCAGGGGGTTGGACTCGATGGCCCCTGGGGTCTCTTCCAACTCTGTGATTCTATGATGTATATGTCTAGAAATGTTAGTCTAAAAATGAACCCCCAAAAGCTGGGTTGACTTATTAATGGGTAAGTACTGTACCTTAACTCTTATCAAAAGAGGAACCATCCCCTTCTCTGAGTAGAGTGGTGAAAGGTAAGAACTTAGTCCATCCCAGGAGTACCTAAAAGAAGCACTTATCTTCCTGTACTTTCTCAGCCATGGTATTGCCTCTGGCCTTTCCGAATACCTGGGTGGGAAAATGGTGGCATCAGCAGCAGCTGTTTGGTACTTCTCCTCAAAGGAGCACTAAGGCCATTTCAGCCCTACACTGTTATAGTGCTATTATTCTACTTTCAACATCCTGTGGAATTCTGGGGCTTGTAGTTTACTGAGGCCAAAGAGCTATCTGGCTGAGAATTCTAAATGCCCCTCCATAAACTGCAAACCCTAGGATTCCACAGGATGTTGAAAGTGGAATAAAAGTACTATAACAGTGTAGTACAGAAATGGCCTAAGAGAGTAGAGGGGATGGGTGCTTCTTTTAGGTTCTTGCAGGATGGTGTAAGCTCTTGCCTTTTGCCACTCTACAAAGAGAAAGGGATGCTTCCCTTTTTGACAAAGGTTAATCTTGTACCTTAACTTTTATCCAAGAAGGACGAGGAGAAGGAGGAGGAGGAGGAAGAACCATCCCCTTCTCTGTGCAAAGTGGTGAAAGGTCTTTTTGGATGCTTGGGTGGGAAAATGGTGGTGGCAGCCAGGGGTAGCTGGCCTCCTGAAGCAGCACTGGTGCCTTCCCATCTCTATGAAATGATCCTTGATATATCTATAGGTCACATCAAAACCCATAATTTTGGCTCCAAAGCCTCACCTCAACATATACATGATGCCAATTTATACATAAATATATACAGTAAATAAACATATGAGGGATCTTTAGGAAGATATACATTATTTCTCAGCTTCAGGGCACCAACCTCACTATACCACAATGTGGGAGAATATGTGGCCTGCCTGTTTCTGTTGTTTGTGCTGGCCATGTCTCAATGTGTCTCAATGTGTTTTGTAGTGAAGGTTACTAAGATAATGTATATGAAGGAAGGCACAATACCCCTTAAGAGTTTGTCTTAAAGACTCACATTAAGTTAAAAACATGAGTACAGAGGACACAAACTTCAAAAGGTTCAGTCTGGTAAGTTTACAATATTTTCCCCTCTCCACCCATGTCAGCTGGCGACTGAGGCTAACACGTCATGCATTTGATGTAGTGGCCTGAAATCCCTGACCCTTTGGCATGTTGTTTCAGTATTCTGGAAACAGTAATCTAATAACACTTGAGGACCCAGGGTTGGGAATTACTGTCCCAGTCTACGAAAGCTTTGTTAGTCTGCAAACTTCCACAAGGCCTGTTATGGTGCTTTCCTTAGCCCAACATGGCTATCTTTCCACAGTTATGAAATATTTCTATTTTCTCAGACTGAAAAAGTGGGCTAAGGAATTTAATATCACTTATATCATAAATATGAAGTTATCAGATGCTCTGTATATGAACGTCGATGATGGGATATTGCCTAAGTTGAATTTGGGAACTGCCTGCTGCCAATGGAATAACCCCCCTGACAGAAAGTCCATTCACTTGATTCTGAGGGCTCTCCCTCACCCTGCAGCAGAACCATTAAATTAAGTTTGGATGTTTGAACCCCTGTATAGCTTTACCAACATTACCATGGAGACGAGTAGGCGGACAGAGAAGTCCTATTCTACTACCCTGTTATGTATTTCTAAATCTGAATCAAAATCCCTAAAAAGAATGACCTCCTCTGTCATTGGACATAGAAGACGGTTCCAGGGCTGTCAATCTAAGGTTGCCAGACTGAAAACTGGAGAAGGTTTCTGTGCCTTTAATGGTTGTATAGAAGAGGAATGTCAGCAGTTGTGGCTTGTCAAGAAACTGGGTGGTAAGCAATACCTGCTGAAACTCCCTTTTCTACACAGTCATTAAGGGCACAGGAACTGTGTCTAGTTTTTATACAGGCAACTCTAGCTCTCATTCCAAAGAGTGAATTATGGGGAAATCGTTCTAGAGGGTCCTTCTAGGATGTTTTCTATGCTGGTTTAGGGGGTGCAGGCAAGCATTTTCTAAATCAGTGCTACTCAAAGTGGTGGTCTCTGGATTCATTCTGGTCACTAGCAAGTTTCCAAGAAAAAAAATGGAACAATTATATCCATTAGGCACAAATATAGTTTTGATCTCTAGGACACTGGAAAAATATAATTGCTGGTCCCTTACGTCATAAAACCAAACTTGGTCTAGGTAGCCCAGCTTTGACTTCTGAGGCCTGCAAAGCACTTTTCTTCTGCCATGCAGTCACAGAAGATAACAAGAACAATCTGTCTCAAAATATGGTTTATCAGACACTCTGTGCATTTCTACAGGAGAAGACAAGCTATACATCCCTGAAAGGCCTTGGGCCCTACCATTAAAGCCTGGCATCATCTTGCATGAGACCCAGTTGATTTAGGATATCATGAAAGGGCAGTAAATGGTTCATTTTTTAAAAATTTATTAATGTATTTTCCCCTGGACAGGAAGTGGAAGACACTTGTGGTAGTTTCTGCCTCAGGTTTGACAATAGCTTGACTAGCCTTGGGTAGCATATAGCTTGACTGGAGGGCGGAGGGTGCCATTTGTTACTCTGCCTCAGGCAGCAGAACGTTTTGGGCCCAGTCCTCCCTGGCTGTTGGGAAATTACCTGGGAGCCATTTATTTATTTGGTTAGTTATAAATTTGTTAATTACCTTTCTGCTAAAAGCACTCAAGGCAATGTCAAATCAATTATACTACATTTTAGTAACAAATCAGACAATAAAACAGTAATAAAAAGAAAACACAGATGTTGTAAAAAAATCACTTTAAAATAACAGAATTCAATTTATTTAGAAATGTCATATGACCAATGGATTAAACAAACAAACCCCAGACTACTTTTTAAAGTGTATTTCTCTCAAATGTTAGGCACACAGCAAAGTAGGTGAAAGTGAAAGGCTCTGAAGTTTCACCAGGCTTTTCAGAGAAAGAGTGTGGTATAAATGCACACTCTCCAATTGTGCTGATTTGGCAGATAGAGTCCCAATTAATCATCTTTCCTTCCACTTTTTAAAGCTGCTTTTGAAATGTCCCAGTTTTTCTCTCACATTTTCCCCTTTATCTTCAGCTTACTTGTATTTCTGCAAATGGAGCTCAAAATGCAAATGTAGTTTGCATTCAATTTACTCATCAGGAAAGACAGCAGAAGAGAAACAGAATCTTGACCTTCTTTATAGCCTTGGGCAAAAGCAAACTTCAATATTTGCACAGACAATGATGTATCTTATGTAAAATGATTTTTCCAAATGTTGTTGTTAGCACAAAGTACATTTTGTGTACAAAAAGGAAATAATGGTTTTGTTTTGCTGTTTTGCAAAGCAGTCCCAAAATGTGATAATTTTAAAAAGCAAAAAAAAAAAAATGCAATAATGCTTGCAATCTCATCCAGTAGGAACAAAAATTTGAAACTATTAATGTTTTAATGTAAGAACAAAAGATATGAACATTTGCCTTTCTATGTGAAAGTAAAAGCACAATGATAAATTAACTGTTTCTTTTCTGTCCTTTTCATGGCACCACACATCTGCAACCTGAGGCAACTGTGTCACTTTACCTAATGATAGGACTGGCCCAACATTTGCTGTTCTGCTTTAAGCAGACAGTACTACCCCCATGCATGTATTATTCAATGGCAGAGCAAAATTCATTCTTTTTTTTTAAGAATGACTATTTTTCTAATAGGCAGATATGACAGATTTAATCACTCATTTCGTTGATTAAAACTCATACATTTAATTGACTGAGAGTTTTTAAGTGGGTAACACTCTGCTTAACAAACCCCAAACAGCCATAAAGAAGGGGCTTTAAGGTGAGAAGATTCTGCCAGGTGTTGGAACGCTCCTTATTCAAAGCTATTCTGGAAAGAATTCTAATAACCCTGAGACTGTAATTGGTGGGTGTGAAACAAGTGCTTATAACAGCAGCAATTATCTACAGTGAGTCCTCAAAGTACATGTCTCTGTTTATGCTGTAAAACCTTAATTATAATAAAAACAGCCACACTTTAAGCACATCAAGAGTTTTTTACTCAATAGGTAACCCAGAGGTTGCTCCCTTTTGCAACTGAGGAGGTAATCCTTGACCAGCTTACCTTCAGAGCAGATCTGTTGAAATCAGTAAGACTACTTTTGGGTCAGTAATGGCAAGACTGTAATGATATTGTATATCACATCTATTACTGTGCATAAGGGGGCGTAGATATGAGGAAGAGAAAGAAGAAAAGGAGAACAAATTCTAAATATGATTTTCAAAATTAGTCTCTTCATGGAAAAGGATCTGGAAACTAAACACTAAGAGGAACAGCTTGGGATTCTGGATATGATTACCTTGTAGAAGAGAAGATAGAGAAGTGATATGCAGCCATCTTTCAATATTCAAAAGAATGTCATGTAGCAGAGGGAACAAACTTGTATTCTTCTGCTCCAGACATGAACCAATTGATTCACATTGCTAAAAAAGAGATTCCACATAAACATTAGGAAGAACTTTCTGACAATAAAACAGTGAAATAGACTGCTTCAGAGTGGTAGATTCTCCTTCATTGGAGAATTAAACAGAGGTCAGATGATTACCTCTCAGAAGTATTTTGTCTGTGTATTTCTGCATGGCAGGAGATGGACTAGATGGTCCTTGAAGTTGCTTCCAACTCTATGAAGAATGCATACAGTCCTGCTGGTCACTGTATATCTCATAAATATAAGCAAGGCTACCTTATTTTATTCAAGCCAATATGGTGTAGTGGTTCAAACATTGGACTGCAGCCCTGGAGACCAGGGTTCAATTCTCCGCTCAGCCATGGAAACGTACTGGGTGACCTCGGGAGTGCCACTCACTCTCAGCCCCCAAAAACCTCATGATAGATTCACCTTAGGGTCTCCATAAGTCAGAATCAACTTGAAGGCACACAACAACAACAAAACTTTATTTGTTCTGCAGCCATTTCATATTATTCTTGCAATTCTATGAACTGCTTCAAGACAGGATCACTGTGAATTCAACAGAACTGATCAAGGGATTCTGAAAATTGTGGTCCAGTTTCCAAACTCTGGAATTCAGAACCACCATATATTGTTCCCCCTTATTTAGTTACCCAGTATGCACCATGGTTTAACTTGAGAAGTTCTCAATTAGTAGGGCTGGAGGTAAACCCCAACATTTATCTCCTAACCCAACATCTATGTGCTCCTTTGTATTTGATATTCTAATTTGGATGAAAATTCTGGTTCACGGGCAGAGGTCTGCACACTCTAAGAGCATAGCTGTAGAGGTGCATTACATTTATAGAATTCATTAATATCCCGGCTGTCCTTTAAGAAGATCAAAATGGCATATATTGTGGTTATCTGTCTTACCATAGGCAGAAAGACAGTATGAGGGGTAATTATTAGTTCAAGATAAACCATTGAGCTTCACAGGATGAAAACAGATCTAACATTGTTAGAGCACTGTTGGGAGGTGTGAGTTACCCAGGTGATTAGTCCTGTGGGAATTCAGTATTAACAGAGTAACAGAGAAAACGTTTCCCTGTTTGAGTGTGCCTTCTTAATATATGATGGCTGACTTGAAAGACAAGGCAGACAGCAGAATTCAAAATGTAAAAGAAAATATTTACTAAAAAATTTATAAATACATTAAATTCACCAATTAATTAGATTAGAGATATGCTTAGCATATTTTAGAAGTTACGAGCAGTTAAGATCAGATGACAGTTAAGCATCAGTATGTATGTGTAGTCAGAGAATGGAAATAATGTCAGTTAAAGAAGAACAGTGTTCTTTAGAGAAACAGAGTGACAGTCTAAACCGATTGATGGTTAAGAACCTTAGCAAGGATAGCTGAAGAGGTGGGGAAGATGAAATTCAGCTGAGTTGCATAAGTCACATTCAGTACAACCCATTTGAAGTACGAGGGAAAGCTTTCATCTGATTCAGCATATTACTTGCTGGTGTTTATACCACTTCCTCGTGTTACAGCAATAATCTGAGTACAGGTCTCAGTATAATTCTTTTGGTTGGTTCCGTGAATACTAGATCTTACCTTTGAATGATAAGTCAATGGTAAATGGGGAAATCCTGCTAATTCATTTGGTCTTCCCTAGGTTGGGTTAACAACAAGACTTAGGCCAATATCTATTAGAGTTAGAGGAGTCATTAATCAATCAATTAATTAATTCAACTTACCAAATTTATAATTTTCAAACCTAGAGCTTGCCAGCTAATACGGCCCATGCCCATCTTGTGGCAGTAAAGCTGGAACATTTTGCCAATAATTAAGAAAGGGCCAAAGAAAGGAACTCTCCAAAGATCTGCCTAAATTTGCAGACCAGAATGCAATTATAGTTTGGTTTTTGCACATTTCCATGTTTTGTACAACAAAATCCCAAATCCACAAAAGAGGGATATCTGGCCAACTAAGAAGTTACAAAATACATCATGCAAACTTTTGAAGCTTCACTGGCAACAATGTGAACAATCATGGAGGAGAAGAAAAGTGATGATGTTAGAGCAAAGCCAGTGTGAAACTTTAAAAGTTTGTGTAATGTACATTATGCTATTTAGTTGGCACAATAAAAGTATCACTGTTTCGTGGATTTGGGATTTTACTGTATTTTGCTCCAGGGCCAACACAATTATCACTGAATATGTTTCCATATTGTGTGATGCTATTTTTTCATTAAACAAAAAACAAAAAGTTTTCACTCATTAGGAAAGCTATCAAACCATACTGGAAGAAATTGTTGCAAAAATGCTGTATTTCATAAGAAATGTTTTAAAAAATGAATAATTTTGCTCCATATTAAAATAGACACCAGGTGATCAGTGTACAAACAAAGTAGAATGAACTTGTGCTTGGGGGAAAAATGCAATTCTTACAATGATCAAAACAGATTCATCCTTCCTGCATATCCCGTATATTCCACTGGCTTTCTAGTGTAGTCAAAAAAGGGTAAAATCAAATATAAAGGACAAATGAATTGTATAGGAAAAAAAAAGCTGGAGGACTACAAATCTAGTATACTTCTAGATGCTGAAATCCATCAATACTGTTGATTTTCCCCCACCCACCCCCAGCAAAAACATTCTGAGAGCATTTTCATGGAATAGCCTTTGACATCTGGTTATTAAAGCAGGAGTTCTGTGCAATCACAGCAAGATGTAGCTCCTCTACTACACCACGCAAAGGTGAACAGCCGCACGAAGGAAGATTCAAGCAATGTAATCCATTACAGTCCATTTACAAACTAACAGATACTTTACAGACATTCAACAGACATTCAATCAAATCATAATCTCAGAAAACTACTAGCAATAAAACCCATAAATTAAAATCAAGTTACATAAGCATGACTTGATGAACCTGATGTAATCTGATGGCATGAGATGCATATCTTACATTAAGTCGCAAATTCCCCTCCTTTTCTCTTATCTGTTAATAATGGGGCAGAGGCTGCCCAGCAAGTGGTTTGCAGCCAATACATTTATCTGCTTGCAGCTGAATAAATGCTGAAACTCAGATAGCTTGAATTTGTTTTATAGTGGATGAGTTGTCATCAATTTCTTTTTATGGCATCACCTTTGCAAATTAACAAATTGGTGGCCTCAGTAGGCTCCATAATAATAGTGAGCAAATCCTCTCCTGCTGTGGGATACGCATCTGTTGATAGCATCTCTACTTGAGGAAGCTGTTCTCCTTGAACCTACCTGAAGTGGGCCATCCTCCCCTGCATCTCACTATTGGGAGCCATATAGTACATTGAGTCTTGTCTGTGTTGGTCCCCACTGTGGAAAGCAATGAGAGATCCAGCAGAATTAACAGAGTCACACTCCCCCATCCAGTTCCTGGCATAAGTCATCCACAAATAGATCATTCAGGAACCCACCAATCTGAGAAGGCACCACATGTTCTATGATCTTGCTTAAGAAGGAAATATTTGAGATTGGCCTATAATTCTCATGCATGGTGCAGTTCAGAGAGGCTTTTTTTAAAAAAGTAATGGCTTGACTGTAGCCTCTTCTAGGCAGGATGGAAACTTTTTCTTACTGCAGTGAGGCATTCAGCACTTCCTGTACCCACTAACTTAGTCCTCTAGCTTCTTTCTGTAGTCAGGAAGACAAAGATCCAGTATACATATTGTGGCTCTTACCTCTCAAAGGATGCTGCCCACATCTTCAGGCTGCATAAATTGAAACATATCTAATCATACAAGATTCAGTGGCCTATTTTAGTTGGGAGCAATTGGAAGCAGTAACTGAATTGAAGCAGCTTGGTGTAGTGGTTTGAGCATTGGACTATGACACCAGAGACCAGGCTTCGATTCCCCACTCAGCCATGGAAACCACTGGGTGACCTTTGGTACATCACAATCTCAGCCTCAGAAAACCCATGATAGATTCCCTTTAGGGTCATGATAAGTTGGAAATGACTTGAGGGCACACAACAACCACAACAGTGACTTGATTGAGGGAAGAGTCTTCTGTTTCACTGACTTTTGTTTCAATTTATGTTGTGTTGTTTAATGTTTTTCTAACAGTGCTTCTGTTGCTTGTACCCTGTCCAGTATTTATTTACTGAATTTGTATCCCATCTTTCTCACCTAAACAGAACTCAGAATGCCTTCCAATAAAATAGAATAGATGCAATTAAATCATAAAATGAATAGAAGCACAAAAAATTAAAACATAATTACAAAATATATCAGTAGAAGAAGAAAAAATCCTGGATGTACATCACAATACTGAAATATTGAAATAAATAGCTAGAAAGATACAAGACACCTCTCTGCCTGGCTCCAGTTATATAGACTTGGGCTCAAGTGCAGGGAATCTTTCACTAGCAGGACCAGCATCATCATTCAGCATCCATGGGCAGCTGCTGGAGGCACCACATCATGGCTGGTTCCCTTCCTACTGCCTCCTCTAGCTCAGAAGCCAGGCAGATTGACTTCAGAGCTCATCACTATTTAAATTTCCCACTGTGCTCCTGAAGTAATATAATTCTAAGAAAGTGTGGACAATTCTAATATATAGTGTCTCCTACCTGCCCAGCACAGATTGTAGCACTGCTTCTGGCATTGCAGGAAGAAGGGGTGGGAGACACCACATAGACCTAAGATGGGACCCACCAGAGGGCATTTTATAGAAAGAACCCTCAGGCCGGGAACCACCCTGGGTGGCTAGTTTGTCTTATCTAAAGTAAATGTTACAGCTGGAAATGAGAATGAATATTGCACAGTAGTTAGAGTGCTACATTGGGACTGACTGCAGTCGGGAAACAGTATGGTGTAGTGATTAGAATAGTGGTTCTCAACCTGTGGGTCCCCAGATGTTTGTGGACTTCAGCTCCCAGAAGCCCCAGCCACTATGGTCAATGCTCAGGGCTTCTGGGAGCTGAAGTCTAGAAACATCTAGAGACCCACAGGTTGAGAACCACTGGATTAGAATGTTAAGCAGGAGCCTGGGAGATTCCTAGTCTACACTGGGCCATGCAACTCATTGGTTGAAATTGAGCCAATCATTCTCTTTCAGTCTGAGCCATCTCCAGGGATTGTTATGAGGCTGGTAGAGACAATTAGTATAACAGGAGAGATTTCCACATTATTGAAAGTGATGGCCATCTTTGAATTACTGAACCCATTCTGCATTCTGAAATCTACCCAGAGGTAGAGTGGAACATATTACATTGATTGTTTGCTCTACCAGCTGCAGAGAAGAAGTAAGATGTCCTTTTGTCATAAGTAGTCTATGGCTTTCCAGTGACTGTGGTGCCCCGGTTCTGAAAAGTTGCTTCTTGGACTGAAATTCCCAAATTCTCCAGACAGCATGGTCCTCCTGCTAGAATGGGGTGGGGGGGTCTAAAACTTTTTTCTTTTTTCTTTTCCATTATTTTTTAATTAAGAAACTAAGATAAGTTGATAAAAACATGATTAAACATTGAGCAGAATTATTAACAAATTAAACTTAAACAGAATTGTTTTCGATCAACTAATGTCTTCCAATTAAAATCATTGGATGTAAAAAAAAAAAAAGAAAATGCTTTCTGATATTACCGTTGATTATATTATTGAAAAACAAAAAATAAAAACATACATATAACATTACTTCTATGAGTTAGAACTCAATCTCTTTTTGAAAAATAATGAAGATTCACTTACATATCACTTAAACTTCCTCTCCTTACAAACCTCTTTCTGTATTATTTCTGTAAAACTTTTTTTCTTCAAGAAAAAATATTTTTCTAACCTCTGGTTTTCTGTGTGAAATTCTGAACCAGTGTGGGCTAGTCCTATCCCAAAATGAAGGCTAAAATGTTAACTAAAGTAGCCATCCCATCATTCAAAGAAAAATAAACAATAAATTGTTTCAGTAGACCTAAGCAGCTTTTCATCTCATGCCTGGAAAGGTTAAAAGTGTGTTGGGAGAGAAAGGCAGTCACAAAGGTCTTGCCCTCAACATCCATATGTGAAGATTTTTGTGTATTGAACACAAAGATCTTCAGAGGTGGCTGTATGGATATTCAGCTAGAGGCACTTAGTTTTCTCTGCAATCAGGAACTCTGGTGAGGCCAAGACTCTGCTGAGCCAAACATGCTTAGAATCTCCTTACAAGCCTTGGCTGACATTCTACATTTAGGGATTTGTAACCTAGAGTGAACTACTTGTAACTGCTCTGTATTCACTGACACTTTGTAGTCATAGGCACTTTTCACACGGCATTTCTGAAGTGAAAGGGCCCCTTGAGCGTCACGTAAATGTGAGGAACAGTCCACATGACACACTCACATTTGTGCGACACTCAAGAGCCTGACATGGACCGTGCACGCATGTTTTCATTTTCGACTCAAAGCTGAAAATGCTGCACAGTTGTGCATCACTTCAGGGCTCCACACACACTTACCTTGTGTGCGGAGCCTCAGGATCTGGGCCAGTCGCCAGTCCTCTCCTCAATGCAGCCTGGGAGGTCCCAGGCTGCTTTGCGAACAGAAGAGGTGGGGTGCTCATGTAACCAGGAAGCAGCTGTGGAGCACAAGCAGGAGGGATTCGAGAGCGTTCCTACGAAGTCTTCCTGCGTGAGCCTTGCACTCCAGCACTGGGAAAAGGTAAGGTGTGAAAAGGGTCATAGTTGTGGCACTATTGCCATACAAAGGCTCTCTCAAACCTAATTTACCAGGCAGCAGCCACACTCATTCAGCTAGCGATCAGGGTGCATGAATATGATGTTTCCACCTCCTCTGGACAATCAGAAGCAGCACCCCTGTTGTAATTCCTCATTGAAGCCTTGCTTGCTGTTAGGAAGGTAGAAATATCCTCTTCCTTCACCCTGATCACCAACTGAACAGACCTCTGTCTCTCCCTGCCTGGCCATGTGTGATTAAGTGGACAATGTAGAATATGAGTCCTTAGTAATGAAGGCATGATGGGAGTCATGTGCTGGAAGTGGTGGATGGTGGCTTTCATATCAGTAGGGTTTTGGATACATTCTATGTTACGTTCCTGATTTTTAAGGGCTACTCATACTGTGGAAGCCTACCACCCTAACGAATTCAGCACTCCAGGAAACACCTTCAAAGCAGGGACTAAAATCCAGAGCAGATTTACTACCCTACTAACCCAGAAACCTCCTCCTAGTTCTCCATGCCAGGGAATGCTGCCTTTGTCACAAGACTTGCATGTGTGCCCTTGGTCTCACCACAGTTTTAAATCTCAACATCACAGTATTGCCACAATTACAAAATATGTCTTCATGTTCCTCCACTTTTTGATTTCTTCACCTTTACAAAACCAGTAACTCTACTTTGAAAGAGATCTCTTAGAAGAAAGAGACAAAAGACCCTCAAGAAGCACAATCTAATAACTTTTACACCATATATATATATATATGGAAGTACTTTTAAATGAAAACTTGGAAGGGTGGGAGAAGAGAGCTTCTTTCAACTTATCTGTGACTTCAGAAGGATAATTTGTCTCGTAAATCACCCACTGAGCAACCTTTCAAGTGTAAATGCAAGTTGAAAGTGTTCTTGCTACTGAGAGGAAAGGGAGTGCAAAATGACTCATGGAAGACAGCTTCCACCTCCATCTGGCCAGGGGACAATCCTTCAGCACCGGCTAATGACAGCGAAGCTGTCTTTGGTCACAGTAGGCTTGCTCAATTGCGGCACATTTTACCTTTACCTGACCCAGCAGGTCATCCTGAAAGCTTCCTTTGGCTCAAGAAGTAGCATCTGTTCTGCTTAGTAAAGTGTACAAACAAAAAACATGTGCCGTCTTTATCAGTTGGGCCTACATTAATACAAAAAGGTTTCAATTTTTCATACCCAGGCAGCTTGATTTATAAACGTAAGGCCCACCACACTCCAATTAAGCAAATTCAGTGAGACTTACTCCCAAGTAAGTGCATAGAGGATTGCAAATATACAATGCAATCTGAGACATGTTTTTCTAGAAGATCCACTGAGTTCAAAGAGTCCATTTCTAGGTAAACATACTGAGAAGTCAGTCTCTCTGAGGTCTATGCATCTTACTCCCAGTAAAACTATAGCAAATTATACTCAGTAGGACTTACCTTTTCTCAGAAGATAAGTGCCCTGTCATTTTAATGTTGAGTACTCAGTACTTTAGCTTTGGCAAGAAAATATTCAAATGCAAGTAGATACATCCACATGTTCCTCTTTGTAAATGTGAGGGCTGCAACCATGCCAAGATTCAGAGCTAAGCCTTTATATTGGTATGCCTTGAATCCCATTCTTAATCCTGACTGGAGTAAACTCATGGGATTAATGGAATTTACACAAGTGTTTATTACCAAGTTACCGTTGATTCTATGGGTCTACTCTAGTTGGCACTAACCAATACGAATCAGGCCTACGTCTTACTGTTATTAGGGTTCATGGATCACACAAGGTTTTTAACCATTTTGAAAATGCTGGACACCCCATAAATATGCCCCCTCTAGCCCAAAAAAGAAAATTGCCACTTGTGAAAGCCTCCAGGAGTTGGGAGTCTCCCCTAAGAAAAGGTATACCCCTCCTTGATTTGTCTCCTTACCCAAGCTTGCTTTTCTACAAAACATGTCATCACTTCCACTTTTGGCTTTTGGTATGTGCATGTATATGTGTGTTTGCCCCATAGTCACCCTGGAGGTACGTAATTGAGCCCAGGCCTGGAGCTTACCCACCCTTCTTTCTTTTTCAATATAAAAAGTTAAGGAGAAATAGAAGTGCATTTTTATGCTTAGCTTTTACAATAGGCCGGTCCTTTCATCAGGCAGAAGAGGCAGCTGCCTCCAACAGATGATTCTGAGTGAATGTAGAGGAACAGCATCGGTTATATTTCTTTTCCCCATTGCTATGATCTTGAGAATTATCATCTCCATGGCCAGCAGATTCTATTTGTATTTTTGTAAACATACACGTGAAATGCAACAACTCATTTCATGTCAGATTGTGTTTGGTCCAAGCTCATCTTCTAGTGTGGCTAGCATAAGGTGGCTTGCACCATGATCATATCTAGAGAAGATATCCAAGAAGTAAGCAACTGGACCAGCTCCTATGAATCATGATTTTGCATTGGACTCCTCTGCTCCATGAACCTGGCTCCATTTGGTGGACCTCATAGTTGGAAAAACCCAGGGTTCTCTTTCAGCTCCAAAGTCAGATTGTGCCTACATAAGACTACAGTGGGTACAATGAAGTAACTGGACTAAAAGAATCCCAGTTAAGCCATGAAGTTTACTGTATAATCATACATGTTCTTTCTCTTCCAAAATCAGTGTTAAGATGCACACAGAGAGAGATATGGAAGTATTTGCCCAAGTAAATTCTTGAAAATAGATAGCTGAACTGATCCTTAATCCATTCTCCTACCATCATGGAAGGAAAAAGACAGAATGTCATCATCATGAATGTCACCATCATCACCATCATTTAAACTGTGCTCAGTAGATAGTCTTGGATTAAAATTAGGAGAATTATATCTGCTCAGTTATGAATTTTCCTGGTAATCCTGAGCAAATACAACTTCCCTACCTTTGAAATAGTGATAATTATTGGCTCTTGGAAAAATTCATGAAAAAATATTGATATGCTTTTTAAAATGTTCAAATATGGTGATAGAAATTAAAAGCAGGAATTCTTATCATATATTGCAGGAACTAGTATGATAAAGTAGACATCCTATACCACAAAGCTGAAAAATGATGGATAATTAATATTCTACCACTGATCTGTAACATCTAAAATGCAAGACAAAGTGAATGTGTACACTGCATAACAATCAAATCGATACTATTTGTGCAGCAAGGCACATTAACTACTAACAAAAACAAGCTAATTGCTTTCTAGATATTTTCTCTTCCTCACAGAAAACTTTTTTCTCTGACACATTTCCAATGTAGAGCTGGGAATGTAGAGCTGTTTTGTTATGAAGTGTACATAAAAAGGAATGAATGCTGTTCATTCCCAGCTATTGCCAGCATCTTGTAGGTTAAGGTCCAAGAAAGCTTGGCATGAAGATCATTCTGATTCATAGGCACTGAATGTACTCCATTGCAATAAAGTGCTGAAAGAAGATGTCTTCCAAGAAGTTCACATTACTGGTCGTCGTAAAATAAAATGGCTATATTGTTTCAGCCACCAGTTTCTTCCCATTGTCTTCATTTTAAAAACCATGCAGCCTCAAAGGCCAGAGGATGTGTTTCAGGACAATTTGAGAACAGCACTGTAACTAAATATTATCTTCAATTTACTTCTTGTTTCATGTTACTTTTTGGTCCTTGAGTTCTTCAAAGTTCATCATTTGCTCATGACATTACCGTGACTTGCTAACTTTCCCATTCTTTCTGCAATCAATAGAAGAACAATATAGTGTGGTATTCTGCATTTCAGTTACCTGTCACTCAGTGTTGTGGGTGTTTTTTTTTTAATCTCCATTGATACTCCAGGTACTGCACGCAGAAACTAAAGTAGGCTGCCTTGTCTTCTGCTAATCTTGAATGCCTTTTGTTCGAAAGGTGTTTTGTATTCATCCGTCAACCAAGGACTCATGCTGAAGAAGCCCTCCATCAGCACTGAGATCTTGCTGAAAAGGGGATAGGCAGCTTGTAAAATATTCATAGCAAAAGGTACCTCAATCATTTTCACCTTTTGACCCTTCAAGTCGGAAGAGGATTATCAGTGGTAAGTGGTAAATCTTAGCCATGTGAAAAATTCATAGATGAAATAGTTTCCTCTTTTCTTCTCTCCACTTCTGATACCAAAGCTATTCACAAGATACATTTATCTTCTCACTCTATCCACCACTACATTTGTGTCTAACTCAAAACAGTTTTAATACAAGTCTGATGTAGAAATGATGGTGATCAAAGTCTGGAATTAACTGTATTTTTTTTCACTCCTAAAGAAAGAGAGCAAGTGGTATTCATTTTTGTCTTCTGGTGGCAAAGAGCAAGCTGTTTCAAGAGCCATAATAAATACATATGAAAAATATTTTTTTAAAAAAAAAAATACACTTAATTTTTTTGAATACACTTTTTTTAAAAAATCCCAGTTTGGTTTTTCATGGAATATAGGAAGCTACTTCATGTTCAGCCAGACCATTAGTTACCAAGCTCAGTATTTTCAGCCACCTGGATAGGTACATGCAGCTTCTGGCATTTGTGGCCAGCCAACCAGACGTATTACCATTGCTTTGGCAAAAATTTCACTGCCACTACAGATTGGATGGACTGCTTAAAAGACAAATGAATGAATCCTGGAGCAAATCAGCTTCTCACTAGAAACAAAGATGACTAAACTGAGGCTATCCTATTTTGGGCATATCATGTGATGACATGGGTCACTGGAAAAGATGGCAAGGCTTAGCAAAATGGAAGGTAGTAGAAAAGGAGGAAGATCATATATTCAATCAAAGAAGTCCAAGTTTGCAAGATCTGAACAGAGCAGTTGGTGACCAGGGCTCTTGAAGGTTTCTCATTCTTAGGGCTGCCAAAAGTTGAAGTCAACTTGATGGCAAATAACAAAAAACAGGAAGGACCTTTCTCTCCCCGTACCTCAAGTGTATCACTTTTATATTTTCCATTCAAAGTGAATTCATCACAGTCACAATGACCATATACTACAGAAGCATTAGGAATGCAGTTACAGATCTAGATCAGGGTTTGTGACTGTGCCAGAGGTAGGGGCTATTCCTCCCATCAGTGGGCTTCAGCACCATCTCAAGATGAAACCTGCAATGGTATGATGTCACTTCTGCCTTTATTTTCAGCTAATTTTTCAGTGAGCTGTTGCTTTGGAGGCACCTTTGGTGGTGCCAGAGCAAAGAAGTGGTGGGAACAATGCTGCTGCATTTTCTGGATGTTTTGTTTAGGTTTGGGTGTAAAATTGTTCTGGAGTTTTTTTTGGGGGGGTTGCAAAAATATGGGGATTTGGCAACTTAGGAAATGTCCCCGTAGACTTCAGAAGCAGCAAAGGTGTTAGGGACTGCCTTTGGCCCACAGACTACATTTTCTCCACCCCTGAAGAAGGTATCTATCTGAACAGGGGTCTGAACATGAAGGTCTCAGATCTGAAGACTTACCTCCCAAGAATGAGCCTGGGGCAATGGACAATTATATCACTCTGGCTCTGGCCGTGAAACAGTTATGTCTCTCTTTCCAAACATGCTGATATGAGCCTCAGGAGATGATAGAAATGAGAATCCCCAACTAGTGAACTCATTAGGGGGTAACATAGTTCTCAGAATCTTTGCCCCACAACACTCATTTGGGCAAGAAGTAAAGCAGTGTGATAAAGCTATTGAAACTCAGAGAGATATGTTGAGTAGCATGTCCAGACATCTAATTCTTGTTTTCCCTTTCAGTCTTCTTAACTAAACTGCTTATTTTCACTGTGGAGTCTCCTTTAGGAGCATAAATAGAGAAATCCTATGACAGTAAATGGGCCATTTTCCAAGGCGGATTCAGGGGATACCCACGAGACCTACTTTATTAATGAAACACTGAGGCATTTAGAGTAGTAAATCTAGACACATTTCCCTCCTGCCTCCCTCAAAACTTAATCAAGTAATTGGAGGCCTATTAAAATATGTTAGGTGGAGCGATTTCCTGTTGTTAATGTTGATAGAAATTTAATAAGCAGGTAATCAGAGGGAAACTTACTGGCTGAAGCAGATTTGGAATAGGATATAAACCTTTTCAACTCAAGGCCACTGACTGGATTTCTGCCAAGTGTGTAAAGAGGAATGGTATTTCACCATTTGAAAATTACTGTGTGTTGACTTACTCTATGTGACTTTATTAGTAGGTCTTGCAACAATTTTTTGCAATGTGAACGTGGCCCTGCTCAGGATGTCAGCTATCCATACCCTTCCCCTATGTACTTTTTGTTCTATGCACCCCACATATAGTTTTATGTTTTTAATGTTTGTTTTTTAATTCCTTAGTAAACAAGGTCATTGGCCATCAAAAAATATTTGGCCCTTGTTGGGCTTCACTTATTTTTTTCATTAACATTAACATTCATTAACCCTCCTTCACTTATTTTTTCATTAACATTTGTTTATTCCTCTGTGAACGATGGGTTTCTTTCAAGCCTGTTGATACCTCTCATTTCTATTGGTAGTTGCTTTTAGGAGGAATGGTATAACAATCCACACTCTATGTCTCAGGATCTGGCAATTCGTAAGCCCAGAGGAGCTCATTTCCAGCAATTTGGCACTAAGTATGCCTTCTTCTATCCCAGGACAGGCAACAGACACCCTGCAGAACATTACTGCTTTAAAAAGTAAACCATGGATCTTCATGTTGCCTGTTGACTCATGGTAACCACATGAATTTCATGGGGTTTTCTTAAGCCAGTGGTTCTCAACCTGTGGGTCCCCAGATGTTTTTGGACTTCAGCTCCCAGAAGCCCCAGCCACTATGGTCAATGCTCAGGGCTTCTGGGAGCTGAAGTCCAAAAACATCTGGGGACCCACAGGTTGAGAACCACTGCCTTAAGCAAAGAATACTGAGCTGTGGTTTGCTATTGTCTCCCTCTATATATAACCAATAATGCCTGGTATTCTCCTGTAGTCTCAGTTCCAACTACTAGCCAGACCGCATCCCACTTCTCATCCAAGATCAGACAAGATCTGGTTCCTTTGGAGTATGTAGGCACTTATTACTTTAAAACCACCTACCAGAATCCTATATGACTGGTTATATTATGTAACTTATTATGTATATGTAGCTACATAGCAGGGGTGCTATGTAGCAGAGGTGCTCTTTACTGAATTGCAAAGATGCCTAACAGAACACCGGCAAGAGTGCCCAATACACATTGTTGCTTGCTGCCTATTGGGACTGATGGGATGAACATCAGGACTGATGTGATGTGCATTAAAACTGATGTGATGCTATCCTGTTGTGCATCAGTCCCATTGCACATGGGTCAGTTTGCTGGCTGAGCTGCATAATAATATAACAGCAGCCCTCCACTGAATATGGCCATTACAAAACTGCCATGTTCTTATCTGTACAGATGGAAGTCCACTTATAAAGATGTAAGACTTCAACAGCCAATAGCCACCATTTAAAAAACAACAACAATTAAACATGACACACATCTTCTTTACCAGGGTAGAAACATGTTTTTTAAGTGTTGAGAAATCCTGACTGGAAGAATCCAGAACTGGAAAAAATCTTCACAGTTTCGGACTAATACTGAGCAAAATTTACACACAGTTAACCAAGGAATACTCAGAGGTGGTTTGCCATTTCTCCCTCTGTATATAACCTATACACCTGATATTCCAGATACAAAACCAGGCCATCTGGCAGACCATATATTATGAGTTTGCTCAGGCCCTGAGGTTATCAGGACAGGCCCTTCTCTCAGTCTTACCACCATCACGACCATGAGTGGTGGGGATGATAACACATTCTTTATCTATACATATACCATGAAAGAGTAAAAACAGGGTAGTTCAGTGTACGTAGGACTGTTCCCCAAATTTCAGAGATTCTGAGTAATATATATTCTCAGATGATATGTGTGAGTATCAATATTTGCTCTTGTACATCAGATATAAAACTAGCAAACGTCTTATTTCACTGGCTTATTTCCATGTATCTACTGAGTTTTTGAACAGTCAGCCCTGCACTTTTGTGTGGATTAGGGGTGCAGCATCCCACAAAAGTGGAAAAACTGCAAACATCTCTAACCCCACCCCCAGACTGTATTTAACACACACACACACACACACACACACACAGTACCTGTACTGATGGGGTGCCTGGGCCCAGCCAAATATGTGTTCCCTCACGTATTCACTTATTGATTTGATTGGATGGGCAGGGGGAAGGGGATGGGATGGGATGAGGGACTGGGAGCAGGAGGAGGGAGGGAGGGTTGTACACAGGTTTCCAGAACAGAGAGAGGGAATGCCATTGCTGCAAGAACAGCTGCTGCAGCCCCTTCCTGCTGCCCTTCCCCTCTTCCTGTGGCCACTCCACCCCCCCCACCCCCAGCAATCTTCTCCTGCCCTACTGTCATCCTGCATCCTCTCTCCACCTTTTAGGAGGAATGGTATAACAATCCACACTCTTTCTCTCAGGATCTGAGGGTCTCTGGGGGCCTTTCTGCACTACACTGTTATAGTGCTATTATTCCACTTTCAACATCCTATGGAATCCTGGGATTTGCAGTTTAGGGAGGGGCCTTTAGAATTCTCATCCAAAGAGCTCTTTGGCCTCAGTAAACTACAAGCTCCTGCATTCCATAGGATGTTGAATGTGGAATAATAGCATTATAACAGTGTAGTGTGGAAAGGCCCACAGAGACCCAAGCTTCACCCACCCACCCACCCTCTATGCACTTCCCTGCCCCATCCCTTTTCCCTCTCCCACCCAAGTGAGTGAATGATGGAATGCACATGCACACCATCCCTTCTCCTGCTTACCCCTGTCCCATCATCTTTCCTGCCTGCCCATGTGAGTGAGCAAGTGAGGGAATGCATACATGAGCACCCTCTTTCTACTCCCCCATCCCATACGCCTCCCCCCCATGTGATTGAGTGAACATGGAAATGCATACATGCCTCCTTACTCCTTCTGCTCCCCCATCTCATCCCCTTCCCCCACCTGCATGAGTAAGTGAGCAAGCAAGTGAGGAAATACCCATGTGCACTTTCCCTCGTCTTACTCTCCCATTCCATTCCATCCCCCCCCATCCAGCTGTGTGTGTGAGTAAGTGTATGAGGGAACACATATGCAGCCAGGCCCAGCCACCCGGCGAGTTTGATTTCCTCCCAGCGACCAGATATTTGACTGCTAACTAACCCTCTTTAACAGAACACAGCTCAAGATGAATACTGTTGCTATCAAAGTCTCCATTAAAAATGACATAGGGCAACAGCAGCAGCAAATAATCTACGAAAAATCAAATCCATTAAAGTCAAACCCACAAAAGTGGAGAGACAACTGCACTGACAAAAATAACCTAGGTCTTTTACCATGTGGCTCTGTATGTGGGCATTTGACAAGATATTGACTTTTCACTATAGTACATGATAGATTTCTAGATACATAGATATAGACACTAATATGGCTCTGAACAGGTGTGGTGTGGATTCACCTACTTTTCTCCCGCCCTCATTCCATAGACCTATATGTCCAACCCACACCATTAGTGGGAAAGGAATGTCCCTCAAACCCATTTATCATAATCTTTTCAATCAAGAAGGTCAGCATGATACCTTATAAAATGCTCCCTTCCACTACCCCCATGCCTTTGTTTAAATAGCAACATGAAGTTTAAATGAATTACTGATATTTGAAATGTCAGTCCAACAAATGGCCTAGATGGTGTAATTCATTTCTCTCTCTTCGTTTCGTTATGGAGAGTGCAAAATGATTTTTTAATTCCACATAGTACTTTCCCCCATTGCATTTATTTACCAAGAATAACATTTACTTAATGCAATTTAGATCTAAATATTTAAAAACCCACTTTGTTTAATGTGTTTTCAGAGACAAGATGTTAAGTAATTATGGGAGATGTGGTGGTCTTTCATTAGGCAGCTAATGACCATCTGGGAGTTCAGGCTCCCTGGCTGAAACTGAAAGTTTCCAAAATTCAAGCCATTCATTGGTATAGTAGCAATGGACTCAAGGGCTTTACATGATTATCTCTATAACCTAAGCATAAAAGTCAAGTTGGAGCAAAATTTTGTCTAACCACTACTTTCAATAAAGAGGAGAAGGAGGAGGGGAGCAATTATCAAAAACTATAATAAAATATTTCTAATTAGTCTAGTAATGCATTGTACATGTGACATGAAGATCTCCCTTATACTGAGTCAGAACATTTGTTCCTCTTAGTTCGATATTGTCTGGGCAAGACATGAACAACTTCATGGGCTGGGAGATTGCCATGAGATCTATAGAAACCACTGCCCAGTTTGCTTCTTCTATTGGTTTTATCACTGAAATTCTGTAGCCACCTTAGAAATGACCACTACTGCTGCTACTGAAATTTGGCAGCTAATGCAACTGCTGTCTATTTCTGTGTTGGAAGAACATCAAAGAAGTGAATAAAGGAAGGAGAAACCAAGAAGAGAAAGAACTTCCCCTGCTATAGGACCAGCAGTACAGTGATCAAAAATCAATAATACACCTTTGAAATTTCTAGACATATCTGTTACTAACTGTGAACTGGAGGATTCCAGAGTGCAAACTGTGTCCATCTGCAGACACCAGAAATCGGTTCCTGTGTTTTCAAATGCTACCTGTGGAAATGGTTACTATTTTTGTTGTACAGATGGAAAAGCCACAGTGGTGATGCCCTGGGCTCACTCTTGAGATGGGCAATAAATTGAAAATTGTCCACAAAGGAGTCAGAACATGTTGCTGCCCATGGTATCTGGGCCAGGGTATGGAGGAGATCTCTAACCTCTGGCTACCATCATAACAGCATCTATGTGGGAGCATAGGAATATGTTACTAGCATATCTCATCTCAAGTTAACTGTAACTGAGTCCTGGGTCCTGGTGGAATAATATGAAAAGGAAAGCAGAAGACATTCAGTGGCTAAAAAAAAATAAAAATCTTCCAATTGTGTCTTTTAGCTGTAGTGATGTTTCCCATTATAGATGGTTATGGAAACCATAGCTCTTGAATAATCAGAAAATCGTGAAAGGACAAAGAGTTGTTATCATAACTTCCAGCCTGGAGGTGCTTCATTTCTTTACCATTTTGTCAGGTGAGGATCCAATTTTAACCAGACAAATGATTAAATGATGCTATGTCTCTCTCCCCTTCTCTCTCTCCCTCCTCCCCCCTCTGCCCCTCTGTGTGTATGTATAAAAATGTGTATGGATGCCTGGGGGAAGAGACGAGAAAGTTGGGAGAAGGAATGCATCACTGAGAGCACATGATTAAAGAACTCTCATTGTAAACATATTTTTATATATGTAAGTATATGTATGTATATATATGTATATGTATATATATAAATATATATAGAGAGAGAGAGAGAGAGGATGCTCAGGATAGGTTCACATGCTGTTTGTTGCTGCTTTGATACGTTGTTGTTTTCCTCCTGGGAACTATTAATTTTGTTCCTCATGAAATAAGAAAAGGCCTATTAGATCCCATTCTCTTGACATGATAATGTGCTCTGATAGATTTGCATTGAGTTTGTTTTGCCATCATTGTCTTGTGGTCCCCACAAGCCTGAATTGCCATCATTTTGCCATCATAATGACATCTTAATATGGCCTCATCTCTCTAGAGTTTCCACAACATTGACATAAGATCATTACTTTATGTTAAGACTGAAAGGTAAGGCTATAATAGAAGGTTACTGTGATTTGTTAATGTTGTTCCTGTTTTGGCTCACAGAGTGACTTCCTTTCAATGAAGGCAAAGTCAAGGATCAGCAAGAGGAATCCCTCTTAATACTATCATTTTATGTCTCGAGTTTTTATCATGATGCTTTTAGACCTCTTGGTCCCATGAGTTGTTTGGCCTTGCTCTTTGAAGTATTATGTGTACAAGAAATATCATAGGTTAAACATCACAAACAGAGGTTTCCTATCAGTGCAAAGACAATAGACCTTTCCGCATGGCATTTGCCATGCGAAAGGGCGCCTGGAGCGTTGTGCGATTGTGAGGAGCGATCTGCATGATACATTCACAATCGCGCAACGCTCCAGGGGCCAGCAGGTGCCGATCAAACACCTTTTCATTTTTGGCTGGAAGCGCTGGGGTGCGGGGATTGCACGAGCAGCCTCTGGTGAGAAGCTTTCTCGTCCAGTGACCTTTGGCTCTGCCCGAGCTGCCTGCTCATGCGAGAGCCCCACCTCTTCCTTCCACAGTGCAGCCTTGGACCTTCCCAGGCTGCGCTGGGGCAGGAAATGTGACCAGCACAGTTCTGGAGACTTCACACACCAGGTAAGTACATGCAGGGCCCGGGAGCATCACGCGATTGTGAGTGCATTGTGCAGATTGCTCCTCACAATCGTGCGATGCTCCAGGCACCCTTTTGCATGGAAAATGCCATGCAGAAAGGGCCAAAAATGGTGCATGATCACGCATTGCTCCTGGGCCCCACGTGCACCTACCTGGTGTGCGGAGCCTCCAGAGCCACGCCAGTCACGCTTCCTGCCCCAGCGCAATCGGGAAACTCCCAGGCTGCACTGTGGAAGGAAGAGGGGGGCTCTCACACCAGCAGGCAGCTCGTGCGGAGCTGAAGCAGCAGGGATGCAACAGCCTCTTGCTGGAGGCTGCTCGTGCGATCCCTGCACCCCAGCGCTGGAAAAAGATAAGGTGCAGAAAGGGCTAATATGTTGAAATGGATACTGTTCACATGTACACGCACACTTGAGTTGTTAAGTAATCAGAGTACAAGTGATCTGAAGTGAAGCCTTTTTTGAACTCCTCTCCCCTACCTGGACTTCAAAGTCCAGCCTCATGCAAAAATACTCCTTACATCTGAAGTTTGGCAATTTCCATCCCATGGAGGAAAGAGCAATTGTATCTGCAAATTTCGTCTACTCCTGTCAAGAAGCCAAAATGCTATAGTTGTTTGTTGATTTCCCCATCATAGTAATGAGGAGACAAAATTTTAGAATCTCTGAAGTGAAATTCTCTTTCAGATGCAAATGATACCACATGACTTCTAAATCTATCCAAGTTGATTTGGGGCCCTTTCCAAAACAGGAACCAAGCTTAACTCCAGACATAATTGTGTCTTGCTGTTGGAAAAAAAGAAGGATAAGAATTGTCTGAGAAAGCCATGAATGTTGGAGGTCTTGGGAACTTCTCATTAGCAGTGGCAGGCACTCTCTCTCCATTTCCAAATAAAGTTATAGCATCTGAGGTAGGACTGGCTGGAAATTATGGAGAAATTTCATAGATCTCATCCATATGATGTGCATGATGGAATTCATAGAAACTGTGCTTTCCAATATATACCAGCTTAATTATTTGAACAGGGGTCATTTTCCATGCATCCCAATGACAATGGATGTACTCAGGTCTCACGATCAGACCTAGAAGGACACAGCATTGCTAGCCAATTGCTATCTGTTTCCTTCTGCTTCACAAGAGTACCTTACAGGGAAAAGGGATGGGATAAACTGTTAGCACAACGGCCTTCAGACCTCATATTCACCAGTATGCACATTTGTGTGGAGGAACCAGCAAACTTCCAAAGATGTCACCCATTTTGTTAAGGCCTACCAGCTATGTGTGCCTGTGTCCAACAAGCAAGCTAAACAATATCTGTTTCCAGAATCCTGTAATAAGCATGAACAAGAAGCAAAGCAGAGGGAAAAGAAGAGAGCAAGTCTGTTTCACCAGGCATTTCCCCACCCTCACTCCACCCTAGTAGGTTAAACACAGATCTAGGACTTTGGTCTTGGATACCTTTTAAAAGAAGGTTCCAAGTGGTCTTCTTTAGTTATGCAGGTCTTAGCTGACCTGATCATTTAATTTCACATGTGCATATTGTTAATTTTGGATAGAATATTTTGTTGAAACATATTCAAGCTTTTTTGTGATATAAAAATCTATCTGTATTCTTTCCATGTTATTTCTATATCCAGTGCCAAATTTTCTGTTAAAGAAATAATGCCCAAGAACACATCTACTTTATTAACTCAGGTAGAAATGTTGGACAATGTTAACAAATAATCTTCTAACACCTGTATTCCCATAAAAGTTCTTTAAAATGGTCCCTGTCTATAGGGCTGTGCTTCTTTTTCTGTACTTTGTATAATGTACATTTTGTTCTAATCAGTGCAATCCACCAGGCCAAGCGAGAAAGTGAAGCAATAATTTAATCTGAAATTGGATGCAAAGCGACTCTACTGTATAACAGTCTAGGGTGCGTTCATCTTGAGCAATTATTATTGTTCATTACTGTTCTGTGTATGAATCATTACATTTTATTAGATCACAGTATGCATGTTTTTATAAGTAAGCTTTAAGCGAATTAGAATACTTAATATGTTTCTTGAACTTTTGCCAGCCTTGAGCTTTAAAGCTGTTTCCTCTCCTATTTACATTTCCACATTTTATCCATTTCCAAATATTAGAAGATTTATCTATCAGATTCTGTGCAAATTCAGTACACAGATAATTTGTAAAAAGCTTTCCTTTTGTTAAAAAAAAAATAAAAATAGAAGAGAGGAGGGGGGAAACAAACCATGTTCTGTGGTTTTTCTAATCTCATCTCTTTTCTAATTTCCTAATCATATAACCTTGAAGTCTAAAGACACAGCCTGTGATAATCTGTGTAAACTCTCTTTATTGTTATCACAGACCTTTGGAAAAGGGGGTGTGCGTGAGGAGGAGAATCCACACATAACACGCACACACACACACACACACACATTCAAAGCTGTCTTTTTAAGTAATACTATAGATGCAGTTCAATCAGGTCTACACATTACCACTACTCATCAGATGGAAAGGGCTCACAAGCAGAAGTGGGATATTGACTTTAAAAATTCACTGTCGAGGCATACAGAGCCTGCAGGAATGTCAAAACTCCAACCTGCATTTTGATGTTTTCGCCTCAGGTTAGTCTTGACTGACATGCTTGGAGCACTCTTGTTTGTGCTCCGGCATCCATTAACTGTCCTTGACTCAATGTTATACAGCCCTGTACGGTCAGCTCGATGCCTCATGGTTGGAGTGGAGTACGGGCCACCAGGTGTAAGAAAAGCATACACTTCTCTTGGAGGGATCACATTGGCTGTTCTCTGCTTCATTACAGGGCAATTGTTTGATCCCAAATTAATGAGAGCCTGTTAATTATTATTCTGATAATTGCACCTCATGTGGGAGCCGGCTGGCAAGGTGGGGGTGGGGAACAAAGGTAGTGTTTTAGAGGAGTGAAGGGCTTGCCAAGGAAAAACAGAATGTCAAGGTTGAGATGTCTTTGGGTAAGGGTTGGATTGTATGCCAATCCTTGGCTTTTAAGTGCAGAAAGATTAGAAAAGAAATTCAGCAAGTGTATTAACTGGATGGACAATCTTGACTACTGTAAAGAATTTGTGCGGTATAGTTGTTTAGAGTGCTGGAGTGGAGCCTTGGAAATCCAGATTTAAGATCTCTCTTAACCATAAGATTCACTGTATGGTACATGAGCCAGTCACTTATTCTCAACTTGACCTACATCACAAGGTTGTCGTAAAGATAAAATGTTGAGGGGAAGATAATCATGCGCAGTACCCTGGCCTTGAGCTCACTGAAGACACAGTGGGATATGAATGTAATTAATAACTATAGTTGCTTACTGTCTGTGGCATCTAATGTTAAACATCCAGCATGAAGAATCTTGGAATAACACATGTTCAGATTTTTTTTTGAAGGGAGGCATATGCATATACAAATTCTTCAAAATCCTTTAAATTTACAGAGATACAAGCCACATGTGTATAGGCTGTATCAGCATGATTTTCCCCCTTAAAGTAACATGTAGAGATTGGAGGAAAAAAATGGACTACCATTCCCATGACCCCAGCCAGCATGCTGACAGGGCATTCTGGGAATTGCAATACACTGGTCATAGTCCCTGGGGGATTTTGAGAGTTGTGGTACAAAAAGCAACTTTTCCAGGTCCTGACTGGTGACTCTTAAATAGCCAAGGTGAAGAGCTCCTATTCACTAGCCCCTCCTGCATTATCTACCTCCTCCATCCGCTGTCACACTTGGGATGCAAGAGTGCTGCTACATCCATTCACTGGCTGGGATAGAAGGAAGTGGTAACTCAGATAAGCAAGAAGTGCTCCGTTTTCAGCTGTATCTGCAGCCAGAGTTGGGGAGAATAGAAACAAAGGTACTTTCCTGGATGAAGAGTGACCTCATTTTATTTCCCTTTACAGTCAAGATGGGCAGCTTCTTGCTCCCTCTTCTCTCCCCTTAGCCAGCAAATTGCTACAGCAGTGCCTCCCGCACTCCAGTTGCCATGAAAGAGATAGGTATGGACCTGTATGTGTAGAGCTTCACATTTCACATGTGCTATACATGAACCTGGGCATTACCTTCATACCTTCTATGTAAGCTTTCCAGAGATTTTATCTGCATGCTGCTGGAATAAATTGCTGCACTAAAAGGTCTAATCCAGCAGTGTCTTTCTCATGAATCCATTGTTCACATGTTGTCATTGGATGCCTACAAAATCTTATCACTATTTGGTACTCTTTCCATTTGCACTTGGGTTCAAGGACAGAATCCCCATTAAAAATAGGCAAAAAATGAATGTTGAAGCTGAGTTAACATTAACATTCATTTGAAACCTTTCGATGTCAGTCACATTAATATAGGAGAGCAAACTCCAAAGTAAATGCTGACAGTTGCAAATATGCCCATTGAAATGCTTTTCTTTAGCATCAGGCTCAGATAAGCTTCAGTGGTGCCTGTATTCATTTACCTGAAAGTAGCAAGATTAGACAGATGTCTCAATTTAAAAAGAAGAGGTGGGGAGAGGATTTATGCAGTTAAACTTGTATTTGACATGACTTCACCTGTGGTGTTCCTTTCCCCCCACCCGTCTTGCAAGTTTGTACAATTCTATCAGAACATGAGTTTTGATTCATGTCAATGCTTTCTGACATTGACTGACAGTTCGGTAGAAAATGAAAGCAAAGAGTTGGCAAGGTAAAGATTTTGTTGTAGTGAACTTTTTAAAACAGGCATTTCCATTTGCTTATTTTGGTTTGGTTTAAAAAGAGGAATTTCCGTTTTAAGGACAGAGCTGGGATTCAAAAAAAGGACTGCATCAGTACTCCTACTCTTACCCCAGAGATTGGAGTGTTACTTTTTCTTTTTTAAAAAATGACTTATTATATTACTCATTAAGAAACACCCCTCTCCAAACAGAATCATAGAATTGTAGAATTAGATGGAGTTCCAGTAGTAACTTATCCTAATCTTTTGTCAGCATAGAAATCTACAGCTAAAGCATTATTGACAGATGGCTATGCTACCTCTATTTAAAATTTTCCATCAAAAGGGAGTCTGCTAATAGACCAAGGTAGCCTACTCCACCATTGAGGAGCTCGTTTCTTGGAATTTGAATCTCCTTCCTTGTAAAATATAAAATCTCCTTTCTTGTAATTTGAATCTGTTGGTTTTGTTTCTACCCTCTGGTACCACTCAAAACAAGCTTACTCCACCTTTTGCTTGACACCCCTTCAGACATTTAAAGATGGCTTTCATACCAGATGTCTCTTTTTTCAGGGCCATTTCCACATTAAACTGTTATAGTTCTATTATTCCACTTTTAACTATTATTCCCCAAATGTGCCTTCCTAAACTGCAAATCCTAGGATTTCATAGGATGTTGAAAGTACAGCAGTATAACAGTCTAGTGTGGAAATGGCCCAGGTTAAACATGTGCAACTCTGTCAACTGTTCTTGAGAAGGCTTGTTTTCAGGCCTTATATCTTCTTGCTAACCCTCCTCCAAATACCTTCCAGCTTGACAATATTCTTCTAAATAAGTGGTTCTCAACCTGTGGGTCCCCAGATGTTCATGGACTTCAGCTCCCAGAAGCCCTGAGCATTGACCATAGTGGCTGGGGCTTCTGGGAGCTGAAGTCCACGAACATCTGGGGATCCACAGGTTGAGAACCACTGTTCTAAATGATGACACCAAGAACTAGACACAATACTCTAGGTGAGCCCTCACCAAAAAAAAGTAAATCCTTACTTCAGAAGGAAGGAAGGAAGGAAGGAAGGAAGGAAGGAAGGAAGGAAGGAAGGAAGGAAGGAAGGAAGGTAGGTAGTGGGCAGCCCTAGCTGAGGGCAGCCAAATGCAGCTCAGGGAGTGTTGTGAAGAGGGCATGTGGGTGAAAAGAATGTGAAAAAAAAACACAGAGGCTGTCTCTGGGAGAGCAAACAGAGGCCATTTCCGCACGGGGTGAGGGAATCTCCCTGTGCCGGTACTTACCGGACCTTTGAGCTCGACGCTTGGGTCCAGGCTGGTCCAGAGCAGTGCGTGGCTGCTGCTCCGCACTGCTCCGGGGATGAAAATGTCGGCTTCCGGTTGGTGGAGGCTCTCCACCAACCGCTGAAGCTCGCCAGCCTAAAGCCCGCCCCTGGCAGATCACAGGCTCGCACTGGTGCGAGCCTGCAAATCTGCACCGGAGCGTGGGAACGGAGTGGCGCGCTCCATGCTTTCAAAAGACGTCTTTCAAGCGGTCTTTCAAAAGCATGCTAGATGACCACTTTGGGTTGTTCAGGAGTGGGCTGAGGTGCAGATCTACAATAAGTTGGTCCAACCCAGTCTGCTCCCAGGTGCAGACGTCCTCTCTGGAGGATGCTCTGCACCATTTCTTTAAGCCCGTGCAGAAATGGCCAGAGTCTGGAGATGACAGAGACATGGTCTGGATTAGGAAGGAAGGGAGGGAAGGCATGTTGTTATGTTACTTATTACTGCTTATCTTAAATATACAAGGTATTGGTGGGGGACACTTTTTATTTTTTTACTATAGAACAAGGATCCTGCACTATTCAGAGCTGTGCAGGACTCTATGTCTTCTAATCTGACTGACTGCTGCACATTAGTGACACAACTCTCTAGTTGATACACAAAGAGTGGCTTGTAGCCAACAAGTAAATATGTGTTTTGTGCAGCTTATTTTGTAGTACATATGTTTAGGATTTCAGTTAAGGTCCTACAATGGCACCTGACCAAATTATACATGGCAGAAAAGAGCAATCAGTGGGCTGGAGCAGCACTCCTATGATAAAAGGTTATTTTTAGGGCTATATAATTTTGTAAGAGATGGAAGGGTGAGGGAAATGGGCATACAAATTTACATGGTGTGAAGAAAGTGGACAAAATTAAGCTTCTCCCTTTCTCCTAATGCTAAGACATGGAGCCATCCAATAAAGCTAAATGGAGGAAAATGAAGGACAGACAATAGATAGCATACAGTGTATAGTTAAGTGATGGAAACTGCTACCACAATAATGGCTGCCAACATGAGCATCTTTAAAAAAGAATTATCCAAATTCTTCAATAAAGCTATTAGTGGTCATGAGTCATGATGGCTATAGATTAGCCCCAGTACCAGAATCAACATACATCTCAACATCAGTTGCTGGACAACAGAAGAAGGAGGGTGTTGCTACATTAATGTTCCTCTTGTGATCTGGTTGGTCACTATTCCTTTTTTATTTTTTAAATTAAAGTTATAAATAGTGTAAGAGCAATTTAACAGTACAAATTTGGATAGTACCCCATTACAAAATCATGAGACGGTTATTTTCATTTTTTGTAAAAGAAAACTTGAGCTCATCATTGTCAAAAAACTTTTCTCCATAGATGTCCGTGTAATGTGGGAAGGCAACAAAGATAATCTGATTCATAGTTTGTATAACAAAAACTTCAAGCTGCTTCAAATAAGTTTGATTCTGAGGCTTGATTCTTGTGTGTCTGCTGTTGCTGAATTTTATTATGTTAACTTCTCTGAGATTACCAGGTCCCAAACATGGTGAAACCAATTATTCAAAGACAATGAGGTTACTACTACTTTTTTTTTTTTTTTTTGATAGTGACATGTTTGAATTAAGGCTGCTATATTTTTTCCCCTTCCTGACAGAGTACTCAGCTTTAACAGCAACATGGAAAGCAAATACAGTATACTTCTTTACACACAAGGAACCACTGGACTATCAAATTTGGCTAGTACAAATAGTTGAGAATCTCTTTTCAACTTGCAGATTTCTACAACAGACAGAACCTGGGGTTGAGAAATGTGGGACAAAGCAAAACTGATAGCTTTATCCACCTCAACTTCTTATGTTCTTGTAGTTAGAGGCAGCCTACCTTTCAGCAGAGCATGCCTTCTTTTTTGGCACCACAAGATCCATAATTCCATTTGTGGCACCCAAAAGCAACTTTTCTTGGCTCTGTCTTTGACAGAAAGAAGAGAGAATGTCTTTGTCAACATCATGATCTACTTGTGAGCTTCCATAGGCACCTGGATAGTATCTGTTCAGAGGCAAAAATACACAGTAATAAGAATGGCTTTGGATCTCATTCAGCAAGGCTGTTGTTATGGCTAAGATAATCTTTTATTTTTTATAAGGGCTGTCTGTAAAGGACTTCCTTTTCATTACCTTTAAAAAAAAAAAGAAAGAAACAATGAAGCCAACAGCCCAAAAAATGAGGCTCGTGCTTCGACTCCCCAAGGGAGTTTGTAATAACCGCTTGCAAGTTATTTGAATCCAGCAAAATGAATTTGAGGCAGAGTTTGTTTTGGAATAGAAGGTTCTTGACATTTGCTGTATGTAAGCCTAATGGCAGGAACTGGGGGTTCTCCAGAGCTTTGTGTGTGTTCGTCACCAACATATTGTGTTTTGCTGCAAAAGTTTCCTGCAGTTTTCATGTCTGTCAGTAGCTCCGTAATTGTCGGCTAATTGTCTGTGACCGTGGGGTGGGACTGAGGTGAGAGAGAGAGAGAATGATGGAATTTCTGAGGTTGTGTATGCAGAATATTTTTAGCTCCAGAGAACAGGAGTATTTACAATGACTGGAGGTGCGTGCTAGCGAGACCTGGTATTTTAGAGGGCTGAAGGCCTTACCTTGTTAAAGGATTAATGATGTCTTGTATGTGAAAATGCACCATTATGTTTATTCAGCAGCTGAGACTTCATTTCACTGAAGGCAGATGCAACACCCACAACATCAATAAGAGCTTTTCCATTGACTTGAACAGGCATTAGGAGGCAGAACAATCACAACATGACTACAAACAAGTTGAAAAGTGTAGTAAAAGTAATACAGGTGTTAAATATGCCTCTGGCACATGGGATATCTGCTTGTGCCTTTTTTTTAAAAAAAAAATCTATTAGTATGTTGATTAACTTGTCAATTATTTTTGTTAAATCCACCAAAGGAAACACAACGCAGAAGGGTAGAAATGGTAACGTTTGGAGCAGCCTGGCCTCTGAGGCATTGATTTTGTCAGGCGAGTTGCGGCATTTAGTGGGGAAGGAGGAGGGGGAAATCATAGAAAGCAGAATAAATAGCACCAACGCTGATACAAAGTGCCTGTCAAGCTGCATCAGAAATGATTTCAAGCATTCCTCCCTCCCAATACGTAGGACTCCTTCCTGAGCCTTGCTCCAGTTGGGTATGATACATTCTGTTCTTCAAGACTGCTGGTTAAAATGCATAGCCTGTGTGACAACCCAATGACAGTGCCCTGGGTGGGTGTTGTTGTTGCTTTTCTGAGCCATTTTGGAGAGATCTTCAGCATGCTCATGGGATCCAAGAAAGCCCTTGCATGAGTCCTTTAGAGGTACATCTCCTTCGGCAAATCATGTGGTTTATTATAGGGCTTGCCTGTAGCCCATGGGCTGTGCTGTGTGCTCTAGGTTATGGCTAGAGGCACGCAGCTGTTACTGGCTTTCCAGGAAAAGGCAACATTTATGTGCCCATCAAATAGCTGCACTGTTGTGTCCAGAAAGAAAGAGTATTTTGTGGAATAATAATTGTAACAGGTAAATGAGAGCTGAAGTTGCTCAAGTCTGGAGGAAATTTCTCTTTTGTTTACTGGTTTACTTGACCATAGGGGCTTACCCAAGGCTTCTCTAGCTGCCCTTGTGTACTTGGGAAAGATGCCGTTTCTTCCCTGAGTGCAGAAAGCAGTTGGAAAGCGGGCCTGTGCACACCCTCTGGCCAGTAATTGAGTAAGAGAGGACAGAGTGGCATCTGCCTTTGCCCACTTGGAGCAAAGACATTGCACAAAAGGTTACCAGATACTTCCTTGTACAACCCCTAGGAGAGTGTTAGTGCTGGAATAACAGGGGCTTACACTAGTATAAGCTGCCAGCGGGTTTCCAGACATGGTCCTCCCCAACTTAATTGTGTTCTAATGAGGGCTTGGGAAGACAGCACATGGCCAGGGAAACTACTACTACCTCCTTTTCCTCCTCCTTCTCCTCTGATGATTAATCTTTATTTGTATCCCATTTTTTTTCCTCAGAAGGACTCAAAGTGGCTTACAGTACTTTTTTAAAAAAGAAGACATAGTTAAAAAAAACACAACACAAGTTAAGCAATCAAGTAGTAATTAAAACAGAGTTAAAATACATATTTAAAAACACAAATCACAAACACTTCATAAAATAAGAATAGCTAGCACCTTTTGCCAACCAGGCAATGATGACATATTGAATGTCTGCTGAGATAAAAAATGTCTTCGCTTGTCTACGGTATGAAGGGAGGGAAGGTGCCAGTCTGACCTCTCTAGGAAGGGAGTTACAGAGCCTGGGAGCAGCCATTGAAAAGGTTCTCTCCCGTGTTCCCCCTTATGCATCTGTGAAGGTGGTGATACAAGAGCCTTTCCAGAAGATCTCAAAGCCTGGGCTGGTTCGTAGAGGAGAATATGGTTGTTCAAATATCCTGGACCTAAGACGTATAGGGCTTTAAAGGTCATTACCAGCACTTTGAATTGTACCTGGCAATGAGTGGAGCTGTTACAACAGGGTGTGTGTGTGCGTGCGTGTGATCCCTGTATTCAGCCCCAGTTAACAATCTTGAAGTTCTTCTTCCAGCAGGTGAATTCTCACTGAGTGTGTTAATGTTTGTGCATGCCTAGCCTGACATGAAACTGCATGAAAAATGAAAAGGAGTCTGAGTCTGTAAGAGAGAATGTGCATGAGTGTGAGATAGCAAGGGCAACAATGATGGTGTCATTGGTTCCTTTTATCAGTGTAGGCCACACCCAGTACCTTCTCTGGCCACACCCACAGACCCTGTTGTGTGTATCCCCTGGGGATGGATTACTCAACACACATCAAGCAATTCAAAGACTTTAAATTTAGGAAAGGTAGGAAGAGAGCTCCCTAAAGGCAATTTCTGTACTAGACTGCTATAGTGATATTATTCCACTTTCAACATCTTATGGAACCCTGGGATTTGCAGTTTAGAGAGGTCGTTTGAGGCCCCTCCCTAAACTGCAAACCCCAGGATTCCATAGGATGTTGAAAGTGGAATAATACCACTATAACAGTCTAGTGCAGAAATGGCCAAAGTCAGGGATATGAACTTCCATATTTGGTGCACTGTCTACGTGGTTTTGTAACATCCATCCTTCTGCCTGTTTGATCTTCTCATATGTATGTACTTTGCCTATGTACTCATTCACAGATTACCATCTTTAAGGCTAGCTGCCAAAATCTGCAAAAGACATCCATGAATTTTGTAATAAGAATCAGTCAAGAAAACTACCTGTACATAAGTAAACCTGCCTTTTTCACACACACACAAGGGTTATCAACCTGCACCTCTATGGTTTCATACAGCCCTGAGCTTAATATCCTAAGTTCTCAGTAATCAACTCAAACTCATGGCAAGAGTGATCTGTCCTTTCCCAGCAGCCCACTGGTGAGAGAAGGGGAAAGGGTCAGAAAGACAGGTGGAGAGTAAAGGGTATATTCTGAAGGCTTTGCCATGTATTTACATGACAAGGATGGATCCCCTGCTCATTTGGGAAAGTGCACACTCTATTTTCAAAAGGCTGTGCATTCACCCCACACCATGGCTACATTCTCTTTCCTGGTGTGCAAATTTGTCCTTGCTGCACATTTTTTGGATTCACCAACATGCCATTCCCTTCAAATTAGCAGATAGCATACAATTTTGAGCCATTTTGATGCTCTTTCTCTACTGCAGGGGTGAGCAAAGTGTACCTGTTGAGACCTCTGAAGCCCTCCTAGCAAACTCCGAAACCCCAATTCGTTAAAAATATTTTTTTCTATTTTTTTAGAATATGTACCTGAGGAGTTTGTTAGAAATAATTTAATTATACTAGATGAAATTAGACGTCTTTAACCCATTTTTAATTAGTATATTAGTTTAGAAGGCTGACAAATAACAGACACCATTTTAAAAGTATTTTTTATTTTAATATTTGAGAAAAATAAACATATTTATATGGATATGTATACAGTTGTATGTATATAATATATATATATATGTATGTATTTCTTTGTCTTGGATTTGTCAATAATAAATGTGACTTTCCACCTGAAAACCAGCCAAATGAACTCAAAATGAACCACCAATGCCAGTTTACTTCCACAAAGAGTCCCTCAACCTTCCTCAAACCCTCCAAACCCCCCAAATTGTCTGAAAATCAGCCCACATGGCATCTGGAAGTGAAGTGATGTCACTCCCTGTGCACCTAAATTCACATTTAGGTGCACAGGAAGTGACATCACATCACTTCCTGTGATGTGATGTGGCCAACCAAGGGGTTATAGAGAGGGCAAATTGGCCCCTGCCTCTTCACAGCTGCCCACCCTTTACAGAATAATGCTGGTGTGTAGAGGTGTGGAGAAACCTTAAGTGGGATTTGCTTAAAGTTTTGTTTAAAGCCACGTATGGCCACGATATTGTTCCTAGTCAGCCACGGCCTTCATAGACAATGGTGGAGGAGCTCTGCAGTCCATGACTGCAGACTGCAGTCCATGACTGCAAAGCTTTGATTTAAGGCAGAGGTGGAAATCATGCAGCCCTTCAGATATTGTTGGATTGCAACATTTGGCATTCCAGACTATTGGCTATACTGGATAGGGTTGTTGCAGACCAGAAAAAAGTCAGGAGGACTCCATAATTTCCACCCTAATTCAAGGGGGCACTTTTCATGGGATTTTATTTATTAAAGTAAAATTATGCCTTGTATGTCTCTTCCTGTGACCATCAATAAAATAATTTATTCTTAAAAAAATCTACCATGCCTGCTTGCTGGATCACAAATATATGGTTTGCACGGCTATGATACTGAACAACGATTGCTTTGTATTCAGTCATTTTCTAACTTTCCTACCCATGTGTATAGAAACCATTGCCTAAACCCTTTCATTCACTGCTTCCAAAAAGAAAAAGATGGTGCAGGCTGCAAGGAGAGCCATCTCCCTAACCTCAAGCCAGTACTGCAGCTGGTTTGCCTGATCATGTTCTGTCTTTTATTCTTTTTCCCATAGCCAGCCTCGAAGAGGTTGGAACTGGCTTGAATCAGCCTCCTGCTGGTAAGCCTGCCTCAAAGCACTTGGATCCTGCCTATATCCTTGATTAACCTCCTTTTGAGAAATGCAACCCATCTCGTTAGCTACAACAAGCTTTTCAAACTCCCCTTTGGACCGCGTGTGCTGCTAAAGTACTTCTCAAACCCATCTTTCTTCCATTGGCTTGCATTTCTTCAGTGGCACTTCCTAGCTTTTTCAATCTAGAGGGCAAAGTACCAAAAAACAACTCTGGGGGAGAGTAGATTCATCTGCAAGCCTTATTCATGAGCAAGATCTTCTGCCTTCCTCTAGGTATATGCTTTACTTTCATTGACACTGTCCACCAAAATCTACCCATCAATAGTCTGGTGACTCATAAGGACACAGTAATCAGCTGGCCATCAGTAACAGACTTGAAAACATTACTTTTTTGGACTACAACTCCCACTATTCCAATACCATTTTTTAGCCAGACCAAAAAGGTGACTTTTCTAAGCTTTGATCAGTAGGCACCAATCTGTCACAATACAGTGAAGTCAACTGAAATTCACCCCTGAAATCTGAGATGGTGGTCCTCTAGATATTGTAAGTCTACAACTTCTAGACCTTGGGACAATTTTTTTTAGAACAATGAATACAGGGACACACTGATGCCATTCAAAATTGAACAATGATGAGGCGATGCTCTGGTTCCCAGAGGAAGTTCATTGTATTTGGGACTTCACCACTAACTTCTTACATTGATTTCAGTGGGACTAAAGTATGATGTCTTCCTCTGGAACCAGCACAGCATTCTACTGCCAGAATTATGGACCTAATAGCCTTGATTCTGTTGGTGTCTTACACATTTATGCATATTCTTACTGTTACCACAGCTTCTAGTCAGACTTGGGGGGCACCAGATATCATTTTGATATCAATAATTTGGCCTTCCTTACCCATTCTTTCCCACGTGTTTGCGAGGCCCCTGGACAAGCACGCAAACAGGCTCAGTTGCTAATCACTGGAATATTCAATAACAATACAGGCAGGCCAGAAATAGCCAAACTGCCGCTTCAGGAGACCTCATGGCAAGTACCCTCATTATATATGCACGCTGCCTACAAAGAACTCTCTGCCCCGAGCAGGCAGCTTGACAAGCCGAATACTCAATTGGCAAGCACTCTGCATTTGCATACTGACTACTCTGTTGACAATTCAAACCTAACTGAATCATGCTAAATTCTAACCTTTCAGAGGCTTTGTCTCCAGCCCAAAACTCATTGTTTTCCCCAAGTACGGACTAGCCTGTGGCTACAATTTCCCCTATAAAAACCCCTGACTTTGAGCACTTCTTTGGATTGCTCAAATAGCTGGACCACCTTGCTGCCACTTTGCTTGGTGAGCCTTCCCCTCAGTCCCACGTACTGAGAACTTCCATATCCACAAACTCTATCTTCAAACTACCCAAGCTTCAGGACAGGTGCAGTATTTCCCAAACCAAACCTCCACTTAAAATCTCTCTATCCCACTCCAACCTTTATTTCTATAGTTATCTGTGTGAGTGTGCTTCATACACTTGTTTGATTGTATTTTAATAAAAACAACAATTATTATTTCACATCTGTTTGCTCCTTGACTCGGCCTGACCCCGTAGACACTGGGTAAAAGACCTCGCTCCGTTGCCCTGCCTCTCACATTGCTAACTTGTGCTCTTTGACTAATTTCCCCAACTTATAATTTGAAGAGCATTTAGGTGTCCCTCATGGGACCCCCAGAAATCAGGGTAACATTACAGTAGCACTGGGATATTTATTTGACATATAACATCCATATTCAATTCAAGGTGGGAGCCAGAGCTGTGCAGACAGAGCCATTGTCCATGCACATGCATATTCACATGTAGATGTGTGTGCACATTTTCTTTCTGCATTTGACCACACATTTGTACTTCTGTGCAGTTGTGCAACATTGCCATTCAACACAAGGGTTGAGAAGCACAAGCAATGTATAACTCTACATGTGGAGATTTATGCAATATAACCCTGAGGTGGGATCTTGGCCAATGAATTGCCAGAGTATTGGTCCATCCATTTCCAGATTGTTGTTTATACTGATTGACCATGGCTTTCTAGCGCAGTGCCCATGCTGGCTGGGGTATTCTAGAACTTGGAGTCCAGAAATCTAACTTCTCCAAGTTCAGCTTTAGTGTCTCAGCTAAGAGTTTTCTGCCAGTTCTCTCTGAAAAAGCCAGGGATATAGGATAGATCATTAGGAATGGAGCTGGTGTAACCTATCACCATACAACTCTTCCCACAATTAACTGTGCTCGGAAAGTAACTTCTTTTTCTTGACAGGAATCAGTCTGTAGCATTTGAACATGAATACCTCCAAGATACAAAGAATGGATGGGTGCATATGTCTTCCAGTCTGTAGCTATACTGAGCTCTACACTGATCAAGAAAAGATATAGGTTGAGATCCTATTAGAATACTGGCAGAATATAGAACTTCATCCATTTATTTCTGCTGGAAATTAAAGGCTGATTTTTCCCCCAGCTGTGCAACATAATATGGATAGCACTTGGGTGCACCCCTGAAGCCAGTCAGTGGCTAGGGGAGGGGAAAAAAGCTATACCTTGGAATATTCCATTACACAGACAGAGGGAAACTGTTGTGCAAAGCGGAACTCATACAGTGTACAGTGTCATACTTGAATGTCTAGTATGGCATTGTATATGTTATGCTGGAGGTACAGGAGGATGTCAACTCCTCCATTTCCTGGCTGTCCAATTGCAACTACTCCCTTGCCCACAATTGCACATTGATGCTATTAAACTACATAGGACTATGGAGGGGCAGCACACCACATGGAAGTAGTGGATAATTCCCTGCACAACATCCATCAAAGTACATATGCTAATGTCAAAATACATAGGCTAATTTCCTAGCAAAACATCTTTTAAGTTACTTAAACCCTAAGTTACACCAGAGTAAATTAAAAAGTTTCTGCTCATGTTCTCCTTCTCTTGATTTTCTGACTGGAACAGTGATGGTCATTTTTCTCTGCCTCAAGTTTCCCAGTCAGACATTTAGCCTTGGTGTTGGGAAAGTTCAAGAGGAAGTTATCATGTAGTCACCTTAGAGGTTCCAACTTTGCATAATCCCTGAGTACAAACTGTATCATCACAATCACAAAGTCCAAATTATAGCTTGAGATGAGTACATAGGACACCTGCCAAAATTCCAAAGAATCATGTACACAACTTTTTAACTAGGCAAGGGGAACTTGACTGCCTTGTCGCTTGTTTAACTACATAATACCTGTGGAATAAGCAAGGCTAGGCAGAAAAAAAAATCAAAAATAGAGTTTGTCTACCACATTTGGGTGCACATGGATCCATATAGGAGCAAACCAAGGTTGTACATGGTGTCTGCTGTCAATTCAATTGCAGCAATAATGATAATACTGAGGTCAGAAGGAATAATTTAATATATAGTTAAAAGCTCCACTGCCACACAGAAATGTCACATTGAGAATGCCACATGCTCAAATGTTAAGATCCCTTCATCTTCTATATGCATTACCTTTTTGGAGAGTACCATGGATTTAAACTTGGCCTTTGAGCTAAGATGGAGTTTCAGGAGTTTCTAAAAACTCATCTTGAAAGAAGAGGACTGTACATACAAGGACATGATCCAAGGCTGAGAATCTATGTTTCCTAGCTGTGTAATGTAGCTTGAGAGTGCAGGCACACCCGGTGGCCAATCAGTAGCCAAGGAAGAGGGGAATCCAACTGAGCAGTTGGGGAAAAGAGAGACTTAGATTCATAAAGCTGGAAGACATCACAAGAGCCATCAGGTCCAACCCCCTGCCACGCAGGAGTACACAATCAAACCACTCTCAAGAGATGGCGATCCAGCTGTCCTATCTTAGTTCCCATGGCACAGCTGATAAATCAAACAAAACAAACTGAGGCCATTTCCACACGGGGTTTTTTAAACAGGGCAGAGTATCCTCCAGGGAGGACGTCTGCACCTGGGACTGGACTGGGTCGGACCTACTGAACGTAGATCCGCAGTCCAGCCCACTCCCGAACGACCCCAAGTTGTTCAGCGTGCTTTTGAAAGACCGCTAAAAACAGGTCTTTCAAAAGCATGGAGCGCGCCACTGCGAGCCTGCTCCCATATGCAGATTCACAGGCTCACATTGGTGTGAGCCTGTGATCTGCCGGGGGCGGGCTTTAGGCTGGTGAGCTTCAGCGGTTGGTCGAGACCCTCAACCAACCGGAAGCCTCCATTTTCGTCCCTGGAGCAGTGTGGAGCAGCGGCCATGGACTGCTCCGCAGAAGCGTGGACTGGACCGGGGAGCCCAAAAGTCCAGTGAGTAGTGTCACAGGGTGATTCCCTCCCCCCTGTGTGGAAATGGCCTCTATAGCTCCCAGCTTGTTACTTACTTCCAGGCAGTAAGCACAGGGTTATAAATAAAGTTCAACAGAGTTCCAAGGCACGAGAGAATCCAAGGCCAGTCAGAGTATTCCAGAGTTCAGCAAGGTATCCAGCAGGGTGGCAGGTCAAATAAGCTCTGACAACTCCTGGAGGGGGAGGGTGGCAGCTATATTTGTCTGAAGCCTAGCACAGCTGTTGCTTAATTGTTGCCAGTTATAAATTCTGAGAGAGTGACACTGACTTTGTCTTTGCTGTCTGTGCTCTGCAAAGATTGGTACAGGTAAATAAGCTTCTGTGTCTGAAGGGGCCGGACTCTCTGCTGGAGCTGGCACTGCCCCCTGTTCTGTTTGTGACACTGTAACGTCTTCCTGTATAGCAGGTCCTGGCATGCCCCCTGTTTCAGCCTCTGGCATGTCTCCTGTTTGAGACTCTGGCATGTCCCCTGTTTTAGACTCTAAGTCAGAGTCCACGTTCTGGAAGCAAGGCATGACACCAGCCTCTCTTCAAAAATCTCCAAGGAAGGAGACTCTACCACATTCCCAGGCATCAGTGTATTCCACTATCAAACAGCTTTTATTGTCAGGAAGTTCTTCTAATGTTTAGGTGGAATCTCTTTTCCTGTAGCTGGAAGCCATTGCCCCATGTCCTAGTCTCTGGAGCACCAGAAACAAGCTTGCTCTATCTTCAATATGACAGCTTTTCAAGTATTTAAACCTTGCTATCATGTCACATCTTAACCTTCTCTTCCCCAGGGTAAACAGAGGACTTGTTTCCCTCTGGGATATTTAGTGTCACACCAGATACAATATGCAGGAAGACCAGGAGGATGTCATCTCTTCCTTTTCCTGGCTGTCCAATTGCAAATGAACAGTGCCTAGTGGCTTCACTACCCCCTTGCCTATAAACTGACCATCTGGGTGCACTTTGGTGCTACCAAACTACACTGGATGGTGGAGGGGGGCACTCCTTATTGATCTAGTGGAGACCTCCCTGCACAGCCTTCACCAAAGTACATATGCAAATGTCAAAAACAAAACAAAATCCCTGGAGCTGGATGTAGTTTTTCTTTTTTAAATCTAAATGGTGAAAGTAAAATAGAATTCACATTGTTATCCATGTTGGAGCCTCACTGTTGTCTCTGATAAACAGACTATGCATGTATTGTGCCATATTTCAATAATCTTTTTGAGAGATTTAAAACTTTTTAAAAAAGAGAGAGAGAGAGGATTTATCTGTCACTTGAGTGCCCCATTTAATATCATCATTGCTGTGATCACTTTACTTTTAAAACTGGCCTGCATTCACTGCATAGGATAATGCTTATAGGCTACAATAGAAACCATGAGATTTCATTTGAGAAGGCTTGTAGCTTCATGCTGGACCTTTGTAGATAGAAGATCCCAGGTTCAGTCTTTGCATCTCCAGGCAGGGATTTAAAAAAAAAAATGTCTAAAACTCTGGAGAACAGCTGCCAATACATTTGGACAGTCCTGGGTTAAATGGACCTGTGGTCCATTTTGAAATAAAGCAGACTGTATGGTATATTCCAACTAGGGATGTTAATAAATCTGACTTATAAAAGCAATTTTTAAAATCTCACATCTTAAATGGGATTTTTAACCCTTACCAGAGTCACGCACACATATACACACAAAGCAGTCACACCAAGGTAGACTTACTGATTGCAAAAACGCTAACAACCTCCATTTTACTGTATTATTATTATTACCACCACCACCATCATCATCATCGGCCAAAAATCATGTATCAACCACTTAGTATACTAAACTAGGTAACCCCCTCTGAGCCGACCACTGCAGACCTGATGGAAACATCATTCGCTTGTACCCCATTCACCAACAGAAAGGACCTCCTTCTTCCTAGACTTCTGATGTCCGGTAAAGTAGCTTTGAGGTGGTGGTGGTGGTGGTGGGGAGTTACAATCATGGCAATAGTGTCACAATCATGATGACATAGTGGCTGTGAATACAAAACAATTACAGATGAGTAAATCTAAGTAACTATTCTGTATTCAGGAGTGCTACTTAGTCACAACTGTGACATTATTGTCACAATCAAATCATAACTAACCCTCACCTACTTTATGAGGCTCTGTCTGCCTGGGGACGTCCATTCTGCCAGTGATTGGAGTATGGATGAATGGTATTTCTGTCAAGTTTGGGGGCATGGCAGGAGAGGTTGATGATACAAGATTCAGGTCGCTGTCATCATCGTCGTCATCATGTACCCATTGTCACATTTTCTGTTATTGCAAATTTCATCGAAATATGTTTAAAATGCTCACAAAAAATGGGCATATTTTTGACCAACAGTCCCCAGACCCCAATGTCACTGAGCAGCTTGCATTGAGACAGTTTTCTCCCCCAGTTTTCCTCTTTAGCACGTGTGTGAATTCTGTGTGTGAATAAAAGGACAAATCAAATCAGGTTTTACATCCCAGGTTCTGACTTCCAAGCAAGCAGCTTCAACAATTGTAAGATTTGTCCCACATTTACATCGTGGAGTCAAGTCCTCACTTCCTGATAATTTATGCCAGTTTATTATTTCTGAAAGTGTTTTGTTGTTGTTGTTCTTTTACCTTGGAATGCTTTAGTCCCGAGAACAAAAAGAAAAGGTCTCAAGGAAATGAAAAACAGAATTCACACACATACACAGAGAACAATAGAGTTAGGTTTGATTTGCTTAATGCTGAAATCAAGGTCACTACAAAAAAAGAACAATGATTTCTTTAAATTTTATTTTGAGCTTGAAGTTTCTGTTTTTGTTTTTTGAGCTTTCCTCTCAACCCACCCACTCCTCCCGCCGGCACCTCTCTTTTTTGGCAACATCTTTCTGTTCACTTGATGGTCCTGTCGTCCCCAGAACCATCTCCGTTACAGATCCTGCCTGTATTCAAAGCTGTTATTAAGTGGAGTCTTTTAGATTTTAGAGAAATGATAATGGTTCCAAAGATGACAGAAAGTGGCAGCTGGTGACAAAAAAACCCCTTGATAAGACGACAACAGTAAATCAAACTACCGCCACTTTTTCGTTTCATGTTTGTTAATACCACCTCGTCTTTTGAAGTTTAAAGCAAGGTTCAAAAGAGCCAGGTGCTGAATCATAATATTAAAGCAAGTAAGGAGCTCCATGAAAGAGCGGAGATCTGAGAGGGGAAGGCAACAAACACGGCTTTCAACTGCCTTTTGTCGGCCTTTCTGCAGATGTCACCAGTTGTTATCCCCAGCAGAGGCGTCGAGCTTGTAGCAGTGCCTCTGGCTGATTCCAACTCAACGTTTCAAGTGTCAATCAAAAAAGGAAGGACACAGCTTAGGTCCTGGTCATTGTCCTGTAAAAAGAGCCAAGCATTTAACATTGATTTAGCTCCCTCAGTATACAAAGATAGAGCCAGCTTTGTGCAGAGAAAAGGGCCTTTGGCAAGGTTGCTTGTAGAGCAATTCCATTGCATCCGATGCTCCTTGGTTTAGCTGTCACACTGCAGTGTCTGGAGTCCTATGAAAAGTTATTCAGGAATGAGTGAGCAAATTAAAAAGGAATAACATGCACTCCTAAATAGCAATGTGAGCTATAGAAAAGGCTTTCAACGTCATTTAGCCTTGAAAAGCATTTTCATAAAAAGTATTTTATGCTCTTAAACACCATTTAGCAAGGAGAATAAGATATTCTAGGACAAGACGAAGGTCTGGTGAAACCCATCAAGATGAGTCCATCTGCATGACCAGTTAGACACAGAATGCATTTTGTTTAGTATGTTTCATACCATTCAATCAATTTCTATATACTTAATTCCATGTGCATCAGTGTGTGCAGAAGAAAATAAAATTATTTTTCCTTTCTTTCTTTCTGTCTTTCCTTCCTTCTTTCTTTCTTTTTTCTGATTTACTTATTAAGTGTGTCCTTGCATTCCTTCTATTTTCCCTGGTCCTCCCACTTTATCTTTCTCAGTTTTTGTTATGAGCTCAGAATTCTCTTTGTCTTTACACTAGTGTAAACTGGGATCATGCTAGCAGAACAACTTTCTCCAATGTAGTATAAGGAGGTATCCAGTACCTCCTTATGCAATAGTTTTTCTGCACAGCTATATAATAGTTCTCCTAAAGCCTTACATATATATATGTATATATGTATATATTCACAGAGAGGGAGAGGGAGAGGGAGAGGGAGAGGGAGAGGGAAAGTATGTTTGTGAAAATACATAGGAACTATATATGCAAATAGTTCTGTTGAGAGTCAGAGTGGTGCAATGGTTTGAGTGTTAGACTATGACGACCCCTGGAGGTCAGGGTTCAATTGTTCACTTGGCCATGGAAACTTACTGGGTGACATTGGGCACATCACACACTCTCAGCTCCAGAAAACCGTGTAATAGGTTCACCTTAGTTGGAAATGACTTGAAGGCACACAACAACAACAAGTTCTGTTGAAGCCACTCAAAACACTGAAAATGGAATCTTAAAATCCAATCCACAAAAGTTCTATCATTGTCATAGGAAGCTTATCTGTAAAACTAAGTGTGTTCCTCCCTGTTTGTGTATTCTGTCTATTCCACTGTGACCTAACACACACATTGTTGTTGTTGTGTGCCTTCAAGGCATTTCTGACTTATGGTGACCCTAAGTCAAACATATCCCAGGGTTTCCTTGGCAGAATTTTTCAGAGGGGATTTGCCTTTGCCTTCCTTTGAGGCTGAGAGAGTATAATTCACACAAGGTCATCCAGTGGGTTTCCATGGCAGAGCAGGGATATGACCTTTGGTTTCCCGGCGTCCCAATCCAACATTCAAATCACTGTACCACACTGGCTGTAATCTAATACAATTTAAAAAAATGTTTTAAAGCCAAAGCACAGTGTTTTTTGCCAGGGTATGGCAAAGGGCTGAAGAGGGCGAGAAAGCAGTGGCAGCTAGCTGCAGTTGGGTGCCGACTCTGCTCTGGGTTTTAGCCTAAACTTTAAATAAGCTAAGTAAGGTGCTGAGCCATTCCCCTCAAATAGTATCAGCACTTTGGATAGCTTATGTACAGTACAGACTAAAACCTGGAGCACATTCCCTGCCCCACTGACTTGGGAACTGCCAGCTGCCACTGGAAGAAAGAAGAGCCCCCCAGGAAGGGTCCATGTGACAAGTCTTAACATTCCTGAAATAGAGCTTCCAGGTTGCAACCTGGAAATTGGCTACACATAAAAAGAAGATAAAACTTTGACTGTTTCTCTCATCTATTTCCTCTCTGTTCCTTTCAGGCTCCCCTTTTTCCTGCTTGCTATAGTGAACAGAACTTCAGGAATGTCACATAACAGATATGGAGTGGAGGAGGGGAACAGCCCTATTGTTTGGCATTCTGGGAGTTACACTCCAAAAGTGATTGCATTTGCTTTCGTATTTGTGTGTGTGTGTGTGTACACACAAAAATAAAGGAATGGATTAACAAAAGAAACTCTTGTCCATTTCCTCCTCTTCCTCACTCATCATCAATATGATTATTTTTATTCCTATCCTATCTTTAGCCCAGCCCAAGCACTAAGGGGGCTTACAAAAATTAGAACACATACAAGCCTACTGTGAGTCTCAACTAGAACAAGGCTACTGAATCAACGGGATTAAGCTAGAGACTGAATCCGTTCAACAGTTGATTCAGTGGCTCTAACCAACAGGATTCCAGCTACAGTAAAAGCTCTAAAAACACATGGAAGTTAGAAAATAATAATGAATGTATTTAAATATATTCAGGAATTAAAAGCAATTTAAAAACATATCTCTTAAAGAGCAGATAAATTTTCTAGCCAGTAGGAACCACGCATTTCTTCTACACTAGAACATCTCATGTGGAGGACCAGTGTTTCAGAGACTGGTACCATATTTGAGCCCACTGTTGTCGTTGTTGTTGTTACTTGCTATCAAGTAGCATTCAGCTTATAACAGTGATGTATTTAAGTATTTTACTCCAAGTCTCAAGTCAAGTCTCAAGTCTCTACCTTCAGGTCTCAAGTCCTTGAAGATACTTTCAAGTCAAGTCTCAAGTCTGGGAGCCAACTTTATACCCCAACCAAAATTCCAGAATTATTGGATAGAGAGAAATAAAGTCAGTTTTAACAATTTAAGCAGAGTCGGATCTCCACTTTTGCAATTTTGCCATCTGCAGCTTCAGAAGTGGGGAATAGGATCCTATTTCACTCCCCATTACTGAAGATTCAAAAGCTTTAGAAGGAAGGATTCTTCCTCCTCAAGCTCATTGCCTAATACATTTGCTGTTCTCCTCTGAGAAATGCACCCTGCACTCTGGGGGTGAGTCTTGTCTTTTGCTCTTAGGAAACGTTTTAGAAGGCTCCTCCGATATGCAGCAGGAACTGGTTGCTGAGCTAACCTCAAGTCTGCTTCAAGCTCATTGCCTAACCTGTTTGCTGTTCTCCTCTGAGAAATGCACACACACTCTGGGCTTGATACAGATTGTCATGTAACCAGCAGGTAAAATTATATGGAGGCATTGTTCAAAGTTGTAAGGTTTCTGGATTAAAGCATTATGTTACTGAACCAAGGGCATCAAGTCAGTCATTAAAAATATTCGAATCTTGAGTCAAGTCGAGTCAGTGCCTCATTTATGGCTGAGTCGAATCTGAGTTGAGTCACTGAAGTAACTTAAGTCCAACTTGAGTCCAAGTCTACTGATTCAAGTCTACAACACTGGCTTATGAAGACCTTATGAATGAGAGACCTCTGAGATCTTCAGTCACCAATTGCCGTGTTCAGTTCTTGCAAACTCAGGGCTGTGGTTTCTTTGATTGAATCAATCTGCTTTTAATGTGGACTTTGCCTTCAACTTCTATGGGCATTATCCCCCTTTCCACTGAGGCTATTTCCGCACAAGGTGAGGGAATCGCTCCGTGCTGGTACTTACGGGATCTTTCTGGGCACGGACCAACATGGACTGTCCCTTAAGCCCTTCCACAGGGCTCCTCATCTCGTCCAGGGTGAATTGGAGCAGCGCGAGGTCTTAGATCCTCACTGCTCCGGTTTCCAAAATGGTGGCTTCTGGTTGTTCGTGGGCCTCGACCAACTGAGATGCTCACCATGCCTAAAGCCCACCCTCCGCAGATCGCAGGCTCACATTGGTGTGAGCCTGCGAATCTGCACAAGGGAGCAGGTACACAATGGCACGCTCTGAAAAATTAAAGAACAGTTTTTTACCTTTCTTTAAAAAGCACACTGGAGGACCAGCTGGGAGCATTTCGGAGTAGACTGAGGTGCGGATCTGAGGTAAGTAATCCGGACCTAGTCCACTCCAAGATGCAGACGACCTCCATGAGAGGACGCAGTGCGCCATTTCCCCCGTGTGGAAATGGCCTGAGTCACATCGTCTTATGATATGTCCAAAGTATGACAGCTTCAGTTTAGTCTTCTTGGCTTCTAGTGAGAGTTCAGGTCTGATTTGCTCTGGACCCATTCATTTGTCTTTTAAGCAGCCCATTGTATCCACAGAATTCTCCCCCATCTCTACATTTCAATTGTGTTGATTTTCTTCCTGTCAACTTTCTTCACTGCCCAGCTTTTACATTCATACATAGAAATCAGAAATACTATGGCCTGGATAATCCTGACTTGGCATCTACTGATATTAGACCCAGCATCAACTGATATATCACTATGTTTGACGATTGTATCTAGTTCCCATTATGCCCATTCACTGCAATTGTTTCATTTTTTCTTCCGTAGAAACTGAACAGGGACCAGCAGCCAATGGCTTGGGGACTGGCACCAACCAATAGACAACCATTTTGAGTAGCACTGTTCTAGACTCTCTATGGAATAGGAAAGAGATTTTCAAGAAGACATAATCATAGAGCTGGAAGAGATCACATGGGCCATTGAGTCCAACCCCCTTCTGCCATGCAGGAATACACAATCAGTGTTCCCAACAGATGGCCATCTGGACTCTGTTTAAAAACCTCCAAAGAAGGAGACTCCACCACACTTGAAAGCAGCATATTCCACTGTCAAACTGCTCTTACTATCAGTAAGGTCTTCCTAATGTTTAGATGGAATCTCTTTTCCTGAACTGTGAATCCATTGCTCCATGTCCTGGTCTCTGGACCAGCAGAAAACAGGCTTGCTCCATCCTCCATATGACATTCTTTCCAGTATTTAGACATAGCTATCATGTTGCCTCTTAACCTTCTCTTCTCCAGGCTAAACATACCCAGCTCCCTAAGCCAAGTAGGAGCTGACCAAAGCAGAAACCTACACATACAGAAGCTTCTTAGCAGCAGAACCAGACCCACCATTATGTGAATCTGCACACCCTGCAACACTGAAGCTAGTGTCCCAAGTGTAGGGGATGATGGTGTCTCATTACCAAGGCTTGAACATTAACAACAACAGATCCCCTAACCATTTAGTTGGTTTGTTTTTTTAACATGAAATGGGAGGGATGTCATCTTGTTTTTCACTGCAGGTAGCAAAAAGTTTTGAACCAAACTTGCTCACCGGGGCTGTGCTGCTAGTCCTTAGCCTCAACACCTTAGAGCACAGATGGGTAAAATATAGCTCTGTGGCCCCCAAGGTTATTTTGGGGTTGTCTCAGTTCCTTTAGACTCTCCAGACTGCCCTTTTTTCAACCAAAAAAAGAGGATGAAAGAGCCCCTGGTCTTTCCTTTTCTCTTCATATCCATAGTAACAGCAGTGTGTGGATGCCTGGCAAGCCAATGTGAAGAAATAACAAGTTGTTGGCATCCTGTTAAAGGAGCCTGGCAAGTGAAGGCACTGGAGGTTGTTCCATTCATTTTGAGATGGTCCACTCTTGATTAGCTCTTAGGCCAGACTTCAACTCGTATGGGTACTGCACCTGGCCATTTAAAAAAATTGCTCTGTCCACTTCTTTCCATTTTGTGTTGTAATTTTCACCCTCCCAGTTATTTGAAAAGCTATGGCTCAGTGGCATACAACTAGCAATTTTGCATCCCCATGCTTTTAAATGAATTTCCAAACGCGCATTAACAATAACAAGAGGGGAGCGAGGGGCAGAGGATAGCACTCCTAATTATGAAGAATAAATATTGAGAATAAATATATGTTTCCTTTCTGCTTCCCATGTTTCCCATCTCTTAATTTTTCACTGGGTTATTTCCAGCCCTGCTGGAAGCATTTGTTGTGATTCCTGCAGGCAGACAGTATTTTGCATACTATATAACCCTGGCTCTTTAAGAACTGGGTAGGGATTGGAAAAAGTACTTGTTTGGACTACAACTCCCAGAATTCCATACTCTGCAACTTGGTAAGCTTCAGCCCTCAGGTCAAATCCAACATCTCTTCTCAGTTGGGAGAGGCTCTTAGCTTATATAAAGAGGAACCAGAATGAGAGGACACTGTTGCAAGCAACTATTCCTATCAGTGGAAGCAACCCAGGTAACATTTGGATTCCTTGCTCATGGTCCTAGAAACCTCAACCTTCACCTTGCATATAGACTTTGCTACTGGATTGTTGCTCTGAATTTACCGTGGACTCACAATGCAAAATGATGACCAGTAATTTGCTAACGAACTATTACAAACTTAGCTCAAGGCTGCTAAGAGGCTCTAATTAGAGAGCTGTAAGCCTTGACTGGCCGCTAACACAAGACACCAGGTCTCAGGGTACTGGCGAACATTTCAGAGAACTGCTGTGCAGGTGGGGAGGCAAATCGCTAGGTAAGCAGCACCAAAGAAAGAGAAGGTCTGTGAGGTGGTTTTAAAGCAGAGATGGGGAACTGTTGCAAGTCAGTGGGTGGCTTGCCCCCCAAAGACCTTGGGGGGCGTGTGATACTGCCACATACCTCCACAAAAATATTGTTCACTAAAGCCTTTGACAAAGTTCCCCACGACATTCTTGCAAAGAAGCTAATAAAATGCAGGCTGGGCAGGGCTGCTTTTAGGTGGATTGGTAATTGGTTGACCGACTGAACCCAAATGGATGCTTCTCATCGTGGAGAGAAGTGACTAGTGGGGTGCCACAGGACCTGGGCCCAGTGCTATTCAACATCTTCATCAATGACTTGGATGAAGGAATGGAGGGCATGCTGATTAAATTTGCAGATGACACCAAATTGGGAGGGGTTGCTAATACCCCAGTGGACAGGATCAAATTTCAAAATGACCTTGACAGATTGAGAGTTGGGCCAAAGCTAAGAAAATGAATTCAACAGACAGAAATGTAAAGTCCTACACTTAGGCAGAAGAAATGGAATGCACAAATATAAGACGGGGGACACGTGGCTGGATGGTACATGTGAAAGGGATCTAGGAGTCTTTGTAGATTACAAGGTGAACACGAGGCAGCAGTGTAATGAGGCAGCCAAGAAAGCCAATGCAATTCTTGGTTGCATCAATAGGAGTATGGTGTCTAGATTGAGGGAGGTAATGGTACCACTCTATTCTGCATTGGTTAGACCTCATTTGGAATACTGTGTCCAGTTCTGGGCACCTCAATTCAAGAAGGATATCGACAAGCTGGAATGTGTCCAGAGGAGGGTGACCAAAATGGTGAAGGGTCTGGAAACCGTGCTTCTCAGGTTATCTGATGTGAGCGACCTATATTTTTCTTTCACTGTGCCAAGTTACTGTCAGAAAAGGTTGGACCAAACCTGTAGAAAATACTTTGTGATGTGGGTTGTTAAGTGCACCTATGGAGAGCCATATGACTTTAGCTGAGTCATGCTGATGTACTCCACAGGTGCACATCAGGGGAGAAGGTTGCATCAGGTGTGGGGAGAATGCAAAGGCTGGCAGGAGTGCATCAGTTAGTGTGGGTATAAATGTAGCTGAGAGCTAGCCAGCAAGTTGCACACGGTGCCTGATGTGTCTGCTGGAGGCTCTGTCAGAAAGAGCAAGCAGAGGAATACTGGAATGCCTTCTGGAGATTCTTGTAAATATGTACACATTGTAACTGAAGAAAAAATTGCCTCCTTGAAGGAAGAGAGCAATTGGCGTGGATGAGTTTTTCCGGCTACAGTGCATTGCTGCTTAGATATTCTCTGCTGCTGGGCATGCTTCCAAAGCTGTGGGAGCAATTTCTGCTATATTTTGGGCGTGACAGTATGAACAAGCCCAGACCCAACCTGCACCTTCTCCTTGTAAGAAATTGAACAGAGGAAACCTTTTTCGTTCTGCATAACACTGCTAATCTCTGATCTTGGGCATATTGTTATTATTTTGGACCACAGCTTCCAGAATCCTCCAGTCAGCATGGCCACTGAGGGAGGTAGAGAGGCCTACAATCTGATCCAGCAGGGCTGTTCTTACACCCACTCCTATTGGCAAGAGACTTGGGGGCAAATATCTAATAAGTCATAGAGAGGAACCTATCTCAGGGCCTTTCTGCACTACACTGTTATAGTGCTATTATCCTACCCTCAGAGATGCCTACAGTCTGATCCAGCAGGGCTCTTAGTCCATCCCAGGAGAACCTAAAAGAAGCATTGATCCTCCTGTACTTTCTCAGCCATGGTATTGCTTCTGGTCTTTCTGAACACCTGGGTGGGAAAATGGTGGCATCAGCAGCAGCTGTTTGGTGCTTCCCTTCAAAGGAGCACTAAGACCATTTCCACCCTACACTGTTATAGTGCCATTATTCCACTGTCAACATCCTGTGGAATTCTGGGGTTTGTTGTTTACTGAGGCCAAAGAGTCTATGGCTCAGAATTCTAAATGCCCCTCCCTAAACTGCAAACTCCAGGATTCCATAGGATGGTAAAAGTGGAAAAATAGCTCTATAACAGTGTCGTGTGGAAAGGCCCTCATACTCAGAGACAGAATTGTTTTCTTTGATTTTGTTAATTACGTTGGTATACTTTACCTGCCTTGGGTTTTTTCCCCTTTCTTGTTTTGCTATTTTATCACTCTGTTTTGTTCTCTGTTAGCTGTTTTGGCAGGAGTAGGTGGCAAAGCAGGATACAAATGTAACTATGAACATCAATAACAACCAGCACATCATCTACCTCTATTGGAATGTTAGACTTACTGGTAGCTGCATTGCTTTCTGTATTGTGCTCCTAGCTTTTTATTACCACGGCTCCCTTTGTCTCTGCTATCCATACCATGCATAACCAATTTCTCACTTGCCAATCTGTCTTCTCAACTTATTTATGCCAGATACTCCTACTGCTGTTGTGGTCACCTCTCTAAATACTGTATCTCTGAACCACTCATTCTCCTTGGGGGTCAAACCAAACAACTACCATGATCACTGTCACATACATAAACAGTTTTATAGAAAACCCATTCTTCCATCTGTCTCTCTCCACACAGCAATAACACACATTATCTCCTTAGAGGTCACACGATAATGCATTTTGCTTTCTTCCAATAACACAGAAGTTAATGCTTCTGGTACCCATTGTGTCCTGTGGAAATAATGGCTTCTGGTCACCACAGGTTAGCAGAAGGAAGCCTTGGAACACATCAAATCTGTTTTGCTAATGTGCGTGCCATTGTAAACCCAGTGGTTCCAGCCTTATCCACAGAGACTGATGGCCTCAAACTATCAGCAGAAAAAATGATGCAGATTCTAGGAGCACTAGGTTGTAAGGCTCAATTCATAATTCATTTTCCATAAGGACTTGCTTTTTGCACCATAATTACAATACTTCCTCCAGTATAAGTGTCTCTCCTGCCTTATAGCTATTATGAAAGGCTGCTGCACTGCAAAATAGTTTAATTTGCTTTTATTTCAGATTATAGCTCTCTACATTTGCACTATACCCTTTATCAACATGTAGACTCAATAGAGAGCATTCAGACTTCAAGTCCAACTGGTAAACAACACCCATTAAGCTGAACAAATGTGTTTATAGATCTTCTTCATGGCTTGTATTTTTCTACACACTTGTGTGTGGAAATTTGAGCTATCATGTCCTTCTACACTGTTGCACTATTCATAGTGCATTGTTTGGATTTATTGTCAGTGCAGAGCCAGCCCATGACCAGAAAACATACTTTTTGAACTTCATTTCCCAGAATATCCCACATAATATAGGCCATTTCCCAGTGATGTATTTAAGTCTTTTACTCCAAGTTTCAAGTTAAGTCTCAAGTCAAGTCTCAAGTCCTTGCAAATTACTTTCAAGTCAAGTCTCGAGTCAACTCTCAAGTCTGGGAGCCAACTTTATACCCCAACCAGTATTCCAGAATTTCTGGACAGAGTTGAAAGTCAGTCTTAACCATTTAAATAGAGTTGGTCCTCTACTTTTGTGATTTAAGCATCTTCAACTTTGGAAATAGTGAATAGGATCCTTCTTACTTCCCATTTGCAAAGCTGGAGGCTTTTTCAGAAGTGGGGAATAGGATCCTTCTTATTCCCCATTATTGAACCTTCAAGAACTTTAGAAGGAAAGATATTTCCTCCTCAAGACCACTGCCTAACACATTTTCTGTTCCCCTCTGAGATACGTGCTCTGCACTTTCGGCATGAGTCTTGCCTTCTGCTTTTAGGAAAAGTTTTAGAAAGCTCCTCCTATATGTAGCAGGGACAGGCTGCTGAGCAGACTTCAACTCACCTCAAGTCCATTGCCTAATGCATTTGCTGTTCCCTCTGAGAAATATGTCCACACTTTGGGCTTGAGACAGATTGTCATGTGACCAGTAAGTTGTAAGGTTTCTGGATGAATGTGTTATGTTACTGAACCAAGTGCAGTAAGTCAGTTACAAAAAATATGCAAGTCTCAAGTTGAGTCAGTATGTAATTTTTGCCAAGTCAAGTCCAAGTAGAGTGACTGAAGTGACTTAAGTCTGACTTGAATCCGAGTCTATCGACTCAAGTCTATATCATTGTCATTTCCTCACTAGACTGTTCTAGTGCTATTATTCCACTTTCAACATCCTATGGAATCCTGGGGTTTGCAGTTTAGGCCCCTCCCTAAACTACAAACCCCAGGATTCCATAGGATGTTGAAAGTGGAATAATACCACTATAATAGTCTAGTGCAGAAATTATCATGGCCTACTGATATTCTGTAATCAGTATATTTCACCTCAAAGTATGAACTGAAAACATGGGTGAGTAGGACTTTTTGTACTTTATGATCATTGATCATCTGTCACACATAACCTTCCCAAATGCATAAAACAAGCAAGCAATACTTCCGGAACATATTACCACAGCTGACATGTTTCAACAAGCCAAACAAACCTTTTTTACTACATGTTCTGGTTTTCTGTGGAAAAGTTTTCTTGAAAGACAGAAGAAATTCACATTTTTATGGTGATCCCCAGTGACAGAGAAGGGTACCTCTCCTTCAGGGCCATTGAAAAGATCATACCATACACACACACACACACACACACACACACACACACACACACACAGAAATATGATGCAAACGTGAGCATGCATATGTGCACGCGTGTGTGCACACACACACATTGCCTGACAAACACTGGTGAGCATTGCACTCTTAAATTCCAACTCCACACCCCTCAAATAATGTGCCCTACCTGCAAACTGAAGCATAAGTAGAGCAAGGTAACATTCAAACAATATAATTTAGGGCAAGAAATTATCAAATATTTATTGTTGATATTGTTGTCATTCATTGCCATGGCAATGTGAGTACATATGTGTGTGAACTGGGCTTCTCAAATATCTTCAGCTGGAAAGGATCTAAATGACAGAAACAGGACTAACAAAGGATCTACAAGGCAAGTTTTCTTAGTTAAAGAATGGAGTATGTTCAGTCTAAAGAGTTTAAGAAGCATTAAGACAGATATGCTTATTTAGACAATGGTGTAGCGAGGGGGGCAGTGGCAGCAGTCCACTCGTGGCAGCATTTTTTGGGGGCACCAGCATGGCCTTCCCAAATTAAAACAGAACCCACCTCCATAGTCTACCAACATCCCCCCCCCCCCGCCTGCCTTTCCCTTTTGGGAGGCACTAGTTAGCCACTTCCATAAGAAGTGCATGGCTCCAGGGGTGAATCAAGCTGGAACACCTGGAGGAGGCACATTGAGGGGGCAAAGGGAGGACCCACCCACCATTTCCCCCCTTACTGCTGGCAGCATAGCTACTGAGGCAAGCCAAGAGGGCTCCCATTACCATCATGGATACCATCTGGAGGCAAAGGACAAAGTGTCCACCTGCCAGTTCACTTTTCCCCCACCTCCTCATTAGTATTAATGAGCTGGCTTCTTCTTCACCCTCTTAGTGCCACATACCATTGTTTCATTTCTGAAGCCACCTCAATTGTATTGAGGGAGCAGCAAACTCAGGGACCTCACCCCTGGTGGCAAAAGCTCTAGCTACACCACTGTATTTAGTTCTGCAGCTTTCTTCATAGTAGGAGGCAATCATCATCCAGTCAAGTCCTCAGTCATTTCTCCTAAATTCTGGACATTGGGTTCTTCTTTCTCTTCTCAGTTTGGACTTCCCTGCTGTTTAATAACAGTGCTATTACAAGAAGATCCAGGGTTGAAAACATTCATTTTTTGGACCTCAGAACTCCCAGAATCCCACAGCCACTATGGCCAATGTCCATGATGTCTGTGGGATTCTGGGAGCTATAATGCAAAACAAGGAATGGCTCCAAATTCTGAGATTTTTTCCATGACTGTAACCTTCTCCTGCTTAGTAACCATCATGTCCACTGTGAAAGCTTAAGGTGAGTCAAGAACTGCCGCCTTTTAAGAGCTCCTTTTATATAGGTTGGATAAGGAAAGAGTCTTCTCACAGCTTTTGTTACTGTCCCTCAATGTCTGGGCTATGCTTCATTTATGAGTGAGCCATCCTTCTATCCCATTCTCATTCTCTTTCTCTCTCTCTCTCCCTCGGTAAATACTGCAACATTCAGCATCCTTTCATGCCAGTGCTTTTAAAGAAATCTTTGCACCATTAAAGACATGGAATTGCTAAATACAGGGCTTCAGCCATTGTCCCTTCCATTTAAAGGTTTAATCATACTTAATGGCTCTCTTGGAGAAAGAAAGGAAAAAAAAGTTGAATTTTCTATTTTGATGGCTTTATCCCATTGAAAGAGTTTACTCATATTCTCTCCAAGTGTTTTCTCTGTAAAAACACTCAGGTAAGTTTTCTGCAAAAATCTAAGAGAGAGTGTGTGTGGTGTGTATGTATGTATGTGTGCGTATCTATATATATATGAATATACATATAAATGAATAAAAAGCACAGTCCCAAGGGCATCTCATAGTTTTTTTTCAATAGATTTTCTTCTGCAGCTTTACAATAACCATTAGGGCATTTTTCTGCTTCCAATATTTCACAGTCAAAACTAGGAATGTACTCATAACATCCCCACATTTACACTCCTAGGATCATTTTGCAAGCCCCGTTGAATCTCCATTATCATACACTGTTAAGGTTCTAAATTGTTTGCTGCTATGTTTTTGTCATCAAGTTACTATTTGAAAAGCTAAGAAGAAGTTTGTTAGTTAGGTTTCAGTATAGAGTGGAAAGACCCCATGATTGTTTTACAACACAGCAAACCATTCCGTATAAGCCCTAGTTCAGCATTGGGGAACTTTTTGTTTTTGGGATGTTTTAGAACACAGTTTTCACAGTTCTTATGCTGAGTGGCATAATTGCAGGGCAAAACCAGAACTTGGAAAGTTACTTCTAAAAAGTCATTTGTTGCAATTACTTGTCACATTGTTTGAGGAGTAAGTAATTTCCATTACTCACATAATGCCGAAAACTTAACACTTCAGTTTCCTCATTGCAATGTTCATTACTTTTCAATTACTATCACTAAGCCATACAACCTGATCCAGCCCCGCTAAACCATCCTGCTTCCACTGATGTGGTGGAGGATGTTATGCCATCATCAGGCTAAACTGCAGTAACATTCAACTGCCAGCCCAATCAGATCTGTGGAGTGGGGAGCAGATGCCATTTTGTCCTTTGGATCTGACAAGAAAATGTCACAAGTCAGCCCTGGACCTGTGAGCTTGGCATGCATTTACCTTTGCATCATAACAGGGGTGAGAAAAATACAAGCTTCCAGGTGTTGTTGGTCTTCTGCTCCCAGAGCTCCTCACTATACTGGCCAAGGGTGATGGAAGGTGCAGATCAGCTATGTGTGCAGAGCTGTACTCTGAACATGCATATACTATGGTCAATTCACTCCCACTGCAGTATAATCCCACACATCTGCACTTAGAAGAAAGCCCCAGTGAGTTTGACTTGACTTGACTTACTGGGTAAAAGTGTGTAGGACTGCAAACTCAGAGATTTAGCCAGTAGAACAACCTTTTCCAACTTTCCATTATTTTCAGCCATTGGCCCTGCTGGTCTAGGATGATGGGAATCATAGTCCAGCAACATCTGTGGAACCCAAGTTGGGAAAACTATTCTACAACTCCAGGAGAAGACACTGAATCCTGAAGAATGACATGTCTAACATTTTACTAAGACTCCAGAAAGCAGGCAGACAGAGAAGCAAAAGAAACGGAAGGATGGAGATCACAGCAGTTACGAGGGCCAGGCAGACACCAGAAAATCAATTCTATCCCTGATAAAACATAATTGAGGTTGGATATCTATAGCTCAAACTGTCTTGGCCTTCCTTCTTCAACATATGTACATACATCTATAAACACATATTACCTAAGAATGGGCTACTGTGGTTGTCGGGTATGTTAACAAGTTGGCCCTCCCCATTCACTAAGGTTAAGGTAGTAGGACCCCTGCAAAGCTGGGCAAAAACAAAAATATCAAAATGTGTGTATGTGTGTGCGTGTGCGCGCGCATCTGTCTGTCTGTGGCTGAGGCACGATGGAAAGAGCAGGCACCCAGGATCCAAACCAGGACAAGGAAAAGAGAGGGGAAGGAGGAGGGTTGGCACAGTGGCCCAATGCTTTCTGCTTGTCTTCCTTGGGTGTGTAAGAGGATTGGGGGAAGGTTTGTGGTGCTGAGAAATAAGACTATACATCTGTCCTCAGCTGGCCAAGCAATGGCTGGTGGAGGAGGAGGACCAGAGGTGGGGTTTTAAAGGGCTGTGTGGCCTTATCAGAGCTGTGAGAGGGAAGTTTCCCCCAGAAAAGAAACCCTTGAGGTGGTGGTGGGGGCCAGGGTTGGAGAAACTAGCAATCAAATCCATTAAAATTAAACCCACAAATGTGGAGGGCCAACTATGCAGCCCAAGTTGTCTCAAGTCTGGTCCTCCAACACCACACCAGCTCTTCAGTCTGAATACAAAATCAGTGTCCCCAACATGCTCAAATGTTATGTCAAAGCAAATAGTGATTACGATCACATGGATGAGTGTGCCTCATTGGCAGCAATTTGTCTTACAGTTGCAAGAACACATTGCACTGAGATTTGTGCATCTGACTGGGCCCTGTCTGCGCATATGTCTTAGACAGAGTACTAAGCATCACATTCATGCTTGAAAATGCTTATCTTTCCAAACCCACCTGGAATGTCACATGAGTTGGTCTTTATAAACGACACATGTGATGTCCATTCACTGCATTTTAAGCATTATTACAAAGTTACTGATTAATTGCAGAAGAAGAACTACAGATTTCTTGTTTCTACCCCCTGACTCTTTCAAGATATAAAAATGCAAATAATTTTGTCTCGTTCTTGTTTCTTTCCTGCCTGTATTTCTTTCACTTAGTGGCAACTTCTTCCAGTCATTCTGAATGAGAGAATATTGTTGTGGTAATCTCTGTTTCACCTGGCTTTCTTTCAATTTCCAAACCATTTCTTTGCAATTTCCAGCAAAAGCACCTTCTTTTTGCCATGTGCTTCTATGAACTCTTTCTAGATGCTGCCAAAGTCTACACATTAGTGTATGGCAAACCTGCAACTTCACTGGTAGTGTTTATTTTTAGAAGGCAAATATTGTGCCGGTGTTAACTTCAATTAGGAGACTTATTTGACAATCTGACTGCTCCATCTGATGCCTCAAGGGCAAATTTCAGCACTTTATGAGAAAGATTGGCTGATAGCAGCTCTCTATGACTACAGTATATGTAAAAGAGACATGCCAAAAAACATGGCTATGCTGTATATTCACAATATGAAGGAGCTGGTGGAACTCTTATGTATCTAGTGCATAAAAGTTTGGAAAAGTTTCTTTTTGGATAAGAAATCTCAGAATTTTCCAGCTTCTGACCATGCTAACTAGAGAATTCAGGGAATTTACATCCAAAAAACTTTCTTGAACTCTGCATTTAGAATTCCCAGGTAGTGTGTCCAAAAAATAAAATTAAATAAAATAAATAAATAAATAAATAAATCCATGTTGAAGATGCAATTTCAGAAAATAGAATCTCTCCTTTATTGAATTCCATTTTTCCTTCTAATTCTCCCTTTAATCCATAAAGCACTATAACAGTGACTCCATGCTGTAGCATGGGTTCAAAATCACGGGGAACTTTTGTGGTCAGAGGCCCTTTTCGCAACTTACCTGTTCCCGGCAGCATCTGGTAGGGATCACAGCAGCGGTTCTGCCAAGAAGGGAGCATGATGGAAGCACTCTCCTCTGCACCATCTGCCTCTGATCCAAGAAGCATGATGGCCCTGGGTCTTCCTGCTGCAGCACAGTGGGATACTGTCCCAGGCTGCACTGGAGCAGGAAGTGCAGCCATTGTGCTTCTGGACCCTCTTCACACATGGTAAGTACAGGATGGTGGTGCAATCATGGGTCATTGACTGGGAAATCCATCAATGATATACTCTGTGATTGCACTCCCTGGGGACAGGAGAAGGATGGGACCACAACAATGTCATATGTAACCGTGGTTGTGGTCCCACCCTTCTATCCCCATTGCAAGATGAAAATATCCTGCAAAAAGGGTCAGAACAAGTTCCAGCTTCATACTTTATCTTCCAGTGAGTAGATGGTGGCTAGGCCATATGACTGGTATATAGCAGAAGGGCAGAACATACAAAATAAGTCTGCAGTTGGGTGGTTAGTCAAAAATGAATACTATTTCATAAGCACAGCTTATTTGTGACTAACAGTTTCAGGATCTGTTGCAATGTTTAATTCCTGCTCAGAAAATAACCAAGAAGCACCAATTCCATCAAAGCTAGTTTAATTTTTTAAAAATGTGAATACATCTGGAGAGAGGGGGATGTTACAACCTAATGACACTCTAATTGGAAGAGCTATGAAGTCTAAAATTCAGGTTTTATCACAGAATTTGTCATGGACCTTTAAATACAGCACCAGGAACAGGTCCTGTTTTAATTATAAACCATAAATTGGGAGCTAAGCTCATTGTAGGCTGTGTTTTGCAGAGTGTGAAATATTCGCTTTTGAAACTCTGTGTAATTTCCAGCCTTTATAACACGATCATTTTATTCTTAGTTTTAGCCAAGAAGAGAGATATGGTTAATGCTCTTGTAAAGGAGAAAATGTGCACAGAGATGGACATGAAAATGGGCATCTAGATACTACTGCTTGCAATATGAAGCTGCCTTGTATTTAGCCAAATGATTGTTCTGTCTAGTCTATTGCTGACCATGGCTTGTCCTTGTAACAAAGCAGAGTTCTTGCTGGGCCCTACTGCCTAAGATCCCTATTTAAGTGGAGATGACTGGAATTAAGCCTTTCAGTAGAGAATGCTACCTCCAATCTCCTTGCCCCATTTGCCAAAATCACCAGAAGAAAGCTGTTCTGGCACAGGCTATGGGACTGCTGGGGTTGTAGATACAGATGTTTGGAACCACACTGATAACTTGTTGCTAGTCACTTAAAAACCATTTGAGCTTCTCTCAAAATTGTTTAGAGTTCATATGGCCTAGGTACCCTAAAACCACCAGATCCTGTCTGACATTGGAAGCTAAGCAGAGTCAGCCTGGCTAGTACTTGGATGGGAGACTGCCAATGAATATTAGGATCTGCAGACGATATTTCAGAGAAAGGAACTGGCAAATCCACCTTCCAATATTCCCTGTCTAAGAAACACTATGAAATTCATTGGGTTGCCATGAGTAGACCGGCAACTTGAAGGCACAGGCACACACACAAACAGTCCCATTTCACTTTCCTGAAATGTCTCTAGACCTCGTCCCCAGCACAAGGACATAGGGAAGTTTATGCCACCTTCCCACCATGTGTTAAGGCAATGCATGGAAAAATGGTAAGTCTGTAAAGAACTGTTCTGCTGCCAGTCACTGACACCTGTCAGGGAAATACTTCCTCACCATCTTCATCTCTTGGAAACAGCACGCCATCCAGCAATTTACAGATGAGAACAGGGTGGCATGGGGCCAAGCAACAACAGAGTGTGGTCAAGCTAGCAAAAATTATTCATGAGGAAGAACACAGAAGGTAGAAGAAGCTGCAGCAGTTTGCTTTTGCCTGGGTCAACTGGGAACAGCAAGACTCCACTCCCTCCTTTCCTTTCCCCCCTGCTGTGTTAACTGTGTGGAAACACGTGCATTTTGAACTCAGTTGGCAGCAGTGGAAATGAGCAGAGGATGAAGGAGGGAAGTGGGAGAAGGAAAGAGAAACCAGGTCATTTTAAAGGCAGCAGGAAAAATAGGACAAGAGATGTTTAATTGGGACTTGCCCTGCCATACCGGGACAGTTGGAGGATATGAATCTGTGGGGAGAGACATTTCACATATACTAATATATATGCCTAGAGCTCTTTCATGAAAAGAGGGACCTTGACTGAGCCCAAGTTCTTTTCTTGTGTGGAGATTCTTCACAAGTGTACATCAGGATGTACAAAGAGCCTCATGTAAACCTTTTACTTCAGACACTAGGGCCATTTCTACACTACTCTGTTATAGTGCTATTATTCCACTTCCAACATCCTATGGAATCTTGGGGTTTTCAGTTTAGGGAGGGGCATTTAGAACAAAGAGCCAGAGAGCTCTTTGGCCTCAGTAAACTACAAACCCCAGAATTCCACAGGATGTTGAAAGTGGAATAATAGCACTATAACAGTGTAGTGTGGAAATTGCCCAAAAGCATTGTGGGAGAAAAGAGACAGTGACCGCCACCAGTTCTCCTCTAACCACCAGGCTAATTAAAAAAAATCAGCAAATGGGACTGATACCTCCGTTCCCCTATTCTGCTGCTCAGTAAACTGCCAGAGTGGTACTTTGGGCAATGGAGGAGGACAAACAGTATGGCTGCTGATGTGGCCAGGCCTAGCTCTATTTTAAAGGCTTATCCACTGCTGAGAGGAGAAACATGGGGCCACAGGGTTGTAATGTCCACCATTTCCATTCTCTCAAATATCTTTCACTTCTGGGACCCCTTAATATATTGCAAAACCTTCACACTATGATTTCACTTTGGCTTCCATGGCAACATCCCATGGAAACTTGTGATTTACAGTTAAGGGGTACTTATAATTCTCAACCATAGAGTTCTAGTGCCTCATAAAACTACATAGCTACATTCTATGGAATCTTGCGGCTCATAGTTTAGTGAGGCATTAGAACTCTCTGGTTGAGAATGGGGGGGGCAGTGGACCAGAGGGAAACATTCTCACAGAATACTGAAAAATCATCAGAAGGGAAGGCTAATTTTAAACCTACTGAGACTCTTTGCAAAAGCATTGCGTGTAGTTTCAGTTTAGCCTTATAACCCACCCATCCCCTTTTCACTGGACCATTTCTCCCTTGCAAATGTGGGAAGGGGATATTCAGCAGATTTTACAAGAGATAAACTTTAAAATGGAAGGTGATCTCTAACCAAGGCAACTTAGGCCCTTTTCACACCTTACCTTCTTTTCACACTATCCCATGGGGATCCCGGGAGACCCTCTTCCAGTAGGGGAGCGTTTCTGTCACATTTCCCTCCACGTTGGCTGCCTGCTGGATGGAAGGAAGTGCGATAGCTCTGCTCCTCCCTTCCACAGCTCAGCCCAGCAGTTTCCCAGGCTGCGCTAGGGGAGGAAGTGCAGCCATCGCGCTTCCTGCATTCAGCACAGCAGATAAGCATAGGAGGGAGGCGGGAGGACTGCGCAATCGCAGTTCATTTTCAGCAGAAAACCGACAATGATTTAATCTCCCATTGCGATGGGTTGCCGTGGGATCACCACGGAATCACGATGACATCATGCAGAACCGTTGTTGCAATTCGGTGGCAATCCCATGGCCATTGTGGGTTGGGGGTAGTGTGCAGAAAGGGCCTGAGAATTCTCTCTCCCCACTCCTCCTGCTGCCTCTCCTCTGCCTCTCCTTTCCTCATTTCAAAAAAGGTTTTGCCACTGCTTTCAGTCACAGCCCTGTTGCCCTCAACAGTCCAACCTGGGATTGAAAGTCTCTGGGAATGACTTGAGGGTACCTTCAGGCAACATTTTAAGACCCAGCATGGAGTAGTGGTTTGAGTGCTGGACTAGGGCCATTTCTGCCCTACACTGTTATAGTGCTATTGTTCTACTTTCAACATCCCATGGAATGCAGGGATTTGTAGTTTCCTGAGGAAAAGAGCTCTCTGGCTGAGAATTCTAAATGCCCCTTCCTAACCTTCAAACCCCAGGATTCCATAGGATGTTGAAAGTGGAATAATAGCACTATAACAACATAGTACAGAAATGGCCTCGGAGTTGGGATTGCAGGGGTCAGATCCCCGCTCAGCCATAGAAATCAATTGGGTAACTTTGAGAAGTCACACTCTCTCAGCTTCAGAGGAAGCCCCTTCAGAACAAAATCTTGCCAAGGAAACCCCATAGGGCAGAAACTTGAAGGTGCACAGCAACAACAGCAGCGAGGCTAACATTTAAAGCCTATGCCTTTCTGAACCACAGTGTTTGCAGATGCACATTGTACATTATGCATGCTAATGCTTATTATGTATTGGTCAAGCAGATGTGCACGTGCATTTGGTTGGCACATTTGGTTTTGGAATGTTATTAATGAGGGGACCTTGTACAACTGCCATGTAACTCCATGAGCATAATGATACTCTCTGTCTTCCCTATGTATTGACCATACCCTAACAGAGAGACAGGAGTGTTTCATAGCAATAAACCACTCAACTAAACAAATAACTATTCCCCATCCTTAAAGTGGATAGTGGTCTCTTTTTGTCCCTTTCATGCCAGCAATGTGGCTTGAGTCACTGAAATGCCCAACAGACTGTGCTCTGGGTTTAAAACATCACTGTAGCAGGAAAGTAAATACCTCTTTAATTACATGCGACACATTTTTATATATATATATATATATATATATATATATATATATATATAATTTCCCACCAAAGCCTTTTTTAAAATATAGTATCTCACAGCTCTCCAAACAAAGACAGGTGATTAGGAGGTCTGTCTGTGCTTAAAGTGCATATTTTCCCTCTCATTTCTTGGGAGTTATTTTATTTGATAATTACATTAAATACTAGAAACTATAACAGCTGGTGTGTTTATCCTTACTTGAGTGTATTAACCTCTTTAGCCTCTTTTTCTCCCCCAGAAGAAGGATTCGGCATTACAGATTTGACTGTCAGCTGCAGTGCCTGGCGGCCCGGTGGACTGGCACCGTGACAGAATCTAAAGTCCACTGCAGCAAGTAAACATGGATGACATTGCAGATAGCAAAACTGCCTGACTTGAGGCACCTGCAGCTGCTTGGACCAGCAAAATGGGGAGGGGAGGAGGAAGGTCTTATTGCTGGAAAGGAAAAAAAAAAAGCACTAAATTTACCTCTTGTTGCTGGTGCTGTTATTTACTCGTTGTTGTTGCTATTGTTGAAAGGTTTGGTTGCTGAAACGGAAAAAAACCCACTGAATTTACATCTTGTTACTGCTGTTATTAGTTCTCCTTGATTTTTTTTTTTATTCCTCCTATCTATCTGCCTCTCTCTCTCTCTCTCTCTCTCTCTCTCTCAGTGGGACTTTGGGGAATTCATTTGCCAAAAAACACATTTCTGATGAAACACCTGAGTAACAAACTAACCCAGTAGCTACCCAATTAAAAGAACTACTTACCTCATAATTACTAAATTAATCTACCCTGTTAATTTAGGAACCACCTACCTAGGAACTACTTGCCCAGGAATTACTAAATTAATTTATGCCATTACAGGAATTGTCTGATTGCTCAGATTTTGACTGGTACCACATTGTATTTCACAAGGGTTAATAAAATGAGGAAGCAACTTTAAGCAGGTTTCCTTTTGCTGCTATCAGCAGGTAATATTTTAAAACTTATGTAATAGCACACACACACACAAATGCACACACACTACTTGGTTATCTAGGAAAGCTTTTGATCTTTTTAACATTCCTGACTTCTAGAGCAGGTCTACAAAAAAAAAATCCTTAAAATCTAGGTAATGGTTAAAATGATCCAGTTTTAAATCTTTTTTAATCTCCTAGATATCAAGGTCATCTTAAATATAAAATAACTGGGTCCATGTTCCCATGGTAGGTGCATTACTCATTCATACTCAACTTTTTTCCCTATATTTAATGTTTTGTTCATATTATGAGCTAGGGGCTCACTCAGGCAACATCTTAGGACCATGTAGGCTTTTAAAAGATTTTAATTTTTACTTATTTATTTGATCAGCAGATGCTAAATTTTACTACACTGCTGCAGGCAAACATCATGTGCCAAATTCAGCACGGATGAGCTTTTGGCACTTGATTATGACTTGCTATGCTTAAGCTATGCAAGCAACAAAATCACATGGTATGAGGCTTGCTGGATTATACTATTTATGGCTGCAGGTGGGGATCACATGTTTCAGTGCTCCTTCTGATAGACAAAATCCCCCCTTTCTGCCAATAGAAAAGTAGAGCAACAGAGGAATAGCTGGGATGGAGTCAAAGGAGACCTTGGAGACATTATGTTTTTGAATTACAGTTCCCAGACATCCTGCATCCAATATGGTAGCCCTTCTGGCTTGTGGGTTGTGGGAACTGAAGTCCAAAACCAAAGTTTTTCAAGCACTGGTTTAACTAAACATAGGGATCTCCACTAAATTCAAAAGTGCCAGGAAGAAAGTAATGTCTGGAACAAAAACTATGAACTGGTTCTTCTTTATTATTTGGGATCACAGTATTCTTCTAGAATCTGGATCAGCCCCAGTAAGCAAAAAATTCTCAGAATTTTGCCTTGGGTTGTGCATAAAGAGACAGACAGGTTACAAATCAAATCAAATCAATAAATTAGAAAGCAAAATATTTTGCCAAAATATTTTGAAAAATTCAGGTGCATACTGCACCTGTTCTCAAGGCATGTCATTAGTGGCATCTTTCAAAATAATTGCATTGTCTTTCATACATAGTGGAGGAGAGTATCTCATTGCTAGTACAGAGGTTCAATCAACTGCCAATTCAGTCTGCTTCTGCATATGGAATGGAGGGTAGCACCATTTTGTCTGTTGTCTGATGCCTTGGGCTGAATTGCCCAAGCTTCACTTGTTATTTACTTTGCCCATAATTCTTATTATAGAAGAGGCAAGTTGCTCTTTGGCTTCAAGCACCGCTTATTTCTGCAACAAACTGTTGAGAGGAAAGGTTTCACAAAACTCTTCCTCCATTGCCACTCTCTTTTCCCTACCTCTAACCCTATGTGTACACATACTGCTTGTGGAACAGACTGAGTGGATTGGTGGAATGCCAATGTGCTTTCAAGTAACCATTAAAAACATTGGCATGCATTATCTCCAAAAGGAGAGATAAATAAAGAGAGGCAGGTTTGATCAATGTTTATCAAATGCTTTGAAACCATGAGCCTTAATGTTCCATGTCAGCCATTTTTAGACTTGGGGACTATTCACACTACACAGTCAGGGCTCATTCAGGCAATCTCTTAGGACCATGCAGGCTTTTATTCCACTTTAATTGCCAAGATTCCCTCCTACGGAACCCTGGGGTTTGTAATCTGTTGAGTCACTGGGGCATTCTGGCTGAGAATTCTAAGTGCCCCTCTCTGATAATCCCAGGATTCCATAGAACAGAAGCGTAATAGTTATAGTTTAGGGGTTCTTAATCTTTTCTTTACTAGGGGCCCCGTGTAAATACAACATGTTGCCAGAGACCTCAAGACTTAACTCAAGATTTAAATGTTCAAACTTAGATTTAAATGTTCAAATATTTATTTATATATCCATACCTGTCTATCTATCTATCTAGCTATATTAAAGACTTCCGGAGACTAGGACCATTTCCTCGCTAGACTGTTATAGTGCTATTATTCCATTTTCAACATCCTGCAGAATTCTGGGGTTTGTAGTTTACTGAGCCCCAGGAGCTCTCTGGTTGAGAATTCTAAATGCCCCTCCCTAAACTGCAAACCCCAGGATTCCATTGGATGCTGAAAGTGGAATAATAGCACTATGGGGCAGAAATGACCTAGGATTCAAAACCCTACTCAGGCACTGGGTGACCTTGGACAAGTCCCTGTTGCTGCTGCAGCGGTTGGTATTTAGCAGCAGGACTTCGTGGACCCCTTCAATGCTCCACAGACCCCTAGGGGTTCCTGGACCACAGGTTAAGAACCAACGTTTTGGGGAATGACAGTGCTGTAATTCAATAATGTGACCAGGCCCTTGATATAAAACAGCAAAATAACTGTTTAAAGAAGCAATCCTAATGCTAATCCTAATGTTAAGAATAATAATAAGTAGCATTTGTGAAACATGAAGAAAAGCAAGGTATGACTGAGAGATGAAAGCTTTTGTTGGCTCAGTTCTCCCTAACTGCCCCCCCCCGCATCTCATTTGCCAGCTGCATCCCTTTAAAACATTAGATTGCTCACATTTTTAAAGAAAGTATGTTCTTTTTCATCATAGGTCACTGCCAAGCCTGACTCTACACTTCTCTATAGATCCCCTGGTATCAGAGGTGGAAGAGTATCAATCACACATCCCTTGAGATCACATCTTGTCTTTCTGGCTGTTGATCAGAAAGAAGCAGATGGTTATTTACAAATAAAATAATCAAGACCTCAGGAACACTCACATCCCTCTCCCCCTTGCACAAGTCATCCATGACAGAGTCCAAAACAAGCTTGACTTGCCTCTGGCCCATTCCACCAGTTTTCAAGGACACCCATTGCACTGTGAGGGCTTGAAAAATTCCCACTCACCACACTTTCCTGAGGAAAGCATGGGTGGGGGGAGGAAGAAGAAGGAATATTGTGGCACCTCAGACAATATCCTTACTTCAGAATCTCCCCGTGATCATCAAGCATCTTCTGTCATTCACAACACAATAGGAATTAATGCCAATGGATTGTGCATGGCTCTTCTGTCTGCTCCAGTGTCCCTGCTTGTAGTCAGATCCTTTAGAAGCAGTGCTGCGGCTGCCTTTGAATCTTTTCAGTAGCCATGGTCACTCTCTGTCTTTATTTACCGTCAAGTGTTATACATTTAGCAATAAAACACGAACAAAAGAAAAAGAAAGCAGGTGCTCCAAGTTTACTCTGGAGCCAGCTGCCAAGAAGACGTACTGTACTTATATATTTATTTTATGGAACATAAGGGGCTTAATTGAAACCTTTCAAAAAGAAGAAAAGAAATGAATTATGAAATGTACATTGGAGCAGCTTTTTATTCCCTCCCTCCCTCCCTCTTTATAAGACCATTGAGTAGCAATTGGTGAAATGTGTTGTCACAAAAATAGTATTTTTCTCTTGTCCTTCCTTTTTTATATCTATAAGAAGCAAAAGAAGTGGCTAAATCTAAGGAGAACTTTTAAAAAGGAACAATTATGTCCGCGACCTGTGAGAAATTTTAACAGCAGCGACATAGCTGAAAATGCCTTCTCATTCTATGAGTTTAAGATACTTATTTATTTCATTTTTGTCCTGCCTTTCATTCAGTGAGCTCAGAGTGGCATATATGGTTGTCCTTCTCCCCCTTTATACTCACAGCCCTGAAAGTTAGGTTAGACCGAGAGAGAGTAACCACCCCAAGGTCTCCCAGAAAGTTTTATGCACAGTTGGAAACTTTCAAAATCCCAGTCTGAGTCTTTAACTGCTACACCACACTGGCTCTCAGAGATATGGTAGATCTTTCACCAGTCTTTTAAGAACTGTGGCTTTCCTATACTTCTTGTTTCCCTAACATTTGTTGATCTCAAAGGCTACAACTCTAAGGCCCTTTCCTCACCCTACCTGTTTCCGGTGCTGGGATTGCACGAGCAGCCTCCGGCGAGAGGCTTTCACGTTCCTGCTGCTTCAGCTCCACATGAGCTGCCTGCTCGCGCAAGAGCCCCGCCTCTTCCTTCCATAGTGCAGCCTGGGAGTTTCCCAGGCTGCGCTGGGGCAGGAAGCACAACCGGTGCAGCTCCAGAGGCTCTGCACACCAGGTAAGTGTGCGCAGGGCCCAGGAGCACTGCGCGATTGCGCACCATTTGCAGCTTCCAGCTGAAAATGAAAAGGTGCATGATCAGTGCCTGCCAGCCCTTGGAGCATCATGCTATTGTGAGTGCGTCGTGCAGATCACTCCTCACAATTGTGCGACGCTCCAGGCCCCTTTTGCATGGAAAATGCTGTGCGAAAAGGACCTAACCATAGAAGACTAGTTGGAGTTAACTAGGGCCAAATCATATGATCAATTCCTGCATATGATGAAGATCAGGCATTAGAAAAATACACAATTGTCTCTTCTTCTAAGAACCTATATGCTTTAGCAGTTATATCTCTGTTCAGAATTCATGTTTCTTGTCATTTGTTTGGTGTTCTGAAGGATGGGCATTAAGGGAGATTCACTTTCACCATCAGATGAACAATGTTTTGCATAAGTTGTGTGTCTGCATATTCAATTGTAGATAATGTTTGCTAAGCTGCATGACCACCCCTTCCCTTTTGGAAGAGGGAAGAATCAAGTATCTTTAGAAATGAATGTCACTGGCCAGGCTCACAGAAGATTCATTTATTAAACTCCCCCAATGGTGTAAACATGCTTTATACCTGAACATTTATTATCACTCTGTACTGCATCCAAAGAAGCTAGATTATACCCATGAAAGCTCATGAAAAAATAAAAACCATTAGCCTTAAAGGTACTGCAACATTTCTTTTTTTAAAATGCTTTTCCATCCTCATTTGTATGTTTGCATTCTTAGTGATGCAGCAAGCCCAAATATTTGCATCCTGCAGCTCTTTCCTTCTCAACATATTGATCATATGGAGCTTTACTGTCTGTCCATGGTAACTGTCAGGATCTAGAGTGCAATTGCAATGGAGCTAAATGGACAGCAGTAAGTTGTTGTGAAATGCAAGGCATTTGTTAAAATACAGGATGTGTCTGGCAAAGCCACAGGAAGTTCCCATTCATCCCCTACTCTCCATCTCCTCCTTATTCAAGTGGCTACACAGCTGACTCCAGAAGTGGTAGTTATAAGGCAGGGTGTCATATAATTTTCACAATAGGAATCTGGCTTTTCTTTTGTTCCTTAAAGAACTAACTTTACTCCATATCTACCTCTTTTGAAGCACACTTCTACTGACAGGCTGAAGAATAAGTGTCATGCAGGAAGTACCATACGCTTTAAATCAGTCTGATGCTCAATCGCCAGACCATAGCATACAATGATTATTACAAGCACTCTTGCCTTCTTTCCCCCTCCTCCCTCTCTCTCTCACTCACTTTCCTCCCCCACCCTTCTTTCTTTTTTCCTCTAGCTGAACAGAAAGAAATTGACACTGGGAAAAATACTGCATTGCCAAAATCATATAAATGTTAATGGCTTTCCTGTTCATTTAACTCTACATTAACTGTGTAACTTCCCTAGCCTGACCCATGACCCCAAAGGGTGTGGAAACTCAGGGTTGGGTGGAGCTGGCTTCATTCCAGGCTCTATCAAACAAAGGGAAACTTCTTGGGCACTTAAGGTGGATGGAGGAAGGAGAGGGCAGCTGGGTACATGCCTATTCAAATCAATATGGGACAAGATGGCATTCTGGGTGGAAATATTTTTAATTTTTCCATGATCTGGTGCTCTTATTTGCAGATTGAGGGGTGCTGCTGTATTTTTTGCTCCAAATGATGGCTTGGATAGAAGCAATAGCCAGGAGCTTCAGCTGCTACACTAGTTGTGCCCTTTCCTAGAGCTGGAAGATCTAGAGAAGGTAGTGTACACCCCAGCAACCTCAAGACTAGACTTCTGCAATGTCCTGTGCATGGAGCTGGCTTTGTATCAAGTTTGGAAACTAACATGGCAGTCAGATTGTTTGCTGAACATCTAGAAGTGATCGTATTATATCAGTATTAAAATCACTCTACTGCCTGTCAATTAGTTTTCGGGCAAAGTACAGAGTAGTTGCTGCATATAAAAAATACATGGTTTGGGTCCAGGTTAAGTGCTGGACCGCCTTCTTCCATTTAATCCACCCCATACATTTGAGTCTTCTGGGGGAGATTAACTTCAGTCAGCCTAAACTAGTCAGACACTTGTTGCCCAGAAGACATTTTCTTTAGCTGCTCTCAGGTTGTGGAATGGCCTGCTGGAGAGGATCTGTCAGCTGAATATGCCTTCTGGGTTTAAAAAAGCAGTAAAGATGAGTCTCTTCCAACAAGTTTTTAAGCACTTTTTAAAGCATTTTAAAGCATGTTTTAGTGTGTATCGATTGTATATGATTTTTAAACATGCATTGTGTTTTTAATTTGTTTTTCCCCACCTCAATCCATAGGAACTAGAAGGAAAGAAATTATGAAGATGATTGTTAATGATGATCATGGTGAGGAAAAAGATGTCATCAAGTCTAAGCTTACTCTTTTGTCCTTGGCCTCTGTTCCAACTTCTCATATTTTGGATTTTTAAGAACATAAGAAGTATCCTGCTGGGTCAAGGCAAAGTACCGATCTCTCATTCCCTAGATGGCACAAAGGAGAAATCACTCATCCATTGGATTTACCCAAGCCCTAGACTCTCTTGCTGTCTGCAGCACTGGTTCTTGGAAGGCTGTCCTATATGTCAATTTGACAACATCTCTCAAATGTGGATGGTTCCTTCCACCCTGCATTGCATACATCAACCAAGCAATTATCAACTTAGTTGCCATGTCTACTAAAATTTTTAGGTTTTATTATATGCCTTCATTGCCCTACTTACATCTAAAGTATGCCAATTCTTCTCTAGAGGATGTTTTGGCTTAGGGTAGAAGTTTGATAAGAGAATTGTATGTACATACCCTGTAATCCAGTCAGATCTATTGTAAGTGTCAGTATATCTTCCTCAAACCTACATAAATTTATTGAAAGTGCTGCCATTTTTTTTCTGTTCTAGAAAAAAGTCAACTGTACAAGATAATTTGTACTTGGGAACATTTTACAAAAAGAACAGTGGTTTTTCCCCCAATAAAAACCCTTCATGTATTTTTCACAAAAGTCCCAACTATGAAAAAAATCAGCAAAAATGTGCCAAAATTCTTGTATTCTTGATAATTTTGTTGTTGTTGTTGTTGTTGTTGTTATTGTGTATGAGAATGAAGCAAATGTAGATTTACATTCCTCATGAGCAGCATCCATAGCTGTGCCTTCAATATTTCATTGTTGTTCCTGCTTCGGTATCACCTAATGGTAGGGCTGGCACTATTGGATGCTGATCATTCAGCATAGGCCAATGGGGAAGAAAAGCATCTATTTCCAGTCCATGTCAGTTTGATATGTATTTAAATGTAATTTACACAAAGATAGTTTGCAATGTCCTAAAATGCATTTAATGCATTTAAACAAACACATGCATTTTACTTACATCTTGGTACTTTTCTTTTGCTGAGAATTGTATCAAAAAGTTTGGAGAAATGGGCAAAAGGAATAATAATGTCTTCCATCTGTGTATTAGTCCAGGAAGCGTGCATCAAAATGGCTTGCTTAAAAATATAGAGTGAATGCAATCCTTACTCTTCCCCACAAGTTGTACAGTATGGTATTTTTTTAAAAATATAAGCAAACAGAATGTTCATTTTTATAGCTTCCCATTTATGCCTGCTCCTATTCTGAGGACAGTAACAGGTGATCACACTTATCTCCTGTATTGTACATAAATAAAGAAATAATCACGTAATGAGTTCTGCAGATCAGAAATCAGATTCTGCTGTTAAAGCCACAAGAACAGTGTTGTTCTTTTTTCTTTTAAACAGTCAGCTGGCAATCCTAGCCATTTTCCACATAAATATTTTCAGATCTGCTTTATATAATCTGTATGATGTTGATTTGAATAGTAAAGTAACATTCTTCCTCCCATCCCCCCAGGCTCCTTTTTTCCTTACTAAATGTCCTTGAGATTTATTTAGGAATTACTTTCTAATCTGCAATATGTCACTAAAGATTAGAGCCAGGTAGGTCTAGAAAAAGAGGATTCTTCATCCTTTTGAGCAGAGTAAACTAAGCAACTTTACAAAATGTACACACACATAAATTAATCTGGAAAGAAAAGCGTTTGAATTATGTGGGAAAAAGAAAAAAGTCAAGGAAGAAAATATAGACAAAAAATAATTTGAAAAAGTTACCAGGACTTTGACCATTTCTGCACTAGACTGGTATAGTACTATTATTCAACTTTCAACATCCTAGTGGATCCTGGGGTTTGCAATTTAGGCTTTGAAACTGACAATATCAGGATTCTATAGGATGTTGAAAACGGAATAATAGCACTATAACAGTCCAGTGCGGAAAGACAGGGATCAGTTGTCAATTTCTTTGTTCTTAACACTAAGGCCCTTTCCACAACTTACCTTTTTCCAGCGCTGGGGTGTGGGGATTGCGTGAGCAGCCTCCGGTGAGAGGCTCTTGCACCCCTGCTGCTTCAGCTCCACACGAGCTGCCTGTTCACACAAGAGCCGCACCTCTTCCTTTCACAGTGCAGCCTGGGAGTTTCCCAGACTGCGCTGGGGCAGGAAGCGTGACCGCCACGGCTCTGGAGGCTCCGCATGCCCCGCACGCCAGGTAAGTGTGCGCGGGGCCCGGGAGCAATGTGTGATTGCACACCATTTTCAGCTTTCAGCTGAAAATGAAAGGTGCGCAATCGGTGCCTGCCAGCCCCTGGAGCATTGCACGATTGTGAGTGTGTTGTGCAATCGCTCCTCACAATCGCGCGACGCTCCAGGCGCCCTTTCACATGGCAAATGCCATGCGGAAAGGGCCTAAGAGTTGGCTTTTGTGGAAAAACAATCCACATATCATACCTCTGGCATACAGAATTCCTTTCTCATTACCACTGAGAAAAACACAGCTTCTCCTCCTATCTCTGGAATTTTGGAGGGGAAGCAGTACCAAGGAACTGAAGTTATCCAATCAAGTCTGAGTCCTTCTGTTCAGAGATTAAACATAAATTGACTAATTGATTGATTGATTGATTGTGGTGAGACCCAAGGTGGCTTCCAAAAAAGTTTAAAGAACACTTAAACACTAAAACAATTAAAAACATTTTTAAAAATTACAAAAACTTACAATTTTCTTTAAAAAAATCCAGCTTAATAAAGAAATAAAAGCTCCCCTGCTCATTAAAAGCCTCCTTGAAAAGAAATGTCTTTGTCTGCCAGAAAAAGGAAAGCGGGGAGGGGGCCAGCCTAGCCTCCCATAGAAGAGAGTTCTGCAGGGTAGGAGCAGTTAAGTGAGAAGGCTCTCTTCTGTGTTTTCACCATGCGAGCCCAGGATGGTAGTGGGATGAAGAGAATGCCTTCCTCTGCAGATCTTAGGGCTTTAGCTGGCTCATATATATTTTGAATATGAATCAATCAGATTGGAAGGATGGGATGCTCTCATCCATTTCTTTTCCTTTCCAAAATGACCAGTTCAGATTCAGTCCAATCCTTTCTCAGTTAGATATTTCAGATATCAAGACGGAATGAGGGTGAGGGGAGACCTTCGCTAGAGGCTCCTGGGAGTTTATGAGGTTTTGAATGTTCATGAAATACCCTTTGGACATAACTTTACTCCTTATTGTTTATATAGTGCCTATGTACTGGTTAAGGTAATAGTATGGCAGAAAAAGAGCTTCAGGAACAAATGGGCCTAACCATTGTCTTAATGTAAACATTTACGGTCAATGCAAAGTGAATTAATTTATATTACTATGTCAGTAACGTCTTGGTTTACTTTTTAAAAAAATAATTAAAAAATTAATTTTAAAAATAGTAAAAAACCAGCTAATTCATCTAAATTACTCCTAAGGAATGAATTGAAATAATAGAAAATGTTCATAATTACTTTTTCATGTCTTTATCATGTAACACTTGTAATAGAAACTGTTAAAATAACTTTTGGAAATGTGAATGAACAAATGTAATTTTTGACAAATTTTTAACATGAGCATGAACAAGCCTCTATTTGATGTGGACCAGCCCCTCCATGACAAAACTGTGTTTACAGTTGGCTGCTTCCATTTCTGTATCTGTATTTGTCCAAACTCACTCAACAGTGTTTGGTTATCCTTTGCCTAGCCACACAGACATTCATCCTGGGCCAGTCCTACCATTAGGTAGAGTGAAGCAGCTGTCAGAGGCAGATGATTTCAGATGCTATGAAAGGGCAATAAAATTATCATTATTTACTTGATCATTATTTCTTTTAGTATTTTTATTGCTGAGAGATGGGGAGAAGTGCTTGTGGGATTTTGTGCTTTGTGTGCCAAAAGAATTTAGCTGGCTTTAGGTACTATACATCTTGGCTCAGGTGTGGTGGGGTGCCATTTACATCTCTCCTTCATGCTGGCCCATTCAGACTTCAAGGACATAGCCACATAGACAGGAGAAGCCAACTGACACAGAGGAAAGGCACAGCTATGGTTGCAGAATCATTTGAGGGCCTCTAGTTGTGTAAAACTGTTTTAGTTCTGTTCCTATCCATTATGATTATACGATGTTAATTCACACTTTGCACAAGGATGGGTAGGGGACTGTTGCTGCTATTCTTCCACCCCAGCTGTCTAAGGTGCTTGCTTCATTCTGCCTAATGGTAGGGCCAGCTGTGTGCACTGATGTCAGTTAGAACTAATTTGCCTAATGTTCCAAGCTACTAGGGCTCAACTGAAATGCAGGTCTTTCTAAGCAAAAGTCTTCTCCCTCCTAACAAACACTCCTCTTTTGACCAAATGTTAATTGCCTAATACCAAATCAGATTATTCATCGCAGCAGCATCTAGCCTGACTACTAGCAACTCACTATATTTTCCACAGTGTTCTTTCACATAACCTGCTCTTTGGTTTTTTTCACCTGAGGATACAGTGAACTCAACATGGACCTTTTGCATGTAAAGGTTGTCCAGTTTTGTTTTTCTCCCAGTCACACCACAGAAAGAAGGCTTACAAATATCCAGGCAGGCCTGGCATTCATTCAGGCAATGGTTGCCCCCCTTTGTGTGTCTTTGCAAGCCTGGATTGACTTATAGCTTTTATACCATTTTGCTTTTTCAAACTGGCTTTCTGATTTCTTGTAACAGGGATGTTGTAATGGGACCAATGAGATTTTGCCACATAATGAGATTTCTGTGAGCAGGCAAAGCTAGTGCAGAATGAGAAGTAGGCTTTCCAAATAGACAGTGCTTTCACTCTGAATTGAATTTGCTTTCTCTGCAAAGTTTGATTAGCTACATCTTGACATCACTGTCCCTGGGAAACAGCAATTTATCTGAGGGTGGTAAGATGTTGCTGGAAGAGCCAGACAAGATCCTGAATATTGGGCAATAAGGGCAAAAAGAGATGAAGAATTAGGAGTGTTTTTATCAATTATTTTAGAAGAGCCAAATGCTCCTGAAAATGTTTGCTGAGCCTTCATAGAATAAATGGTACTCGGTACACACCCCTGAGTTTTGCTCTGTATTTCAATATAACTTTTATGGGGCTCCATTAATTTAACATTAGTTTACTAGGGGTATAAAAAGCATTCAGTGTCCATTTTGTTATTTTTCTTCAAATCCAGTCTTCATCCTTCATGTTCCACCCTTTGTATCAGCTCATGAGAGTTTGCTTTTTCCTTCCTGTGTACTAATTCATAAATGTTTTTCATATGCATATTTTCCTAACTGTATATTTTTTGGTAATTGTTTTTCCTATTTACTAAAATGTGCATTTGTGTCTGTTTCAAACATATCCATTATAACCATTTATGTTTTAAAATGTATGCATGGTTTTGTGCACAATTTAAGCCTTCAAAATGCACTGTAAAGTCTTACAGATGTGAAAAGAAAAGGTATGCTTTGCCTTTCAGAAAGACTTAGGAATTACAAATGAATCCTTTAGTTTAGAATCTCAGCTCCCAACAAAATTCTTTATTCCCCCCACCCTATTCCTATCCATTAGTATATAATGCTATAAATGAAATGCCATAAAGTTTTTACTGGAAAAAAAAGAAACCTAGATAGATCACTTTAATACTTGTATAGCATACCTGGGACTAAAATACTCAGAATGGATACATAAACTTTTCCTGTTTACAAATTTGTTGTTATGGCAAATAAAAGTTGCTTTTTTTTCCAATGCTTTGTTTTTGGCAGCTAGAACACACAGAATAACAGTCACAAATCATAAATGTCATACTTTTGTCACCAGAAGTTGAAAAAGTCTGCAGGGTTCCTATTTGGATGCAAATCCCAGAAGTCCCACCTCCTGTGATTCACATCAAAATCAACTTTGAAAATGGTTTTGATATTGGAAACTGCTGTCAAGATAAAACTTTCATTCCAGCGCAGCCATCCCACTCCAAGAAAGCTTCTGCTTCTATTCCACACAGGTCTTGGCTTTCATTTTACCCCCAAGGTTTTCTTTCTTTTTCATGTTTATTCAGAATTCAGTATAGCTATACAATTGACAATTACAACTTTAACAATGGAAAACAATCTGTAATAAAGTTAAGCCAAGCAGCATTCACTTTTTCTCAAACGTGCTCAGTGCTGTCACAAATATCTTTTGGAAGATTTCCCTCCCCCAGTACTAAAAATATTTCTTTTTCTTTGTTTTGCATAGCTTTCATGTGTTCTCTTTTCCAGTTGCCCTCACTTGCCATTGGTGACATCATTATGGTACCTAACTTACTAATAGAAATGTGACTTCATCCAGTTTTATGTACTACGTACTGCTACAGTCCAATCTCTACCAGGTACATACTAGAATCTAGATCTAATTGTTAGTTCATCCCTTGAACAGACTCATTTAATCCATGTCTTTTCCGCACTAGACTGTTATAATGCTATTATTCCACTTCCAACATCCTATGGAATCCTGGGGTTTGCAGTTTAGGGAGGTGTTACCGCAGTTTCTAGACAGACTTGGGGGGCACCAGATATCATTTTGATATCAATAATTTGGCCTTCCTTACCCATTCCTTCCCACGTGCTTGCGAGGCCCCCGGACAAGCACGCAAACAGACTGGGTTGCTAATCGCTGGAATATTCAACAACAATAAAGGCAGGCCAGAAATAGCCAAACTGCCGCTTCAGGAGACCTCTCGGCAAGTACCCTCATTATGTATGCACGCTACTTACAAGGAACTCCCTGCCCCGAGCAGGCAGCTTGACAAGCCGAATACTCAAGCATCAAGCAATCTGCGTTTGCATACTGGCTACCCTACTGACAATTCGGACTTAACTCAATCATGCTAAATTCTGACCTTTCGCAGGTTTTGTCTCCAGCCCAAAACTCATTGTTTTCCCCAAGTACTGACTAGCCTACGGCCGCAGTTTCCCCTATAAGAACCCCTGACTTTGAGAACTTCTTTGGATCGCTCTCAACTTCCATACCTCCTTGCTGCTGCTTTCCTTGGCGAGCCTTCCCCTCAGTCCCAAGTACTGAGAACCTTCATATCAACAAACTCTATCTTCAGACTACCCGGGCTTCAGGACAGGTGCAGTATTTCCCAAGCAAAACCTCCTCTTAAAATCCTCTTAAAATCCCTCTATCCCTCTATCCCACTCTAATCTTTATTTCTGTAGTTATCTGTGTGAGTGTGCTGCATACACTTGTTTGATTGTATTTTAATAAAACAACAAATTATTTCACATCTGTTTGCTCCTTGACTCGGCCTGACCCCGTAGATGCTGGGTAAAAGATCTCGCTCCATTGCCTGCCTCTCTCTTGTATTGCTAGCTTGTGCTCATTCCCCCAACTTGACTAATTCCCCCAACTTGGAGAACATTTAGGTGTCCCTCACGGGACCCCCAGAAATCAGGGTAACAGAGGGGTCTGCAAACCCCAGGATTCCATAGGATGTTGAAAGTGGAATAATAGCACTATAACAGTCTAGTGTGGAAATGGCCTATAGAATTTAAAGCAGTGTTGACTTATCAAGTCTTCTCTGTCCAGCATCACTTGCCTGTGAGTAAAAGACATGAACAGAAGGCTAAAGGTTTTCATATGCAAAATTTGAAACAAATATATTTTCAGATGCTAATATGCATGTGTTTTAGTGATTAGAAAATAATATCAGAGATTTCTAGATCAGAACTTCCTACAGATTATTCTTTAGGTAGATATGCATAAGATATTTTTAAAAAAATCATGAAGTTTTAATTGTTGATTTTTATATTAGGTAGAAGTTCTTGAAGTATTCCTAGATCAAAATTTAGGGAGCTTTATAATGATTCGAAATAATTCCTTAATATCATGAGATGTTTCTCCTTTAGTATAATGTTGTCTTCTCTTTCACAAGTCCTCTCTGTCATGTCCCAGTCTCAGGACCCAGGTGCAAACACAGACAGGACCCTCCCCAACAGCCACAACACAGAGATGTGAACAGGACAATATTTGCTGCAGCCAGTGTAGATGAAAAAGGGAGACCCCATGAGACTCAGAGTATTTATACAGGGAAGACACATTTATTAGGCAAATGGCTGGGGGAGGCTCTCAGCCCATAAGTACAGAGTGGGAGAGAAATCTGTTGCAAACAACTGGTGTCACTGCTGGAAGCAACATGGCCTGCCTTCAGATCTCTTACTCATGTTCCTAGAAACCTTGACCCTCACTTTGTGTGCTGACTTTGCAACTGGATGCTCCTTTGGACTGTCACTCTGAATTTATTACTGACTCAGACTGCTGAAACAGCAAATGTTATCTGGCCAAAAAAGTGTTGTAAAAAACTTTGTCCATGACTGCTGATAAACTTTGTCCATGGCTGCTGATAAAGAATCTAACTGAAAAGGTGTGAACCTTGGCTGGCTGTTGGCACAGGATACTTTCTAGCACTGCAGAGGGAAGCTCCAAACTGAAATTTCTTTCTTCCTGTTTCTGGACCCATGACAGCTGGGTTAGAGGGAATAGATGGGGCAGTGGGACATGACTGAGCATTCAGACTTTGTTGTACTCCTATGTCATGAAGAGTGTGACACGATATGAACTTCTGAACTGCAACAGAGATTTGGGAAAAGATGCAGGGAAAACATTATTTTTCACTGTTTCACTATTTTCCTTGTGGGAAAAGGAGAACAGCTTCCCCACCTTGTGGGGAAAGGAGGATAGCGCCCAGTTCTGATTCCCAGTATGTAGAATTTGCCCATCATGCTCACAGCACAGGATAATGCCAGATAGATTAATTTCAGTTTTCAGTTCACAGTGATGTAGACTCAAGTCAACTGACTCAGACTCAAGTCGGACTTAAGTCACTTCAGTGACTTGACTCAGACTTGACTCAGCAATAAACGATGCACAGACTCGACTCAACTTGAGACTTGTATATCTTTAGTGACTGACTTGCTGCCCTTGGTTCAGTAACATAACACATTCATCCAGAAACCTTACAAGTAACAACACTTCCAATCGTTTTTTGCCTACTGGTCGCATGACAATCTTGTCTCAAACCCAAATCCTAAGGGCATTTCTTGGGGGGCGGAGGATAGCAAACAGGCTAGGTAATGGGCTTGAGGCAGGGTTGAAATGTGCTCTGCAGCCTGTCCCTGCTGCCTATTGAAAGAGCCTTCTAAAACTTTTCCTAGGAACAGAAGGCAAAACTTACCCCTAGAGCACCAGGCTTATTTTTCAGAGGGGAACAGCAAATGTCAGGCCACAGCTTGAGGAAGAAGGAGCCTTTCTTCTAAAGCTTTTGAAACTTCAGTAATGGAAAGCAAGAAGGATCCTATTCCCCACTTCCAAAGCTGCAGACTCTTTTATGCCCATTGACACAAAAGCCCCCAGCTTCAGGAAGCAGGAGTAAGAAGGACCCTATTCCCTACTTCTGAACCTGCAGATAGCAAAATTCCAAATGTGGAGGGCCAACTCTGCTTAAATTGTTAAAACTGACTTTATTTGACTCTGTCCAGAAATTCTGGAATATCAACTGGGACATAACGTTGGCTCCCAGACTTGAGACTTGACTTGAAAGTATCTTCAAGGACTTGAGACTTGATTTGAACTAGGAGTAAAAGACATGGGTATATCACTGTCAGTTTATATGGGAAGTGTAGCCTCTATGAATTATTGGTTTGGCCCTTTGGTTTGGGATACCCTAAAGGAGACGTTGTACTTACTAGTTCAGTACAAAAAAAGAGAGGGTGAATTGGAGAGAAGACATAGGGAACCTTAGTTGCCAGACATAAGAATTAGGCCCTTTTCACTTTGGATAAGGTAGCAGGATTTTCAGTTTTGTATTTAGGAGGGGTCAAAAGGGTAAATTCCTTCTAGTGCAGTGGTTCTCAACCTGTGGGTCCCCAGATCTTTTTGGACTTCAGCTCCCAGAAGCCCTGAGCATTGACCATAGTGGCTGGGGCTTATGGGACCTGAAGTCCGAAAACATCTGGGGCCCACAGGTTGAGAACCACTGTTCTAGTGTGATTTGTACTATGCGTTTGCCCTTAATTTGGATCTTTTATCTGAGGCTTTAAAATTCACCTCGAGGGTTGCAAATCTGCTCAGGCACTTTCTGTACAAAAGTCCTTGACCAAATCTCTGGTAACAATAGCTCCTCTCCAGCTTCCCCTCTCTTGAACACATAGTGCAGCCCCTCCTTAAGGGTTTTCCTGGCCCATGGGACAAACCAATAATTTATAAGGGTTACATGAGGTGAGGCCACATCTGCATTCATAGCCCCCAAACCTCCTGTAACATCATAAATGATTCTAGAATGTCTTCTCATTTCATTCAGAGAGTTGGTCATAGCTATAAACTGTACCGTATATACAGATATAAATCTTACTATAAACACTGCCTTGCTTTGTTCATTCCAATCCAGGATATATTTTCTGCACCATTGTGGATTGCAGCACAATCCAATGTATCATTTATTAAGAGTTAAGTTATGTTGTCCTCAGACTGGTTTATTTCCAAGTAGGTGTATTTAGGATTGCTGCCTATTTGTGATATGGCATACACACATGCACGTGCGCACACAGAAAATTTGGCTGTATTTATTTATTGGGGTGTACATTACTCATTTTAGTATTGATTCTTGCCTGCATACTGTAGTGGCTTGAGTGTTGGACTACAACTCTAGAGACCAGGATTTGAATCCTCACTTGGCCATGGAAACCAACTTGGTGACCTTGGGCAAGTCACTCTCTCTCAACCTCTCTCAGGAAGGCAGAGGGAGACCCCCTCTGAACAAATCTTGTCAAGAAAACCCCATGATAGGGTTGCCAAAAATTGAAAGTGACTTTAAAGCACACAACAACAGTTGCCTATCCCTAGTTTTTATTCTTATTACTGTAGTATAAGATATTACTTATACACACACACATACACACATTCTTGTTTATATGTTGTAAAATTATACACTGGAAACAATCTTGAAAGGTTTTTCTCTTAAAAGCAAGTGGGGTATCTACAATTCTTTAAATCAGAGTTGGCATGGTGGGGCTCCTGGGCCACATGCAGTTTTTGTACCTTACTTTGGTGGCCCCCTGCAACTCTCTACCAATCCTCCAAAATCCCTCAACTCCCCTCAATTTTTTTAAAAAAAGTTTTGGCTTCATTTCAGGGCAATTTTTGCTCCCAAACTATGACAAAAAAAATCCCTTTTAAGTATCAAAATATCCTCGCCACACTTTCCTCAAGCACCCTCAAACCTCATGCTATGCCCAAATAATTCCATTTTCCTCTGCAGTCACTCTCAAAATGGCAACAGGAGTAATGTGACTGGAGAGGAAAACAGAAGTCTTTGGGCCTGCTGTGGAGTGGTTGTCCCCTGTCCCACACACTGTTGCCCACCCCTGCTTTAAATAAACACATAAATAAATAAGGCAACCGTGTATACTGTGGTTCTTGAGACTTCTGTCTAGCCTGCCAATAACCCACAGCCTGAGGTTATGCAACAAAAAAAAATTATAACTACAGCTGCTATTTTTTCAATTTTTCTTATTGGACAGCAAAACAGAGGTACATTGAAGTTAAAAAACCCCGTGACTGCTCCTGATATTAGTTGAATCTAGGAACCAACTTATCTTTGCATTTCTTGCATATTCATTTTTTTAAAAACTCACATTCTGCCTATTGTCAAATTCATGAAAAAAAGTGTGCATTTTTTAATATTCTTTTTTAAAAAAACTGTACAAAATTCTCATCCATCTGGATTGACCAAATTCATTTGATACAACTATGCTCAGTCTGGAAAGATTTGTGCTCTACCTGTCTACTGTGATCCTGTTAAAGAGGAAGAATCTGCCAGAAATCTGTGACAGCAGCCCTAATTCATTGCCACAAACACAGTTGAATGCACAGATATTTAAAGCCAGAGCTAAACACTGAGAGACTTCTGCCTGGACAAGCAAATTTGACGGTTTTGCTTTTTCCTACATTAGACTTTTTTATCTGGTTCTGTCCACTGAATTTGTGAAGAAATATGTGATTCTGGATAAAGTTCTGATAGAATCATAGAATGTCAGTGCTAGAAGGGACCACAGGGGCCATTGAGTCCAATCCCCACCAATGCAGAAATACAAAACTAAAGCACTCCTGAAAGATTCCCATCTAACTTCTGTTTAAAGACTGTCAAAGCACTTATCAAAGATTAACCAAGCCAAAAAACAAAACAAAAAATCAGCCACCCCTGGTTAAGACCAGTCTACATTTTAAAAAAGAAAGGTAAATTTTCAAGTGATCAGCAGAGGTTTTCTTTACTGCAATGAACTTTGGAATTTCCAAGCAGAGGGGTGTTTTGATTTTTTAAATAAAACTCCTGCAGAAACAAATGTTTTCAAGTTTCAAGCTGTTGTTTAAAAAATTATACCCATTTTTTAAAAGAGAAGAAAAGGCAGCTTTTCCTAAGCAATCAGCATTGAATCAAATGACTTGTCCTCATCTCTTTTTTTCTTTCTGTTCCAAAGAGACTGAGAGAAAGAAACATCTCCTACTGAGGCTTTCACAAATCCTCACTGTTCTGTTGTTGTAAATTTCAAATGGTCATACAGAGTCCAAAGCTGCTTTGGTGGCCGCACGTGAGCACATTCATGCAAACTTCTACTGAACAGCACAATAAACATCAGGCCTACAGGTATCATCCTGAGGTCTTCATGCTCTTTGTAGTGACATTACAAAGGATCATGGCACATATTGCATCTGTGTCAAGGGATAGCTATTTCAAGGCCAACAACATTTTAAGCTTTGTGAAACCAGTTTGCATGTATTACTTTGTTGACACCTTTGGCCTATGCACTGCTGTACACTGGTGCTTTGTGTGTGTGTTTTTTCTCTCCAATCTCTGCAGACAGAAAGCATCAACATTAGCCTGTTTCGGAACAGAGAAAAGGAAAGACAGTGTTGATGACTAAGAGTGATTTCCACCAAAAACCTGGAGGACCTTTGCCATTTTAGCAACAACATACCTTACCTTTTTTTGTTTCAGTTGGAAGGGCGAAGAGATTGTGGCTGAGGTGACAAGTTTGTTCTTTCTTTATGCAGCTTGTTATTTGATTTCATGTACTTTTTATTTTGAAAGGATTATATCTTACCTTTCAGACAAAAGCAACAGCAAAAAAATCCCATTCCATTGTAGTTTGCACAACATGAAAAAGAGAAACAGCCATAAGATATGAATAAAAAGACACTTCTAAAAATGGAAGAACACATGTAAGACAGAATCACAGGATCTTTGGTGCTTTCTGCAGCTTACCTTTGTACCCAGCGGCATCTGGTGATGATGGTGGCAGCGGATCTCCCAGGAGGAGAGTGTGATGGAGTGCTCCTTTCCGCACCAGCTGCCTTCAGGAACCAGAAAGCGTGATGACCGCGCTTCTTCCTGCCGCAGCACAGCCGGCTACTGTCCCAGGCTGCACTGGAGCAAAAAGTTCACCCATTACGTTTCCAGAGCCTCCTCGGGCAAGGTAAGTGCAGGTGTTCAGGGGGAGGGCGATGCAATTGCTGGTCATTGATGGAGAAAACTCATCAATGTTTGCAGCACAATTGTACCACCTGGTGGGAGAGGAACGGGACTGGGATGACATCAAACACAGGCGTTGTCTTGGCGCTGTCCTTCTCCCCTCCCCATGGTGGTCTGGGTGCATCAAGCAGAAGGGGCCTTAGAGTCCAAAGCGGCTACAAGGGCCATTTAGACCAACCCCCTGCCATGTAGAAATACACAACCACAGCACTTGTGGAAGATGCCCATTCAAAGTAGAATCCACCATCATCCAAGGCAGTCTATTCCACTGTCAAATAATTTTTACAGTAAAGAAATTCTTTGTAATGTTTACATGGAATCTCTTGTATTTTGAATTTATTGGTTCATGTTCTAGTCTGTGGAGGAAGAGAAAATGAGCTTGCTCCATCTTTTATATGACATCCCTTTAGACATTTAAAGATGGCTATCAGATTACCTCTCAGTCTGCCCTTCTTTAAGCTAAACATCATCACTCCCTGAGTTGTTCATCATAAGGCTTCCTTTCCAGACCTTTGATCATCCTGGCCACTTCTCTGAATATGTTCTAGCTTGTCAACATCCTTCTTCAACTGTGGTACCCAGAAATAAAACACAGTATTTCATGTGAGGGCTGACCAAAGCAGAAGCGAGGGGCTCTACTACTTTCTTTGATCTGAAAACTGTGCACCTAGCAACCCAGAATTGCATTGGTTTTTTTGGTTATTGACTCACGTTTCGCTTGTCCGAGTCCCCTAGGCCATTGTCACATGTACTGCTTTCATCCATCCTATATTTGTGCATTTCTTTTTTCTTGCCTAGATCCAGAACCTACATATAAGTACCTACATATAAGTGTTAGTATTTTCTTACAGTCTTCTACCTTATTCTTTTATTTTATACTCACTTATCTTATTGTATTTTATCATATCTTACCCAATTTTAGCTTATTTTATCTTTCTTTACTGCATTTTATCTATCTCGTTTTATTGTATTTTATAATATTTGATGTTATTTCCTTTGATATGGTGAATTGATTGATCAATTTAGTTATACTAATACTAATTAGTATAAGTTATACTAATACAAATCATAGTAATACCTACAACGATCCCTGTTGAAATTCATTTTCTTAATTTTGACCCAGCTCTCTAATATGTTGAGGTCATTTTGAATTCTGATCCTTTATGCTAAGGTATTTGCTATGTCAGTGATTGAAGTGGAATCTGAGGAGGAGAGGTGTCTGTGGTTGGGTGAACTTTAGCACACCGAGGTGGCTCTGTGGCAGTGAAACCAGCCAAGACAGAAAGTGGGGTGCTGGTGGCTTTTCCCTCTTTCCCTTTCCTTTTTTTATTTGTGCTTTGTTGTTGCTAATTGCTGTCAATTTGGCTTTGACGTACAGCAACCCTATGAATGACAAATTTCCAAGACATCCTGTTATCAACAGCACTCTTCAGGTCCAGAATGCTCAGGCCTGCGGCTTCCTTGGTTGAATCTATCCACCCATAATGTAGTCTGCCTCTTTTTCTATTGCCTCCAGTTTCACCAGCCATTATTTCTAATAAGTCATTTTGTCTTGTAATATGGCCAAAAATACAATAGCCTCAGTTTAGACATTTTTGGCTTTTATGGAATAAAAATGTTGTTTGTACCTCTTTACTAACTTTTTGCTGTTATTCTCATTATAAACTATAAGGAATCCACTCATAGCTTAATTAATCTTTGAGATATCCATTATGTGTAGATAGGTATTTTGATAACTTTGAGATGACCCTTTTTTGGGGGTATGAATTTTATTTTCAATAAAAATAATTACTGTTTAAAAAGGAAATTTCTGATTTGCTTTGCTCTAGGGCCTATTTATTTGTCATTTTGCCAGCTATTGTATCCATAGAACTCTTCTCCAGCACCACATTTCAAATGAGTCAATTATCTTCCTATCAGTTTTCCTAACTGTCCAGCTTTCACAGCTATACATAGAAATTAGAAATATAGTGATATGGACAATTCTGACTTTAGTATTCAATGATGTATCTTTACACTTGAGGATTTTACCCAGTTCCTTCACAGCTGCCTTCCATTTTGATTTAACATTGGATCTAGTATAGAAAGACTATTTTATCCTTTATTTTTGACCTTCTCTCATTAGTATCATTGGGAAGGAAAATAGCTGTAGCAGCTCAGGGATTGACATTATTTTTCTCCTTTGGGGCCTCCTAGGAGAACAACACCCTGAATACAGTAGTTTCAAATAATTCCCTCATCCACTCCAACACACTCCATGTTACTGTACTGCTGTGAAGTGACAGTGGTGGGAATCCCTACCACAGTGGTTCTCAACCTGTGGGTCCCCAGATGTTTGTGGACTTCAGCTCCCAGATGCCCTGAGCATTGACCATAGTGGCTGGGGCTTCTGGGAGCTGAAGTCCACAAACATCTGGGGACCCACAGGTTGAGAACCACTGCCCTACCACTTCAGTGAAAAGACCACTGCCAATAATCTCCCTTCTTCACCTGCAGACCTCCTTCCCCATTCCAATGCCAGAGGTGGTTGTCACAACTAGAGGTGTAAAGGCTGGGCATGGATGGAAATCAAAATGCTTGTGTGTGATTTTTTGCATTTTTTGCAAGAGTATTGCAAATTTGGGAGAACTTTGGGGCAAAAATTCCTATGAATTGTGTTCTTTGGAGGTTTTTATCCTACGTAATCTACAGTGTTAGAAAAATAATCATCTCTTGTATGAAACACTCATATAGAACATTCTCATATAAAATATTCTAGTGTTTTTGAAGACATTAATCCTGTATCCCATACAGTGGTCAATCATTTAGTACTGCAATTTTATGTGACTGTTTCTGTTGAAATAATACTCTTTTGTTTACCTTTTTTGTTTATCACAAAAATTCAAAATCCAGAATGGACTTTTTGACAGAAAGAGACATCTGCATTCCTGATTACCCACGTTGTTCAAAATGCTGTTTTTCTATTCTTCCAACATATGTCCCTGTCAAGACAATTTCAAAAGATTCTTTTAGATACTATTTCAGATATTTCTTTGGAAAGATATTGATGTTAAATGAAGCATAGTATCAAACACTCGATAACATCTTTATAAATATAAACCCAATACTCTGAAAAGCTGGCCTTTGAGTTTATATTTACAAAGAAGTTATTGAGTATTCCACAAAAGAAAAATAAAATAAGAGACTGTCCCTTCCCCCCATTGCTAACCATATTTATTAATATATTATTGACTCCATTTTATTATTACAGCCCTCCCATTAGCAGGAGAAACTGCATTCAAAGCATTTTAGTGTTTAGGGCTCTGAAGGTTTTTCAGCACTTACACAAGGTTACAGCAAACCTTGACTTATTTACAAAGAGATGTGGAGTGGAGATAAAACTACTTAATAATCCACCAGTTCTTGCTAAACACATTTTCCTTCCACGTCTTTGGTGAAAAGCAAGTGGAAAGCACTCTTATTTGCCATTAAAATTCTTGCATTGTTTCCCTTTCATTTGGTATGCAGCTGTTTGAACCTAAGACTGGGTGTGCATATTCCCTACTCAAGGGTTCAGTAAGTGTGTCTGCCCCTCACATGTGGGGAGGGTCATCTACCCCCATCTCTTCTGTCATTGTTTCCTTCACATGAAAGTGGTGTGTCTGAATAGGAGGGTGTGTTGAATGCATGAAGGTTCTCCACGTTAGCCAGAATATGGGAAAACTGAGATTGTGACTACATAGGTGCTAAAGACTCTCCCTTGAGGTGTGTTTTGCACAATAAAAGTGTGGGTGCATAGAGCATGTTCCTCTCTTTGCACATTCAGTACAGAAGCTCACAGAACACCAGGGTTACAGTTATATACAGACTGGTAGTGGCATACACAGGTCTAAATTAACCTTATATCTGCATTTGTTTATTTTTGGTAGCTCCAGAAGTTGTCAGGTCCTTTCTCCTTTGCATCAATTAAAGTCCCCTCCCTCAATCTACTGCAGAGCAGCTCAAACCCACTCCTGGCCATTCATGACTGGAGAAAATGAGGAGAACTCACAGAAGCATCGGGTGTGAAGGAAAATAGTTACATCCCTCCAGACGACCAGTTGGAGTAGGTGGCAAAACTGGAGCTTTTCCAAGGCTTACAGACAGACAAGGGCTTAGTATCATAACAGTGCTACCAGTTTCACTTTATAAAGAGTATCCAAAGAGAACTCTTTTAGTGTGCATGCCCTGCCACCTCCAGATTAGAGGGCCCAGTGAAGGTACAATTCCTGAATGCCCACAAAATCTTAGAACCAACTCTGAAGTACATGTATTCATAGAATCATAGAAATGTAGAGTTGGAAGAGACCACAGGGGCCATCCAGTCCAATCTCCTGCCATGCAGGAACACCCTCAAAACACTCCCAACAGATGGCCATCCAGCCTCTGCTTAAAAACCTCCAAAGAAGGAGACTCCACTACACTCTGAGGCAGCATATTCCACTGCCGGACATCCCTGACTGTCAGGAAGTTCTTCCTGAGGTTCAGGTGGAATCTCCTTTCCTGCAGCTTGAATCCATTGCTCCTTGTCCTGGTCTCTGGAGCAGCAGAAAACAAGCCCACTCCCTCCTCTACATTGCATCCCTTCAAATATTTAAACATGGCTATCATGTCCCCTCTTAACCTTCTCTTCTGCAGCCACGTGTCCCCACGTATTTATTTCACAGTCTGGCACCCTGCTCTTATACTCCATGTCTCCTGCTGTAGACGGGAGAAGGGGAAGCAAGTAGAACTATTCTATGGGCCTACTTAGTCACAATATCATTTGTCTCTTAGTCCTAAGACTAAGATAGAGGTGTGTCTGTTAGGTGTATTGAGGAGGGCCTTTTTCATAGCTGCACCCAGACTCTGGAACTCTCTTCCTAGAGAGATTAGACTGGATGCCTCCTTGTTATTCTTCTGTAGGCAGGTGAAGACTTTTTTTTTCAGCAAGCTTTCAAGGGTTGATTGTTCAGAGGGGAAAATGGCTTTCAGAATGTGCTATATTGGCTAATTTGTTGTCTTTCTTTTTAAAATCCATCCTTTTAATGCTATTGATTATTTTACTTTTTTTTAACATTTGTATGACATGAACCATTAACCTGCACCTATTTTAATTTTTGTAAGTTGCATTGAGATCTAGATGGGAAAAAAATCTGAAGCCATTAAAATTATCAAAAATGGTACAAAATGGTAAATACCCACTCCAAAGTAACACTCAAAGTAACAAAAAATGGTAATCATTACTCAATCCATTAACACCACTGCCCTTTTAACAACTGAAATAGCAACTTTTTGAATTGTTGGGGACAAAAATAACAAGCAACATGTAATTTTTTAGTGAATTTCTCCTTAACTCTGGCAGTTATGGTAAGTTATTCTCCTTGGGTCACTTTAACCCATATGTATTTAACACCCTGAATTTCTCATCTAAAAGAGTAAGTCATTCTGTTGTATGTGTGGTAAATAATGAATAGATTTTTATTTCCTCTCTTAAAAATTAAAAACCAGATGGGCTTCAAGAATACTACTAAAAATGCATGGATCATGGACATGATCAAGCATAGTCTTCCACTTTTTAATTTGTAACAAACTTGATTTATTTACCACAAACATATTCAAATTGTGTACTCCAAAACAGGGCTTTGGAGACCTTTCCCACTTCTTCAGGTTTCATGACAAGAGCGTTAGCGTTGTCTCTTCTAAAAATGCTACAGTGCTTATGATAGATGCTGACACTGTACCCTAAATACCCCTGAAGTTCAGCTTAATTGATCCCACTTGGCTCATTTCCTAGACTTCAGACCTGAATACTCTCAGTCCATGTATATGAGGCTGTTTGACAAACAATGCAAGATGGCAATCTTGCATTACTCTGAGAAAGCCATTTGTCTTCTTCGTTTTTGCATAGTTGCTTTCCAAATCAATATCTGAGTAATTAAAATCCACAATGATCAATGCCCTGGCCTGTTTTACAGGCTTCTCTTATCTGTTCAAAAACATTTCCTGAACTACTTTCTCTCTGCTTGCCCTGGAGGCCTCTCCCAACATCCAGGCATAATAGGGCTACCGCATTTGTTGTCCTTACTTAGCCCCTGTCCAAAATGTTTCATTTCCTTGCAGCAAACATATTTATATTGGGGTTTTGTTTTGTTTTGTTTTGTTTTTAGTGCAAGCTCATGATTTTGCCATTTTACTGTCTGGTTGAAAATGGAGGCCATCTTAACTTGATGTCTCAGTAGTGATTTGACAGTTCCAGGGATATATTTGAAAATAACATATTTGAAAATAATATTCTAATTTATCCTTAAAGCTTCAGTCCTAAATACACTTTATAGAATGTAATACCAGCAATGTCTGGAGAGTTTTTAATGAATATATATATACTCAAAGAAGGAGGTGCCCATGCATATACATCACTCAAAGATGAGCATGATAACTGATGAAAATGATGATCCCTCCTTCCCCAACTGTGGAACTCCCTATCCAAGGAAGTTAGGCTGGCTTCATCTCTTTTAAGCTTCCAGTGGGCAGCCAAAAGAGTGCTGTTCTGCTTAGCCTTTAACGTCAACTCTAGGTTTCCACCTAGACTTTGTTAGTACTTTAGGTTTCCACCCCAAAGAAACAATTAAACCAGCTTCATGTAGAATTCTTACAAAAACATGAATTGGCAGCAACTGGGAAACAAAAGGCTACAGCATAGAAACAAACCTATTCAAAAAGAAACAAGCATTAGTTCCAAAGGGTGTATGTCATAACTCTTCTCTGCATTTTATTCCAGTGTTCTAGCTGTTCTCATATCAGCAGAATTTACCAAGATGTTTTAGAATATGGCTTGGAATATTTTGCACATTTATCATAACCTGAAATCACTAGGAATTTGTACCATACTTTATACCTAAGCAAACTGTTTCCTTCAACATGATTCTGTGTCATTTAGATCTTAAGGTAATTCCTCCTTCTGCTCTGGACATCTGCCCCAAAGTCCTGTTTTGATAATACCACCAGATGCTTCTTAGCCAACAGCACCATTCTATCTCTCTGCTCCCTTTATCAGAAATTCGAGAACAGTTACTTCTCTAATGGAAGCAAATCTGCTCAACTAAAGTTGGGACTTGCTCAGCCCATCTCCATTTTTGCCAGACTGCTTGTTGAAGTTCTTGTCTCAGGTTCCCCAAGCTGTTTCCATATCCTCCCCAGACCAGTCAATCTGTCTGTGGGAACGAAAACCTTTGTGCATATTAGAAAGCATTGCTATGCAGCTTCTCATTTTCAGGCAAAGGCTGTGAAGCTTTTGTTTTCGATCGTGCCTGGATTCTTTCCCAGCCTTTCATTTATACCAACTATCATAGGCTCTTCTGTAAGAATGTTAACCTGTCAACAGGCTCATTAAAAATCCATAGCCTGTGCATCCGCTAATCTCAAACTTTTCCTTTTAATTTTCAAAATGTTGGGAGAGCTATGTGTGGTACTAGATGAGCTTGAGGAGGAGAAGGCAGTAAGCAGCAAAAACTAGAAAAAAGTGCTTATTGGATTAAATTTCACAATCAAGATTTCAAAAGTATCCGTCCAGGTTTATGCTAAGAAATAACTACTGAGTTAAATAATGGTTGTGTCCATAATTTAGATGCTAGGCAAATTGTATTCTGCAGTTCTGGTCGATGTCCTTCAGCAATGGTTTTGTGTATAAAATCTATCCCATTGTGGTTTTGAATTTTGGTAATTGCTAGATTCAATCAACTTCATGCCTCACTTGAAATAAAAGTATTATCATTGCGGATCCCACCAAAGTTTGTAGCTTCTTGCAACAGTTAACAATGTTAGCCTCCAACCTGAGGCAAGCATTATGACTTCCAGAGTTCTATTTCAGCTTGATTGTTGTCTGAACTGGTGAATTCCATTCTCTATCCCATCTCCAAGGTCACAACTTATTCATGTTCCTGTATCCCACTACCATGAATGAATTTACTTCCCCCTTTCTTTTCTATGACCATTGCCTTGTTCTGGAGACAGCAGGGATGAAATTTAGGATTCTTCCTTCCCTCTGGTTCTGAAACATGAGCATCTACTCTACTAGTGACTCAGGTTCCATGGAGATGCAACTAGTCATCCAGGACAGAAAGAGAGTGGAATAGGGATAGATGTCAGATCATAGCTTTAGAAGGAACCTTGGAGATCCTCAAAGCAGAATCTACAATGCATGATGCAACTAGAACATCCTTAACCGTCTAGATGTGATTACTAGACTATGCTGAATTTATTTCCTGAAGAGGAGAGCTAGCACATCTCTTACAGTATCAGGAAATATTCAGATGCAATTTGCTTTTCTGTGATTTCCACCCATTCATTTAAAGTCCTCTCCTCCGGAGGACCAGAGAACATGTCTGTATCATCTTCTACATAACAGCCCTCCTGTTATTTGAAGACAGCCATCTGGGGCTAGTTAAGATTAATTGCTAAAAGCAGTTCATCATAAGAATATCTATTGAAATGGGGTTTATATCTATATAAAGATATAGAGGTATAGAGATATCCCAGCACAATAGATACAGATATATAATGAAACCAATAGACGCCTCCGAGGAATAATCACATGCCTGCATTCTAGGGGTGTGCATTCATTTTTAAAATGAATGAAAAACAAAATGAATGAGACCCTTCAGTTTTTCATTTGTATCCATTATAAAAAGGAAGTGAAATGAAAATGTGTGAGTTACAAATGAAAAATCCATTTGTTTGCCATTTGTTTCACCAAGATGAACAATAGAAATTGTCTACAACAGCCTGTACAGGTCACAGAAAGGTTACAGGAAAGTAGGGTAGAGGAAAGCAGTTAGGCTTGTGATTTTTCAAGTTGTCTACAAAATGAGGACCCTTTTTCAGATGTCTAAAATTTGGCAGATGAAAATTTGGTTTGTTGAAATATTAGAATATCTAAAAATATCATGACAATTGGATAGCAGATGCCAAAGTTACAGGGGGCAAAATAGTTGTCTTCTTCCCTGCAAGTTCTGTTTTCAAATCATGTGTTGGCAATATAGAGCTTGGAAAAGTTAGTGGGTTTTTAAAAAAAATACACTTCCTAGTATTCTACAGTCTGCAAAATGACCCCTCCAATCATGGGCCCTTTCCGCACTACAGTGTTATACTGCTGTTATTCCACTTTCAGCATCCTGTGGAATTCTGGGATTTGTAGTTGACTGAGGCCAAAGAGTTCTCTAAACGTCTCTCCCTAAACTGCAAACCCCAGGATTCCACAGGATGTTGAAAGTGGAATAATAGCACTATAACACTGTAGTGTGGAAATGGCCATGGTTAGGAGAATCTGTAAATTGTGTGCAAAACAAATGCCAACATCCTGCATTGGTGGTTGTTGTGTGCCTTCAAATTATTTCTGACTTACAGTGACCCTAAGGCAAACCTATCATGGGGTCGTCTGGGGCTGAGAGTGTGTGATGTGCTAAGATCACCCAGTGGCTTTCCATGGCTGAGCAGGAAATTGAACCCTGGTCTCCAGGGTCATAGCCCAACACTCAAACCACTACACTATGGAGGCTCCTGCAGTAGTAGACACAGCTGATCAAATAGGTGTGGTTTCCCACCCTATCTCTTATACTAAGGAATTGAAGATCCTTGCCACTTGTCAGCTAATTCTGGATTCTCTCTGGGGTCACCTTTATCAACTTCTGGTCACTCAATTTATGATAATGGTTAAACCACACAAGTCAGATTAACATCAACACTCCCCTTAAATAATTTCAAGTCTTGGAGCTCCAGAATAAATAAACATCATATTCTTAGTCATTTTACACTTAATCAGCTATCCATGACAATCTCATCTGTTTGAGGAATCTTACTACTCTGACAGGCTTCTGTATACCACAGGCATTCAAGGGTTAAAATTTAAGCAATTTTTAAACAACACCTGTAAACATGTATCTCCTAGCCTCCTAGCCTTATCAGCATTTCAAGACAGGATGTCAGGACTTATCAGGAACCTGAGAAAGTTATACCATTGCCTTCTCTTCCCTGCATGGAAGGTGTGCCTAAGCAGCCTAACTTGTGACTCTGACTTAGCTCTTTTATTCTTTTCTGATGCCCACTCAGTGACTCACTTATCTAATCAGAGATTTACATCTCACGTTTTTGTTCAGTAGGTGCACACATTCAGTGCACTAGAGTCTAGTGCACACCCCACATTTCTGCACTCCACTGTTATAGTGCTATAATTCCATTTTCAACATCCTATGGAATCCTGGGTTTACAGTTTTGGGGGGTGATTTAGAATTTGCCAATAGCCCCTTTTCATCTGAGGTTCTTTGGCCTCAGTAAACTACAAACCCCAGAATTCCACTGGATGTTGAAAGTGGAATAATAGCACTATAACAGTGGAGTGTGGAAATGGCCTTAGAATACTCCCTGCTACCTGTTGTCAGGTGTCTCTAATGTACTAATCCACAGGGCGACCTAAGGCCATGAGGTGTAGTAAGGTACCATTTTGTCCCTTATCTCAGGCAGTGAAGTGTCTTGAGCTAGACCTGACACTTATGGAGCTTTCCCCCTTAAGCCTCCAAGCTCTGAATGGAAATGCAATTTTCCTTCGGACTGTAGTGGGGAATGAGGAGACAAGCCTGTCTGATGCACTGCCAGTTGGGTTCCTCCGCTCCCACTCCTGCTCCAGATAATTTACTAAAGGAAAAAACCACATAGCTCCATACTCTACCACAGCTGGGAAACCGGTGAGGTCTTCCAAATATTGTTGGATTACAACTCCCATCACTTTGGCTATCCTGCTAAGGGATTATAAGAGTTGTAGTCCAGTGACATCAGGAGGCCACAGATTCCCTGGCTGCTATGCATTCAGCATACCATCCAGGGCACTGATGTTTAGATGGTTCATTTAATTTACATTCTATTATTAAAGGGCATGGGTTTCTCAAAAGCAAATCATGTCAGACTAATTTTATTTCCTTTTTTGATAGAGTTACAAGCTTGGTAGATCAAGGGAATGTTGTGGATGCATGATCTCTTGATTTCCATGTGATCTTTGACAAGGTGCCCATGATATTCTTGCAAAGAAGATAGTAAAATGTGGCCTCAACTATGCTCTTTATGGATTTGTAACTGGTTGACCAATTGAAGCCAACAGGTTCTTGCCAATGACGCCTCTTCATCCCAGAGAGAAGTGATTAGTGGGGTGCCACAGGGTTCTGTCCTGGGCCCAGTGCTGTTCAACATCCTTATCAATGACTTGGATGAGGGAACAGAGAGCATTCTTATAAAATTTGCAGTTGACACCAAATTAGAAGGGGTCGCTAATATCCCAGGGGACAAGATCAGAATTCAAAATGACCTTAACAGATTAGAGAACTGGTCTAAAACTAACAAAATGAATTTCAACAGGGGGAAATTAAAGTATTACACTTAGGCAGGAAAAAAAAAATGTGCTGACACGGAATCGATGTTCATTTCAGTGGAAAAGAAGGATATTAAGCTGGAATGTGTCCAGAGGAGGACAACCAAAATGGCAGAAGATCTGGAAACCATCCTATATGAGGAACAGCTTAGATGACTGGTATGTTTAGCCCGGAGAGAGAAAAGTAAAGAGTTGACATGATACCTATGTTTAAATATTCAAAGGAACATCATATGAAGGATGGAGCAAGCCTTTCTACTGCTCCAGAGACTGGTGTCCTTTTCGCACAGCATTTCTGAAGTGAAAGGGCCCCTTGAGCATTGCGTAAATGTGAGGAGCAGTCCACACGATGCACTCACGTTTGTGCGACGCTCAAGAGCCTGACACGGACTGCGCATGCATTTTTTAATTTTTGGCTTAAAGCCAAAAATGCTGCGCAGTTTCGCATCACTCCAGGGCCCTGCACACACTTACCTGGCGTGCAGAGCCTCAGGAGCCAGGCCAGTCACACGTCCTCTCCTCAGTGCAGCCTGGGAGGTCCCAGTCTGCACTGTGAATGGAAGGAGTGGGGTGCTCACACAACCAGGAAGCAGCTGCAGAGCCCAAGCAGGAGGAATGCAGGAGTGTTCCTCCAAAGTCTTCCTGCACGAGCCCTGCCGCCCAGCACCGGGAAAAGGTAAGTGCAAAAAGGGCCTAGGACATGAAGCAATGGCTTCAAACTATAGGAAAAAGAGCTTCTACTTAAACATTAGGAAGAACTTCATGACTGTAAGACCAGTTAGTGGACTATGCTGCCTCAGAGTCTGGTGGAGTCTCCTTCTTTGGAGGTTTTTAAACACAGGCTGGATGGTCATCTGTTGGGAATGCTTTGATTTTGTATTCCTACAGGGCAGGGAGTTGGACCTGATGGCCCTTGTGGTCTCTTCCAGCTCTATGATTCTATGATTCTACCATCATGCAACCTTCTCAAAGAGGATCACTGAACAAGACAATTCGTATTTCAGCCTGGGAACCTGTTGGTTAGTTACACCAACACTAACAACACACATTACTTCACTGTAAGGAATTACTATTGACAAAGAAAGCTGCCCTGCCGTCACTACCTACAATCCTCCCTGTCATCATATTGCTGGAAGCTATTTTATCCCTGTCACTATAGCAATGGCTATACCACCACCTATACTAGTGTTGTTACATTAGCCAATGGGAAAACCGCCAGTACTGCATGAGGCAATTCAAAACCAGTGTTTAAAAACCACAAAAGCAAACACCTGAAGTTGGTGGTGGGGGAGTCTTGGGGGGGCCATCCCTCCCTAATGGCCCCAAAACAAGCCACTGTGGCTTGGAATTCATATACAGAAGTCATTTCTGTTTGTAATTTTTATGGCATGGGGGCGTTCGCAATTCCACCTAATGTCAAGAAATCAGCAACTGTTCTCAAATTATCTTTTTTTAAAAAAAAAAAAGTTCAGATTCAGGGGATTATTTTATAGATTCAGCACAAGATTGAATTTGCCAGAACTAGTCAGGCACCATGTTTGTTTGCTTGCTTGTCTTTCCATCCATCTATCTGTCGGTCTGCCTTGCCTAGGATGCCGTTTACTAGACTCTATAGTAGGAAGAATAAAATGGTGAGAAACATCTTGGCTTTCTCTCCCTTTATTATACTTTGTCCTTCCTTTACTACCCCTTCCTACAATTACCCAGCCGCTGCCATTAATATCCTCCTGTTTCTGCTGGAACAAGGCCGTTTCCCTTGCCCTGCACACTCATCCAAGGCACTCATCCTGCAACTCGTTCACAGCTGGTTCTCCTCCTCCTCTGTTACTCCTTCAGTGCCTGAAACCAGCCATCTGTCATCAATGAACCTCTCGCAGCCATTGATCTTCCCCAGCACATAAACCTGTCTGTGTAATCCTACACAGTCCAATCTCCGAATGCCACAACTAGCTGGCAATGTAGGCACATGGAGCCTCTGTGCCATCTCTGCCTGGCAGAAGAGAAAATATGTCACAACCAGTGGCTGCCTTTCAACAGAATGCACGGAGAGGAAAGCAGCTTCTGTGCTTTGTTCGACTGTTACGTTGAAATGATGCAGAAGACAGTAACCAAAGCTTCTCAGATTTTATGCCTTGCAAAAACGCCCACTGATTCACAATGAGATCAAGGTTCAAGTCTCCACTGGGCCATGGGCACTCTCTCTTGGCCCAAGCTACTTGTCAGAGTTATTGTGAGGATAAAATGGGAAGGAAGAAAACTACATAGTCTGCCTTGAACTCATGGGAGGAAAGATGGGACACAAACATATCTAACAAACAAAGAGAATTGATCAGAGATAAACTTGTGTTCTGCTTGGTGCTACTTCCTCTTAAGAATATGAGCCAAATTCTGGACCAGTTTCTAGGGCAGGGATTTTCAAACGGTATGTCGCGACATGTTACTGTGTCACCTGAAGTGTGTAGGTGTGTTGCCTACAATCTTGGAAAGTTATGTTATTATTAATAAATCATGTATTTTTAAAAATATATTAAAGGTTTTCATGGGATACATTGTGTCCCCATACATTTTGTTATTACAGTATGTGTCTGTATCTCTTATAAATGGTTAGTTTAAGCTCTAGTTTGCTAGTAAAACTGAATTACTGTGTCACGAAATGACGCATGTCTAAAAAGCATGTCACCAACATGAAAAGTTTGGAAAGCTCAGTTCTAGGGTATAGTGGGACAGAGACAATGCAGAATGATCAGAGAGCTATTTTCTTCTCCCTAAGTACTTGAAGTTTAAGGCCATGAAGAATCTTTCTTCGCACCACTGGGCTCTTCCAGACAAGCCAAAAGAATGTGCCAGATTTTGTTCCTGTACTTAGAGATGTTGTTTCTGAGAGCCATACAATGCTTTACTCAGACCCTTTCAAAATGCACAATTATAGCACCATGATTCCACTTTTACCATCACGGCAACATCCTAACATTTTATGTTATTTAATTAATTATTTTCCTGCTTCCCGCCCCCCCCCCCCCAAATTGGATCTGAAAACAGCTCACACTTTAAATTCAGGAAGGCTTTGTAGTTTAGGGAAAATTACACAGAATTCTCAACCAGAGAGCTCTAGTGCCTCACCAAACTGCAAGCCCTAGGATTGCATAGGATGTTGCCATGGTTGTTAAAGTGGAATTATAGTGCTATATTCAGGTAGTGTGAAGGCACTTTTGTCTCAACTCTGCCCAAAAGTCTACCCAAGACTTTTTATTACCACAGTTCAAGACTTTTTTTTCTTAGTCCCTGCATTTTTAACTAAACTGACTTCTGAAATGCCGTTTGTGACGGGATAGGAAACCTGAGCACATAAGATACAAGGGAAGGGAGGAAGAAGCAGAGATACGGAGCCCACAAAAACATACATGCAGTCAAACTGATCTTACCACTAAAAAGAGATAGAAGGAGACGGAAGAAAAAGTCACCTGTACAGATCTCAGTTGTCAGGAAAATAAGCAATTGGAAAACCAGGATATTTTGTCAATAGCTAGATGCAGGCAACTGATGACTACACAGGAACACTTGAACCAAAATGACTCAGAATACTTTCAAAGACCATTAAAGCCCTCTATTAGGTCAGTGGTACCACACACAAGGAGGACAAAATGTATCAGTTTCATGTTCTCCCACATTCACATTTTATCAGACATTGAGTTTTTTCAGTCAACTTTATGAGAAAGGATAGATAGACTTCTAGGCAATTTGAGAGGTGTGGTATTTAGAACTAGGTTTGAAGAACTAAGCTGAATGACAAACTCTTCTACATGGTCACAGTATAGGCAGTTATCATGTTAAGAAGGACTTTGGAGCAGAATTACCCCATTCAATAGAATGACCAGCAGAGCTTCTAAAAGCATCTGGCTGGCTTTCTCCATTTTGAAGTAAGAGAGGTAATCCATTCTACCATTTAAAGATAACTCCCATGCCAATACGACCATTAAGTTCAGAGTCTAAGGGCGTTTCCACACTACACCGTTATAGTGCTATTATTCCACTTTCAACATCCTGTGGAATTCTGGGGTTTGTAGTTTACTGAAGCCAAAGAGCTCTCTGACTGAGAATTCTAAAGGCCTCTCCCTAAACTGCAAACCCCAAGATTCCATAGGATGTTGAAAGTGAAATGATGGCACTATAAGAGCGCAGTGAGGAAATGACCTAAAATCAAGTAGTTTTCCCTTAAAGGTTGTGCTACATTCTTTATCTAATTGATCAGTGCTTTTCCAGAAAAGAGGTTCATTTTTTAAAATAACTCAACTGTAGATCTCTCAACAAATCAAATCAGCTTCTTCACGGTCCTTGTAAAATGGTCTGGTGTCAATTTCTGCACCGCGTGTGAGCACGATATTGTCATAACATAAATCCCAATGACATTTTTGTGGGAGGTATTTACATAAACGGTGGCTGATTGGTTTTTAAACCTCTGGTATTTCGCTTGATACTTTCTCTCCTTCACCTTTTATAAAATCCACAAACTGAATGAATGAAGCACATGATGGACTAATGTTAGTTTAAATGCCATTATTACAGTAGTGTTCACACTACAGTAGGAAAGAAAAGAATGGATTATTAGAGGAAGAGGAAGGTAAAGGGGACCACGTGTGGAGATAGCTTGCTTTGGAATAGCTTTGGAATTGAGGGGCAGGAGGTGGTTTATCTGTGATACTTTCCCTGTGACCTCCTTTCTGAAAAGCCTCCTTCTCAATGGTTTTCATTGCTCATTCCTCTAAGCTCAATCAGCTCATCTACCCAAAGGGAGAGCAAATATTGAGGGGAGGATTCTGCTGCCATCTCCTCAGTATTGTCCCTGCACATTTCCTCAAAGTGGGCAGTTGAACAGGCAGTTAAAGCAAAGAGGAAGAGAAGCAAAAGTCAGAAGGCTCTAAGGAGAAGATATGAGTACCCTGCAAGGAGATGGGACTTGGTATCTCAAACCCTGATGCTATCCCCGTCAAATCAGCCCTCAGCATTTAACATCTCCACTCAGGTGCTCATTTTTGCAGTTCTTTTTAAATTTTTGTGCACAGTTGCACTATTCATGCACTCAGGGCTTGTAGGTACAGAGTGGAAAAAACATGGAGGGACATGAGGGGAAAGCCCTGCTGTGATACTATAACAGGGAAACTAAAGAAGAAGAGAACTTGGAAAATGTCCCTGAAGACTTCTTGGATGAAAATGTGTGAAACATGCTTGTGAATAACAGAGGGCAGCTAATTCCAACACAGAAAACTCAGGCCATTCCCACACTACACTGTTATAGTGCTATTATTCCACTTTCAACATCCTGTGGAATTCTGGGGTTTGTAGTTTATTGAGGTCAAAGAGCTCTCTGGCTGAGAATTCGAAATGCCTCTTCCTAAACTGCAAAGCCCATGATTCCATAGGATGCTGAAAGTGGAACAATAGCATTTTAACAGTGTAGTGTGGAAATGACCTTAAACAGAGGCAGAAGAGACTTCAGTGAGTGAGAACAGGATTTTTTTTTTTAAAGAGAGTTTGTTGGTGACAGCTGGAGGAAAACTTTTGAAGGTGTGAGTTGTGAGAGTCAGAGGGGAGTGAATGTGTACTGGTTGTCTGAATGGACTGAAGGAAAAGGTCTGACATAACCCAGTTTGAATATTATTATATATTTGGAACTGAGTGCTGGAACTTGATAATGCAACCAATCTGTATGTTAGGAAAATTAAGTTGATCTACTGGTCATGGTGAATCTCCTCTGGCTAATAGTATGATTTTAAAGGGAACAATTCAAGGTGCTCAACATCATGAAAGTTCAGATTAAAGCCTAGAACATATTCTCAACCCAATGATATGGAGGTCAAAGCCGTCACTGTTTTCCATTCCCATGGAGGAAAATCTATGTGTATAGAAGTGTTGCTCTTTAGACTAATGCCAATCATGCATTTACTGGGAAGCATGGCTAACTTGTGATGATGGCAAAAAAGGATATGGCTAGCCCAGACCAAGGTGAACTACTTTAGGAGGCACTTGCCACACCCCTTGAAAAATATTCACAAAACATTTGTCCCCAAGGCCCCTCCAAGAGATATGGGAGACATTTTTCCATTTTTAGGCATTTTGCCATCTAAGATCTATTTTAGGCCCTCAAGCAGCCTCTTTTAACAACAGGAAGTGGCCAGAAGTCACTTCCTATTTTTTAAAAAGCCTTTCCTGGGCCTCAAATGCCCCACAGACCTTCCAAAAACATGATAAAAACATGGCAAATGCTCTCTAGTTAGCAGTTGGGGAAAAGTTGTATATATACATACATATACACGCACATATACACACAATCAGCCCTCCACATTTGCGGGTTTCACTTTTGCAGATCTGATTAGTCACAGATTATTTGCTGTTACCTCTGCTGCCTCCCAATGCCATTTTTAAAAGGACTGCAAGCTTTGTGAATCTGAGAAACTGTGAATGAGGCTTGTAAGTCCCTATTAAAAATGATGTGGAGCAGCAGTGGAGGTGGCAGTAAGCCCCACCAGCCAGCTGCTTCTGCCTTGTGAAGAATCCCCGATGCCTCAAAAGAATCCATGGTGGGTGGAAGATGGTGATCATAGTTTTTTCTGTGTGTTAAATATGGTTTGGAAGAGCCTAGAGTTATTTATGTTTTTTTTTTACTTTCACAGGCGTTCTATGCCCCTAACCCTAGTGGATGGGGAGGGATAACTGTATGTATGTGTGTGTATATGTGTGTGTGTGCATGTGCACAAAAACAAATTTTTTTGGCCCTTGGGTCCTCATGAGGCCTGTGTGTTGCGCTTTGCTCATTGTTGCCATACAAATTTCTGCTGGCTTTCATAGATATCAAATCCCTGGTTATTATTTGTCTGGTCAGACTAGAATTTCCTTCTGGATCATAATTGGAGGTATACTTCACTTTTATCCTCAGAAAAATACAGTGGTATTTCATGACCTGCACTTGAACAAAGGGAAGGCACCCTTCTTCTATTTTAGCCTCCTTCGCCCATCACTATAAGAGATATAGAAACAATACTTTCTGGATAGCAGCAATGTTTCTGGGATTTTCCTGTGCCTTTTAGCTGCAGAGTGGGTTTCATTAAGGAATCCTTGGGTGTCCTTATTTTTTCATTCTCTCAAAACCATTTTAGATATCTGCCATTTGAAGCATGGGGGAGCTTGTGAAAAGAAAAAGTAGGAAAGCATTTTTGGTATTCTTTAATTTATTCCAGCCTATGTTGTGTCATCCTTCATTTCCACCCATGAAGATTAGTCTCCATAACTCATTGGGTTGCCTGGAGTCTTGAACTGCTAGATAGTATTCATTCTGTAGGAATTGCTAAATTGAGCTGAAAACTTCTATTAGAGCATCATGTGTCCACTTCCTCTGGGAATTCATTTAGTTTTAATCAGTCTTGCTTTTTCTGGTTTATTGTAGAAGCAACAGAACGGCTGGAAAGAGCATGCCCAATGATTTCATGCAGCCTGTACCCTCTTCACAGATCCTTTGAGATGTGGTGGATTCAAAATAAAAAGAAAGAGATGGCATAAGAATCAGTCAAGTTGTTTGTGATCTTCTTTTGAGATCACTTAGTTATTCATCTCAAGATCATTTGCTGGTAGAGCTGAGTACAAATGATCTCTGCAAAAATCTTCTGTTTGTAGGTAAAGACATTGCAGGAATGTTTTCTAACAGTTTACTTACCATTAGCAGCAGAAGGACCCAATGGATCTTCCTTTTCTTCCTAACACTTTTGTGTAGCTGTTTTTCTAGCAATTTCAAGGATTTGCAGCAGCTCCAGTATTGGCAGCCTGATCAGTATTTTGCATCCTGCACTATACCCCAGAGCCAGGGGCAGCTGGTGGCTTTCAAGGCAATACAAGATTCTCTGTTACAGATTTTAGTCTGTGGGCTTTTCCGCACTTTGCAGGGGAAACAGGGAAGTCCATTACTCACCGGACTGGCACGCTCCCCCCTGATGATCCACGACGATCTGGAGCAGCGCACGCCCGCACTTCAGACTCTCCGGAGATGAAAATGGAGGCTTCTGGTTGGCGGAGGCTCTCCACCAACCAGAGAAGCTCGCCAGCTGGAAGCCCACCCCCAGAAGATCTGCAGTCTTGTGCTAGCGTGAGCCTGCAAATCTACACTTAGGGCAGCGACGGACTGGGGCGCGCCGGGCTATTGAAAGTACAATAGCCCGGTCTTTCAATAGTACGGGGAACCACCAGTTCTGGGCATTCCAGAGCGGGCTGAAATCCGGACAAACATTAAGTAGTCCAGACCCAGTTCACCCCCAAGTGTAAATGTCCTCGCTGGAGGATGCACCGCCCCGTTTTAAATATAAAATGCGGAACAGGCCTGTATTTTACACCCTCCAAAGAAGCTTCCCCAACATTGATAGCTCCTTTAAAGGCCCTTTTCGCACAGCATTTGCCATGCAAAAGGGCCTCCAGAGCGTCACATGATTACGAGGAGTGTTTCAGACAACGTCCTCACAATCGCGTGATGTTGCCGGGGCCGGCAGACGCTGATCATGTACTATTTTATTTTCGGCTTCTAGCCGAAAATTGTGCGCGATCACACATCACTCCGGGGCCCCATGTGCACTTACTTTGTGTGCAGAGCTCTGGAGCCGCAGCCCTCGCGCTTCCTCCCTCAGCGCAGCCTGGGAAAATACCCAGCTGCATTGCGGAAGAAAGAGGTGGAGCCCTCACGTTGCTTGCCAGCCAGCAGGCAGCTCCTGTGGAGCCAAAGCAGCAGGGACGCGAGAGCCTCTCACAAGAGGCTGCTCACGTGATCCCCGTGCCCCCACGCTGGACAAAGGTAAGATGTGGAAAGGGCCAAAGTTCACAGTAGACCCTGGAGAGTAAAAGACTGCCACGTCCAGAGCTCAGAGGAAGGCACTGGCAGTAACCAGGCTGGCTAATGGATTTAGGAAGTTGTAATTTAAAACAGAAATCTTTCTCAAGCTCTGCACTAATCTAACAACATTCAATACAAAACCATGTACTGATGGCATCCAGTACAAACCAGAACTGGAGAGTATCTACAGGATATTCTGCAAAGTGGCTTCTGATTCCTAGAGCAAAAGAGAAATCTCAGAAATTTTGCCAGGAAAAAAAAAGGTGTTTTATGAAATTTCAGTTTAGCTCTGCTTGATAAGTGAGGGCTCCTTCATACTGTACCAATATTACATTATTTATTTATATGTTTTGTTCATTTATATCCTCCTTTTCCCAATAATAGCCAGTTGAAACATGTTAAAGACAATATAGATTAAAAATGTAGAAAAACATCAATAAAAAGTATAAATATAAAAAGTGACTTAGATATTAATATAAAAGTTATTTAAAAGACAATTAAACAATTTATAGAATAGAGAATAATTCATCATAACACTATATACAAATCATAAAATAGCACAGCCCACCATTAGAAACCTATCCCAGTCAGTTTCTAAAAGTGTGTTGGCATAAGAATGTTTTGATGCACCAACAGAAGGAAATCAAAGAGGACATCATCCTAGCCTCCCTAGGGAAGAATTTCCAAAGTCTTGGAGCAGTCACCGTAAAGATCTCTCCCCACTAAACGAGCCTGAGAAGGTAGCAGAACAGAGGGAAGGCCATCACCTGAAGATCTTAGAGCTCTTCTGGGCTCAGAAAGGGAGATACCATGCTTCAGATAGTCTTGATCCAAGCTGGGTAGAGCTTTATAGATAATCACCTACATTTGAATTCTTTGAACATTTTGGAGCTTTGGATCATAGAAAAGAAGTTAAATGTTTTCTATAGGTAGTTCAAAATAGAGAGTTATTTTTTAAAAAATGCAAAATTATACATGAGGTACATGATAGGTTCTGCAGAGGGAGACTATCTTGTTATTGTTCTTATTTTAGGCTTCTCATTCTGGCTGAGATCATACATCACTCTAAGGAAGCACAAGTCTACAACAGTACACTTATAAGAGTAAGTGGAGATGACAGAGGCTGCTCCTCCTGCCTGGCTACTTCCTCATGTGCATCAAAATGGCCAGGGGGCTGCTTGGTGGAGCTCCATCTCCCTCATCAATGGTTGATGTAAAGATGTTCCTTCCTCCCTTACAGCTCAGGAGCAATCAAAACAAGCCTGCATGTACTCCCACAGCCAATCAGCAGCCAGGGAGATAGGAACACGCTCTGAAACACACCCACACTCCACCAAGAGGCTTTGCAGAAGGAAATACAAAATACCTCCTTATTCAAGGTTTGAAAAAGTATATGTATAGGTGTAGGTCCCAGTTATACAGGTGAATGGTATCAACAGGACACCAACTCCTGTCTGCAGATAATGGGCCTTTCCACCCTACACTGCTGTAGTGCTATTATTCCACTTTCACCATCCTGTGGAATCCTGAGATCTGCAGTACAGAGGAGCCTTTAGAATTCTCAGCTGGCTACATGAGGATCTTTCATCGACCTCAGTAAACTACAAACCCCAGAATTCTACAGGATGTTGAAAGTGAAATAATAGCACTAAAACAGTGTAGTGTGGAAATGGCCAAAATCTGAGGAAAGAAGCTGACACATTAGTATTATTGTAATTACAACAGTATTAGCAAGAACCCTTTCTGACACCAGCCTATTCATTCGCTTGTTTCTTTGTTCGTTCATTCGTTCCATTTATATGTTATCTTTCTCCTGATGAGGGACCAGGATGGCTCACAAAGCTAAAACAAAATCAGCTGAAAAATCTAACAATAAAAATTAAAGCACAATTAAAAATCATCACGTTAAAACCACAATTAAAAAAATTCAAAAATTCAAAAACATAATAAAGTTCAGGGAAAAAAGAGAACACATACACACATGAACACACACATGAAATAGAAATATGTGAGAAATAATAAACAATTTAAAGGAGTACACATGACTTCACTACAGCTCACCGAATCTTATTGCAATATTGCATATTATACAATAATATAAGAACAGAAATGAGACTAAAATCAACAGAAGAGGAGAACTGAAAAAAGTCACAACACTCCTGCCCCATTCCCCAAAAAATTTCCAAGAATCTCCATGTGTATGTGTGTCTTCAAATTGCTCGTCTACATATGATGACCCCCATGAATTTCACAGGGTTTTCTCAGGCAAGGAATACTCAGAGGTGGTTTTGTCAGTTCCTTCCTCTGAAATATAGCCTACAGTACTTGGTATTCATTGGTGGACTCCCATCAAAGTACTTACCAGGGCTGACCCTGCTTAGCTTCCCAGATCAGGCAGGATCTGGTGCCTTTCAATCATTTAAACCCTCAAGAACCTCCATAAAGGGCCAATATTTTTTTTGGAGAGATGGATGGACAGGACATCAGACTTTCTGCCCTAAATGGCCTGACATTCAGAAAGGATGCTGGCTGCATGAAGACTTTTTATTGAGCAAATAAATCATGTCCTACATGAACACCTTATATTCCTGAATTCTAGATCAAGTTTCACTTTTTTCTTCCTCTCTCTTCTTCAGTTGTTTCCCACTCCTTGCTTACCTTCTACCTCTGGGCTCCAGAAATTTCTCTATCTGTACTTCTCAGACCAAAGAAAGCCATGATACAGTAGGCAGAGTAGCCCACTCAACAACAAGGCCGCATGCCATATTGCCTCCTTTTCACCCTTCTTCTCCCAAGGCCTTCATGTCTTACTGTCTTATGGAATCTGACACTTGTAGCACCAGTCCATACTAATTAATTTTAACAGCTTAAAGTGAAATTATACATTAAAGTATAGGATTAATTTCAGCACTAATCAGGAAATCTTGTAAGTCAAGCCATGTTGGAGAGAATCTAATGAATGAAGAATAAGTTAATTTGCTAGGTATTTTCAGTTTCTGGAGAATACAAAGGCCGTTTCCTCACTATACGGTTATAGTGCTATTATTCCACTTTCAACATCCTATGGAATTCTGGGGTTTGTAGTCTGCTGAGGCCAACAAGCTCTCTGGCTGAGAATTCTAAATGCCCCTCCCTAAACTGCAAATCCCAGGATTCCATAGGATGATGAAAGTGGGATAATAGTGGGATAATATTCCAGTGTAGGGCGGAAATGATCAAAGTAGCACCATAAGCGTACGGTGGCTTTTTCTCATCTCTGATTTAATTTATCTCTCTCTGAGTCAGGTGAACCAGAGGAGCCAGGACTGGATAATTTAGGCAACTGGGGCAGGCTGACAAAAGTTCTTTCCCCAAAGGATCAAAGCCCATCTCTTGTCTTAAAAGGCACAGAACAGATTTCTGTAATGGCAGGACCTTTCCTGGAAGTCCTATCAAAATTGTTCCAGGAAGCTGCTCTGTTAGTTGGAGGTATCTGCGATGATGGAGAATTGCCCACGTAGTGAACTGGTAGATAATGACTAGTCAGGCATGACTCACTGGTGATTGGTTCAAGATTGCTACAGTACTGAGTAAGCTAATCATGACACAGACACTGTGTAATACTATATATTCTGAACAATTGGGATGTTCAAACACATTCAGTAACACCCCAGAATATGAAGCAAAGATTAAGGAAGCTTCATTTCAATGCACTAAAGTCAGAGCTCTTAAGATAGTCAAAAACTGGAACCTCACAAATCTCAGATTTTTCACTCATAAATTTATTATGTTATTTGAAGTTTATTTGGGGAAACCCATTTTCAGTAAATGTACATATTCCGTACTGTATTTTGGTATCCTATTGACTTCAATGGGATTCATTTAAGATGTGTCCTTAGGCCACAGTCTTGCAGTCCATCCCACAAATATTGATTTTGAAATGGGATCCGCTTAAAGAAGTGTACACATTTTGAAGAAAATTAAGTATGGAACCAAGCGCAAACTACTGAGCACTCCCATTAATACCCATTTCATATGACTGGAGACATGCAAAAGGTTTTTCCTTCTGCCAGCTTCCATTTTCATTGTCCAGAATGCCTTGGATATTGCATCATTCCAAGGCATTCTGGGAAACAATGTCAACCTTGCATTGAATTGACTCTATGATGCTGAGTTGTATACTTGGATTTTGAATTACACAGACCTGGATCTCTCCTCTGGCTTGCTCTTCTGAGTCTCTCCTGTGAATACAGCGTTCCCAACTGTACTTTGCTTTGCTAGAGCTTCTGGTACATATTGCCATTTTTGACCTACTTCCTCTACAAACATTTACAACTCTCCATGAGACAGCCCAATCTGTTTGTATACAGACCTTTTCCCTGAAGGACTGGCAGAGAAGCTCCATTTAAAATTACTGGCTTTTCATGGTTGCAAGTAAAGAGATAGACTCTAACAATGCACATGTCATGAGACCTTCAGCTTTAAAAGAACAAGAGACTAATAATAATGCATGGGTTGCATTAAAAAGAAAGAAGAATGAGACAGAATAACCATTACCTTACTTTTTAAAAATCCCAATCACATTGTATACTGTGGGATCAGACCTGTGAGAAAGAAGTAGGATTGCTTTCTTTTATTATAGAATATCACAATGCATTCACAAAAGAAGGCATAAAAATGAAGAAAAAATTGGTAACTCTATCTGACTTCTCTGAACTTTCAAGTGTATTGCTTTACTGCTGTTAGCTTCCTTTCAACCTGGTTTGTGATGTATAAACTCTCCTTTGAGAGTGCTTACTTATTTACTTACTTAACACTGATTTTATATGTACATCTAATGAATGGATTCATAGATACCTTGGCAACAACAGCTCAAGGATATAATAAAGAAAACCTTTTGCCATAGATGCTGAGGAACAATCAACAGCAGCAGCATTGTGTATTGTTATACTTATCATCTGATGATATCACTCCTGATATTCTACCAAATTGTGTCATGCCCCAAAAAACTAAATCTATGGCTTAGTTACACTAATAGGAGTCAACATGATTCTTAATGGCTCCCTATTGACTTTTGTGGGACAAAGAAAATGGCTATCAGTTTAGGGCTCATGTGTGGTGAGAGATAAGCTTCTTGCTACTCTCAAAGCCTCCAAAATTGTAGTGAGCAGCATAACAATACACCATGGGTTAGTACAGTCAGTACAATTGAAAAAAAAAAAAAAAAAAGTCATATTGATCTGATATCTTCAGTTATTTCATACATTAATCCTATATACTAACAGTGAACTCATAATAGCCTGTATCCTACTGCATGGCCATTTGCTCATGCGGTTGCATATTTTCAGAATTAGAACCGAAGGTGTATCTAGGATGGGGCAACTGGGGCATGTGTCCTGGCTTCCAATGCCCGGGAGTCCCCTCCTGCCTGCCACTGCCCTCCCCACACCCACCACCGTCCACTCACACTCACAGCTGCCCCCTGCACCCTCTGCTGCCCCCCACACCTCCCCAGTGCTCACTGCCACCCCCACACCACCTCCACCATCACCACCACCCCCTTGCACTCGCCATCACCCCACCACACCCACTGCTACCCTCCCACACCCACTCACCCCTGCCACCCCCACTAGGGTCCTTCTTGGCCTGGTGCAGAGGCAGCAGTACCTAGGGTTGCAGCTTCCACGCTTGTCCCAGGTGCTGCTGAGCCTCGATATGCCACTAGTTAGGACAAGGATGGTATCCAATATGTTTTTAATTGCATAAGTCAATGTGCAAGACATTGCAAAGCTAACTGCATACCTGTTTTATGCAACTGCTTGAGCAATAGTGTAATCCCATACAAATGGGTGAGCGACAGTTTCCAGGCCAATATCCTATACAAATTTTGTATAGAGACCTTTTGTACATTTGTACCTGAATCAGATGGTTACACAACCAGCTGTACGGCCACCAAGGCCTTGTGCTCAGCTGTTATGTCATAGTCAGTTCTCCACCAACTTCACAATTCTAGATGTGACTAAGAATTGGATTTAGACTTTGCTGTTTTTCTTCTTATTAATTATCTTATCATTTTTGTCCTTGGTAGCATCTTCTGTATTAGGCTGTACTCCATGTTACCATCCATCCATTTGTCCATCCATCTTGCCATCTCAGTGTATAGGTGCCTTCATGTGGCATGTCCCTATAGGGCAGTGGTTCTCAACCTGTGGATCCCCAGATGTTTGTGGACTTCAGGTCCCATAAGCCCCAGCCACTATGGTCAATGCTCAGGGCTTCTGGGAGCTGAAGTCCAAAAACATCTGGGGACCCACAGGTTGAGAACCACTGCTATAGGGCTATGTGCATGTGTGTGTCTATGTGTGTGTGATAGGGTTGAAAGAGTGAAAATTGGAGAGGGTTCTGTAATTTATACAATGAGTGAATCTTATGTAGAAGAGTAAATTTCAGCAAAGTGTTGTTTGTTACCCAGTTACATGTCAAGCAACTCCTGCTTAATTTCTACACAACTGTTAAAGGTACAGGAGCCCTCTCCAGTTTTCAGTCTGGCAACCCTATGTGGAATAATTGCCTTGGCTAGGGAGTGCACTTAGGCATCCTTTGAGAAAGGGCACCACTTATGCAGCTCAGATGAGAACAGCACTCTTGTGTGACTTCCTCAACAGTATAATGCTTGCACATTTGTTTTTATCCTAGCATAATGCTAGATTTCAGCCTCACTCGGTTACTGTTAAGGTGGCTTTAAGGTTCTCTGATTGCAGAGTCTTATGTCATCAAGACAGAACCATTCAGGTTACCAATAGGCTTCAGGGAGCCCCAAGATTTGCAGAAGCACCACCAAGAAACAATAAATACCAGTAAAAAGGCAACAGAGAGAGCACAAACTTAGCTTCCCTCAGGACTAAGTTCCATAGCCTAGAAGAAACCACCAAGAAGGTTCTCTCCCATGTCTTCACAAGATGAGCCTCTGAGGGAATTAGGATAAAGAGAAAGCCGTCTCTTGAAGATCATAACATTTGTTGGGTAGGCTTATATGGGGTGATACAGGCTTTCAGATAGTTGGGATGTAAGCCATACAGTGTTTTATAGATCAGCACCAGTATTTTGAATTGTGCCTGGAAACAAACTGACAGTCAGTGCAGTTGTTTCAGCAAAGGAGTTATGCGCTCCTTCTAACCAGCCCCAGTCAGCAGTCTAGTTGAAGCAATTTGGACCTGTTGACATTTCTGAAGTTTCCAAAGGCAGCCCCATGTTGTTGTCTCTGCTGCTTTTGTTGCGGTGTTATAGAAATGTCTTTCAGCTTTAAACTTAATAAACAGATTTCTTGGGGACTGTGATGTAGACATGGAAGCTGAAAGAAGTGAAAATAGAGGTATTCTTTTGATTTGTTGAAGGTGTTCTTCAAGCTAAAGGGACTTCATGGATATATTGATAAAAGCTCCCAAAGTTTATCTTCATAAAGCTTTGCAAGAGTCAGTTATTAGGTTCCAGTTTGATTTACAGGGAACTCTTAGGAAAACTCTTTTTGTTTTAATAAAATAGCAAAGCTAAATCAAGAAGGCAGTGCCTCGATTATGTTTGAGGTCCACAGTCTCCTGGATTTTATGGTTCAGTGACAGGCAACACTCCCCTCACCAACATTAGCAGAGTGTTGCTCCTAGATTTCTTCATTTTCAAAAAGACAATGCTCTAGTGCAAAGTCCTTCTGTAAATTGTATCATCTTTTTTCCCCCTCTGCCAACAACTTCATTCTTTCCCTCATAGATTTGCTTCCTGATGCTTTAATATGAGTTGGAGTGAATGTGGCTATTTATTTTGCTATTGTGTTTTTACAACTTAGATGCTGCTTTGTTATGCCAAGACAACTTTTGGTATACCAGAGTCATCATTTAAACAGCAGCAGGATGCTGAGAATGGTGTTTGCTAAGAAGCTGTTGCCACAGAACAAGGCAATGGAGCACAACACATTGGGCCAAGTAACAGAAGGAGCAGAGGGCATTCTGGGTCTCTGGATCCTGGCCCAGGGAATATAATTGGGGAAATATTGTCTCCCTGCTATGCTGTATTGTTAAACAAAAGGGTTCCCAGGATCTTAGGTTTAATTCAGCCCTTTCTTGATCAGAGACTCAGAATGAGATAATTTTTTAAAACTATACAGATAGTCTTTTTCCATTCAGAGCACTGCTGGGCCCATTTGAACCACAGAGGACAAAAGTCTGGGAGTGGAAGTGGGTTAGAGTTCAGGACTGACTGGATCAAAGAACATATTTACTAAAATGGAGACCATTTGTGAAATATGTCACAAGCCAAGGGAATGGATGGGTGGAGAAGAACTAGAAAAGTTTTTACACAGAAGAGCCATAGTACAGCATGCATTGGGGACTGTGGGAAGAGAAAAGTAGAAGCTCTCTGCAGACACCTGTCCCAGAGTGCCCAGCTACAGAAAGAGACATGGACATGTCTCTGCTCATTCCCCTGCTCTCAGCAACAATGGAAATGGCCATTTGGGATGGGGGGATGTGCTACTGAAAAGGTAAGATGTGGGCTATAACATTGGAACGTGTAACTATTTAAAGGTAACTATATCTCCTGATGTAGGATCTTGGCCAGATGTTACTACCAACAGCTGCAACGCAAACTCAATCATGCAGTGGGTGTTAGGGAAATGAAACATCTTGCATCTGGAGAGAGTTTGGGTGTAACAGGCTGTATCAGCATAGTCAGACAGCCTGTTGGGGATCCTCCAATCCCTGTAAGTGGCCTCCATTGCAAAGTGATGCAACAAGGCTTTTTTTTTTCTCTCCATTGTATTTTGTACAATTGCATAAAAAAACCTCTGTGCAAAATTAGTGGGGAGAAGAGCAGGAAAGTGGAGAAGAAAGCCATAGTGCAGGAATATAGGGTAGCCATGTATAATAATATAAGTTGGTTATGTGTCTAAAAATATATTTACTTATAGGGGTCCTCCCTTTCTGTAGCTAAGTGCACACAGCAAGCACTAAAGAATAGCATAATTTGTCAAAAGCATGCAAACAACTCATCCAATGTTGTTACATTTTAGTGTATCATACATAAAGGGAACACTTACTGTTCTTTTTAACTGTTGTACATTTATAGACATAAGATTCCAAAAGTACAAAATGTCTTTAAAATTGACCAATCGTGTCATCTCAGTATATTGTAGTGATGGGATATGATTCTGGTTTGTTGCTTTTTTTAATTTACTGTACAAAGAAGAACTGAGTTAGGATTTACGCACTACATGGCATGTACATTGAACCCATGGAAGGTGAAATTGTCATTGGGCTACCTAGTAGAATAGTAGAAGCTCTGAAGAACTTGTGAATAGGGCCTTATGCACACACACTGACTGCACATTCACAGCAGGAAGAAAATTGTTAAACATTTCCCATTGAATCATTTGAGAACAAAATCAGTAAGGAAGTGTCCCTGGTTTTACATATGAAGAATGAGCATGTGACGGGAATCAGTGTGAAAATGATGGGCTACGAAAAAGCATTTGAAGACAGATTGGTAGAACAATATTTGAGGAGAAGAACAAAGGAGAAAGGGAGTTGGGGCAAAAAGAGCCTAATCTGAGGAAGGGCTCTGAAGCAATGGCCCTGCACTCATGATCAGAGAGATTGTTTTCTATCGATGGGGAGGACAAAGTAGAGCAGGGGGCTGTAGCTGTGAGGTCACTAAAGAAACAAGTTAGACAATTTAACCAGTGACCAATAAAGCAAGAATGCAAGGAAAACAAATGGAGGAGCCTAGAAACAAATAGGAAAGGATCAAAACCATATAGGGCCTGAAAGCCAAAAGGGCTGTACAATTGAGCGCCATGGAAGGAAAGTTTGGAGTCTAAATTCTGGCAGCGTAATGCGTAATGCTTCTATTTACATCTCTGCTCATATGGCCATCCTAGTTGCAAACTGAGTTTGGAGAATGGATTGTGCTGGGTTGGAATCTTGCTTCATTTATTGCAGCTTTCCCACACCTTGGCTCAGTAACCATTAATCAAAATGGAGACCATAGTCAAGAACTCAGAAGAAGACTAAGAACTAGATAGGATCATGAAGTGTAAAGACACATCATTAAATACCAAAGCCTGAATCATCTAGACCATAATATTTCTGATTTCTATGTATGGTTCTCAAAGATGGACAATGAAAAATGCTGACAAATATATAGATCTTAGAGGAACTCAAGCCTGAACTCTCCCTAGAAGCCAAAATGGCTAAGCTGAAGCTGTCGTACTTTGGACATATTTGAGATGACATGACTCGTTGGAAAAGATGAGAATACTTTAGTAAAGTAGAAGGCAGCTGTTCCAGAATTATACAACTGTAACTAAAGTACAAGAAATAAATTATTTGGCCACCTTGATTATACAGGGATCGCATAAACATAAGCTTACATACAACATTATCACTTGCCACTCTGGCCACAATTTATACTGGATGAGATTTTTGTTGTCATTTTTTCCTCCTATAGGAACATCTCTGATTTCTCTTGTATTTTTAAAAACACACTATTAGGCACACAGTTAACTAAGCCCTGCCCAGATGCTAGCAAATGTATGTCAGCTGCTCTTTATGCCGCTTGCCACGCAGCCAACTTGTTCATCTGGCCCTCTGGAAGATCTGTGAGAAAGAAGAAAAGCTACTTTTCCATGAGCATTGAAAGTCAGTTTAATAAAGCCTTTAAGATTTAATGGATACTCAAGCTGGCTTATAAATAACCTGTTTTACAGGCACAGCTTTATCTGGGTCTTTCTTTATGCAAACCAAAGACTACAAAGGAAAGATCAAAGATTTCAAATTCAGCTTTGTTTTGAAAGCAAAAATTCCTTACTCTGCCTGCACAATAGGAGAAGGGTTTCTAAATAAGATGAGCCAAGCAGTTGCTTCTCATTGTACCTTGACTTCTTCCTTTGATTTCCTTCACCCAGGTTGCATAAACAATACTGCCAATTTTCAAAGAGCGATGATTAATAGGGCACCTACGGTATTTCTAATGTATAGAACACACATTACGGCTTCTTCATTATTGTCTCTAGGATAAGAGCTCAGAGGACTGTCCGAAGGCAACATCTGCAGTACACTGAAGTTAAGCATGTTTAGACCTGATCAGTATGTAATTGATAGGTACCACTTGAGGATTTGTTTGTGCGTGTGTGTGTGTGTATATGTTTACTACTGAAAAATGTTCCATTGAAGAAAGGGGAATGAGAATTTCAGTAAAAGTGAAATTCATAATTTCCACTTTCCTATGAATTTCACTTTTACTGAATTTCTCATTCCCCTGACTATTACACCACTTCAATCAATAGTCATAGGACTCTGGAAATTCATCCCTCCTAAATTCAGTATGAAATCAAAGTGGAAAACAGTGCACATTTTTCCAAATATATGCATTTTATATCCATATGCATTTTTACAAATGCTGTCTTCTGATAATATGCCTTTTTATGTACACTTTCTCTTAATACATATATTTTATGTACATATTATTCACTACAGACTGGATCACAAATCCTGAAGAGTGTGGATTTTGTCCCCAAGTATGGCCATTTATAAGTTTGGTAGTTCCAAATTTGGTGCGCTTGTACAAAAATTTGGCTTCGGTAAATTTCTCCCACATCTCTACTACTTTGGAAAAGCTGCTTAAAATGTGAACAGTGTGATGGATCCAGATTTAAGTGCATGTAACTGGGATGGAAGAGACAAAGTTCCATGCTCCCGCTTCCTTACGGCAGCACCTCCAGCTTCCTGAAAAGGAAGAGGAGGCTATTTGAAATAATTAGAATTTTAATTGTGACAATAATCCTATTTGTTCCATTCTGGGTGAGACTAAACTGAGTTTTAGCCCCATTCCTTTATGTATTCATTTTAAAATCTTGTCCCTTGTAGAAGCAGATTGCAATATCTTAAGAAGGTTGCACTCAACAAATAATTGAGGTTTTGTTGACATAATGGTCAAAAAGTGCAAAGGTGTGAAATTACGAGAGGTTGGGAAAGGTAACTTTTTTTGGATTACAACTCGCAGAATCCAACATCTAGCATAGCCATGGGAGATGTCCATGATAGCCATAGGTTTCTGGGTGTTGAAGTCCAAAGTTTGTCATGGTTAACTGCTATCAAGTCAACTTTGACTTATGGTGACCCTACAGATGAGAGACTTTTAAGTCACCCTATCCAAAATTCCCCTGCTCAGGTTTTACAGATTCAGGGAGGCATCTTCTCTGATTAAGTCTATCCATTTATAATGCGGTCTTCCTCTTTTCCTACCGCCTCCTACTCTAACAAGCATTATTATGAGTCTTGTTTTCTCATGATATGGCCAAAATACATCAGCTTCGGTTTAGTCATCTTGGCTTCTAGGGAGAATTCAGGCTTGATTTACTCTAGGACCCATTTGTTTGTCTTTTTTGCAGTCCAGGGTATCCATATAACTCTTCTCCAGCACCACATTTATAGGGAGTTGATTTTTTTCCTATCAGCCCTCTTCACTGTCCAGCTTTCACAACCATATATAGAAATTGGAAATATGATGGCATGGACAATCCTAACTTTAGTATTGAATGATAAACTACTTCTCAAAAAATTAGGTACAATTACATTAAAATCTGAACTAAACAGGTTTCTCCTCCCCCCTCCCCCCACCATTCTGAGCCTGGAGGAACAATGGCAAGTTGCTGGTTCTGGGCTAGCTTGACCTGCTGTATGATAGTTCCCAGTACCCTCTTCCATTCCACTCTTTCTGGCACTGCAAACAGCATCTAGGGCTGTGGCCAGGCTCAAAGGCTCAGCTCTAAGTCAATATGCACATCTGCGTGTCTTTAATGTTCAACTCTCCACATGGGCAGCCTGTCTCCTGGACACAACTCTGGCTCAGCTGTTTGGATATTTGGCCCCACTGCCCGCTGCCACACTGCTGTCACTTTCTGTTTTGTTTGGCATTTTTAAGACAGTAGCTAATGGGGTGGAGGGAACGAGGGATTCCTGGCTGAGACAAGTCTCCCTGATATCTACTCAGTCATCCTTATGTAAAACAGCACTTTGAAAGAAGGAAGGCAAGAAAGCAGGCGGGGGGGGCAGGAAAAAAGAAGAGAGCAGCAAAATATTGTAAAACTTGAGCTGATACTTCTGCTAATGCAAAGTGGCAGTTTTTAAATAGGGTTGCCTACATTTGTCACTTTCAATCATAGGATGGTGATTGTGTCACTTAGAAGGTCTTAATAGTCTTAAGAAAACAAACGGAATTCCCCCTCCCTCCATGAATGGGGGAGAGAGAGGGAGGGGGAGGGAGAGAAACACCCAGACACATAGACTGAGATTGTCATGCCTTGAGATACATCAAGAGTGAGTCCGGGTGCTGTCTGTGCACTTCCTTTTCATCCTGCTCAAGTGAAACTGACAACTTGTCAAGCCTCTCATCCTGTTCACTTAGCATCCTGTTATGTTCTTTCACTCTTTTGCCTTTTGCTGTCTGCCAGCCACCATTTTTGCTGCTCATTTTGAAGAGCAGACTAAAGAAGAGGCCCAAGTTGTTTGGTTTTAACTACAGGAAGACCAAGCAGTACCAGTGAAACTTGTAATTAGTTGATGTGGACATCAAATCTAGTTGTAACAATGTAAGTTCTATATGTAGAGCTGTCCCTGACTTGGATCCCATGAAAATGTTAACAGTTTTGTAAAAGGTTTAACTTGAGTTGACTTTGCTGTTCTGGTGCCTGCATGGTTGGCACGTGTAAGCAGTCAAAGGCCCTTTCCGCACAAGGCTGATACATTGCAGTAGCATCCTATTGTCGCTTTTACATCTGCACATTAAACCGATTTGACATCGTTCTGTCCTCTATGGTTCCACACGAGTTGAGGTCTTGGCATGGTTAACATCGACGTTAAACCGATATATTGTAAAGACAGAAAAGCTCCGATGTAAACTACCCAAACCGTTTCTGCTGTGTTTTTTCCTACATGCAGAAACATTACATTGATTCACACGACTTGCGCTAAAACATAGCACCGGTTTCTTCAATTTTTTTTAATTGACTAATCAGCAGTGGCAGCATGGAGTGAGGGAGGGGAATAGGAGTTCCACGAAAATTGATGATGTGGAAGCTACAAACGAATGGCCAAATTCTACCATCTTTGCCCTTCTTCTTTGTTTCTTATGCACGTCCTGATATTTCTTCCTACAGTCTCTGAGTTACTGAAGGACATTAAAATGTCCACAATTTGGTCAGCACAATTCTCCTCTAAACTTTTAGTTACTTCTTGACAAAGGAACCAATTGATTTGAAACCACACAAACCATACAATCATACAACAACTAAGAAGAATCAGACATATGAGAGGAGTATAGGAAGAATAAAGGAACATTCTGAATCAGACATTTTGTTCATCTAGCTCAGCAACTCTCCAGGATTTCAGGCCAGCTCCACCTGGAGACCTTCGTATTTCCCATCCAAGTGTAATACAGGCCCAACACTTCTTAAGCCGTTTCCGCACTTTCAACATCCTGTGGAATTCTGGGGTTTGTAGTTTGCTGAGACCAAAGAGCTCTCTGGCTGAGAATTCTAAATGCCCCTCCCTAAACTGCAAATCCCAGGATTCCATAGGACATTGAAAGTGGAATAATAGAGCTATAAGAGTCTAGTGTGGAATGGCCTCAGTTTCCAAACTCAGACCATTTTCGCACTACACTGTGATAGTGCTATTATTCCACTTTCAACCTCCTATGGAATCCTTGGGTTTGCAGTTTAGGGAGGGGTATTGAGAATTCTTAGCCAGAGATCTCTTTCACCTCAGTAAACTACAAACCCCAGAATTCCACACGATGTTGAAAGTGGAGTAATAGCACTATAACAGTGTAGTGCAGAAACGGTCTCAGATGGGTTCACTGTAGTATGGTACTCTATGGGCCTTTTTTGCGTTAGCTTTTTTGCTTAGGTATGTTTTCAATGTGTAAGCAGGGGAGCTTCTTACTGGGATGTTTTGTTTATCTTTTATATTTTTCATGTAGTGATTTTCACTGTTTTTTAAATTTTATTGTACAGACTTTTATAATCAACTCTCTCTGGGAGCCTCCTTGGGTCCCACTCCAGGAGAAAGGTGGCATATAAATGAAATTGATCAATCAGTCATCTGTCTGGGAGTAAGATACACTCTTCTGCTAGAACTGAAATCTACTCCAGATAACACGGGGGGGGGGAATCTGCAGCTGGAAAGAGCCCTTCCTAGCAAGTAGATCTGCAAGGGCAAGTAGATCTGAAACAGCTAAGTGGGTTCCATTTCAAGCAAGGTATTGGAGGCTTCCCAGAAAACTGATCAGACTTTCCCTATGAGGTCTGTTGGACATCACATGGAACATCAAATGAAAGAAAGAGAAACTTGAATTCAAACTCAGACCAGAACTAGAGCTAAGCATAACACTGAAGCACTAAACCTTGCATACTGAAACTGAATCACAGATCACAGAGCCACCTAGGGTTGCATGTGGTTAGCCATAGCGCTGTGTTTGCTTAGACACAGAAGAGGTGTTTAAGACTGATGATAATACTGGCTGCAATTCTCGATGAGCTAATTAGCAATGCAATTTATTTAAGTAGTTAGTTGAGTATCTAAATAGCATTTCCCATTCTAACTCCCACAATCTGGACTTTCCAGGCAGCAGCTGCTGCAAGTGACAGGGATCTCTTCTCATTGATTGGGACATAGCAGATTGACATTTCCATCCCACTGTCATGATCATTCTCCAGTATGACAGTCAGAAGCAGGATCCCTGTAACAATTCCTCCCTGCACGGGAGATCATTTGTGGGAGGTTGTGGAAATGTCAGTTTGCTACATTCTGAACAATAGGAGAACAGACCTCTGTCACTCACAGCAGCTGCTGTCCTGTAAATCTAGAGTGGGGAACTTTCACAATCCCTACATATTCTCTGCTCTACTGAATACATAGGGATCTGGAATATGAACCAGTTACAGATGTGAAACTCTAGTACATGCATTCATAACTGTGATAATGAATTCCAGCCATTCTCATAAAAGGCCCTCCTGCATGTTCAAGGGTCACAGCTGACTGCATACTTTCCAACTCTTCAGATTTGGTGGAGATGGCCCCTGTTAATTCTCTGCCATCTCCCTTTCCCAGCTGCTTTTAAAATGTCTCAGTTTATCTTTATTCTCTGCCCACTTTTACCATTTCATCTTCATTTGGTTCAAACTAGAGATGCAACTTTTCACTAAGCTTCTTCTTAAAAGAAACAATGAAAAATATTAACAATTTTCTTCAAGCTGTGAGAAAAACCATACCATTTTTGAGGACTGTTTACAATTTGTGACTTATTCTGTGCATAATTCATATGTGGTTGTTTTATACAGAAAATGGCATTTCTGCACTCAGAAGTAAATCCTAGTGAGTTAGTGAGACTAAGGCCCTTTTCACATACCAGTCCTGTTGCGAAATGGCCTTGGGAGCGCTGCAGGATTGTGAGGACCATTCCACATGACATCCTCACAATCGTGCAACGCTCCCAAGGTCATTCCATGGCGATTGTGCAATATATCATTTTCAGCTCATTGAGCGATCCCATGTCCCTCGCGTGCCCCACCCGCATTTACCTTGTGTATGGAGCCTCCGGATGCGCAGCCGTCGCACTTCCTCCCCCAGCGCAGCCTGGGAAAGTAGCTGGCTGTGCTGTGGAAGGACAGGGTGGAGCCCTCACACTTCCTTCCACCAAGCACAGAGCTGGTGCAGAGGGGAAGCAGAGGGGATGCAAGTGCCTCTCGCAAGAGGCTTTTCACATGATCCCCTCACGACCACACCAGAATGAAGTAAGGTGCAAAAAGGGCCTTACTCCTAGCATACAGGATTGTAGCCTGAGAAATTCTAAAAAGCCATTGGAATGACAATCACATTTTTTGAACCATATTTTTTTCTCTATTTATATTCCAGGTGTTGTCTGGAGTGAAAAAATATTCTATATTACCCCCCACCACTTATTTTTCTAAGAACAACCCTGTGAAGTAGATTAGCCTGAGAAGCTATAATTGGTTAAAGGAGACCACATGACTCATAAACTATGGGGAAACTAGGATTTGACCCATTATATAATAAGCATTGGTGATAGGGAATGGATATGGACACAGAGTTCATAGAATGAATCTGACAGAAAGTTGTAATTTTGAGTAGTTCTGATGAAGCCACTTTGATTTCAAAATCAAATGTTATATAATATATTTAATCACATAGGGCACACAGAGCATTATATTTAGTAATTTGTATGTTTTCTTTTTTCAAGCTTTCCTAAAGTCACTAATCTAAATTCCAGGATTTCTCTGCTTAAAACAGTGGGTTTGTGTGTTCTTCAGTAACTTTTGTCCTCTTCTTGTCCACTGTGCCCCTTTGACTACATTTTGATGTTGCTTAGCCATATGTGTCCTAGTTTTCGTCTGTAAAATGCTTGAGGCTAAATGACTGATGCCATTTCTGCACTGCACTGTTACAATGCTATTATTCCACTTTCAACATCCTATGGAATCCTGCATTTGCAGTTTAGGGAGGAGCATTTAGAATTCTCAGCCAGAGAGTCCTTTGGCGGTGGTAAACTACAAATCCCAGTAGGGCAGACATGGCCTGAGATGAAGAAGAGAACCTTCTTAGTGGCTGTACCCTGACTGTCAAACACAGAAGTCTGCCTTGCCCTGATGGTCTTCTGCCATAGCTTGAAGACATCTTTAAGAATGCCTTCAGTTTTGGATGTTGTCCCTTAAACCTCATTGTCAGGTTCTAACTGTTGTTCTTGTTTCTTTCAGCTACTACCTAATTTGTAATAATGCTGCTTTTACAGCACATTCATATGCACATCTACTCAGAACTGAATCCCATTAAGTTAAGGGGGATTTAATTCCAATTTTTAAAAAATGTATAAGATTGTGTCATAAATGTTAATATTCCTTTGCCAGATTTTTTGCATTTCTAGGTAAAAACTTTAAACTTATAATTAACTGCCTGTAGGTTTGTTTTGTTTTGTTTTTGGTTAAAACTGAGTTGGTTTTGCAACTTAGTCCCATGCACTCAGAAGTCAGCCCCACTGTTCTTACTGTGTCTGCATAGGGTCAGAGATGTTGGTTGTATTTCCAGTCCCTCTTCCTCCTCCTCTTCTGGACACTTTTTAGAAAAGCAGGAAGGGGGGATTAAATTTTTGAAAGAGAGGAGGGATGAACCTCACTTCCTTCATTGGCAGGTAGACTGAAATTTCAGAATTGGCCAGGACTAGTATTTAGGATTTATTCTACCTTTCTGACAAAACCAGAGATAATCTTCTTCTCTGCTCAGAATAAACTTTTCCCATTGTCAGATTCCAGCTAGGAATAGAAAAATGAGAAGAAATTTATTTCAGTTCATTTTTTATATGAATTTCGCCAAATTTACAAGTTTCTTCATAGGATGGAAAGAACAAAAGAACTTCAAAAAAAAAAAAATTAAAAAGGAGTTCATTCAACCAGACCCAGAACACTGAGTGCTTAATTCTCAAAAGTCTGGGTGTTCATGCTGCTAACTCTAAATTAAGCACTCAGTTCTTTCTTTACATAGTCTTTCTCATTACCTTTACCATCATTACCATCTATATAATGTTATTATGTGCTACCTACATACTGTTTTATTTATTTATCTGTAAATTAATACAATTTTATGAGAGTGGGAAAGAATATAACCAGGTGACCTTAACTGTTACCAGCTAGTCTCCTTTCTTAAAATTACTTACCTGTCCATCCAAAGGATATCAGAAAATAAAGGACTGTCTTCTTACAGCCATGGTAATAGAAGACTGTCCTCTGCAAATTAGGTAATAATATGTCTACACATGGAGAAGGAGTACAATCTCTTTCCAGAGCAGGGGAGTATAGATGGATAAGACTATCTCTTTTTCTTTTCCCCACATGCGAATGTTCTGCAGTCTCAAACTTCTTCTGTGAAATATGTAAAAATAAATGCGTAATTTGGAAAGTTCTTCTAAAAAATAAAACAAACAAAATTCTTACCACTTCCTAGGAAACATCAACTGTACATGAGAGCTAGGAATCTGTAGGGTAAATTGTAAAGAGGTTACTTTTGGGGCTACAATTCAGACCCAAATATGTTGCCTAAGACAGCCACTTTACCTTGCTTTATGTTAGGGCAGACTCTGGCATTCACTCAAGACAGAAGAGTATTAATCCTGTTGTTAAATGGAAAATGGAGGCAGAAAAGTTGTACTGAGATTTGAACTTTTCAATGTCTTACCTTCTGCCCACTTCAGAGTGCTGGGTCTTGTAAAAGATTATAATTCCAGAAATATGCTTTATATCCTTCTGTGTTATGAGTAATGCAGGATATACATAAATATCGCAATATCGTTATTAAGGCCAAGAGAATATATTTTTGTACATGAGATAAGTATTAGAATGATGCTGGGATTCTCTTAGTCTGGATAACATCTGTCTTGTCAATATGCTTCCAATTGCTCTCTCTCTCTATTCTCCTTGCATAACTTCAAAAAAGGAAGAGGGAGAAAGAGAAGAGAATGTGGATGTGAACATTACTAGCTTTAAGCCTGGTATTTGGCTGCTGCAGATGAGGAAGATTTGTTTCAGTTTGTTTTTGGACAATTCCCCCCAAATGTGCACATTTCTTCAGGTTTAAGATACATTTGAGAATATTTAAGGCACATTCGAGGACTTGAGGTTTTTAAAAGTTGCACAAGAAAGGTTATCATGCTTCCTCATCCCTAATTAATATTGCACGTTTACTGAGAAGTAAGTCTCAATATATTTAATGGTGCTCACTCCCAGGTAAGTGTACAAAAGACTTCAGTCTTTGAATTGTTGATATTCTTTCGGCTGTACATAGTAGAGAAATCGCACAGTCCCCTATTAGCTTATGGTCATTAAAGAAAAAGTGGAATACACCTGGAAGCATCAGGCATTATCTTTGAAGAGCTTGGAAAACTGAAGCTGAATAAAGGGCTTAGGGATGTATACAATAATGCCACCCCAAAAAGCTCCATCATGCCCATCCTGACTGCCCTTGATTTTTCTCAATTCTTGCTGCTCTAAGCAGACCTTGGAGACCTTACTTTTGAGGACTACAGCTTCCATGATCCCTCAACCAGCATGGCAACTGATGGGAATTTCTCTTCCTCATAACTGCTTGGAGTTCTGACAAAGGAGTTTTAAAAGAGCAAGGGGAAAAAGTCCTGGGGATCTTTGTGAAAATCTGGCAACTGATGGAATAGTAGGGGAAGAAAGAGATATCAGGAATGTAAAGATTCCCAAGGCTGTATTACACAATAGGTTAAATGCATAATGTGGAGTTGGGTCTCAGTTTCTCACACCAAAGGAAGCACAAGCAGACCCAATTTTGATCAGGACTGGTATGTAACAATATTGAACTTCCAAGGATTTTAGATCTTCAAGGTAGGCCCTTCTCTTGATCCTACCATCCTCATATATACATTTGATGGGACATGCAAGAGGTCCTTCTTGGTGGTCATTCCCAGCCTGTGGAACTCCCAACCAAGCAGGACCTGGTCTGTTCCCTTCTTTATTGTACTTTTTTGTTCAGGTGGCCTAGGTAGGCAGGCTGCTAAGGACAGAGCATGTTACCTGATGGGAGATACACTTTTCTGCAGGATGTGTTTTTAAACTGTATTTTTTTATTGTTTGATTGTTTTAATTGTTTTAAAATGGCCTTTTAATTTTGCTCTTTTTAAAGAGTTTATTTTGTGTTTTGATTGTATTCTTTTATTTAACATCACAGTGAACCAACTTAAGTTCCAACTTTGGGAGAAAGGCAGGATATAATAATTTCAGTTAATTAACTAATCAGAGAAGCTGCAACCTTCCCTCAAACCCTTTTGTTTTTAAATTAGACTATGCCTATTTTAAATAAAATCCTCTACTGCAAATTGAGGAGGGTTTCTTGCCCGCCCCCGGGAAGAATTTTAAAAGGACATAAGGGCTTTGAAGGATCACATTTCAACCTCTCCTACATGCAGGCAGTGGTCCAGATAGGGTCAGTCCCATGTGACCACATTTTGGGGTAAGACAAAAGCTGTGTTCCATGTCCTGTATTTAAGATAGCATGTAGTTTAGTTCTCTGAATGAGGGAGATGATGGCTGTGTCAGATAAGCATGAGAACAGGGAGGCAGAAGTGTATTGGAAACAATGATTAGCTCTGGCTTCACCACATAGAGTCTGAAAGATTTTCAGATTATCATGGAGGAAATGTGACAAAGAGCTATGGGGATGGTCAAAAGTGAGAGGGATCAGAGCTAGATCTGTGAGCCATTTCACCAGCTAACTTTGTTCAAGATTACTGAGGTGAATACATTGTCATTGGCTTTTTGGGCTGTTGTTTCTCCACACTACTTTAATTGCCATATCTTCTTCCCTCAAAGTCTGGGAATTATTGGCTGCAACCCTACATTGCCACAGTGTAGCGTAAATATCCCCTAGCAGAATTATGCCAGGCCAGCATTATGCTACTTAGATGCAGAATAGCAACATTGTCCAAAATACATTCAGGAACAGACCCCGTTGTGTAATGCACAATGATGGTCACAGATAAATCTACCCTTTTATGCATTTGCATAAGCAGTGGTTGCTCATTGCAACCACTTCTGCCACTCTCAACTCCACTTCTGCCACTCTCAACTGAGTATGTCCATTGTAAAATGTTGAAATAATAATTCCACATGTATTGCACAACTTACACTGGCTTGCTTATTTACTTATTTAATTATTTACTTACTGGATTTATACCTAACATTTCTCTTGGGCTGGGATCCAAAGCAGTGTCACAGCTGTAGTCTTATTAGATCTTACATATGTTGGTAACAGGTTGCCAAACACAGTGTGATGAAGGTGATACTCCGATAGCTATCTTTAGCTCACCCAGCTCCATAAGAGAACAACAGTTCCCAGACTTCCTTGGGGGAAGGAATGGCTGTTTGTATGCCACAGTGCCTTGTCCTCTTACAGTGTGGTGATTCTTTTTTATAATTTCTTGGTTTTTTAGAAGTCATTAGCCCCTTTTGTAAGACTCTTCTGTTTGCCTTTTGCAGCTCTTTAAGAAAGTCCTTGAATCTTTTCCAAACATTTATAATTTCATTTTGACTCTTTGTTGTTTAGTTTGGGCCCTTTTTCTCTTGTTCAATTGCCCTCCATTCCTCCTTTCACTAACACACAGAAACAGATAAAGAGAGAGAGAGAGAGAGAGAAAAACAGCTTTGATTAAGCTTCAACAAACACAGGGAAACAAGAACCTTTCTTTCTTTCTAAGAATCTGATCACACTATACTCCCTACAGCATATGGATTCCTTTCTTTCAAGAGGCTTGTTTGGCCAGGTGAACATCTGTTGCTTAGCGCTATTATGAATAAGCAGCAATAACTCTGATAAAGTGAGCTTAAGACAACAGCTTAACGACTTTCACGCAAGAACTTAATCGTTTTTCCTTATCTAGCTCCACCTCCTGTGTTTATCCTTTCCACTCCACACGCAGGCACAATTTTCCATTTTGCTCATAAGATCTACTCTCAGGAACGGTGTCTCTTTCGTTTGGGTCCCCAGCAAAACACTCATTTGATGACATTGTTGGGCTACAGTTGCGTCTTTCATTCAGCAAGAGAAAGAGAGAGAAAAAAGACATCTCTGGTCATGTTTGGATTTATTTGTTTGTTTGTTTGTTTGTTTGTAGTTTCATAACACTTAAAGGGATTTTGCTGCTTTGGGAACTGTGCTGAAGCATTCCTAGAACTGAGCCATTTAAAAACAGCCAAAAAAAGAGGGAGTCCATTTCAAGGTTTCTTTTGAAACTTTGGCCCTTTCTGCAACTTATCTTTGAGTGAATCCATCCCATGGGGATCCTGGGGTTGGCTCTGTTGGGAGGGGAGCGTGACAGAAGTGCTCCCCTTATGCTGGCTGCCTGCCGGAAGAGAGGAAGCACGATGGCCATGCCCCTCTCTTCCACAGCACAGTCCGGCACTTTCCCAGGCTGCAGTGGGGGAGGGAGCTCAGCCATTGTGCTTCCTGACCCTTTGCACAGCGGGTAAGAGTGGACAGCAGCAGGAGGACTGCACAATCATGGTTCATTAACAGGAAAAAAACTGTCAATGATTTACTCCATGATTACAACGGGTGGCCGTGGGATTGCAACGGGATCACGACAATGTCATGCAGAACTGTCATTGCAGTCCCATTGTGATCCCGCCACCATTGCGAGTTGACGGTGGGGTGCGGAAAGGCCTTTGGAGTAGGAATGTATAAACTGATTCCCCTCAATAGTCCTTTGTTGAAAGTGGAGATTTTCAAAAGACCAAAAAAGAGCAGATCATTGTACCAGTGTAAGTACAGTCCAAAGGGTTAGCCGAAGATGTTTTGCTGCCTGAATTTAAAGAAAAATTTCATGTATGGAAACAAACTGGACCAGTAGTTGAATTTTATTTCAACATTGGTATGTTGACGTGCCCACCACTGTGGGGGGGTTATTTAGGAGATTCTCCAAGACAGGGGAAAAGCTGGAAGTTGGAGAGGAATTATTGGGGGTGGACATTGTTCCCAGGCATTTGTTGTATGAGACAACTGCCTCACTCTGCCTAATGGTAGGGCTTGTCCTATCTGCTGCATGAGCCCATTGTAATGAAAAGAAAGGAACTATGTGTGGTGAACCCTGTGGGGGGGCTTGGTAATAGAGGCACCATGGGAACCTCAGGGGTTCAAAATGATTGGCTGGAGGAAATAGAACCCCAGATAGCCAAGGGGAGGGGCTAGATGGGAGAAAGGAATAACAGAAATTTAACTGAAAACAGAGAGCTGAGATTCAGAACAGTGTTGGTGTAGAGAACAGTCAGAGTGGATGGAGAGAGCTGAGTGTTGGAACTGAGAGAGAGAGGTGTTGTGCTGGTTTATGAATCCTTAATTACAAAATACTTTTTACCTTGACAGTGTATTTAATAAAGATTTGTTTATCTTTTTATCTAAAAGCTGCTTCAAGAGATTGTCTCTTTAAACTGCACTGGACTACACATGCTACCATTAGTACCAATGTACACATTCACTGAAGAGATAACTCACTGCTTGTCCTTATATCTGAAAAGGGGCAGATTTTGGGAAAGCAGGAGAAGGAGATAACCCTGGGAAGAGCTGACCAGTTGGAGACAACAGTGAGAAAGGTGCTGCATTCTCGGGAAGGGAAAATAGAAGCAGACCTGTTTGTCATAGCCTGGCTTGGCCAGAAATCTCCCTGACTGTTCAGACCTGGACATAAAGAAGTGTCAAGCTGGGCAGGACTTGGGTCTTCACACTATGCATTTGAGCAAATCCTATTCATTTTAATTTTTTATCACACAGGAGGATTTGCCATTTATTATGAGAACATAAGCCTGGAAAAAACACACTTACAACAATATAAATTTGCATGCTTTGAAAATATAATAATTGTACACTAGATGAACAACACCTGGAGAATTTAATTGTTTTCGCTTACCTAGCTCCACCTTCAGTTCTCAGTATCAGAATTTAAGCAGGATGTAGATGAAGGTGCAGAGAGCCAGCATGGTGCAGGGTTTCAGCACTGGTCTACAACACTGGATACCAGGGTTCAGTTCCCGCTTGGCCATGGAAACTCACTGGGTGGCATACATAAATTCTTCCACACATACGATTGCACTGTTTTTTTGGCCATGACATAATGTCAGTATTCTCTTCAAAGTTGCAAGAGTGGGTTCTACAAGTGTAACTTTTGCACATTCTTGGATGGTTGCATAACCACAGTGGCAGAGCTTGGAGTGTGTGGAGGGGAAGCAGGTGGAAGGGCGGGCCTGAGGGGCAGGGACATGGCTACAGCATGGGGGGCATGGCTATGGTGCATCAGGGCAGGGCTACGACACATGGGGTAGGGCTACAGTGTGTGGGGGTGGGCTATGAGGGACAGGGCAGGGCTACGACGTACAGGGGGCAGGGCTATGGCACATGGGGGAGGACAAGCAAGGAGCTGCGGTGCCACCCAAAAATTGCTGCCAGTGGTGCACCCCCCATCGCCTCCCATCCCCCCCCCATCCCTATGCAACTGCATAACCATCTTTCAGTACCTTCAACGTACCATTTGATAGTGGAAACAGCAAGCACATTGACAGATATTCAGTTGGTTTCCCCATGTTTTATTCAGCAGAAAGGTGGTGTGGTACAACCATCACTGAACTATATGAGTGTAGATTTGCACTACACAAGCATGACGTAAGTTGTATGTCTCAATTAAGGCAAGAGACACATGAGTTAGCCTTTATGTTTCCAGAAACAGGGATGAGTCATTGCCCTTCTATTCCAGCATGCATTGCTAAGTATAATCTGATACCTGGAACGTCCAGTAACTAATTCATTCACTCTGCAATTTCCTGACACTGCACTGCAGTGCAAACATTATGACCATACAATCTGCCATAATTTTCTTCCTTTCCCCCCACTTCATTCATTCAAATATTCATATTCCACCCTGTAGCAGAAGACCTCATGGTGGAATAGAAAACCCAAAATTAGAAAACTAAAGCAATTTAAAATAATTCAACAAAATAACAGGATATACAGAATACAGTACATCAGAATTCCGTGTCCCTGTCAAGCCATAATCATTAGGCCCCAAAAGTTTTAGTGCCAGCCAGCCTGCTGCAGAGTCCTCAAGAACCTGAAAGCTTGCATATTTTTGTGGGATTTTGAATGCATTCTAGTAAAGAAATGTGGATTTGGGAATTTTAGTACAGAAAATAAAAGCAGGGAATTTCTTACAATTTTTGTTCTGAAAGCTATTATAATGCACACAATGAAGAAAAACCAGATAAATAGTTGTGATTCTAAGTTAGTAGAAATCCGCATAGGGTAATTCTGATCATCGTACTCAGTAGCTCTGATCTTCAATGAAATTGCATTGACAGCATTAAACTGATCTGCAGCATTGAAAGGGAGATCCAGCAGTCTCATTTCAACTCATTCAAACTTGTGAAAACAGTAAGAGGATAGCCATGAGGGATTTTTCAATAAAATTGTAATAAAATGTTACACTATTATTCCCTTACAGCAATAACAACTGTGAGACACTGTTGTCTCCAAGGAGCAATGCTGCTTGCATTGCTATTCTAAATAAAGCTAACGAGGAAATTGTCAGGCATCTTTCATCAGGGGGAGGTTGTGCCTATGTAGGTTTCTTTCTCCACACAAATCACAGGCCGAACATTTCCATGAAGTATCTAGTAAACAGAAACTGGCCTTCTTAGCTGTTTTGAGTGTGGCTTCCACTGATAATCAAATACTTGATAAAATACTGCTTCCTGATCTTGTATCCATCCAAGATTGTGCACAAGGTGGGAAAAAATATATTAACCATTCAGAGAGGTATAGTCATGATTCTCCCCATCACCACCTATGAGACCAGCCCTCATTTGATCAACAAAGCACTCTTATTTAATTAAATCTCTCCAGTAATACTGACTTTACAGATGAGATATAGTATGATTAGTATTGAAAAAATGGGTCAGTTTTGCTTTTGTCCACATTTGATTTTTCTTTTTAAAAAAAGGCTATCTACCCCATGTATGAAGACTATGTATGTTGCTAAATTCCTTGTAATGAACTTAAATGAAGTTTGGCCCTACCGACAATATTCAAAATTCAATAGGTACAGCTACTTTTAACAAAGGGCCATTCTGCATTACATTGTTATAGTGCTGTTATTCCACTTTCAACATCCTACGGAATCCTGGGGTTTGGAGTTTAGAGAGGGGCATTTAGAATTCTCAGCCAGCGAGCTCTTTGGTCTCAGTCAACTACATACCCCAGAATTCCACACAATGTTGAAAGTGGAATAATAGCACTATAACAGTGTAGTGAGGAAGGGCCCAAAGAGAGAACCAGATTTGTCTACCATAGAGATGGTAAAGATGAGATGCTTTTTTTTGGGGGGGGGAGTGGTAGCAGCATTAATATAGTGAAATACATAGTCATATTTCTAAGCTTTGAGTAATAAAAGCCTCTGACTGGACGGATGGATGAATCTGTCAGTTTTGCTTTCTCCATGTTCAAATGTTTTCAATTTCAAATTTTTCTATTCTGAATATAAAGATATTTGCAAATTTGATAAACTGTTACCAAAAAAACAAGCTGAAGGAAAGTTCATATCTCACCAATCTCTAAGCATGATATCACCAGCCTATGTCTAAATCCAAAGTAGCTGTCAACAAGAGTAGACCTACTAAATTAATGGGAACTTGTTAAGCCAACACTTATGTAAGTTCCATTGTTTTGGTGGGTCTACTCTAGTTGGTTTTACAGATTAGACTTAAACCATTACGAGCAATGTTTGTCCAGTCACGAAAAACAACATCTGTAAGTAACGATAAGAAAACTACAAATGTGATGGCACCTAACCACCATTTTTCTTTACTGAAATTTACTAGGGAGATACTTAGGGAGGATGCAAGAGGTAAAACAACAGCTCAGATTTCATTTTAATGTGTTATATCACTAGTCAGCAATATTCTTTATTCTTCAGTAGAGACCTCTCTTTGAAACAACATCTCTAGAGAGGTCCACGACACTGACCCCATTCTGACTTTTTGTGGCCTATGTCTCTGACAGACGCACAAGAGGGTTTAGCAGATGCTAACTTTTCTGTGTTGCTTCTGCTGCAACTGGTACTGGGTTCTGCTGTTTTATTAGACAGAATTACTGGGATGCTGTTCACACACACACACACACACACACACGTACTGTTTCTACTGGATCTTTGAAGAAATGAGATACGGGCAAGTTGGGAACACATTCTGTTCTTCAACAAGAATGCATTATGTGCAACAATGTTTATAGTCATCTATGATAAATTCCATTCTGAAAAATAAGTTTGTATCTTCTGCATTTATATTTATAGGTTGCTGCAGAATGCTATTAATTATATCAAATTGACCATTTTTTCAAAACATCCATATACCTTTATATAGCATCTTGCCTGATCACTCAATAGTGGCAATGCAAATTCAGAACATAGGCATGTAATTTGTCTTATTTTGAAGTGCCCTCTATTGTCTTGGATGCAACACTGGGGAGGAGGGCAAGTGAGAAGGTCTAACTTTTATGAGACTTAGCATCTGTAGTGATGTTTCTCATGGAAACCAATCTCTGTATGAAAAAGCCTGATAGAGACTGAAGGACTGGAAAAGGAGGAGGTGGCTATTGTGCTATCTGGAATTCTCTGAACCATTTTCTTCATAAAGCATTTTCAAAGGTTTGCCTTGAATCACATCTTCTCCAGGTTCTTCCTTCCCTACTGACTAGCACAGTTGGGGTTGGTTGGTTCCTTGACCCCATCTGACCTCCACCACTCCCACTTCCTTTCTATTAGCTCACCCCCCCCCTTTGTACCCCAGCAAGCTTATCATCAGTATATTCCTACACACTTCTCTTCTCCATCAAAGCCTTTCATGACTATGTAAAGTGAACAAAATCAAACCAAACACGGATCCATATGTAACACCACTCTTCAACTGTTTCCATTTGACCTGCAGTCTCCATTGATGAATTCCTTCTGGCTTTGATATCCAAGCCAGTTCTTTGCATCTACTAAGGTAGCTCAGCCCTACACCATTCCTGCTGACCTTAGGAAGTCATCTTTTGTGTGATATTGTATCAAAAGGTTCCCAAGGTCCAGAGGAATGATAACCATGGCTGTCCCTTTTCAACCTTTCACTTAACTTTTTTTTCAAAAAAAAAAAGTTCCTGCAGGTTTGTTAGGCTCAACCTCCTTTGTGATGATACAGTAAGTGCTTTTCATTAAACGTGAAGTATCTAGTGCTTTTACTCCTCCCATTCAGTTTGCAAGGAGTGTTTGATTCCCACTGCATACAATATGTCTCTCGTGTCTTTTCTATGCAGTGGAATATGTGTTTTCTGGACATCTCTACTATGGATCATTGATGTAACCATATCTTGAGTTTCTCATTGATTAAGACCTATATTCTTTCTCTCCTGCACAGTGATCTTTCTTTTTAGTGGAGAACATATTTTACAATCATCTGAGCCATCCAAAAGATTTGTCTTTATTCTTAATTGTAGGAGTAGCCAACACATTACTCTCCCAATTATTCTGGCATGTGTCAAATAATCTATGTTTTTCCCTATAGGAGGAGTTATTCATCCTTCAATCTCCAAAGGTAGGTAGGTAGACAGGTAGTTAGAGAGACAGAACTGAAGGAGAGAGAGAGAGTGAGACAGAGAGAGAGAACAACAGAGAATAATAAGTGTTGAAAGTGTCTGTTGAATGCAAAATATGATATGCCCTGTCTGCAGATTACATGAAATTATAACCTAAATGGCCATTTTTCTTCTCGTCTGGTGAGCAGAATTAGGACATCATCAGATATTTTAAAATATATTTTAGTTTCTTTAGTTTTATAACCATTGTTGCCATATTCCTCTCTTCCTACAGCATTTTTCTTTTCCTCCCTTGAGAAATGCATGATTTCCTCTAGTATCTTTCCCCAGCCATCTTTTCTGGAGACCACTAAGACAAATAATGTTTTTCAATACTTTCAGCATTGCCAACCTATTCTTTCCACAGATTATCTCAGCTATATTGTAGCAACCTTCCAATCTCCTGCTCTGACCTCTCTTTTTTCCTCTGTTATGTATTAAAGGGGTGAGGGTGGGGAATCTTAATATTTATCATAACCTCTTGTGCAACCTCTGTTTCATTTTCTCATGCTTTCTGGCTTCTCTTTACCATTTTTAAGCTTTTGTACCTTCATTCAGTAATCTTTCAAGTGCTCTGCTGTACCTGTTTTTAATAACTTTCCTATGTATCCTTTTAAAATTGCTGATAAGTTTTCAATTTGTCGATCCACGTCGTGGAGAATTATGCAGTAGATGGCAAGTAAAATGACCTCTGGGCATCCATTAATGTGCAGTCTGCCTACGTCTTTGCCCTGTCATCCTGTTCCTTTTAAGACAGTCTTTCCATATTATCCTATTCATTTATTGAATTTGCTTTAAATAAAAAAAAATCAGAGGTTCAGTCTCGGGCACCATCAGTCCTTTGCATGACACCTTGAAGAACTGCTGCTCACCCAAATTGTCAGTACTGGCCTTGCACAGAGATCCATTGTCTATGTAAGCATAAATCAAGTAAATGTGTGTCCATTGATGTATCCATGCCTATGGTTAGTTCACATCTATTGTTCCCAATGCTTTACTAGTTGTCTGTCCCATCACAAAGTAACACAATCAAAAGTGGAGATGTGTATGTCTAAGATGTGGGGATTGTTTAATGCAACTAAACATGCCTGCAGGGGAAAACAGATCAGTATGCTTTTCACAGCAAAAGAAAGCAATTGGCAGTGCAAGTTTTACAATACTCATAGCAAGAGGAATTTACCATTTTTGCCCCTGGCTATTCCTTTTTGTTAACAAAGTTCAGAGTTGAGCCCCTAGGGCATCAACAAAGAAAAGAATGGCTTACAGCATTTCCCTGTATCTATTGCTGTTAGTTACGTGGAAGGTAAAATCAAGATAGTACTACTACACAAGGCTTGCTAATCTATGCTTTGGGGTTTTATGTGTGTTTCTGAATCTGATGTTTTGTTTATAGACTTCAGGAGAACCTGTGCAAACTGCCAAGTATGTAAGAAAGCAGTTCCAAGGTTCTGTTCTTTGACACGTGCTGATGTGACTAAGAAGCAGAATGTGGGTGAGACTATGCAGAGCAAATGATCATCTTAATGTGCAGTGGCTCCTTCTGCATTGCTAGCAAGAAAACAAGTTGAGGGCAAAACGTGGAAATCTGAGGTTCTGGGACTGTAACTCCCAGAATCTCCCAGCCAGCATGGGCCCAGCTCTTGTTAGGTGTAGAACAATTGATGTGTTGTGTTTCCTCTGACATTTCTGAATTGCGTAGGAACTTAATCTCTCACCCAATTGCACATTTGTGAAAACTAAGCCTGAAATAATGGATTCAGTGAAAAGCTAATCATTGCTGGTACCTGAAAGTCCAAAAGGAACAAGGGTTTTATGAGACCACCAAGGGAAACCTGAATACAAAGAAAGATGTCACCTCTCTAAAAGGCCCATTGGAATCTGCAGAATTAGATAGGCAACATGTGTGTCTGTAAGACAAAAATGTAAGAGCTTTGCAGTTCCATAAGAGCTACCAGTTGACACCATTACATTCCAAGCTTTGGTACAGAAAAGAGGGGAAAATAAGGGAAAGGTTGGAGAAATTGAAATGTTACATCTGCAGTTAAAACATTTTAAAGGATCATAGTTATTAGAAATCCAAGTTTTTCAAGTATTAAAAAATAAATCTTTAATTCCCTTGCAGATTCCTAGCATCCAGAGTATTTTATACAAACATCTGGATAAAGGAATAAAGGCAAATCCATTGTGTTTCTAGACATTCCTGGAGCATTGATGTTCTTGAGATTATGCTATTGGATTACTGGTATAAAAATAATAAATATTTTCAGTACTTAAAGCTGTAATGCTTTATGTTGGATTTGGATTTTGGTTTCATTTTAGTAAAAGGTGGATGGTGATTCAGAGTCTTCCTTAGCCAGAAGGATCTATTTGTCTTATATCGAGTTCATTGCTTCCTGACCTACATATATAATTCCCTCACCCTCCTTGCATTATTGGAAAAGTTGCTTAGTGAGTTTGTTACCTCCTGTTGTCAATAGTGAAAAATATCTCTTTCTAACATGAAGTTACTAGTGCTGAATTTTATATTCCTATTTTATGTGCAAAAAGAAAAGAAAAATCATTAATCTTCTTTCTGAACCTATCACCATAATATACACTAATCTGCACACTGCACACAATTTACAGTGCTGGGTTAAATGGATGTCATCAGCAGGCCTATAGACAAACTATGATGGAAAGTGATACAAGTGGTACAATCAGAAAGTCTTCCTGAGAGAAATACTGAGTCTTTGTGAAAGCAACACATAGAGGCCCATGTCTGAGTCACAGGATGATAAGATTTTAGAGATAAAAGAGATCTTGGGGGTCAAATCGGACAGTTCCCTTCTTGGTGCAAGAACTGCACAACTATAAGTAGTAGCCAGTGAGCTGGTTTATGAGTCAGAACTGGAAAAGAAACAACATATAAGATTTTGAGCACTCACGTAATTCGTAAAGTTTACAAGCCACTTCCCTATTTTTGAAATGTGAATGGCTAAAATGTGACTAAAATGTCTTAGGTTCAGACAATCTGAAAGCCCCTATCTCCCCATGTTAGCCTACTCAAGCCAAAATCTTTAGGGGAGACCTTTTCCTCCATCCCAGCACCTTCACAGATGCGTCTGATGAGGGTATAGGAGAGAGCCTCCTTGGTGCCTTCTCCCAGGCTATGGAACTCTTCCAAGGTAGGCCCGCTGGCATCCTCTCTACTTTCCTTTCACTTGCAGACCTTGTTGTTTAAACAGGCTTTAAGCCTTTAAGTGGTTGGTGGGAAGGATGTGCAGTGGGCATGCTGTTTATATTGTATTTTCAATGCCTTTTTAACTTTTTAAAATTATTGTTTTAATGGGGCTATGTTTTAATGCATTATTATTATTATTATTATTATTATTATTATTATACTATGAATTGTTTAAGCTATTTTATTTTAATCTTCAGGATAAGACACTTTGGAGAAAAGTGGGATATACAATCAATGAATAGATGTGAAAAACTGAGAGAAGATTCTTAAGTCAATGAGGGAAAGCCATGTGGTTAAGTACTTTGGTCAAATAAATGCACGCACTGGGGAAAGTGTTTTTAAAATTGTGCAGAATTTCCAGGAAGAAAACACAAAGGCCATTTCCACATGGCGTTGCTGTCCCACAGTCCATGAGTTGTGGTTTCACAGTCCCACAGCCAGCGCATCCACACCCGTTGTGATCACAGGATATTCACTTAATGGAAAAAATCCACTAACTGCCCACAATTGCACAATGCTCCCATCACTGTCAGCCATGTGGAACAGGCAGAATCATGATCTTCCTTCCCCAGTGCAGCACAGGACAGAGGCTGGCTGCATTGCACTCCCATCCACAGGGAGCCCACCAGGTGCAGAGGGGAGTATTCACATCGCTCTCCCATTCCATCAAAGGCACTGCCAGGATGACACTGGGACCAAGACAGGAACTAGTAAGGTACTGAAATGGCTAAGACTTACAACCCCGTATGAAATGAGGATATGAAGGAAATTCAGGTGGGGTTCAAGGTAACTGAGTGAAATGGAGACTGAAATGTTTTCACTTCACTTGTCAGAACTTCTAGTAACTGCTGAGAAATGAACTATGGAAAGAGAATTCCTACTTTTATAGCCAAGTATTGTGGCAATAGAAGCTAGAGATGTAAACCTCTATTGCTTATTTATTCTCACATACAAGGATGAATATTTTGAATAATGAATGAATGAAACATTTCAAACATGTTTTTTCTGCTCAGGAAGATTACAAGAGTTTTACACATTTCTGATGATTTTTCACAAAACTAAGGTTTCCCTTTCTCCACAAAGTAAGGGTTTTGATACATTTTTTTCCAATAGAAGAGATCTCAAAATGTGAGAACTTTTGAGTCTATTGACCATTTTCTTGACGTGGGTGTCTTGATGTACTAGACACTGTATCTTGTGAAAAATTAAATAATTTGCAAGTACTGTACTTACATCCCTAATAGAAGTTGGGGCCATCCCCATCAGGGCCAGCCAAGTGTCCAGTTGGTGACTGGAATGTAAACTCTGCCGCAGGAGAACTTTCACAGTGGTCACCACAACCTACTACATTATGTCACGTAGCTCCACATCCATCCTAGCAGGGAAGCAAAGCACAATGGTTCTATTGGAAAAACAAAAGAAAAACCCACTGAAATCAAGATACATTGAACATTATGAGTAGCAAGTTCATTGATTTCAGTGGAATGAAAGTGTCATTAATTATAATGGGAACAAGGCCATTGGTTCTTATCAGTCAGGTTACAACTTTATGATTTCCATTCTATTAACCAATACTGTAAAAGTTAAAAGTTACCTTTTAATATGTTTAAGGCTTCTGATCAAAGACAACTGATTTCCCATCGTGGCTAGTTCTTAATTCTTTCTCTTTTTGTGGGGGTGAACAAATGGTTAAAGCACAAAAAACTTAACTTGTATGCTCTTGATGGCAGCCCAGTTCAAAATATTCAAACACTAGAAAACTTTATCTGAATTAAGTATCTAGGCTTGGTTCAGTCATGTACGGACTATTGCACTTTATGAAAAATTTCCTAGTAAAACAAATATATCAACAGACCCATAGAGATTAAATCAGTTTATGGGAACATTTTTTTTTCCAAATACATGAAAGGCAACACCTCTGATTTGTTGCTGTCCTAGGATCATCTGAGATTTTTGGAGAAGTTTAATTTAGTTGATGTATTTGAAAACGTAAGTGTGGCAATTTATAATCACTGATGGAAACTGGAAAGACAACAGTGTTTGGACTTTCTTCCTGACTGAAATCATAATAGTATGACTATCCCGGTCAATTGTTTCACTAGAAAACTTGTGAAACCTTTAATGTTAATGTTTATTTTGATGTCGTATTTTTCTTGTCCATATAAATATGTACAAATAGCTGAACACATGTACTTCTGAAATAAGTCAATAAAGAGTAAAAAAAAAGTACGCTCAATGCTAAAAAGGAGTTGATCCGCAGAATACTGAAAATGATAGCTACATCATCCATATGGCTTAGTATCATAGGGAGATGGACTCCACGAAGCCTTCTGCACCCCACATTTCTTCTCACAGTGTGAGCTATCGCATTACAGCAATCATGTCGATTGGCAGTTGCACTTGTCAGAATATAACCAAAATGTGAGAAATTTCTAATGCAGCTTCGAAGTAGGTGATAATTGCGTTTCAATTCTACTTTCCATAAGAAATACACAAAATTCATGAATTTGCTCATCACTGAGATGGAAAGATCTTAGAATTTTAAAAAAATTAAAGTGTGTAAAATTAAAAATGGAAGGTTAATCTGTCATATGCTATTGCATTTTTTCCAATGAAAAACAGTATTGGAAGCTGCACTTGAGAGCAAAGAAGAGGAGCAGCTGAAGGGCATTGTTCAGTCTTTCCTTTCCTGCCATTTTGTCCTCAAAAGCTCCTTAGCTCAATGAGGAACCTTGTATACCTCCCCCACAGGGACAGAAAGTGTTTAAAGCATCATTTTTAGAAGACAGAAGGGAAGAATTAAACATTGTCACTTCTCTGCTGTTCTTTCTATTCATGATTACAGCAGAGTAGCCCCCTATCCTGCTTTTCATTCTTATTAAAACTCGTATGTGGTATAGTCCAGGATAAAATCTCATCCCACCCCATCTCATCCATGAATGTACTAAATCACCTCAGAACTAACTGTGTTCTCTCCAACTCATTTCTCCATTATGGGCATAATAAACAGGCCTGATTCAGAGGCCTGTTCTGAGAATTGCAACCATTTGCCAAAGTGAACATAACACATTCATATTTTTAACCAAACTATATCTTTACATATATAAGATTACATGCAATGTTAGTTCCAATCAGAGTAGATCCATTGAAATCAACAGGATTTAACAGAAACAGAAACTAACACATCCCATTCATTTCACTGTGATCCTTATCCCTTTTCTTCTCATCCTCATTTTGTATCAGTCTGTGCAACTTTGTTTTTCATTCCTGCAATGAAATTTGCATCCATTTTTATGCTATTTTCACTAATGTACACATTTATCTGTGCAACTTGCCAAACTTGGACAACTTTCTGACTCAAGTATATTTGTGCATCTTTCTTTCTAATGATGTGCATTTTAGCCATTCTTTTTTTATATATTTTAAAAAACACACAATGTTTTGTGTGTACCTTTTGTCTTTGAAAGGCCCCGTTAGCACCTCAAATGGGCAAATGCTGAAGACATAGCATACCTTTTCTTGCAACATATCCTAGTAGGTGCAAAAATGCTATTTTCACTGAATTTGTAAAGGTCAACAAAATTGCTTATCCATTCCTAATTTTTTGTGCTTATTTTTGCTCACAGTCTTTCTACAGTGAGATATATTCAAGGCTACTCAAAGGGAAAAAACATCAATTGCAAATCATAAAATTTGTTGTTGTGTGTCTTCAAGTCACTTCCAACTTATGGCAACCCTAAGTGAACCTATCATGGGGTTTTCTGGGTTGAGAGTATGTGACACACACAGTGGGTTCCCATGGCTGAGGCAGAAATCGAACCCTGGTCTCCAAAGTCATAGTCCAATGCTCAAACCACTAGACCAAGGCTTTCCAAATGGTGTGCTGTGACACATTAGTGTGTCGCCTGAAGTGTGTAGGTGTGTCACCTACAATCTTGGAAATGTATGTTATTATTTATAAATCATATATTCTTAAAAATATATGAAAGGTTTTCATGAGACATATTGTGTCCTCATACATTTTATTATTACAATTTATGAATGTGTCTGTATCTCTTATAAGGGGTTACTTTAACCTCCAGTTTGCTAGTAAAATTTAATTACTGTGTCACGAAACAATGCATGTCTGAAAAAGTGTGTCACCAACATGAAAAGTTTGGAAAGCTCTGCACTACACCATGCTGGCTGTCTAGAACTAGTATAGTCAGCTGTAATTCTACAGAATTTTGGCCATAACCTCCATCACATTTACACTGAAAACTGAGAAACTCAGTCCCTTTGTATAGAAACTTAGGCTGCAATCCTGAAGCCTCTTCTTACTTGGGAGTAAGCTTCTTTCAGCACAGCAAAAGCATACATCTGAGGAAATATGCATTGGATTGTGTTGTCCAATGCTCAAACCACTACACCACCCTGACTCTCACATCACAAAATACAGTATCATATATCCCAGCAAAGAACAAGCAGTAAAAACCAGCAGGTAAAATGCAAGAGGCCAGATAAGAGGATCCTTACAAGAATAAAACACTCTACACCATCTGCCAGAAGACAGGAGATAAGGGTGCCAAGTTCACCTTCTTTGGCAAACTGTTTCATACTTGGAGACCACAACAGAAAAGAAAACTCACATACTCTTCCCAAAAGTGCAAAAGAATATGAAGAAGGCTTTCCACAGTGGAGCAGATTTCTCAGGAAGGTCTGTGTTAAAAAACCTATTAACAAGAAGAGTCTTGGTCCCCTCAGTTTATGCCCAACAATTGTGCTAACAAAATAGTTCTGTCTATGCATGTAGGGGTGCCAATTTTTCATTTCTAAAATACTGGCAAAATATGGGCTAGAGGGGTCAGGGTAAAATTTGAAGATCAACGGCAGTACAATGACAGAGTGGGAATGAACAAATTATCTTTTTAAAAATGTTCTGGTGTTCATATTAATTTTCCTCTATACTGACATCAATGTGTGAATATCCTCCTCCCCAAAAATGGACAATTATGCATGCATTTTAAACTAGGGATGGGAGGAATCCAGAATTTTCCGAATCTGAATCTGGATCCGAATCCTGGAAGGTTCTGGGAATCCATGAATCTCATGAATCTCGAATCTTTTGAATCCTTTTTTTAACAAGGGAAAGCAAGGGAAAGAAGGATAATCTTGGGCAAGACACACTCTCTCAGCCTCAGCAAAAGTCTAGGCAAATGCAAACCTCCCTCTGAAGAAATCTGGCAAGGGCAATTGTCATAGTTTTCCCCAGGATCTCCCCAGATTGAAAATGACATGAAGGCCCTTTGTACACAGGCAGGAAAATGTGGATGAATCCCACATTTTCCTCCCTGTGTAAACAAGGCCACATACTACAGTACAGAGATAATCCAGGTCAAAACTGGATTTTCTTTACACAGCTCCTTCTGACATCCTGGGATTTGTAGTTTGGTGATACACCAGTAGACTTTCTCAGAGAAGACTGTGACATCTTGTAAAACTTCAAACCTCTGAATTATGTCTGAAAGAGTTTTGCAAGGGAGCAATGCAAAGGAATCTTTCAACTGTTCTTGAAATCTCCAGAAGACTGTACCTTCCAGTCAAGTGCTGAACTGAAATATTAAATGTTCAATGTGAATATCTTAGAATATAACCCCAGATGTAATTTGTGAAATTGTTAGCAAAGACCATTATTACTCCAAGGGAAAAACTCACCTACTTGCCATCTCCCCACATGTATCTGGTCTCCCAGGTTTTCAGGCATCTCAGTCTCCAACAAACTATTTGGTTGGTGGATTCGATAGATTCAGTTTGCCTATTTTGGGACAGGGATTCGGATTCATGAATCTCAAACCCTTGCCCAGGATTTGGGGATTCGGTTGACCCATCCCTAATTTTAATATATATTTCCACAGTATACTAATTTTTTGGTATACATTTCCTTTAGTATGCACACTTTTTGTAAGTTTTTTCCCCCATAAGATTTTGTGCCTTCTGCATACCTTCCCCATAATATACACATCTTCAAGTATACTTTTCCTTGATACTTATATTGTTTCCTCATGTTATTTGGAGTACTGAACTAGACTACCAAATTCTGAAAAGTGCACTTTTCACCACATAAATACGTTCTGGTTTGTTCAAAGGTTGAACAGGTCCAAATTTGGCTAAGTTTATTATTTTTTTTAAAAAAAGTGATAAATTTCTCCTGAAACCATAGCAAGTAACAGAGCATAGGAGAACTGTGTGGGTCAGAAATGTAGAAAATATATCAGAGGTGGACACCCATCAGAACCTCAGAGGCATATCTAGGGTAGGACAAGTAGGTTATGTTCCGTGGGCACCAATATCAGCTGGGCACAAAAAGCAGTGCTGGAAGCAGCAAAAGAGGAGGAACAGAAGGAGGTAGCCCTGGAGGTAGGGGCACAACTTCCAAGCTTGCCCTAGGCATTAGTTATGCTAGATACACCTCTGCTTCACCTCCTGATTTTTGGGTTGCCATGTGTGGTCATGGCTGCTAGTTTGGATGACCAGAAGTGATGCATCACGCCACATCTGGTTGCTTTGGGGGTTATTCAGGGCCTGTGGTATACTGTGCAATAGCCACAGTGATGTAACTATAGCAACATAGCTGTGGTGATGTAGCTATGGTGATTTAGCTATAGCAACACAGCCACATCTACCAATGCTACCTCTCCCAAGAGTTTTTAAGCACTCAGACTCACCAAGACAGCCATTTCTGGGTTGCTAAAGAGCAGGAGAGTGAACCATGACACATCCAGCCCTCTGCTGCTGCCTGTTGCAGCCCAACTACAGGAAAAAAACTAGATGCATTATGGCTCACCTTCCACTCTCCAGAAACTTAAAAATAGCCATGTTGGTGGGGATGCATAGCTTAAAAGGTAGGTGTGTGGGGGGACTTTGTTGCACACAAGTTCATTGCAATGCCATAAGGCAAACTTAAAACATCACAATTTCTGAACAGAACACAAAGCTGTTGCAACTTTTTTCAGCAAAAAAATGGGGATGTGGACAAAAAAGGCTGGAGTGTGAGGAGTTTGGCCAAAGGCTGAGTGCAGCATGAAGTCCTTGGGCTGCATGATCCCTTCACCAGCCATACATGTCACTAGGGTAGCCTAGTGTTACCTGTAATTATTTGGACTCTGATGTTGCCTTCATTATGCTATTGCAGAGTTGACTTGATATCCTGGTACTGCATCAGATTATGACAAGGGAGATGGATGCAAATCCTCACTCAGCTATGTGACCTTGGGCTAGTCACTCTTTCTCACCCTAACCTATACAAGAATGTTGTACAGATAAAGAAGGATGAGAACTAGCATAGAATCATAGTACCTGAAAGGACTCCAAGGTCCATCTGGTCTGTCTCCTCATCACGCAGGAATACACAACTAAAGTACTTCCAAGAAATGGTCAACCAATCTCTGTTTAAAAGACCTCCAGGGAAGGAGAGCCCAAAGAATGATGCTGCATCTCTTTGAGGGATGTGGTGTTGAAAATGCAATAGGTGGCCCTGTTTGGATCAGTAGAAGTATTGGTCAGTTGGCTGCCAAAGCAACTCATCACATTTTGTGTTTTGTGTAGTACATTATCATGACCCAGACACAGAATTACTGGCTAAGCAATATTTTACTATCAGCAAATATACACAAGCCCTTGTTAGATCTCCAAGGTTTCACCAAGCCCAAATTTCCAAAATAGATTTTTTTTTCATTTTAAAAATGCACACCCATTCTGTGAACTCTAGGAAAGCTGCAATGAAAAGCAGGATGTTCCTGGGGAGAGCTGGATTTCCAAATACTGTTTGCACAATTTTCTCACCCCGATTGCTTCACATTTGTCCAGAAACCTGCGGCACAGAGAAGCTCATCCCATACTAGTAACCAAAGACGGCTGTGCCACCACTAAGCCTCCAACCCAGTTCTTTTTTTTTTAACTTGATCCCTTTCGTTGTTCTCTCTTTCTCTCACGCCTGCCGTTGCCATTTTTTTTTAACATGCAAGTTGCCATGAAAAATTTGTTAATGAAATATTTGCTTAGAAGTCTGCTCTGGGCTAGGCTGATAACCTATCTGTGTTTGAGTTTGGCTTCCCATATTCTAAATACTCATCTTCTCTCTGTTTAGCTTATTGATTGGTTTGGCAGGAAAAGCAGCCTTGTCATCAGTGACCAAGGTCGAACTAAACAAAAAGGGACAGGAGGGGAGGAGGGGCTGTGGAGGGGGGAAGGGGGAGAAGAGAGAGGAGGGAGGAAGAAAAAGTTCAACTTATGAGCTCAATGAAGCAAGAATGAAAGATCTGACCTGCCAGAACTTTTCTTAAAGAGGCAGTTCACAGGACTATCAAGCCCTTCATATGCATAGAAAAGCCTGAGAGGTGTGAGAATTCATTTTTATTCTTGCCAACAACACTATTCCAAAAGCAACATTTTGGAAGAATGTCAGTATGATATAGGTATGAATTAGAAATAATAAAGTAGAAATAAAGTAGAAGCTGGGGGCTTAGGTCAGAGGAACGGAGAAAGATTTAAGAAGGGTAAAAAAGTCACGAGAGCCAATGTATCACGTAGCTAGGATGTTGTTTGTGTGTCATGTAGCCGGTGTGTTCCAAGGTCTGAGTGCGGGGCTAATTAGCTAGTAACAGCATGTGGTATTTGTGACCCCGGGGGGGCGGACCGAGACGTGCCTGCGATCTTTGCTGTGATCTTTGTGTATGCTGTGAACTTTGTCTATAAAAGAGCTGTGAAACTTGAATTCAGGGCTTTTGGTCTTTTGGAGAAATCGAGCCAAAAGCCCGCGCGTAATAAATTACTCTTTTTCTTGCTCTGTGGTCTCTGTGGTCTCTGGGCTCCTGCAACAAGTAGGTCAGTGAAACTGCTCTGGGTTTTAACCCAATCTTTGAAGAAGCTTTGCAAGGTGCCAAACCTATCTGGGGGGATGAGGTTCAGCACCTTGGATTGATCTGTTAAAAGTTTAGACTTAAACCTGGATGAGGCTCATTCCCTCAGCGACTTTGAAACCATTACCAGCCACTGGACATGAGTGGCAATCCTGTCAGAAGCTGGATTCTCTCTGTGATATCTAGTGCTATGACCAAAGCACCACAAGTTATTGGGAGCAGGGCTACTGTTCACTAACAGGAAAATGTGCCTGTGCCTTAACATTCATGGGAGGGGGGTGTTTGAAGGAAGAAGACATCCAGAAGGACCAGCAAATAAGGAAAAAGAGGTAAGAGAAGATACAGCTACCTTGACACCCACTTCATCATGAGGTTTTAAGATACACATCAGTTCTCCAGGTTGTGACATGGCAGCTGAGACCCAGCACATACAGCTGATGCATGCAGTTGTTTACTCTTGGCATCTCATCTCCCTTTGGGTAGCCCAGTTGGGCACTACCAGTTGGGCACTGTCCAAGCTACCCCATGAACTTCCCTTCATCATTTTGGCAGATTATTTGTGCACATGAAGCAATTCCCTAATTGAATTCAGACGCCTTTACCTTTGTTCACAACTGCCATACATATAGGCCCTTTTCACATATTACCTTATGTCGACTCCATTCCATGGGTGGCAGGGAAGCCTCTCCCAGAAGGGGAGCGTGACAGAAGCACTTCCCTCTGCACGGCTGCCTGCTGGATGGGAGGAAGTGCTATGGCTCTGCCACTCCCTTCCACAGTGCAGTCTGGCAATTTCCCAGGCTGCACTGGGGAAAGAAGTGCAGCCACTGTGATTCCTGATGTTCTGCATGACAAGTAAGTATGGGAGGGAGGCAGGAGGACTGCGCAATCACGGTTCATTGATGGGAGAAACTTGTCAATGATTTAGTCTGCAATTGCAACAGGTGGCCACAGGATTGTGATGGAACCATGATGCCATCATGCAGAACTTCATCGTGATCCCATTATAATCCTGTGGCCATTAAGAGCTGGGGGCAGAAAGGGCCATAGAGACAGACAATATCTATGCTGTAATCTAGATAGATCCAGTGTCTGGAAAGGTGACTTTGCTAAAGTACAGTCTTCAGAATTCTTCAGCACTAACCATGCTGAATGGAGATTCTGGGATCTATAGTCCAAAAAAATTTGCCAGGCATTAGCTCTAGATTTGCAATGCCACTAACTGATTCTTTATAGTGTTTAATATCGGATTGTTGGTGTGATGCTATTTGGTGCTCTGCCTAAGGCAGCAAAATGCTGAAGCCTTGCTCTGTGGATTGGGCCAAGAAGAAAATAAATGGCAGTACTGGAAGTGGTTGAAAAGAGAAGGGCCTACTGATGTCCTTTTGCCTAATCCCCACCCCCCCAAAAAAACCTAGATATTGCAGAATTTTGAAGAATAATTTATTTATTAACCATTTTTGTGTGGATGGGAGGAGTATTAGTATTCCATTTTCCCTTAAATGATTGCCTGTGTGCTTTGAATTGTGCTCTTTTCCTTCACCAGTTTGCGACAAATAAAGGGTATATACCAGCGGTTCACAGCTTTGGCAACTTCCAAATTAAATAAATAAATATATCTTCTATTTTCTCTGACCACTGGTCGTGCTATCAGGGACTGATAGGACTTGTTGTCCAAACCATAGCCGAGTTGAGGAAGGCTGCTGTATACAAGTGAATAATTAACCATTGCTTTAGACTTGACTCACCTCCCACCTTGCTCTGTTTTTAAGCTCTGAATTTCCAAGTACTCTTCTGTTCTTTTTTTCAGCTGCAATGGATTTCAGTCATCCTTCCTGGGCTCTGTGTCAACCTGGCACTGCAGATTGTGAACTGTTTACTGCAGTAAACCTGCTCTACTTTTTAGGAAACGGCAGTCTTCCCGGAAATGAAATCAATTTAAGTAATCAGGAGGCCTCTAGTGGCTTATCGGTTCAGAGGAACTTTCCTCTGAGGTTATGCCTATAAAATCATGTAGAAATACCCACCGAGTAAGAGAAGGGACCGAGGGCCATTGTTATCTAGCCACCTTACATTGGGAGCCAATAGCTGTTGTTATACCAAACTTTGGTATTTATGAATCATTTCCTTGAGATCGGATGAACAGCTTTTTACACTGGACAATTGAAATGCCCAGAGCAGCAGACCAGAGGGGTGCCTGTCTTCCTGTGTGCATATAAGCAGGAAAGAAATGTCAATGTGGTGAGCTGTAACCCTTTGACCTAGCTGCTGGGAGAGAGCTTAGTCCAGCTCCAGCTTAATCCACAATGAGAAATGCTTTTGGAGTGAGCCCCGTTAACAGTTCATCAACAGAATTCCTCGTAAATTTTGTTCAGTTTGCAAGGTTTCATTTTTAAAAAAAGCTTAGAATCCCTGCTTTTATTTAATTTTTAAAAGAGAAATTTTAGTTTTTTCTTAATTAATTAATTTTTTTTAAGTTCTCATACTGTCATATTTCATTCCATGCAGAATTAGTCCTTCAGTTTCCAGTGATCAGATTGTGAATGTCACTTATGCAGCCAAAATGGCACTGATCACATGCCATGGAGAGTGGGGGATGAGGGTCTTCAACAGTATGGAGGAAGTTAAAAAAAATCTCTAGGGAGAAAACTATAAGTGGGCAGAAATGGACCAAAGCTGACAACAGCATGGTCTGAATTTGAAGATTCCATATGGTTATCAGAGCAAATCACTCTTAAGTTACATGGAATCATCATAGATTATATCCACTGAAAAACATATGTGTACCTAATGGATGGAAGATGTATCTGTTGATCCTACGAATCTCCTATTGAGCATGAGATTTTCATAATGTAATGACATTACAAAGCAGTTACTTTTTAAAAAGTAATTCATCCCAATTTCTCATATGTTTAGAGGGAAATTTGTTTGAATACACTTTTGGCATGGCCTCAATGCAGGAAATGTGTATGCGTGATTAGAGATTAAAATATTTCTATAATACTCCCTCAGTGCCCTGGGGGAACCAATGTGCTTCAGTAGGTAGATGCTGTTTTTTTCTACTTTAAACATCTACTACATTCATCATTTATTTTATTTATTTAAATATTAGTGTCCAACTGTATATCTATGGATCTCAAGGTGGTACGCAATAAACACAATAAGTCTTAATTTTATGCCAGTAGCTTATAACAGTCTTGTTATCACATGAATCCCTTGAAGAAACCTGGATTGGATTCAGCATCACTCACAATCACATGATGCTCCAGGGTAGGGCAGGCGCCACTTGCACATTTTTTCATTTTCAGCTTTCAGCCAAAAATGGTGCGTGATCACGCATTGCTCCAGGGCCCCATGCTCACTTTCCGTGTGTGCAGAGCCTTCGGAACCATGGCAGTCACGCTTCCTGCCCCAGCACAGCCTGGGAAACTTCCAGGCTGCACTGTGGAAGGAAGAGGCAGGGCTCTTGTGCTACCTGCTCAGGAGCAGGCAGCTCGTGCGGAGCTGAAGCAGCAGGGACGCGAGAGCCTCTCTCTGGAGGCTGCTCACGCAATCCTCACACCCCAGCGCCAAAAGAAGGTAAGGTGCAAAAAGGGCCTATAATTTATTACTTTTGAGCTCTGGAAATGGTATTCAAATTTTGGGAGAAAAATGGGAGAAGGAAACCAGAGTGAAAATAGAATGGAGAACCTGAAGTCCTTAGCAGAAGATCTTTAATGTTTCAGTGGAGACACCACTTGTTTACACCTTATCATAAAACACCTTTTTCACCTCTTGTCTGCTTTGGGTGGCTCAGTACTATCTATCTTGCTTAGAAACTACATGAGGCAATGTTATTAGCTTGCACTAAATGTTCTGAAAAATGTTTGGAAGAATGGGACCTTGTTCAACAACAGAAGTATGGCACCATGACATTTAAATGAACAAATATGAGGCATGACAGGGAAGTATGCTTTGAATGAGAGCTAAGATGAAACCACTTAAGTGCTTTTCATGTTTGTTTGCATTATTGGGAGAAAGTGAGGCTCATTTTGGGGGTTTTCTGGACATACTCAATAACATTCCTTTTTATTTACAATTTTCAGGATGTGAGTGGTATTGCTCATGTAGCTAAAATGGTGCCCCTTCGACCTCCACAGTACAAAGAGGTATCTGTAGCTTCAAGGAACACAGAGGTGTGGAGAAATACAATAATGACAACAAAAGCTAACGGGGGACACCTCCAAAACAGCCCAGTGAAGACTGAACATGCTTGGTGTTGGTTGACTGTTGAGGAAGGGTGCTCAGGGAACCAGAAAACTATGGCTGGTATCCTCTTACAACTTGTGCCCATGTAAATCTTTTTTGAGTCATAAAGCTGTCCCCTCCTCAACCACTCCACTGCTGGTAGAGGAAGCAGAGATGTCAAAGAAGCATCTGATAGAAGATATCTTCAGTTTGACTATGAGAGGACTTCTGCAGTCTCCCCTCTACACACACAAGCACTCTCCACCAGCAACAGAATGGCCAATTGTGAGCCCTGTGGGTATTGACAGAAGAGACAGTAGAATTCTGCATGTGGCACTCTTATGCTATTCTCAACCTGTAGGATTTTATTCTATGCTTGAAGGAAAATGGAACGTAATTATGAAGGAGGAAAGCATGGCTAACTGGTTGAAAGTCTTAAAGCAGCTCTCCATAGCCTGACATTTTGTTGTAGTTCTCACTTGTTTTGAGATTTCTGATATAGGCATAAGTGACTTGGCAAATGAAATCATGAGACACCACATTGCTATATTATATTATATTAGATTATATTATATTATATTATATTATATTAATATCACATCTTTCCCCCAGAACTGTACTCAGGGCAGCTGAACCAAAAAAAAGTGTGTTTTATTTGTTTATTTATACGATTTATATCCCACTTTTCTCCTGAATAGGACTCAAAGAGGCTTCCAATATAAATTAAAACAGAATATCTAAAACAAGGAGCCCTGGTGGCACAGTGGTTAAATGCTGGTACTGCAGCCACAAAGTTGTGATTTCTATCCTACCAGGTTCCAGGTTGACTCAGCCTTCCATCCTTCCACAGGTCAGTAAAATGAGTAACCAGCTTGTTGGGGACAATTAGCTAACACATTGTAAACCACTTAGAGAGCACTTAGCTGATAAGCAGTAAAGTATAGAAATACACATGCTATCGCTATTGCTAAAACAATATAGAATACAAAAGTTTCAAAAGCATGAAACTGTATACCCAACAAGTTATTGTCAAATATAATTAAACCATCTATAAAATTAAAAGCAATTTAAAACATATCAATCTAAAAAGAAAAGAAATAAAAATTGTACAAAACATTAGTAAGAGCTTTTTCCTTTAAAATGCTCAGTTCCCAAAAGTTGATTCAAATAAAAAAAAAATCACCTGCTGCCCTAAAAATGTTCTCTCTTCGATCATTTCCGCACTAGCCTGTTATAATGCTATTATTTCACCAAAGGCCCCTCCCTAAACTGCAAACCCCAGGATTCCATAGGATGTTGAAAGTGGAATAAAATAGCACTATAAGAGTCTAGTGTGGAAATGGCCTAAGAGTGGGGGCCTCCCCAAAGACTTCAAAGGCTGGGCAGGTTTGTATAGAAGAATACAGTCCCTCAGACATCTGGGATGTTTTACCATTAGCATTTGCCTTCATCCTTCCAGGTTTGCTCCTTTGGTCCACATAACTTTGCTCACCTTATCAGTAACATAATCAGGCCATCTGTCAACATTTCTTCTCATATTCACAGCTTACACCTTACTGGCTGCACAATATCACATGATGTTATTTATTATTTCCATCCAAAAAGACCTTGAAGGGAACATTTCTTTGGGGAGTGAATTATTATTCTACCAAACAAGTTTGCATGATGCAGTCGGTGGTGTGAAAGATACAACAAACTATCCCTATAGACCAGCGGTTCTCAACCAATGGGTCGCGACCCCTTTGCGGGTTGAATGACCATTTCACAGGGGTCGCTGCTTCTCTGTTCCGCCCGCCCCCTTTTGAAAGAAGGCAGCCTCACAGCCAATGGGAGTGCTGTTTCTGAGACCCCACACTGGGAGGAGGGGAGAGGAGGTGTGCTTGGCATTTCCCCGTCTTTCCCTGCCGGGTGGGGGGCAGAGGTGGCGAAAGGAGACCCCGCGCTGGCAGGACGTAAGAGGAGGCGTGCTGGGTGCGTGTGGGACGTTTCCCCATCTTTTCCTGCCGGGCAGGGTGGCAAAGGTGAAGAGAGGAAACCCCACGCTGGCAGGAGGTGAGAGGAGGCATGCTCGGCGCATGTGGGGACATTTTGCCGTCTTTCCCTGCCGGGCGGGGGGACAGAGGTGGCGAGAGGAGACCCCGCGCTGGCAGGAGGGGAAAGGAGGCATGCTGGGCGCGTGTGGGGCTGTTTCCCTGTCTTTCCCTGCCAGGCAGGGGGGCAGAGGTGGGAAGACCGAGAGGGGCTCGCGGGTGTAGCATGGTCGAGGGCTATAGCAGGTATCGCACCCCACTCCCGAGCCCTCAGAGGGACGAAAGGAGGGAGGAAGGGGCACCCGTGCGATGTGGGAGTGAGAGTGTCCGAGCAGCCACGCTCCCTTTGAGGGAGGGAGGGAGGGTGGGAGTGAAACAAAACATGTCTGCTTATGCTGCCACCATCGTTCTTCTCTCCCTGTCCTTTCCTCCCTGCGCCTCGTGTAAAATGTGGGCTGTTTCCGCATTGCCTTTGGGAGTGACTGGCTTTTTGAAATGTGGAAACCTAACATTCAGAACTAGAACTACTGCCTTAATTCTGGCATTGATGGATGCTTTCTGTGCTTAAAAAAAAAGGGGGAGAGGGTTACCAGTTTTTAGGCATTAGAAGTCTATCCAGAGCAGTGATTTAGGGCAGTGTTTCCAATCTATTCGATGTTGGAAATAACTAACTAACTAACTAAATAATAAATAAATAAATAATGAAAATAATTTTATGGTTGGGGATCATCACAACATGAGGAACTGTATTAAGGGGTGACGGCATTAGGAAGGTTGCGAACCACTGCTATAGACCTTTAAAATAGAACACGTTTTCAAAGACAAACAACATGGAGCATCATGAATGGTGATGGTACAAAGCAAAATAACACACAAACCCACCAACCATTTAAATCAACAGGAAACAATTTCAGCACACAATAATTTCTTCATAGTCCCATTAAAACAGGGATGGGCAACATACAGACCTGAGGCCGTGCAAAGACTATTTCTGCTCTTCTCAACCACACCAGACTACTCAGAATGCATTTTCTCTGTCTCCTCAAAAGGGATTAATTGTCTTTCCCTGGAGTTGCAATTTATGTTTTAAGTAAGTCACAGAACTCTCCTTTATTGTTCAATGTTTTTTTAAAAGATACTCTTTTTTCAAAACTGAAAGTGGACTTTCCAGGTTTTTTGTTTATTTCTCTTCCTATTTTTGGAAATTTTGGCAGTCTTGCATACAAGTAGAGTCAGCCCTCCATATTCACTAGGTTTAGAGGCACAGGACCCCCCACAAAAGTGGAAAAATCTCAACTATAAAGATGTGTGTGTTTGTCTATGAGAAAAGGGGGGCCAGGCATGGTCGGTAGAGCAGGCACCCAGGTCAGGGAACGGTGAAGGAAAGTGGTGGATCAGCATAGTGGCCTGGTACTTCCTCCTTCTCACCCATCTCCTTCCTTGGGTGTGGAGGATATAATCAGAGGGTTTGTGGTGCTGTGAAATTGGGCTGTGCATTGTCCTTAGCTGTCCAGGAAGCTGCTAGTGGAGGAGGAGGGAGACCAGAGACAGGTGAGGGGGAGTAAAAGGCTGTGCAGCCTGATCAGAGCCACCATGAAGGAAGGTTCTCCCAGAAAAGAAGCACCTGAGGTGTGGGGGGTCAGGGTTGGAGAAACTCACAAACAATCAAATCTTAGAAAGTCAAATGTGCATATGTGGAGGCCCAACTGTACAATTAAGTGGCAGACCAACATGGGGAGAACCATCAACGCTTCCTCACACCAACCCAAAGAAGTTATGTGAAGTAGTCTTTGGTGTTAATTTGAAGATGATGGGAAGAAGAAGAGGAAGAGGAAAAAGAAGAAGAGGAAGAGGAAGAAGAAAGCAGCAGCAGCAGCAAAGCAGCAGCAACAGCTCAAGGCAGGGTACAGCACAAATACAACTAAAAACAAATCATGTCTAAAACACACTGAAACACAATGTATGAATGCTGCCAGGCCAAAGAATGCTTAAAGGGGAACTGCAAATCTACATGTTGTGTGTATGCTAGCTGCTGCTAGATGTCAGCTTAGACATTCTTTCTTCATATTTTTGTATTCTGTAACAGAGTCAAAGAAAAGTCTTTAATTCTTAGCACTTTGATTCACCTCTACAAACTAAACCCTGTTGTAGGTGACTTAGTCTCCATGTGAGCTACCTATTATTAGAACACATTCAGTCTTCTGCCAGCCTAAAAACTCTTGTCTCTTTTTGTGTGTGTGCGAATATATATATATATATATTCATTTTGTATCCTAGCAGAAAAGTGCCACATGACTGCCTGTCCTCAAGAATATTTGGCACAAGTCCCTGCATCTCCACTTGTTCTAGATGAGAATGATATCAGCATACAAAAGTCTTGCTGACACCTCTGACTTTAAATACAAAATGTCATTAATCTATCAGCTGTGTCAATTTGGGTCCAAAGAAAAATGAAATGGCTCAAAACCAAGACAAACATACGAGGTTATCTTCCATGGACAATCTCATCAAAGAAAATGGTTAAGCCAGACTTTGGAACTTCTAGTCATTTCATCTCCCTTCTCAGATGAAGACATACACCCTGAACCACCTATTCTGTGACTATAAGAAGCACGCCATTTATATTTCAAGCCAGATAACTACATATTCAATGAGATTTCTACCTGTACCCACTGACCTATATTCATTTGCCGGTGGATTAGGCCTCATATATACTGATTACATATCTCTTAATTATCTCTAACATTGATCAGAACAACCTTTATATGACTATTCAGCAACCTATAAGGGCATGGCATTTTATTTCTTGAGGTGAAGAACAAAATGGTGTCCACTGTCCAGTCCACGTAGAGAAACCAAGCGGTACGCCAGTTGAATTCTACAACATCATGCTCCGTTACACATGAGGCAGCAGGCTAATTTAGGGTGTCTAGAGCAGGTTATATAGCATTTGTTCTCCAACACAGAAGAACAACTAAAGGCTTTATGAGATACAACTGGGAGGCTGCCGCTGGCATTATTTGCTGCATAAGGTTATTGTCTCACTCTGCCTAAGGATAGGAAATGACTTACGTAAGGATAGACAGCTGAGTGTGAAGAGAGTTGATTTCCATGGCAGTTTCTCAATGGTGGAGTCCCATCCCCAGGGACATACTCTGTATTTCTCTTTATGAATGTATTAGAGCTCCAAGATCTTCTGGAGAGGCTCTTCTTTCTCTCCTACCAATGTCTCAGGCTTGTTTGATGGGTATGAGGGAGAGGGCCTTCTCAGTGATTGCTCCCAGTCTTTGGAATTCCTTCCCCAGGGAGACAAAGGATGGTTCTCCTTCTGTCAGCAACTGAACACATTCTTGTGCCACCAAGCTTTTAGAAACTGAATGGGATGGATCTTTAATGATGTGATGTGCTATTTTATTATTTGTTTTGTCTTTTAATGAATTTTAACATTTTTAATGTTTAATGTTTTAATTTTATAAATTATTTAACTGCTTCTTAAATAACTTTTATATCTATACTTCTATGAAAGTTTATGTACAGTTTCTAACCTTTTTTAAAAAATATATTGTTAGCCACCTTGAGTCCCATTATTGGGAGAAAGGCAGGATATAAGTGAATAAACAACAACAACAACAACAACACCTGAGACCCAGTTCCTCTGTTGAACTTTTGGCCTACCTATTTATCTGTCATCAAAACTTATCTGCAGGATGGTCGAACTGGGTTTCCAACGCACAGCCGCAATATATGAAAATAGTAAAGATGGCATAGCTAATTCTTCTATCAAAGCCACACATAGGGACTGCTTGCTTTGTTGTGGAAGATAATCATACAATCTGGTTGCAAGTTACATAATTTATGACCTAATGTATTTAGAGGTCCAGATAAGACAAAGCCTGTACCACAACAGTAAAATATAACTGGCATCAAGAATCAGTCATCTTAGATTAGCTCTCCAGCAGAGGGTACAGTAAGATATGTTGCTCCAGCAAGAGCTGGTGTCCAGTGCAGTAGCTTTATAGGGATTCTTCTTGCCTCATCTTCTCTTGGCTTGCAATTCAGGCACCAAACCAGGGCATGTTTGCTCCTAATGAGTAAAACTTTTTTATTATTATTACATCATTATTACATCATACAACAATGCAACAGATGAAAACATTAGAAGTACACTGACTGTTTAACCATCTTATACAAGAAGAAAGAGAGAGAAAAGAAAAAAATAGATTTTCTAACTTAAATAAACAAGTATATAATCAAGATGCATTTAGATTACAGTCATCGCTAGGGTTAGGGGCACAGGACTCCCAAACCATATTTAACACAAAAAAAAGTATGATCACCATATTCAACTTACCATGGATTCCTTTAAGGCATCAGGGTTCCTTCACAAGGCAGAAGTGGGTGACTGATGGGGCTTACTTGCCACCTCTACTGCTACCCCACACCATTTTAATAGGGACTCACAAGCCTCATTCACAGTTTCTCAGTCTCACGAGGCTTGCAGTCCTATTAAAAATGTCATAGGGAGGCAGCAGAGGTGACAGCAAATGATCAGTGAATAGTCAAATCTGCAAAAGTGAAACCTGCGAATGTGGAGGGCTGACTGTACATGAATGAAGACAATACCATAATTCTAAAGTAAAAAGCAAGCCTAGTATGAAATATTGTATACCTGAAGCTAAGTATAAAAAAAAAATACATTCCAGGAAAAGAAAAATCTTTCTGTTGGAAATGGCAGGGCAAGATGGCGGCGTGAAGGCCTAACGGATAAAACTTAAGGCTCTTTGATGTGCTGCCAAACAGGCACCCTTTGCTCCTAGGGTCTTTGAGTGCTCTAGGGGGTAGGACTGAATTGAGTATGACAGTCCAAGGGAGCAATGGGCATTTGGATTTTCAAATCAAGATTTGGTTTCAGCCTTAAATCAAATTTTGTGAGGCACTGCAATTCCTTTCAAAATCTACATGTAGTTGTTTAGAACCAAAGTTTTAGTTTTAGAACCAAAGTTGTTCTAAAAAGTTCAGAGTCCGTTCCAAGAGGCCTTTGAGGCAGAATGAGAAGTTGCCATCTGAGAAAGAAGAATCCAGAAAGGCTCAGTGTTTGTGAGTAAGGGCTTCTATGATTTCCAAAGAAACAGGAATAATAAAACAACTTTTGTCTGTAGTGTTCAGAAGTCTCAGCATTTGCATGAAAATTCACACATCATTTTGTGGATGCAGAGCGCTCTGTCTGTCTCATTCTCTCTCTCTCTCTCTCTCTCTCTCTCTCTCATTCTCTCTGTATCCGTGTGTGTGTGTATTTGATGACCTTTATAAGATTGGATATAACTGAGCCCTTACATCTTATATATATTCTCTTGGATTTCAATAACAACAGCCCTTTTAGAGTTGGAGCTGTTTGGCCTCTTTAGGCATTATACAGAGTGATGGTTGTTAAATAGTTTCTCTCTTTTTTCTGTGTTGCAAGAAAACAATGGGTTCCATAATGTGACACAACACAGCAGCTTCAGAAGTTACTGACAGTCTCTCTTTCATGTCAATTTGGCAAAAGAGCACTTAGTTTGTGCACCAATTAGCTGCCAGCAAGGCAGCAGAACGATCAGCTTACTGGGTTAATAATCATGGTCAGAAATGAAAATGTTTTCCCTCCCTCGCCTTCAGTTCAGCTGGCATCAGAATAAGACATTGTTTTCTGTCAATTAATATCTCATTCTCTGACACTGTTTTGCGGGCTCTAGGAGGTCATAAGATGGCCTAGTGTTAACTTGACTCTTTTTCCCTTGTGAGTTTCCTCCACTTTCCCCATGGGAAATTTATGCCTTTCTCTGACATCTGTCCCCTTTCTTCTTGCTGTGATTGTACTAAGGCAGAGAATACAGGACAGATACATTTGCAAAATATCTCCTGTGTCAGCACATTACCTTTATTGTGCCTTAAGCAGCCGTTGCATCACCTTTAGTAACCTCATGCTCCTTCTGTACTGGAGGACGTTGGTTCATTATCTGCCTTAGCCTCCTGTCCAATCTTCTCTTCTCTCCTTTGCATGAACTTTCCTTATCGTTTTATAGCTTTCAACTTCCATTCTGTCATCTGTCCACTCTCCCAGTTCGCCCTGATGTTTTACAGCCCATGTGCCTTTTCATGAATCTTTGCTCTGCTTTGTTCATCCATGCCAGCCATTTATTTTGCATGCACACAAAAAAGCAGGGGTTATGAGAGAGGGGCAGTCAACACTGCTCTGCCTGACAATATCTAGCTTTTTCTAAGGTCCAAGATGCTTTGCAGCTGGAAATCTTGCTGTTGAAGCTTGAAAATCTAGCTTTTGATTTAGAGCAGCTTTTGTTAAGACTGGTGGCGAGTGGTTTCTATGTCAGTGGAGTGATGAATCTGCTCTGGAGTTTTAGTCTGAACTTTAAAGGAGCATGTTTAAAGGAGGCTTAATCTATTTAAGGGACAGAGTTAAGCACTGTGGACAGCTCCTGTAAAGTTCAGACTAAACCTCAGAACAGATTCTACTCACTGGCATAAAACCACCAATATCTTCAATCTGGTCCTTCAGAAGTTACCATATATGTTCCTTCCACTGCAAAGCAACTCCCCATTCCATTCCAAAATGTATAGAGAAGGCTGACACCCAGATTAAAAGTGGTCCTGGTGAAAGGACCCCTGGATAGGCTTCCAGTGCTTGTAAGATGGTGAATACAGGCACCCAACTTATAACATTCACCTTAACACATTATAACACATAACAACAGCCAAAGATGCCAGGAATTAAAACTTCTATATGCATTCCATCATAAGAATGACTCCTTCCTGGACAGTCTTTACCTAATTAAGTAACAGAAATCAGCAGATGAGGAAGCTGGGGGGAATGAACACTCTGAAAGAGGATATTTTAGAACATGGCACCACTATGAAGAAGTCCCCGCTTACTTCTTGTGGTGCCTCTTGGTGCTATCTAACAGAACCATAGAACTGATACAGAACTCCAATCCCTTCCCAATATAGCAAATGCATAACTCTATAGTTGCAGAAGGCTCTTTAAGATCAATAGTGCAGCCCACCTTCAGTGTTTGACATCGAGATAGGGGTCTTAATTGAAACAGATGACAACTACCTTTTGTTTCTGTGCTTGGTGCTTTTCATCATTTATCTTAGATTTCCCTTCAATTGGAGACCAATTTTTTACTCTTTAAATTTTGGAAAACCACAAGATCAATGTGTGCATAACTGTGCTCTAGATGGCTGCCTTGGCCACAGACCACAATCTATCTCCTCTTTAGCAGCTCCTGATGCAAATGCAAACCATCTCTTAAACTGTCACTGTTATTTTGCTTTCAGCCCCATCCAAGGCTGGACAAATCACAGAAAGCCATAAACAAACCACTACAAAGCACCTAATTTTGTACTATTATTCCTAAGAGACAAATTTCTTCTGGGCACATCTGGTGATCACATTATTACGCCCTGAAGCATGAAGACTCATAACAATTAGAAGCTTTCCTCACCATTTTTTTTTTGTTTTTGTTTTAATTTTTTTTATTTTTGGCGGGGGGGCATAGTCTTGAACATCCATACCAAAAATCTCTTAAAGAACCATTTCCAACCCACATAAACAAGGACAACCATATATATTTTTGTACCAAAGGCAAAATTTACACTTATTTTTGTCTGGTCTTCTTACCTAAAATTAAAATAGTGAATGTACAGAAACCAATATTTACAATTTTGCTCTGACTGAAAACAACAGCAGCAACAACAGTGGGAATATATACCTGCCAACATTTTACCATAGGCTGAGAAACTTACTTTTTAGAATTAGAAATCCCAAAACCCCTCAGCTAGCATGCCAGTGGTCATGCTGGTTGGGAGATTCTGAGATCACAGTCCAAATACCTGGATGTTCTCCTCCTCCCTGCTCCCTCTGTCTCTCTCACACACATTTGTATGGTTTTGAAGGCTCTTTTCCACCTATCACATGCTGTATAAATTTGTTCTTTGAAAGCATACTCAGCATTAGCTTTAAAGCAGCTCTGTCAGTTAACAGATTGCAAGTTTTCTTTTTTCAGCCTCACCCAAGACTATGTAATCCCACATGCTAATAATAAAGTGATTTTCTAAGTGTGGTATCACTTCAAAAAATGCACCAACCATGCATAACAGCATGAACAGGTTTACAGCTTTGGTGAATTTTTTTTTGGGGGGGGGGGTGGACTCAAAGAAAAAGATCTGTGGGGAAAAGTCCAATGACAGACTCGTAAGAACTGAGCATGCTCAGTGGCTGCAAAATGCTGACTGTGGGTTTTTTAGAAAGGTAAGGAAAACCAACAGGGTGGAAAGGATGGAATCATCTATTCAGGGAAGAGCACAGCTAGCTGGCTGTAACCATGAATGGCAGCATTCCACATTGCAATGTTTTGTTGCAGAACCTGCTTTTAAAATTTTAATTGCTAATTAATGGCTTAGGGTTTTACAGGTTAGCATTTCTTTATTTATTTGATTATTTATATCCCACCTTTTAATCATGAAATCTCAGGCAGCAAACAGGTAAAACCATGACCAAGATCCTACCATGATATCATGTGATATCATGGTTATGACCCAACTCCTGATCTCATCTACTAAACATCGTGGGATGGAATAGTGTGACATGGGGAACTCTGGACTGTAGGATACACATGGGGCAAGTTGGTAATCAAAACCAAAGAGTAGATGAGTTCAGAACAAAAAGACAAACCAGTGACAGTATCAATGAACAACCTAGAATCAATGAATAATCAAGAACACAGTTCCAAAAAAGATTGTTGGTCACGCAAAGCTTAACTGGAGCAGAAAGTCTCACATACTCCTTTCAGCCTGGTAGAATTGTCTCAGTATATGGTTTTTCATCCTATGATGAAGATTGAACCAGAGGGCTTTCAATCCATCACAAGATTTTCTATGTCTGGTTGCAAAAGCTGGACAGTGAAGCAAGTTGACAGCAAGAAACATATTTGAAATATCGTGCTGGAAAAGAATTCTAGGGATATCATGGACTACTAAAAAGACAAACAAATGGTCCTAAAAGAAAGTAGACTGAACTCTCAATAGACACAAGGCTTACTAAACTGAGGCTGTCATGCTTTGGAAATATCATGAGATGATGCAATTTACTGGAAAGGATGATAACACTCAATAAACTGGAAGTCAAACAGCCAGAGTTGTATAGTGCTTGGACTATGGAGAGCAGGGTTCAAATGCCCACTCAGCAATGGAAACCCACTGGATGACCTTGGAGAACTCATACTCTCTCATCCTCAAAGGAAGACAAGGGAAAAACCCTTCTCAACAATCTTGCCAAGAAAACCCCATGATAGGTTCACCTTAAGGTCACCATAAGTCAGAAAAGAGTTGTAGGCACACAACAACAACACCAACAACAACAAAGTGGAAGGCAGTAGGAAAAGAAGAAGACTTCACTAGAGGTGGATTGACTCAGTCAAGCAAGCCGTGACCCTGAATTTGCAAGACCTTGATGAATTTGCAAGACCTTGATGACTCTTGGAGGAGCTCTTGGAATCTCTTGATTAAAGTCAACTTGATGGCAAACAGCAAGTCTGAGAGGATTCAGTGGCCAGCCTTGTGAGCAGAGCCAATTCCGGGCCTGGAGGTACTTCCCTGAAAAATGGCAATCTGCATCTTAAAATGATCACAAAGGACAGCCGTGTTTCCTATATCTCTTTTACCCAGAAACAAATATTTTGAGTGGAGTTTGGTGTGAGTTAAACCTCTGGGATCAGGGGTTCCACAGACCTGTGGAAGCAAGGAAAGAGATTAAACCCCTGATCCCAGAGGTTTAACTCACACCATAAAAATGCCTTGTGGCTGATTATATTCATTCTTCATCACTGAAGAAGAGTGGCATCATATTTGTTCTTTAAAGTGGCAAACAGATGTCTGCAGATGTTCTGAGCTCTCAATAATGACATAAATTTAGGCCATTTCCGCATGGGGCGAGGGAATCGCCCCGTGCCGCTACTTACCGGACTTCTTGGCTACCCAGTCCGGTCGGCGCTGCTCTGGAGCAGTGCGTGCTTGTCACTCCACACTGCTCTGGGGACAAAAATGGCCGCTTCCAGTTGGTTGAGGGTCTCGACCAACTGCTGAAGCTCGCCAGCCTAAAGCCCGCCCCTGGCAGATCACAGGCTCGCACTGGTGCGAGTCTGCAAATCTGCACCGGAGAGCGGGCACGGAATGGCGCACTCCGTTCTTTTGAAAGACCTGTTTTAAGCGATCTTTCAAAAGCACGCTTGATGACCACTTGAGGTCGTTCTGGAGCTGGCTGAAGTGCGGATCTACATTAAGTAGGTCCAATCCAGTCCGCTCCCAGGTGCAGATGTCCTCCCTGGAGGATGCTCTGCACCGTTTCTATTAGCCCATGCGAAAATGGCCATAGTCTCATTTTCAGATGAATGTGTATGCATTCATAACTTTTTTAAAAAATAAGAGAAACCAATAAATAAGAGGAAATAAACCAAACATGATTTCAAATAGTAGGCTCTTGGTAGTGATGGAGTTGTTGTTGTTGTTTGAAAAAGCATATTTGCAAAGATTCACAATCTGATGCCAATGGAGGAGGGGCTAGCATAGGTCTTGTTGTGATGGGGATGGGCATAGCCAAGCCTTCCTCCAAACTATTACCTCCAAATGTGTTGGACTACGAAGCCAGTGGCCATGTTGGCTGGGAGATAATGGGAGTCCAGCACACCCTGAGGGCACTTATTAAGGAGGCTAGGCATAGACTTTCCCATTCCTTCATTCCCTTTCTCTCCTTGGAAAGTTCTTGGGCACACATATAAGCATGCACATGCTGACTATGTGGTGTGCCTAAAATTGAAGTGACAGTGGAGGAACTCCACATTTTCTCTCTCACTTTCTAATGCATGCACGCATACATGCATGCGTACACACACACACACACACACACACACACACTTATGACTTTCCAGTCATCAAGGCACATCCCCCACTTTGAGGTTTTGGCTTTGAAATCTCAAGGACTGGAACACTGCTGATCTTGCAACTCTAAAAATTATAGTGGAAGGCTAAGAATGGAAAATAAGGGATAGCCATAGAAGATCACAAGGAAATCTAGTTAAATAATAGAATCACGGTACTGGAAAGGATCTCAAGGGTCATCTAGTCCAACTCCCTGCCAGTTCAAATATCTACCATTATTGTTATATGCTTACCCCTGGGAGGCAGCCATCCAACCTCTGTTTAATAACCTCCAGTGAGGGAGGGTCCACCATCTTCTGAGGTGTTTGTTCCACTGTTAAACATCTCTTACCATCTGGAAATTTTTCCTAATGTTTAGTTAGAATCACTTTTCATTGTAATTTGAATCCATTGGTCCAGGTCCTCTGGTGCAGCAGAAAATAAGCTTGCTCCATCTTCTACATGCCATCCCTTCAGCTGTTTAAAGATTACACTCATATCACATATTGGGAGTTTCTTGAAGATTAGTTGAAGAATGTGGGGAAATGTCAAATGTCACCATCTTTACAAAAATGTTGTGGGTCCTATTTTCTATCCTGCAGTCTAGCTTCCCCAACCTTACAATGAGAGCAGCTTTTCTGGCTGTCCTGTGAACAAATATTAAAATTCTCTTTCAGTTTCATCAGCAAAGAATGTGTTGAGATCACACTGCTCTGTAACAAGGATCACAGACAGGGATTTAAATATTGTATGCTCTTCATTCATCTTTAATATCATGACAACTTGGTTAAAGTATTTCCGTCCATTGAATGAAACAAGCTAGAGATGCAGGACTGGGGACGGCTTCAGACTGCTAAATGTTTAACGAATGAGCTTGTTAAGCATAAAAGCTGAAGTGTCTGTTTTCTGGGCAAGAAAAACAGTTTAGGGCTTGTTATGGAAGAGTCTGCGATGAGCAGCTTGGAGGAAATGGAAAGCATAGACACCTGCACACCTGCCCGCCTCGGCCCTCACAAAGAGGAAGTGATGTCATTAGAGTCGTCTCATCATAACAATGAGGAGAAACTGATGAAGAGCTGTTTTATAGCCTTTCCCAATCCCAATGTCCTGTCAGTGTCTAGAGGGCAAGTATAAAACATGTTTTTCCAAGTTGCAGAAGGAAGTATAAGTAATTAGTTCTTGCCAGACAACTCATATACAGGATTAATCAGGCATGAAGCTGGTTCTGAAACCAAAAGCCATAATGTTATTTTTTTAATAAAAAAAAATGAACATTTTGTGCACGTAGACAAGTTCAGCATAATTAAGAGCATAGTAAGAGGTGTGAAATTCTGTAAACCTTGAGAAGAAAAGCAAGGAATATAGGCAACAATATTAAAAACTTGGATTGTTTTTTTATTAATAAATTTGAAAGTGTCAGTGAGACAAGGTTTGGCTTTCCATCACGCTCTCTACTCTCAGGAGCTGCAACCCTACCTTCTCCAGTACTCCAAACTAGTGGTTTGCTCTATGACATAATGCAAAATATGAAGCAAATGTCAATGCATAAAATTGGAGTCTTTATTTCTGAACCCAAAATTCATTTGAACCAGCAAAGACTAAGAAAGATTAAGAAAGAACAACTTTGGGTGTTTGGCATGTTATCAGTTTCATCCGAAAATGTTTTTGATTGGATTTTCTTGGCAAAATTTGAGGATGCTCACTATGTGGGTCAAAGACGTGTGTGAACAGATAAGTTAGAAAAGCAGTCTGCTAAGCAAAGCCATATAACCTAGCCAATTTATGACCAATGCTAACAGCTTTGACAGTGGGCTATTTAGAATGGGGTTAGCAAACTCTGACCTTAAGATATTGCAGAACTATAAGTACAATATCTTTCACTGATGTCTATGCTGGCTGAGGAGGATAGGAGTTTCAGTCTAAAGTTAGAACCAAATTAGAGTCCACAGCCAGTCTCTCCCACCATTATTCAACACTCCATGTGCAATTCACAAGCCATTCTATTTTAAATTTTACTGTTTGTTAAAATATTTCTGTCACTTCCTTCTGACCACATACAGGATCCCTCAAAGTGGCAACAAGTCATACAATAAAGTAAAAAAAGCAAAAAAAAAGAAAGAAAGAAAGAAAGAAAGAAAGAAAGAAAGAAAGAAAGAAAGAAAGAAAGAAAGAAAGAAAGAAAAATGCAGACAAGTGTGTGTGCCAAAAGCAGAAATCTAGAAATCCAGCTTTGTAAATAATGACCAGAATTTTCTCTGTTTATTTTTGTTATATAACCAGGATTTATGTCAGTGGAAGTATTTTTTCAGGCACTGAACAAGGATGGGCCCAGCACCTTCTTGCATAATACCTACCACTAGTAGGGCAGTGCCTGACAGCTACATGGTACCTAGGCCAAGTATTGACCATGGCAATACTCAGGCACCAGCTGACTGCTTTTGCTCAGCCAGTAAAAGGAGTCGACAAGACCTGTTGTGTAAGTACACTTCTGTAGCTTTAGACTACACCAACACTCTAATAGGATTTAAACCAACATTTTAATGCTTTTTTGTTTTTACAAATCTTTGAAAAGGTAGCTTGTCTGAACTACAATGATAATTCTCACCCGCATACCAAAGCAGAGTCTGTGAAAGTTGCTCTTTGGTCTACAACTCCTCAGAATCCCCAAGCCAGGCGCAACCCACGGCTGTCATTCTAGCAATCATTCTAGTAAGGAAAATGCATAGAAACAGAGAAGGAGAGAAGACTTCTCATTCCTAAGCCCTATCACATGGTTGATAAGGCAGCCAAGAGAGAAGAGCTTGACAAGAACCCACTGTTGTGTGTTTTAGTTTGTCTGTTTTTCTCAGCTGATTCAATGATATGTCACCCCAGTTTTTCACTTCTGTACAGCCCATATCATTAAATACCAAAATCAGAATCATCTAAGCCATAGCATTTTGGATTTCTATGTATGGGCGTGAAAGGTAGACAGTGAAGAAAGTTGACAAGAAGAAAATCAACCCATTTGAAATGTGGTGCTGTAGAAGAGTTCTGTAGACACCATGGCTGCTGAAAAGATTAATGACCCAGCTTGTCAATATACTTCTTGACTTGTGATACCCACAAGTGGACACAGTATTCCAGGTGAGGTCTGAACAAAGCTGAACAGAGTATTAATATTCTCTCAGTCTGGATATGGTACTCCTGTTGATGCATCCTAGAATTGACTTTTTTGGCCACCACGTCACACTGTCGACTCGTGTTCAGCTCGTAGTTTAGTAAAACATGTAGATTGTTTTCACACATAGTGCTCTCAAGCTAGGTCTCACCCACCATATATATGTGCATGTCATTTTTTCTGTTCACATGTAATAGCTTATATTTGTTCCTGTCAAAATCTTTTTTATTAGTTTTGGTCCCCCTTTACAATCTATTAAGGTTGTTTTGAATCCCAATTCTACCTCCTGTCCATCCTATTCATCATAATTTGATGTAATCGGCAAATTTGGTAAGCATGTCCACTATAATTCAAGTCATTTATAAAAATCTTGAACAAGACTGAGCCTAGGACAGAACCTTGTGGCACCCCTTTCCAGTCTCTTCTCTGGAGGATGAAGAGAAACCTTTGGTGAACATTCTTTGGACTTGGTTAGTCAACCAGTTAAAATCTAGCTAAAAACAGCATTGTCTATCACACATTTTACCAATTTGAATATCATGAGAAACTTTGTCAAAAGCCGTAGTGAAATTAAGGTATATTACATCCACAGCATTTACTTGATCTATTAAGACTGTAACCTGATCAGAAAAAGAGATCAGTATGGTATGACTTGGTGGTTTTTTTGGGGGGGGGGGTTGGGTGTTGTTTTTTTTAGAAATCTATGCTGGATCTATTCTGCTTTGGTTAAACCTGATCTGGCATACTATGTTCAGATCTGAGCACCTCAGTTCAAGAAGGATATTGGCAAGCTAGAATGTGTCCAGAGGAGGGCTACCAACATCGTGAAGGCTCTGGAAGCCATTCCCTACCAGCAGCAGCTTAGGGACCTTGGGATGTTTAGTCTGCAGAAGAGAAGGTTAAGAGGGGACATGATAGCCATGTTTAAATATTTGAAGCGATGTCATGTCAAGGAGGGAGTGGGGTTTTTTTCTGCTGCTCCAGAGACTAGAACAAGAAGCAACAGATTCAATCTGCAGGAAAAGAGATTCCACTTAAACCTCAAGAAGACCTTCCTGACAGTCAGAGAGGTTTGGCAGTGGAATATGCTACCTGGGAGTGTGGTGGAGTCTCCTTCTTTGGAGGTTTTTAAGCGGAGGCTGGATGGCCATCTGTTGGGAGTGCTTTGATGTGGGTTCCTGCATGGCAGAGGGTTGGACTGGATGGCCCCTGTGATCTCTTCGAACTCTGTGGTCTATGGTTCTAAGATTCTATGGGTCTTAGTAATTACAGCCTTCCTTTCTATATGCTCACAGACTGACTATTCAGTTATCTGTTCTAGAAACTTTCCTGGTATTGATGTCAAGCTAACCAGTCAATAGTTTCTTGGACCTTCTATTTTCCCCATTTTTGAAGATCAAGACAACATTTGTCCTCCTCCAACATGCTTGACCTCTCTGCTCTTCAGGGATTCTCAAAGATTATCAACTATGGCCCTGAGATTACATACCGTAGTTTATTCAGCCCTTTAGGACTTGAATTTATTCAGAGTAGCTAAGTATTGAGATCCAGTGTGGTGTAGTGGTCTGAGTGTTGGACTACAACTCTGGAGACAAGGGTTCGAATATCTAATCAGCCATGGAAACCCACTGGGTGGGTGATCTTTGGCAAGTCTAGATCTCTTAGTCTATGAGGAAGGCCATATGCAAACATTCTCTAATAAAAGGATCTGAACAAATCTTGCCAAGAAAACCCTGTGGTCCTAAGGTTGCCATAAGTCAGAAATGACGTGAAGGCACACAACAACAAAGTTAGGTATTTCCTGTTTACCTCTACCTGTTCTGGCCTGCGATCCCTTACTGAATAATTTGTTCCATTTTCACCAACCAGAGCACTAGAGTTTTACTTTTGGGAAAAGATTGAGGTAAAGAAGATTTGAACACTTCTGTCTTCTCTCTGCCCCTGTTAACATTTCACCATCCTGTCCCCATCCTGTTCTTATCATTGCTTGTTCTTCCTCTTGAGGCAAACATAGCCAACCCTAACCCTTCTTATTATTTTAAACTTTTTTCACACTTGAGCTCATTCTGTGCTTTTGCTTCTCTGACATTTTCCATACAGGTGTTGGTTATTTGTTTGTATTCCTCTCTTTTAAATCATAAACATCTCAAGCCTGAAACATGAACAGAGGTCTCTACATGTTCAGAAAACCTGCTTTAATAAGATTCTCAGACATTCAGCATATTCTGTTTGTATTCATATGAAAGCCACCTGGAGATTTCCTGCTCAGCTCAGGGAACTTAGGAGCTTAGGGATGGGACATGGGCCTGTGTTGCCTAATGTGCCTTCATATATTGCATCAGATATATGGCCTATACATGGCTTCTTTGAATTTTTAGTTAAGTACTGATTCTCACTCATTGTTCCCAGTTTATGTGTCAGAATCATCCAAGGTTACCCACTTACTTCTGCTTCCAGTGGGAACAGCTAAACAAACCATAGCCATGTGATTTATGGTTTGTTTAGCATGGTATGCAAGCCTGGCACTAGCCAAAACTCTTGCATGTTTGTCTCCCAACAAGCCAGAGAAAGAAGCCAGGAATAAAGCCTAGATTCTTTTCCAAGCTTGTTGAAGGAGAACAAGCCAGAGCAACAGCTGATGCTGAGTTCAAACATCAGACTAAACAAATAATGCACTGACATCCATTTTTAATATATTTAGCTGCTCTCATGAAAATCCACAAGAGACAGCGTGCTGGCTCATCTACACTTTTAAAAAAATAATAATTTTTTGCCGTAACATAAAATTGTATGTAAAGTAACATTTCAGCCAGCATGGACTATGACCCTGGAGATCAGCGTTTAATTCCCCATTCAGCCATGGAAACCCACTGGATGACCTTTGGCATGTCACACACTCTCAGCCCCCAGAACCCCATGATAGGTTTGTCTTAGGATTGCCATGTTGGAAATGACTGGAAGGCACATAATAAAAAGTAACATTTAGTACTGAATTACATAGTCAAAAATTGTTTCTTTGTGCAGTCAACCAAAAGCACGCCAGCACCTCTGGAAGTCTGAGGTTATTTGTTTTTTTCCCATATAGCCAATAATTCTAATACATTAAGTACCTAAAGGGAAATTTTTCTACTAGGTAGAAAATAACTTTTTTTTACTGGGTAGCTCATTGTTGTTATTGCTGCAGCTGTTGTATGACTTCAAGTCATTTCCAATTTATGGCAATCCTAACGTGAACTTGTCATTGGGTTTTCTTGACAAGATTTGCACAGAGGAAGTTTCCCATTGCCTTTCTTTGAGGCTGAGAAGAGTGTGACTTGCCCAAGGTCACCCAGTCAGTTTTCATAGCTGAGCAGGGATTCAAATTCTGGTCTCTCAAAGTCCTAGTTTAACACTCAATCCACTAAACCATACAGTTACACTGAGGTCCTTTCCACACGCGGAGGGAGAAATGGGGCAAAGCACGCAGAAACGGAGCTTACCTGAAGCCGGGTAAGTCCGTCGCTGCGAGGAGCAGCGCGTGTTCGCCGCTCCACACTCCTGCAGCATCCGGCGGCATCTGGTGGCGTCCAAACTGGTGGCTTACGACTGGCGGAGGCTCTCCACCAATCGGAGAAGCTCGCCAGCCGGAAGCCCGCCCCCTGGCAGATCTGCAGGCACGCACTTGTGCACACCTGCAAATCTACACCGAGGCACCGCGATGGGGTGGTACAGGGCTGCATGCTTGTGTTTAATTTTTAAAAACCACACGGCGCCACCACCTCTGGCCGCTTCAGGGTGGTTTGAGATATAGAACCTCAAAATTAAAACTGACCCTGCGCACTCCAAGGTGTGGACGACCTCTGGTCGAGGTCGCCCTACACCGTTTTATTAACCCCGTGTGAAAAGGGCCTGACTTAACCAAGTGTTGTGCCAGTGTAAATCCAAAGGAAGTTTCTGGCTATTATGTGTATTTCTTTCCATGACTTTGTGGTGGTTGTCTTCTTGACTAGTTCCTACTGAAAGAGCTATCTCAAAGTAGTTGGCTATCACAGCGTTTGCCACGTTGCCTCAGGTCTATATGTGTAAGAAAGGGAGGGGGGTAGTTTTCAAAAAGATAGATGTGTTAAGTCTTTCTCAGCATAAAATAGGAAAGGGAGAGATGAAATAAAGGTATACAGGAGTACCTTTGAGATTAAATTGGTTTATTTTAGCATGAGTTTTCATGGACATCAACCCATTTCTCCAGATGCACTAGAGGGAGCATGCTTCTGCCCCACAGAATACAGATGGAAAGGAAACTGATTGCTGGTACAGACAGGACACAACAGTATGGTGTCTTCTGAGAGACTTTTCCTTATGTCTCATACCTCCATCCTAGCCTGGGCTGATTAAACAAAAAGGATTCATGTTGCTGGAAGAAAGTACAATTCAAAATTTTAACAAGGAAGAAACATAAAGCATAAAGTACAAAACTTCCTTTTTGCCTGCCTGTCTTCCCTTCTTTCATATCCCACCTTTCTTCCAACATGGGATTCAAGGTAGCAGAAAACTTTTTTTTCAAAAAAAACTCAATAGATTAGCATTAATCAGGAGTTAATTAAAACATTGTCAGAAAACTGAATTTTAATTTTGTTTGCTAACAAAATATTTCAATGTTCAAAAGGGCTGCCAGTGTAATACCAGAGTTATTCTGATATTTGTTGGCAGTCAAACTCTGCCAAGACCACAAGGTCCAACAGGTTCCTCACTTGCCTTGCAGACAATTTCATGATCCAGAAGGTGGAAGAGGCAACAAGGGGATCAGCTATTTTAGATCCGATCCTGACTAACAGGGATGACCTAATCAATGAGGTGGAGGTGCTGGGATCCTTAAGGGGGAGTGACCATGCTCTTTTGGAGTTTGTCATTCAGTGGGAAGGAGACACACATCCTAAATATTAAGTAAGCTGATTTTTGTCAACTTAAGGAGTTACTTGCTGAAATCCCACGGTCAAGAATACTAAACGAGAAAGGAGTTCATGATGGATGGGAGTTACTTAAAAGTGAGATACTAAAGGCACAATTGAAAACTGTGCCAATAAGGAGGAAAGATGGCATGTGTCTAAAGAAATGGAAATGGTTGACTAAAGAACTCTCAGCTGAGCTAAGTGTTAAAAGAAACATGTACAGGAAATGGAAGAATGGTGAAATCACCAAAGAAGAATTCAAGCAAATAGCCAGGATATGTAGGGAGAAGATCAGAAAAGCTAAAGCGCAGAATGAACTCAGGCTTGCCAGAGACATTAAAAACAATAAAAAGGGCTTTTTTTAGATATCTCCGCAGTAAAAGGAAAAACAAGGAAACAATAGGGTCGCAGTGTGGAGAATATGGCCAATTAATCACAGAGGGAAGAGAGAAGGCAGAACTACTCAATACCTTCTTTCCCTCAGTTTTCTCCCAAAAAGATAGAAGTACCCAACCTGGGGGATGGGGAGCAGGTGAGAAATGGGGGGAGGAGCAGCATAGAATAAGTAGAGAAGTAGTACAGGAATATTTGGCTAAACTAGATGAATTCAAGTCTCCAGAGCCAGATGAATTACATCCAAGGATATTAAAAGAACTGGCAGAAGTCATTTCTGAACCACTTGCAATAATCTTTGAGAACTCTTGGAGAACAGGAGAAGTCCTAGCAGATGTCTCTCCCAGCAAGAGGAGGGCAGATGTCCTCCCCATCTTCAAGAAGGCGAAAAAGAGGACCCAAATAATTATCGCCCGGTCAGCCTGACATCAATTCCAGGAAAGATCCTAGAGCAGATCATTAAACAGTCAGTTTGTAATTACTTAGAAAGCAATGCTGTAATCACTAAAAGTCAACATAGATTTCTCAGAAATAAGTCATGCCAGACTAATCTTATCTCCTTTTATGATAGGGTTACAAGCTTGATAGGTGAAGGGAATGCTGTAGACGTAGCATATTTTGATCTCAGTAAGGTCTTTGACAAAGTTCCCCATGACATTCTTGCAAAGAAGCCAGTAAAATGTGGGCTGGACAGGGCTGCTGTTAGATGGATTGATAACTGATTGACCGACCGAACCCAAAGGATGCTCACCAATGGCTGCTTTTCATCCTGCAGAGAAGTGACTAATGGGGTGCCACAGGGTTCTGTCCTGGGCCCAATGCTATTCAACATCTTCATCAATGACTTGGATGAAGGATGGAGGGCATGCTGATCATATTTGCAGATGACACCAAACTGGGAGGGGTTGCTAATACCCGAGAGGACAGGATCAAATTTCAAAATGATCTTGACAGATTGGAGAGCTGGACCAAAGATAACAAAATGAAGTTCAACAAAGAGAAATGTATAGTCCTACACTTTGGCAGAAAAAATGGAATGCACAAATATAGGATGGGGGATGCATGGCTGTACATGACTGTACATGTGAAAAGGATCTAGGAGTCTTGGTAGATCACAAGCTGAACATGAGTCAGCAGTGTGATGAGGTAGCCGAGAAAGCCAATGCAATTCTTGGTTGCATCAATAGGAGTATGGTGTCTAGTTCAAGGGAGGCAATGGTACCACTCTATTCTGCATTGGTTAGGCCTCATTTGGAATACTGTGTCCAGTTCTGGGTGCATCAATTCAAGAAGGATATCGACAAGCTGGAGCATGTCCAGAGGAGGGTGACCAAAATGGTGAAGGGTCTGGAAGCCATGCCCTATGAGGAACGGCTTAGGGAGCTGGGTATGTTTAGTCTGCAGAAGAGAAGGTTAAGAGGGGACATGATAGCCATGTTTAAATATTTGAAGGGATGTCATGTCAAGGAGGGAGTGGGCTTTTTTTCTGCTGCTCCAAAGACTAGGTCAAGGAGCAATGGATTTAAGCTGCAGGAAAGGGGATTCCACTTAAACCTCAGGAAGAACTTCCTGAAGGTCAGAACTGTCCGGCAGTGGAATATGCTGCCGTGGAGTATGGTAGAGTCTCCTTCTTTGGAGGTTTTTAAGCAGAGGCTGGATGGCCATCTGTTGGGAATGCTTTGATGGGTGTTCCTGCATAGCAGGGGGTTGGACTCGATGGCCCCTGGGGTCTCTTCCAGCTCTATGATTCTGTGATCCTGTGATTCAACTGTGACAGCTGGTGGTTCCCATGTCAGTAGGGCAGTGAATCTTGAGCTATCAAATTCAAAGGTATCCATGGCACTGAACCTATATGAAAGACAGTGTTTGGCACCTTGGTAGCAGTTTTAAAATTCAGACTAAAAGCTAAAGAAGATTTACCGTGCACTGACGTTAGAGTCACTGACTATCCTACCGCAAAACCAGAAAACTGGAAGCAAAAGACTATTGCCTTAACAGACATAGCTAATGTGCAACATTTATTTTAGATAATATAATAAATAGTATAGCAATGTTTAATTAATCATTACTCATCCTATTAGTCTTACTATCATTTAATGATAATTAGCGTATTTTGGTCAAAACGTAATTTTTGACAAGTTATTTTACAAGCCGTGCGTAGCCCTGTATATGGGGTTGCTACGTCTGTCCTCCTTTGTAGAGGATGGCTCTCTAAGCTGGAGTGCTACCAAAAGGATGGTTCTTTTTCAGAAGGTGTTGTCTGTCTGAAGGGCTCTCCAGTTCAAGTCCTATTTGAACATGAAAAAACTATAAAAATGAGGAAGAGTGGCAGCTGTGAAAACAGGCACAGCTCTTTCAGTCCTAGGTCCAGAAGCAGATGAAAAACCCTCTCTCCATCCCAATTGCCACTACCCTAGCCTTGGAGGAGGAAAAGAGGCTAGCATAGCTCCATCATGCCTAGGACCAGAAGCAGATGAAATGCCCTCCATCCATCCCAACTGCCATTTTTGTAGCCGTGGAGGGAAAGAAGAAGCAGCAGTATCTGACAGGCTTAATCCCGTCCCATCCCCTATTCCTTTTGTGTCATGTCTTGATTAGATTGTAAGCCTGAGGGCAGGGAACTGTTCTGCTATTCTTTTACTTGGGAAGTGCCATGTACAGTGATGACTCTGTATAAATAAATATTGATGATGGGAGGAGGGAGGAAGAAGAAGGGGAAGGGGAAGGGGAAGGAGAGGTGGTGGTGGTGGTGGTTGCATTTCTGTTTTTCCAAGTATAGGATCTGCTTTCTGCAGGAGGGAAAAGATTAATTTGAAGTTTCAATAGAATTATCACTATTATTATTACCACCATCATTAGCCAGCATCCTAGATCACTACTTCCTAGTTAAGGAGAACATCCACAGCTGGCTCTTAGGGTGCGCTGGGGTCTGCTGGCTTTTAAGGTGGGCTGTGACTCTGTGGGATCAGTGAATACAAAGCATTACAGATCCATAACTGTAGGATATGAATCCATAACTGCAGTACTGAATGCCAGCCATCATTACTATCCCATAGTCTTTTTAGCAATCTTAGGCAGTCAAGCAGTCAAGGCAGTTTACAAAGATTAAAACAGATACAGCTCTAAATTTCACATCATACAAAGGTTTCAAATATAACTAAACTAATATTAGAATTAAAAGCAGTTGAAAATATCCATCAAGATTCTCCATCACAGCCTGTGATGTGTAACTTTATAATGACAGAGTCACACCACTGGCACAATGTGCAACCCATGTTAAAAATTGTGATGTGCAACAGGGCACTGTGAAAGATCTCCCATTATGCAACAGGGACTCCCATCACACAACAAAGCACCATGAAAGATGGGGGCATTTTTCCAGCTGGGCACAGTAATACATGACCATCCATTTGGATTACCAGTGACCCCTGTTGAAGGCCACTGCTCCCTCATTACACTGTTCTATGCAAGTGCAGCCTGTCCCACCCATTGTTGTATTATTGTGTACTGTGAACACGCTGCTCACATACTTCTGAATGTCTTGATTTGGCAGGAACAGTCCTCATTCCTTCTCTGTCATCTCTCTTTTTCAGCTGCTTTTAAAATGCACCAGTTTCTCTTGCCTTCTCCCAATTCATCCTGGCTTACTTCCATTACTGCAAACTGAGTTCAAAGTGCAAAGATAGTTTGTACTCAACTCTGCAGGCTGGAGAAGAGGGGAGAGGCAGAATTTTGCTCTTCCCTGTAGACTCAGGCAAAAATGTACCACTACAACCTCTCCTAGCATGGGTGTTCTTCCTTTTTATTAATTCTGGCCATTTTTACTATATTCTTTTTTATTATTATTATTTTTATTAAAGATTGGTTCTTGAGATATTTACATAAATGCCCTTTTAGATATAACATAATACATAGTATAATGCATAGCGTAGACAGATTTTACAGTATATGATAAACAATATACATTGGGGGGAGGGGAGACAGCTACTTATACCAATCAACTTAACAAAGTTATACCTTACTAAAAATTAGCAGAGTAAAGGAGGTAAAAGAAGAAGAAAGCAAGAATGGGGGACAAAAAGACTATATTCTAATGTTGCTTGACCACATGTGTCCTGGCTTTCCTTTGTGTAATGTTGCATGGTATGAGTCTACTCTAGTTGTACAATGATCCTAGTGGTAGAGCTACAACAACACTTCTCTTCTGAGAATACAGCCCTTGCACCATGTTATAGATATAAACTGAGCAATCTATAAGTTGGTCTATGATGTTGTAAATTCCCAACAGGATGCCAACTATGATATTAAAAGAAAAAAACCAACAACAATACAGTCTGTTGTAATAGACCCCTTTCCACCTAAGCAATCAGTCAACAAAGACTGGCTGAAACACAAAGGCATTTCACTTCCTATGAAAGGATAGTAGGGAGAGCATCAGTTGAACCTCTCTAAAAAGGGAGTTCCAGAGCCTTGTGGGAACCACAGAGAAGGCCCTCTTCCATTTTCCCACCAGATGTACCTGTGAAGGTGGGACAGAGAGAAGAGCCTCCCAGAAGACCTCAAACACACAGGCAGGTTCATACGGGGAAATACAGACCTTCAGATAACCTGGACCTGAGCTGTATAGAGGATGCCTGCATTTCCATAAGCCTCTGCTAGATATCAAGGTTTGGGTTCCAGGTCCTGGAGGAGTGCTATGGAGTTATACAGCTCTTCTGTATTTCTTCTAAGAAATTACACAGTGGTGAGCCAGTGCAGTACAGCAATTAGAGTGATGGAGCAGGACATTCAGGTTCTAGTTCCTACTGAGAGACACGAAATGTACTGGTAAATTTGAGCCTGTTCATTTCTCTCAGCCTGATTTAGATCATGTCATGGGCTTCTAGGACTTAGATTCAGACTTAGGGTCTGAGGCAGCAGAACCTGCTCTGAGCCCTGACATAGAGACTGCTGCAGCAGAACCTGCAGAGCAGACAGTACTACCACCCACCCCAGGGACAGAAGTGTTGGCCCCAGCAGGGAGCCCTGCTCACTCTGACACAGAGAGTGATCTAGTCATAGCTATTTTCACCCAGTATAGACACCAAAAGGGTGTCCTGCATCACTCTCAGTGAATTTATGCCAAGCATCAATTAATCAGGCACCAGCTGTGCTGACCCTGGAGCCTATAAGGATTGAGCCTTTCCCTTCTAGCCTTTATCTGCAATCAACTGACCATTTCTACTGTGCATGCTTCTGTTTGCTTCCCTTGCCTGTGTTTCTGCCTTTGACTTGTGTTCGTTTTTGCCTGCCTCTGATTTATGGACATTGTTGGGACCCTTATTGCTTCGCATTTGCAAAGCTGTTTCCTTTCTTCAGTAAACTGACCACTTAAGTTACTGCTGAGTTTCTGACCTGTGTGTGTTATCAGCTTTTCCCTGCTGCCAGCCCAGACCAATCGTGGACAGATCAACGAATTGCTACATGAATAAAGTATGGTAGATGAAACCAATTTACACCTCCTTGAACTCTCTGGATGGGAAATGGAATATAAATATAGCTATTAAATCAAAAATAGGCTGTCACAGGGGCCCTGATTCAGTTCAAAACCTGATTTGGATTTAGGACCAATTGAGACCCCACCCAATCCAATTCAGACTCCAAATCTGAATCAAGATTTGGGAATCTATACTGTCAATCCTCCATCCTTGACTTGCATGAGGAAACTACTTTGAGCCCCGTGTTGAGAAAGAAGAGGAATATTAATTAATTAAATGGCTATAACTTTATTTTATTGGATATCTATATAAGATTGGAGACATAAACTCTAGCATAAGGGGGAATTAATGCAGCCAAATTTGAAACAGGTTATTCCATAGATTTTGTGCTAGCCACCTATAAAAGTTTGCTATTGACTGATCAGTTTTGGTAATTTATGCTGTTTTTGTTTTGGCATCAGTCAGATAAGTCTGGTAAATTTTAACAAATCTAAGTGACAATGAAGATATGGAAATGAAGTGACAGCTTACTTGTGTAGTGTATGGTTTTGCTTAATTCTACCAGTAGTCCAATTTCTAAATTCAATAACATAGCATAAAAAGGGGTCAATGAGAAAATATTTTACCAGCAGTCATCCCCTCGTTGAATTTCTCTGTTCTCCTTTAAAATATTTGCTGATCTGGAGAATACTGGAAGCCTCCTTATCATCCCATCATACCCTCAGATTCTTCCTTCCAGTGCTCCCTGCCTAAGCTTGTTGTCGAGGAGATGAGGAGAACCTTGAGACTGCTAGGCGATTCATTATCTTTTGCTCTTGCTCTTGCTACTTGTCTTGCTACTATTGCCTGGCTGCTAGAATTTTTCTGCCTTTTTCCTGAAGAATAATACTTGGTATAGCATCTTGAAGTATTGGAGCATACTGCCCTGACAGTTTCCCCTGTGCATTTGCTACCTGCAGTGAAGGCAGATAACAATTCTGGGATCCACTCCTAACCCAATGTTGTCTCTGACAATCCTCTGCCTTTTTCTGTGGTGACTCAAAATATTTCACTTCTATCTAATGGCTAACAAAAATAACTAAAGAAAATGGAGTGGAGTGGGAGACAATGTTTCATTACCTGAACATGCATACACTTAGACAAATTAAAAGAAAGGCATACATAAGATTAATCTAGGCTATTCAACAAGACAAAAGGAAATAAAAGAGATGACTCAAAGAGACCAATTCAAATCAAAACAATCAACTATCCATCATTACATTTCTTTAACAATCTGCTATTAACACAGTTAAATCTAGCAAATGAATGAAGAGATGCTAAAGGAGATAATTTATGATGTATCTTCCATTACATCATATAATCCCTTTACATAAATATTGTGATTGGGTAGTGCTGGAATGATTCTCATCCAAGATTGCATAATAGAATTGTCAATAAGCAAAACTCAGGTCACTCCCTCCCCTTCTGCATCACACTTTCTTGAAATTTTTCTTATCTAGTCAGGTTGAGGACACTCTCTGGCTTTTCCCCACTTAATGTCATGATCTTTGAATTGATCCAAAATGCTGTAGCCTATATAGTCCACTCTGAAACAGAGTGAGACCAATCTGGTCCAATCTGGATCTGGTTCAAATTGGCCAAATCAGCTCAATGAACTTGTTTGGCCAAATCAGCTGCAGAGCTTTAATCAGTAATAGTGCTTAAAGTCTGAGCTGGTTGTGGGAGAGAATTGTAGGCAATTTAAATAGTTACAGAAACATTACATTAACTGGAGCTATAATAGTGATCCTGGAGAGACAACTGAACTCAGAAGTTCCATGCTGAAGAACGTGTTTAGCCTTACAGAGGGGCTTCAATGTTGCTTCCACTGGGCATTTGTTAATAGAGACCGAGGTCTGGAGTGTTGGAAAGATGGAGGCTCACCTCTCATCCGTCTCACTTTTATAACTTTGAGACTCTTCCCCTCACTTTGGTAATAATGTAAAGTATCAGCTCAAAATTGCAATGCATGCATTTCATTTGAGTTTTATTGCCTTAACAGACAGCATTAGATTACAAAAGAGAACATTTTTCTTCTCAGTTTTAGCTTATTCTTATGATTTACGACGAGATACAGCAAGAGTTCATAAACTTCCCTGACCCGCTGACAGTTTTTACAGGCTCCTTGATTTATTTTCCATCTCAGATTTAACAGCTTTCATGTGACTGATATTCCTCGAGTCCCATCGTGGCTGCCGCTCAGCCCGGGAGAGCTCCTCTAATCTCCATGTTACTAATTTAAATGAAGTCTTGGTCTGTTGTTTAAAAAAGACATTTGTCATCTTGCTGAGGTTTACAGATCCTCTTGTAATGTAATGTCAGACACTTCTGAGATATGAGTTTTATAAAGCTTCCTGATATCGAATGTTGTAAGAAGACATGCCAAGGTCACTGGGATTTGCCAAACCAGTAAAGGGGAGGTGAGAGAGGGGAGGGCTGGTTTACAGCATTTTGCAAAATTGGAAAAGAGGAGTTCTTAAGGAGCTGAGTATATCCAAATCAGATTTATATTGTGCTGGAAGTACATTTCACAGATAAATTCAGCACTAGGGAAGGAGGGGGTGTTAAAAAGATTTTTCAACCCAAGAAAAACCAGAGGCAACCACTTAACAGCTATGAACTTCTGATTAAACTGAAGTAGGCACACAGAGAAACAAAACTCTTCTCACAGTCATGTGGCCCGCCCGTATCAACATTTTCCCAGTGAGCTCTGGAGCTGTGATGCCAAGCCGCCTCATTCAAGAAAGTTACAGCTGGCTCTCTATTTTCATTGTACCTCTGCAAACACAAAGAGAGGAGCTATGTTTTGTAACAATAAAGATGAAGCTAACAGGGAGAGATAAGGGAACTGGGTGGAGATACACATTATGTCACTCTCATCTGTACACAAAGAGATTTTACCCCGCCATCACCTTGCCCCAAGATCTGGAGGCTAAGAAAGATGAGCAGTGTTAGGGAAAGTGCAGATGAGTATACAGATGAGTTCAGTCAATGCTGCTCCTAGAAGTAATGAGGACGGGGGGGAATAGAGAGACCATCAAATTCACCTCTCTTTTCCAAGATGGAACTGTTAGCACATCTGTCCTCTACAGGACACCTAGAATCACACTGCAAGTAAAGACTGTGGTAGTGAGCTACATGTGGAGAAGGAAGTTTCATGCAACAGAGCTGCCCAGAACTGAGGGCCCATATGCAAACGGTTTCCTTGTTGCTTCTTCTCATGCTGTCTCAAGTCAAACTGAGAGCCAAAGGGAGCTGTAATCTTACAATAGCTGGGAGGCCATAGATTCCCCAATCCTGATTTAAGGTAACGTGGAGAAGAAACCCAAAATCAGAGAATTGCAAAACTGTGAGGTTAAACCTAGATAAGTCTAGTCCAACCCCCTGCCACAGAAGAAGGGAATTTTACCTAGATTACTAGCAAAAGTACTCAGCTTTTCCTGGGTTCAAATCTTGCCTCGGTGCTATTTCTCTCTTTCTCACTCACTCACTCTCTTTTCTCTCTCACTAATCTTTCATATCTTCTTTCTCCCAGTACTCATGTACGCCATTTCTGCACTACATTATTATAGTGCTATTATTCCACTTCCAACATCCTATGGAATGCTGGGGTTTGCTGTTTAGGGAGAGGCATTTAGAATTCTCAGCCAGAGAGCCCTTTGGCCTCAGTAAGCTACAAACCCCAGGATGTTGAAAGTAGAATAATAGCACTGTAACAGTGTAGTACAGAAATAGCCTCAGTCTACACCAGCTTCATGTGGATTAAAAACCTCTTAGTCCCGTGCCATTTCTTCTCTTTCCCTTCTCTTCTCTTCTCCTCTCTTCCCCCGCATCTCATTCTTTCTCACTGGTCTGTTCCAGTACCAGTTGCTTTGCAGCCTTTCCTTTTAACTCTCTTTCCTGGGCTTCCCAGGCACCAGGAGTTTCCTTCTCAATCTCTGAGTTGTCATATTCTAGTTCCCCAAATCAGGCAGCCCTGTTTGCCTATAATGTACATTTTCTCAATATTTCCATCACATGTGGGTCATAAATGAGTTCATTAGCACATAGTTACCTCTAAATTTCTCATTCAAGAGCAGTCCTTTCAAACATACTTTATAGATATGAAACAAAAGGCTGAGTTTTCCTTTGATTCTTTGTATGTGAAGTGTACAATCTTTAGGCCCAGCTATTTTGTGTACCTGACGTCAACCCTTTTTGCTTGTCATCTCTTGTCCTTACAGAGCTCCTGTTTGTTTAACAGCTATGTGAGATGCAGATATTTAACAGTTTTGCCTAGGAAGCAATAGTACTGACCTGACTCAGGTTATGATTGCTAAAAAGATTATTGAATTCATGTAAGAAAATTATTTTGTACATTCAAAAACACTTTTAAAATGCTTGTTGTTAGTAGTTGTAATGTTACAATGCAATAATAATTACTAAAGAATTAAAAAATATTTCTCGAACATACCTTTTCTCTGGAAGAGGTTTTTCTTTGCAAAGATGGACTTGATGACAACTGTCTCTGAACATATAGAAGACTTCTTACCTTTAGTTTCCTTTCTGTAAAAATATCAATTATTGGTGCCATCTTAGACATGTCTAATCAAAAGTAAGTACCTAAGTTTTAAATGGAGTTTACTGGCTAAGTGAATATAGAATAGGTTTTGGCACAAAAGGCAAACAGATTCTGATAGTGAATCTTTACACCCATTCTTTCCCCAAACCTTTCCATTCCCCCTCCTCTCTCTCTTCTACACACACTTTAGTGCCCCTCTTTGGTGTAGGTAAAACTCTTGGACTGTTCTAACATTCACAGTAAAGAGTTGACACTTTAACCCTATAATAGCAATGCCATTTAGCCTTGGCTGCATGCATCTGCAGTCACTACAGAGTTCTATGGCTCATACTAAAATTTTAAGTAGCTAAGATCAACAAATATAATATCAACCACAGCTGTGACTTCACTTATCAACTGAACACACTCAGAAGCATAAGTGGGTTCGTTAAATAAACATAGCCAGAATAGTGACTGCATATTTTTATTTATTTATTTAAAAGATTTCCATCTTGCCTTATATCCAAAGATCTCCAAGTGGTGTACAACAAGATCAGTTTGAACAGTTAGAACAACAAGAACAATTTTAAAGGCTAAAAGCATATTAAACCATTTAATTCTCAAAATAGGACAAAGTAAAAGAAGTTAAAACAATTTAAAAGCACTCACAGTTTCGGAATGGAACAAAAAGCACCACAGTGCCAATGCTTTAGTCATGTTTTTGGTTAGTGCTAGAATAGTAGCAGCACTGGAGCTGACCAGGGCTCTGATGGAAGGATTTTCCATAACTGGGATGCCATAGCAAAGAAGGCCCTCATAAGCTGGTTCTCCTTATGGGCCACAGAAGAAGACTTCTCTAGCAGACTTAAAACCTCAGGTGTATATAGTGTAAGCGTATATAGAAAGAGGTGGCCATTCAAGTATTGAGGTCCCAAGCCATTTGGGGCTTTGACAGTTCCTTGAATTTAGACCAGAAACATATTGATAACCAATGTAATTCCTTTAAAACCAGTGTTATATAGTTGCTGTATGGTGTTCTGGTCAGCAATCTAGCTACTGCATTTTGCGCTAGCTACAGCTTCCAAGTCATTTTCAAGAGTAGCTGTTATATACCTGGATTTGGAAAGCTGAGTATCTACACTAGATGACAGTATAAAAGAGAAGCAGGTTGCACCATTACAATTCAGCCAGCTATGTAGTATGGCACATTTTGCCCCACTCTTTTTTTCTTACTTGTTTGTTCCTCCCAGTGCTGATTAAGCCTTCTTTTCTCTTCACACCACAAAGAAGGCAGCAAGAATTCTCTTTCTCTTCCTCTTACTATATACACATACTAATATGTAACATACAAATATTTGGATTCAGGAAGCTGGGTTGTTTCTGCAGTAAGAGGGACCTACTGAAAGCTGACCTAGCCAATCTTCCATGGATCTATTTACAACCAGCTGCAAGCATTTGTATCAAATCTGAAGGCCTCCTGCTCTTAGGGAGATCTCTTTTCCTAAGAAGTCTGAGGCCATTTCCACGCTAGACTGTTATAGCACTATTATTCCACTTTCAACATCCTATGGAATCCTGGGATTTGCAGTTTAGGGAGGGGCAAACCTCAGGATTCTATAGGATGTTGAAAGTGAAATAATAGTACTATAACAGTCTAGAGGGGGAATAGGATGAGAATCTCTCTTGCTCCCGAAGACCCTACATCTTTCACCTAGTAATTCAGCATCATAGTGCACATTACAGACAAAATTTTAAATTAAATAATTCATTATGGTAGTCTCTCACACATGAACATAGATATGGGGAAGTTATGCTGGCTTGGAATAAATTACTGAATAATTACTGGATAGCTTATAAAAAGATTAATCCAATATATCTGCTTGACTCTTTAGAAAATTTAGGAAGAAGGGCGAGATGATAATCCATTTTCATATCTATGCATTAAACATTTTATAGATGATTCTGAGCATATTGTGCTGGTTTGCTTATTTACAGCATGATTATACTTAAATTTATATCCAGTTGCTCTTCTTACTGTCCCTTCAAAATGCCAACAATTTCAAGAACAGTACTAAAAAATCTTATACATACAAACATCTACTTTTGAAAAAGAAAATAAAACTAATACCCTAGTAACACACTGTTCTTACTAAACAGCTATCATCTTTGTTCTAGCTTCACTGAAAACATACCCTGGATTTTACTGATAATTTTATTGATAATTTGTAGTGAGATTATATTTTCTTCTGAAGGCTCGGGCATTTCTTGGAGTATGCTCAAAACAGCTCTTTAGAAATGCTGCCTTAATTGTTGTTAAACACACACACACACCCATTGGACTTTCAGAGAACCCATGACAGATGAAAGATGAGGGGGTTTTGCTTTGTTCTCCAAGGTTTAGTCATTGAAAGCTAGGGCATACAAGACTTCAGTAGTTGTATATGTATTGTATGGCTTTATTTTCTAGAACAAAGGCATTGCTCCTTCAAAGAACATAGAAACAGCAAAAGAGAGAACTCACTTTAACATTTGATATCTCTCGCTCTCTTTTTATATTTAACACTAGGGTTTGGGTTTGGTTCAGCTGAAAGGAATTTGACAGTGCTAATTAAACGATTGATTGTACAGTTCAAAAGACAATGTTAAAGATTACACTACAAAACATACTGTTTTTCCTGGTTTAATTGTACCTTTGTAGCTGAAGTACTGGGTGAGAGTTGGGCTCTAGGAGACCAAACTTCAGTTTTCCCAGTTTAGCACATTTTTGCCCTTTTTCTAAAAAACTTTGGTGGATGTCATAGCTGACAATATCCCTGGTTTTATGTAAGTTGTGACCAAGTATAGCTCTGCAATTGTAGAGTTGATACAGAAATCAGGCTATAACTATGGTATCATAAAACTGAAAAGAATCCGAGGGTTGTCTAGTCTAATTCTCTGCCAATGCAGAGAATTCACATCTGAAGCATGCCTCAGAAATGGCCATCCAAGCTCTGCTTAAAAACTTCCCACAAAAAATGTCCACTACCATCTGAAGCAGCTCTTCCCACTGTCATGTAAGTTGTTCCTAAAATTTAGACAGAATTTCCCTTCTTGTCATTTGTATCCATTGGTTTTGGCCCAGTCCTCTGGAGCATTTGGAGACAAGTCTCCCCCCCCCATATGGCAACTCTAGCAAAAATCCACTTAATCCGCTGTCTATACCACATTTTAGCCACTTGTCCACAAAAACATCATGGGAGACTTTCTCAAAAACCCTTGCTGAAATCAAGGTGTGCTACATCCACAACATTACCCTGATCTACTAACTTGTAGTTCTTTTTAAAAAGAGAGAGACAAGAATGATCTAACTTGACTTGTTTTAAGAAATCATGTTCTTCCTTAGTAATCATAGCATTCCTTTCTAGGTGCTCACAGACTGACTGTTTAAAGATCTGTTCTAGAACTATTCCTGGTATTGATATCAAGATGACTGGCTGGAAGTAGTTCAGGTCCTCTTTTTCCCTGTTTTTGAAGATGGGAACAACATTTATCCCCCTGGAAATCTTCAAGGATCTTATCTGTTCTTCTGGAAGATTCAAAGATTATAGATGGAAACTCTGAGATTACATTTACAGGTTCCTTAGTACTCTTGGATGCAATTTGTCTGACCCTGGAAGCTACAGCACTAAAAGCAGCAAGGTATTCCCACATCACCACATTGGTGAGGAACAGGTTCAAGATAGACATTTTCATCCACCTTCTGGAAAATGAAAGTGTTAGCAAGGCAAGGGAAGAATTTATTAGATTTCACATTCTTGCCAAAATTTGCCTTCTAACAGGTGTCAGGGTAGTTGAAGTCTCTCATTACCACTATATCTTTGGTAATATAATATTTGATAATCTAATCTAGGAAAGCAGTATTCCAGGGCTTGGCAGTGGATGCTAGGAATCTTAATCTAGATTGATTAAAAAACCCAACATGTTTCTGGATTTAAGACTATAAAGAACAGTTGGAAAGTATGTGACCATTTACTCTGAGAACATCAGTTAGAGACCAGACTGGATAGTCCCTAGGTGGATGAAGAAAATATGTCCAGGCAGGAATATCCAATACAGCTGCCAGTACTGTATGCAATGCAACAATAATTTGAATCAAGAATTTAGAAGTGGAAGGGGATAGATGTGGTGCTATTCCTGTTCCCTGTTCCACACCAAACATGTGGCAATTATTGAAATTCTAAGAAGGCTCCTTATATATCAACCTCACTGTTGCAAAATGTCTGCCTGTTCTCAACATGCCTTGCAACTGGCAGAGCACTGTAGATGTCATTTCTCAATGTCCCAACTGTAGCACGTCAGAAGCCCTTTGGCTAGGGTGTTGCTAATCTGAAATTATAGGGGGGTTTTGGTATTGTCAGTCATAACTACAACAACACTACTCCACCATTATAGCTACCTCTAATGATGCAGGATTTTGGGCATTCCTTTTAAAGAAAGTTTGTCATAGTACTGTTCATGTTTTTCCACTAACAAATGTATTTTGTGTACATTCTTGTGCATCACAAAGTTCTAAAAAGTGTAAATACCAAAAGCTAATTATGTTCCAGTTCACTTATTGATTCGGGAAGTATAAAGTAAGTGAACTTCTTATTGAAGTGTGAACTAAATAAAATTCTCTTCCAATTGAACCCTTGAAACACTGATGATATGGAAAATGCACCTTTGCAATAGATCATGGATTAAATATTATTTACTTATTTGTTCATTTGTTTAGAGTATTTATATTCCACCCTTCAGCCAAAAATGACTCCTAGAGCTGCTTGCGTATTATTGACACAAAATATAAGGAAAAGGGAATGGCAGTTGAGGAGGAGATTAAAGTCCCTTTCTGCAGCTTACCTGCTTCTGGCATGAGCACACGGGGATTGCGCGAGCAGCCTCTTCCGAGAGGTACTCGCATCCCCTCTGCTCCGTCTCCGCAGCAGTTGCCTGCTGGCCGGCAGGCAGTGTGGGGGCTCCGCCTCTTCCTTCCACAGCACAGCTGGGTACTTTCCCAGGCTGCACTGGGGGAGGAACTGCAAGGGCTGCATCCCTCTTGGCTCCACATGGACAAATAAGTGCGTGTGGGGCCCCAGAGCAACTTGCGATTGCGCATCATTTTCAGCAAGAAGCCAAAAATGATATTTTGTGCGATCAGTGCCTGCTGGCCCCAGCAGCATTGTGCAATTGCGCAGACATCATGTGGAACAGTCCTTGCAATTGTGCGACACTCTGGAGGCCCTTTTGCATGACAAATGCAGTGCAAAAAGGGCCTAAGTCCAGCAGATATTGTCTGTTCTTTCATCCACTGCTGGGGCTGAGGCATGATGGGGCTGTACTTGCATCTTCTTCTTTCCTTCCAAGGCTAGGGCAGTGACAAATGGGATGGAGTGGGGGCTTTTCATCTGCTTCTGGGCCTTGGCACAATGGAGCTGTGTCTGGCTCTTCTTCTTGCCCTTCGAGGCCAGGACAGTTGCAGTTGGGATGGACAGAGGGCCTTTCACCTTCAAAATAAGTAAGTACAATAGCTTCACCTCATCTCTGAAATTGTTCAACATTAGAGGAATTTTGCAGATGTCCTGAATTTGAGACTCTGTCATTGTGGGAATCATATCTTTCTCTTGGCAAAATATGAGTTGCTTTCAATCAGTGAGATTGGCTTTATAATTATAAGTTAACTGAAGCAATCCAGATATGGAAGATAGAGTAAGAATGTAAATTATTGGATATCATCGTATTTTTATCACAAGATAGCAAAGGTTCTCAACCAAATCACAATAAGAGCTGTAATGTTTTATCTCCTTCTTTGTTATAGGTACAAAGTTGAACATTAGTTGTCAAGCCACTAGATGACTATTAAAAATGAAAAATAGCATGTCTTTTCTTAGGCAATAATGCAAGATTGGTAAGATAGGAACTACTTATGTTGAAAACCTCTCTACAAGAGGTAAGGAGCAGATGTAAGGAGCTGTTTCACTGAAAAATAAGATGACTGAATTAGTCACAGTTGATCATATAGTGGTTATATAGTTCAGGGCTAGATAACTTTTTCTCTGAGCAATGAGAAAAATAACCAAGAGTTCTTCTAAGTAAATTTTGAATGTGATGTACCTGTTGCCTGCTCATCTTGCATAAAGCAGTAGTGCAGGTTGAGAAGGCAACACAGAAACCTATTAAACTAAACACACAAACTAAACACTAAGATGCCAGCCACAGATGCAGGTGAAATGTCAGGAGCAAATACTAATAAAACACAGCCTCAAAGACCAGAAAACCCACAAAAACCCAAACAAAACACAGTTTGCCAGCCACTGTGCTAAAGATCCACTCAGGATTCAGGCCCTTTTCACATGGCATTTGCCATGCGAAAGGGCCCCTGGAGCATCACGCGATTGTGAGGAGCTGTCCACATGACGCACTCACAATTGCATGATGCTCCAGGGCCTGGCAGGCACCGATCACGCACTATTTCATTTTTGGCTGCAAGTCAAAAGTAGTGTGCGATTGCACATCACTCTGGGGCCTCACACACATTTGCTGTGTGTGCGGAGCTCCAGAGCTGCAGCGCTCATGCTTCCTGCCCCAGTGCAGCCTGGGAAAATCCCAGGCTGCACTGCAAGGAAGAGAAGGGGCTCTCACGCGAACAGGCAGCAGCTGCAGAGCTGAAGGAAACAGGACAAGAGAGCCTCTCGCTAGAGGCTGCTTGTGCGATCCCCACACCCCAGCTCTGCAAAAAAAGGTGAGTTGCGGAAAGGGCCTCAGTTAGTCTCCTTCTCTACTGTCTTGTCATACAAGAAGAGGTACGGATGGACAAATCTATCTGTCTAGATATCTGTAAAGTTTACTTTTTTTTTTCAAGCATAAGTCTGTTCCACCCTGTTTCCACCTCAGTTTGCAATCTTTCAAAAGTCTGCATGAACAATTCATCTGCATTGTGAAACATCTTGATTTATTTATTTAGACATTTATATCCTGTCCTCTACCCAGAGATTGCAGGGAAATGTACAATGAAATCAACCTGATTAGTGTATAATTGTATGAGTAAAAATGATTTAAAAAGACTAAAAACATAGGCCAAGAGGCTGCATGGGATGCATAGCTATGATGTCATGGCTACACTCCATCTCCTAATCCATCCCTCAGAACACACCCTAAAATCCAGCCATTGTAAGGAATGGAGTTCTGCAGCAGGACCGCACTTCTGCTCATCACGCCATGCTTGTTGGCAGGAGGGGGCTGGATGCATCACTAAACAATTTGATAGGTAAAACAAACAAACAAATAAAGCAGTTGAAATTGTTTAAAAGAATTTAAAACCATGTACATGCAAGGGTTTATGTAAAACCAATTAGGCCCCAAAAACCTTAGTGAACAACCATTTGACACCTGATATTTATTCTCACATAAACATGATTTCCCCATATATACACTTAAAAAAAACTTTTATCATTTCCCCTGATACACACCTTTTTTTGTATATTCCTATGTACTCATTTTTGTATACTTTTTTATTGGGAAACTGAATAACAATATCTGAAGAAAAGTCACAAACAACAAATGTTTGTGTCCCAGTTCATGTATGAGTTTGGGAACTGAAAATTATATCAATTTGTAGTAATCTATGATTCCCTTCAAATAGTTGGTTACTTGAAACAGTAAATATTGCCTTCCCAAGAAGTACCGGAATATCAGCTGTGTTTCCCTTGGTAGATAGCTCATATCTCTTGAAGGAATAGGTCAGAGAATCCCTGTTCCATATAAGGCCCACTTTTCTTCCAAGAAGAATTGGTTAGTTTGCTTTAGCTATGGCTCTTTCCGCAATGCACCTTTTCGTGGAGCTGGGGTGTGGCAATCACATGAGCAGCCTCCAGCGAGAGGCTCTCACATCCCGGTTCCTTCAGCTTCACAGCTGCTGCCTGTTTGCGTGAGAGCCCCTCCTCTTCCTTCCGCAGTGCAGCCTGGGATTTTCCCAGGCTGCGCTGGGCAGGAAGCGTGAGCGCCGCAGCTCTGGAGCTCTGCACGCATGGCAAGTGTACACAGGGCCCCAGAGCGATGCGTGATCGAGCACCATTTTCAGCTCAAAGCCAAAAATGAAAAAGTGCACAAGTGGTGCCTGCCAGACCCTGGAGCGTCATGTGATTGTGAGTGCATTGTGTGGACTGTTCCTCATATTCACGTAACACTCAAGGGGCCCTTTTGCATGGCAAACGCCATGCGAAAAGGGCCTTTGTCTTTAGCCATAGCTACATACTACTGAAAGGCTTTTGATTTAGTAGGAAAAAAAGAAGAGTTGCTATGTAGATGATCTGCACCAGCTGGTATTTATTAATTTCTGATATTAGTCTTTGTTTTCCCATATAATTTTGTGGGATTTTTTTAATAATATCATTCATCATTTATGTCATCATTTTCCACAATGTTATTTTCCCTTTGGGGGTTCCAAAGTCCTAATTCACTTAAATATACATTTTCATGCTGCTGTAATTTGTTTCTTGGGTAATATGCTTCCTGGACAACATTTTCTTATAAGGGCAGGTAATAGAGTGGGAGGAGGCTGAGGCCCTTTCCACACATAGTTATTAAGGCGGGCCAATGCGTCTTGCCACGGAGGTCTTCTGCACATTGGAGTGAACTAGGTTCAGTTTATTTACCTTCATTCTGCACGTAATTCCGACTAAATGCGCTCCCATGCGGTGGTAAAGCACTCTATTTGAAAACCGGAAGAAACTGGTTTTCCAATTTTCGCGATCGATCCGATTCGCACTTACACAGTGGTGCAGACACGTACATTCGCACCAATGTGAATTGGTGGTCAGGGAAAGGCTCATGGGAGGGGCCAGGGGCTAGTATGGACTTGCGCACATATGCACGTACGCATGTACACAATGACGTACTAAACCATGCAAAAAAAAGGGGAGCCAATCACAGGCGACGGGGTGGGAGTAGCCATCAGTAGCAGGAGTGGCCATGGCAGAGGCAGTGTGGATTCATGAACTTGCACTCCTCCGAATCAGAATGGAAGGTACACAGTAGCTGTGCACAGGGAAATGAGGGAAAGTCCACCTTGTTTCAAGCCCAGAAAATCTAGTAAGAAATGGCATGAACCACTTCACCAGCCTCATGCGGAAAGGGCCTGAGTTAAGAAATATCAAAGAAATGCATAGAATTAATATATGTGTGACCCTGGTACCATGATCATAAATTGACTGTGGGAGCTCTTAATTGTGTGCTGCTTTCCTTTTATCTATTATGGATTTATTTTCAATGATTTTAAGTCTATGGACATTTTAATTGCATTAACAACAACTTTTTCTGTGTTTTTGCTTATGTCTTTCGAGTGCTTTTAACTGTACTCTTTTCAAAAAATTAAGCCACCTTGAGTCCCAGTTTTGGGGGTAAAGCAGGATTGTTGTTGTTGTGTGCCTTCAAACCATTTCTGACTCATGGCAACCCTAAGGCGACCCTAACATCGAGTTTTCTGGAGCTGGGAGTGTGTGACATGCCCAAGGTCACCCAGCGGGTTTCCATGACCAAGCAGGGAATCAAACCCTGGTGTCCAGGGTCGTATTGGATTTCCACACGAGGCTGTTGTAGCGCTATGATTCCACTTTCAACATCCTATGGAATCCTGGGGTTTGCAGTTTCGGGAGGGGCTGGCCGGCCCTTCTGAAAACTGCAAACCCCAGGATTCCATAGGATGTTGAAAGCGGAATCATAGTGCTACAACAGCCTTGTGCGGAAATGGCCATAGTCTAACATTCAAACCACTACATAATGCTGGCTCCGCCATGCTGGCAGGATATAAATGAATAAATCCCCTCCTTCCTCCTCCCTCCTCCACCTCCTCCTCCTCCAATGGACAATATTATTGTATGCTTGCTAGAGGTCACCCCCATAAGTAGGTCCAAAAGTTAAAGGTCTCTTACATCAGCTCATCAGGGGAAAAGAGAAAAGACAATTCACTGCAGCTTGAAAAGTCATAAGGCAGATCAAAATGGGACAGCTTATCAAGAGCTGGACCCTGAAAGAGGGTGGTATCATCAAATTAAGCACATACAGATTTACACCATATGTTGGAAAAAGACATGCTAGAAGTTATGATTCTGAATATTGTGTTAGTAATATAGTAATCACTGATTTGTTAGTCCACGGGACTGTTATGGTTAGTCACTGCTGTGTTTTTCCTTATGTAAAACAGACTTCATAGCTGCATTCCAATGGCTTCGATGCATGCACTATGCCCCTGTAAGCACGGGCATATGCTTTAGAAACAAAGCATATTTTTAACATGGAACATTGGGAAGTCCCAGTGTATGCAGGTTTCTATCACTTTAGCAGCATTACAATAATGTTACTACCACTATTAGAAACATGGTGACTAATTTGTATGGGATGTCTCATATTTGGGTTTGTAACACTCAGTCTTACTTTGGGTAATACAGGATGCTCCAAATCCCAAATCTGAGAGCAGGCATGAACTGTACTCTCACCAGATTTACCTCTTGAGTCTTTGGTATGCAGAAAACTGCCCTATTACATAACAAAAGCCAGGGCTCTCTGCAGTATTCACAGTTGCCTTATGCCACACTTCTCATCTCCAATCAGCCAGCCCAATCCACAATGTGACATTGTTATCCTGTGATGACTGGTCTATCAATTGCAGGATTTGCATGGGTTTTCAGGTACCCACAAAATTTGCAATCTCATGAGGACTCAGAGATCTCATAAGTCTATGGACTCTTATGAGATTTCAGGTAAGCTTATATAGGCCTGCCTCACATGACCTGGCCAATCTTGAGCTGGGTCCTGTAGTGCTGTTTTGTATCCAACTGGGTCCTGTAGTGCTGTTTTGAAAGCCTGGCAATCCTAATCAGAAAATACAAGTGATAGTTGAAATATTCAACCTTGTTTTCCCTCACCATAAACGTTTGTTGACATGTCAGTGTTTTCAGCATTTTATTTCTTCCTCCCCTATGGCTCAGTTTGTACAATGGCATGATTAATATGTACTTTGAGAAATGCTTATTCAATAGCAGTTTTTTGTTTTGTTTTTTTGCTGTTGTTTTTTAGATAAATGTTTCGTGTGCATGATTGAGAAAAGACATAATGACAGGGCTTAAAACCTTCCTTGTAATCAGAGCTTGTCAAGAGAGGATAAACATGTTTTGGAGCAAGCTACTTACTAAGTAGTTTTGTATGTGTGTGTGTGTGAAATATATATTTAACTTGAGAGCAAATTATGAATGAACATATTCTGCTTTGTTGTAGACAGTAGATAAAATAACTCTGTGACATGTAAAGGGGGGGGGGAATAAACACCTACACATTACATGGAGATTAACAGTTAGATCTCCTGGCACTTTTATTTTTACTTTAAAGAAACTAGAAGGGCTTCAAATTTTACCAGAGGAATAGTGCTGCAGAGGAAGCTAACACTTTGTCCCAGCAAACCTGAGCTGAGCTGCCCTTAACTAGAGTGAGATGGGGAATGCTGAAATATAAATAAACTATCTAAAATGTATTTAAAGATAAAGGCTGCAGCCCTAAACATACTTATTGGGGCTTACGCCTATTGGTGACATGCATAGACATGCATGCTTTGCCAGTCATAGATTTTCCCTGTAAGCAGATTTCTTCCAGGGAAAGATGAGAACATTTCAGGCTTTTTCACACAGGAAAAAGTAAAGAGATGTGTTTCTTTATTTGTTTATATTTAATTTATACCCTTCCTTTGATCCAAGGCGGTTTATTATAAGTTAGAATAAAATATGCTTAAACCAATATGTTGTGGAGTCAGTACACCCAACCTTCTATTTTTCTGCTGTCTGCCTCCATTTCTGACTTCTACATAAATGGCAAACCTATACTATTAGTTTTATTTAAGTATAAAATATAAATGAAAAAGCATATTTGCCATGTTCTGTTATAATGTTTTTATTTTGAAGCCCAAGTTGGAGTTAGTAGATTTCTCCTGACTTTGACTCTGACTCCACTAGAATTGCTTCCAACTTTCTGGCTCCGTGACTTCAGCTCTGACTCCACAGCCTTGATCAAGAGTTATCCATGAATGGCAGGAGATTACAGACTAGTAAGAGGAAATACCACTTAGCAACACAGAATTAAGCGGTAAAATTTGCTGACACGAAGCTGTAGCAATGGGTGCCAACTTGCGTGGCTTTAAAGAGGGTCTGAACAATTTTGTGGGAGGATAAGGCTATTAGCCATGATGGGTATATAGCAGTTGCTGAAGAGCATGAGGGAGAGAGGGTAATGTGCCACGCCCTCCAACTGTCCTAGTTTGGCAATGTTGTCCCACTTTTTCCAACTGCTATTAAAATGTTCCAGTTTCTCTCTCCTGCTCTCATGTCCTTTGTCCTCAGCTTAGCTCAATTGCTGCAAACTCAACTCACAGTGCAAAAGAAGTTACCATTTAATTAACTCATCCAGAGGAAAAGAGAGGAGCTGGTGGAATTTTGTCCTCAGTAGGTTTAGGGAAAAACAAACTGTAGTAGCATTTTCTAGTTTGTATGTTCTCCTTCATCAATATCTTTGCCACCTTGGCCACATGCTGATGGTGCTTGGCCACATGTGTCCCAGTTTTCATCTTTGAAATATTGGAGGGTAAATTGTTCTTTTGTCCTGCTTCGGGGTTTACTATACTCCATTAGTTAGCCTTTGTGTGAAAAGAATGCTGTGCTAGCTAGGCCCTAGCTCTCCTACAGAATGGCTGCCCTTCTGTTCTTACACTCTTTATAATGTTGAATACTCCACAAGAAACAGTATGTGTTATACGTGTAAGGATAATGGCCTTGGTTTGCAGAAATAGTAAGCTCAGCTTCTGTGGAGGCTTTGGCTTAACATGCTCAAATTACGTGTAGCTCGAAATGGTTAGTTTATGGCTTGTCTGGGGAGGCTCTGGTTTGGTTCAAGCACACAAAATTGCATGCAAATCTCATGCAGCTAGCACACTTCTAGCTAAACCTGTGTAAAGTTGTCACCCCTGTTCCCTTCTGACTCTGTATTTATTTCATTTTTTGTTTGTCTTATTTTGTTCATTTATATCCTACATTTCTCCCAATAATGGGACTTGAAGCATAATATTTAAAAACAATGTTATTTCCTACCCTAAATTTGAAGAAGAATGTGGATTGTGAAAACATACAAGCTGGCATTGTGTGGTCTGTATTTATGATATTGCAAAGTAAACTTCTGACCTCAAATTTTGGTATTCACTTTTAAGATAGTGGCACCATTGCTATGATAGCAGATACTTCCTAAAACCCGCCTGAAAAGCCAGATAGTTGCATCAGCCTAAGGAATTCTGCAGCACTGTGAGTGGGACACTGCTGGCTGACACGTTTAGCCCTCTCCCATCAGTGATAGTTATGACAGGCCCCTGCAAGGGTCCTTGTTGCTGCTACTTGTATCATGGCTCACTGGCAGAAGAAGGTTGACATCTCATCCTTTGACATCTCATTTGCCAATGCTGTAAAGCTCCTTTGGTTAGTGGGCTGCCTGGCTTTTAAGATGGGTTTTGAGTGGTCAGATTGGGAGATGGATTGCAGTCTCCCATGCAGGATCTCAACCAGTATGTCTCAATTTGTCAAGATACTGTTTTTAAAAATTCACAGCAGCCTCAATTGATTGATTGATTGATTGTCTCTGTACAATAGAGACACGGCAACTTTTCCAAGAGGTCTCAGCAGAAAACTGGTTTCTCCCTCTCTTTGTTAAGCAGAAAACACACACAGAAGCTCAGGGCAAGATTACTGAGTCAGAAACATGCAGAAAAGCCCACCCAACACTTCTGCTTTAAAAAAAAAACAAGGCAACAACAATAGCAGCTTGTGCAAAAAACACAGCTTGCATAGAAATAATCTCACAAATGCAAAGAAACTCTTCAAAAATCTCTCAGCTTCTTACACAGCAGGGTGAAAACTTCTGAGATTTTTCATCCTTTACATAAAACAAAATAAGCAAGATCAGAATACCTGTTTGGAAGTCTTTGGTTACTCCAGGAAAAGACCTGCATTCTCATCCATTTTCTGGGTTTAGACTTTACTTTGACAGCAGCTTTCAAACAATTAGCAAGCAGGTGCTGCTTGGTTAACAGCATGTGTGCATGTGTGTGCCGGTTCTGCATCTTTGTCTGCTGTTGGTGCTGTTTCATTACCTGAATCTTTTTAATTAGCAAAACATCTGCCAGCTCCTGTTGTCTGTCAGGGTGCACCACTGATGTTCTCTTTGTAGTGCCTTTTACAACATATGCAAACAGGTGGACAGAAAAGCTCACCGTTAGTCCCTCTGGAGTTTATAAGGAGGTGAGAACTATATCTCAGATATGCTAACTTCTCATAACACCTTTCCGTTCCACTCCCCATCTATTGGCATCTGTAAGGCTTGTTTCTTCTCATTTTATATTATGGACACCCCAGTATTATTCACAGTAAACAGACAGAACAAATGGAGACAAAATTGGCAGACTGTAACTAAGATCCTGTATGAATGTAAGTGCGGTGTAAATTTCTGCCAGCATTCTTTCTCTAGGTTTCCACTGCCATCTGCATGCACCCTCAGCTTCAAGTGTCATAGCATAGTCCCAAGACCAATGACTGGCTGGGGTAGTACTGTGGGCACAGTTTGGATGCTCTTTTGGAATCAGGGAAAAAAACGAAGGGCTGCTACTTTTGTAGACTCCCAGTTCACTGGGGGTCCATGCTGGAAGCTGGAAGCAGCAGCAATACCAGGTCTTCCCAAAACTTCATATGAGAGTGAAGACTGAGGCCATTTTGACCCTACACTATTATAGTGTTGTTATTTCACTTTCAACATCCTGTAGAATTCTGCAGTTTGTAGTTTACTGAGGCCAAAGAGCTGTCAGGCTGAGAATTCTAAATGCTAAATGAAGAAAAACAAATTGAAACTGAATCCAGACAAGACAAATGTGCTTACTACAAAGGATCCTAATCTGGGGTTGGAGGTGTTTCAACCAGTCCTAGACAGGGTCACACTACCCATGAAAGACTGTGTTTGTAGTTTGAGAATTCTTCTAGATCTGTCCCTCCAAACATCAACTCAAATAGATGTTATGATCAGAAGTGCTTATTATCAGCTTGGGCTGATACTGCAGCAGCACCCCTTCCTACACCCTTTTCACACCTTCCCCTTTACCGGTGCTGGGCTGCTCAGCTCACGCACGAAGCCTTGGGAGGAACGTTGCCGCTTCCCCGCTGCTTCTCTGCTGCTTGGGCTCCGCAGCTCCGTCCTCTCGCGTGACCGCCCCACCCCTTCCTTCTGCAGTGCAGCCTGGGAGCTGTAGGCTGCGCTGGGGGAGGAAGCGCAACCAGCCCGGCTCGTCCGACACACCGCAGGGCAGGTAAGTGCATGCAGGTGCTGGGAGCATCGCGCGACCATGCAGAATTTTCGGCTTAGAGCCGAAAATAAAAAAATGCGTGCGCGGTCCGTGTTAGGCTCCTGAGCGTTGCGTAAATGGGAGTGCATCGTACGGACCACTCCTCCCATTTACGCGATGCTCAAGGGGCCCTCTTGCATAAGAAACGCCATGCGAAAAGGGCGCTAGAACTTGATGACCTAAAGATGGTAGTGCACATGCTGGTAACCTCAAGGTTGGACTTCTGCAATGCAGTCTACATTGGGCTACCTTGTACCAAGTTCAGAAGCTCCAACTGGTTCAAAATATGGCATCCAGATTGATTACAGGTAGAGTGAAGTAAACACATGACAGATATTAAAATCATTCCACTTGCTGCTAATTAGTTCCCGGACAAAGTACAAAGTGTTAGTTTAAAGCCCTACATGATTTGGGTCCAAGTTAACTGCAGAATTGTCTCCTCCCACACAATCTGCCCAGTACACCCAGGTCCTCTTCAACCAGCCAGGACTAGACTGGCAATGGTCACCCAGAAGACCTTCTGGTTGGCTGCCCCTAGACTGACCTGCCTGAAGAGATTCAACAGCAAAATATGAGGTCTGAATTCAAAAAAGTACTAAAGACTTATCTCTTCCAGCAGACCTATCCGGTCTATTTTTAATTGTACTTTTAATTGTAGTTTTAACTATACTTTTAATTGTACTTTTAATTATACTTCAATTATAATATATTTGTATTTTAAATGTACTGTGTTTTAGTGTGTTTTGACAATGATTTTTTAGTTCTATTTGAACGTGGAGTAATAGCACTGTAACAGTGTAGTGCGGAAATGGCCTGACACTCATTGCTGCAACATGATGAGCTTCATTGGTGGTGAACCACTTGCTGAACCAGTTCCACTGGCTGCTATCTATTTCCAGGAACAATTCAAAGCACTCGTTGTGACCTATAAAGCCCTGAATAGCTCAGGTGGAGATTATCCAAAGGAAACTTCCTTTGTGAATCTACACATGTTTTCAGATCTTCTGGGAAGGCCTCCTCTCTGTCTTGCCATCTTCACAAGCACATCTAGAGGGAGCACTGGAGGGGGCTTTCTTGGTGGCCGCTCCCAAGCTCTAGAACTCCTCTCCCAGAGAGGTGAGATTGTCACCCTCCTTGCTATCTTTCTTCAGGCAGATAAAAATTTTTATTATTATTAGTCTGGCAGGCCTTGGAAGACTGATTGCTCAAGGGGAATGGGCCTTGCATAATACATTAGTTTTTCTATTTGCTGTTTCCCTCTTTATAATGATTTATGTTTATGTTTTTAATTTTGTATGGTTTAATTACATTTTTAACTTTTGTATGTTGTTAAATTGTAGCTATGTCTGTTTTGTAAGTCACTCTGAGGTCTGTCAAACTAATTATAATAAAAATGCAGGATATAAATAAAGAGGAAGAGAGAGCCAGTGTCGTGTAGTGGTTTGAGCACTGGACCTTGACTCTGGAGACCGTGTTTGAATCTCTGATCAGCCATGGAAACCTACTGGATGACCTTGGGCAAGTCACACATTCTCATCCTCAGAGGGAAGCAATAGCAAACCCCCTCTGAAGAAATCTTGCCAAGATAAAGCTATAATAGGTTTGCCTTAGGGTTGTCGTAAGTCAGAAACAACTTGAAGGCACAGAACAACAACAATAAACAATGATGATGATGAAGAAGATGATAATGATGATGATGACAGCCCTACATCAGAGGAAAGCATGATAGTACTTTAGCCAATGGATTCCAGCATCCCCTCCCAGGAAGTTATAAAACTAGCTCTCTAAACAACAAATTGTACCCAGTCTATCCCAGGATGAACAGTGAAACTTTCCATAGCTATAATGGTTTCCCCTCAGGGTGAGGCATCTGGGAGTTGGAGTACAATGCTCAGAATCTCCCAGTCAGCATAGCCAGTGGTCAGGACTTATGGGAATAAATCAGATGCTCCTCCCAGTATACAGCCAAACATGCATGTCTTCTGTCTGTATTGCAAAAGAGCAACACTATATACATTTGAATTCACATTCCTATCTGCTTTCTAGCCCTTCAGTTGCTCAGAAACACTATTTTGGAGGGATGGGTCAACCGAATCCTCAAATCCTTAAATCCTCGAATCCTCAGCAAGGATTTGTGATTCATGAATCCAATCCCTGCACCAAAATAGGCAAACCGAATCTTTTGAATCTACCAACAAAATATTTGTTGGAGACCGGACAGCCTGCAAACCTGGGAGACCAGACACACAAGGGGAGATGGCAAGTAGGTGAGTTTTTCCCTTGGCGTAATAATGGCCTTTGCTAACAATTTCACAAATTACATCTGGGGTTGTATTCTAAGATCCTTAAATTGAACATTTAATATTTCAGTTCAGCACTTGACTGGAAGGTACAGACTTCTTGAGATTTCAAGGGTAGCTGAAAGATTCCTTTGCATAGCTCCCTTGCAAACCTCTTTCACACACAATTCTGGGGTTTATAGTTTTACAAGGTGTCACAGTCTTCTCTGCCAAAGTTTGCTGGTGCATCAAACTACAAACCCCAGGATGCCAGAAGGAGCTTCGCAAAGAAAATCCAGTTTTGACCTGGATTATCTCTGTACTGCAGTATGTGGCCCTGTTTACACAGGCAGGAAAATGTGAGATTAATAATCCACGTTTTCCTGTCTGCGTAGAAAGGGCCTTCATGTCATTTTCAGTCTGGGGAGATCCTGAGGCAAAACTATAACAATTATCCTGGCCAGATTTCTTCAGATGGAGATTTGCCTTTGGCTAGGTTTTTGCTAAGGCTGAGAGTGTGTGTCTTGCCCAAGATTATCCTTCTTTCCCTTGCTTTTTAAACTCTTTTTTAAAAAAGGATTTGAAAGATTCGAGATTCGTGAGATTCCTGGATTCCCAGAATCTTCCAGGGATTCGGATCTGGATTCGGATTGGAAAATTCCGATTCCTCCCATCCCTACTATTTTGTCATACTATGAAAGCTAACTCTAGCATTTGTAGTGCTCACCCTTAGAATACTGACCCAAGAAAAGATTATTTCCAGAAATCCAAGATGAGGAAGGATGAAATAAGCAGAATGTCCTTAAAACAAATATTTGCAAAATTTCCCTCATCCCCTGTTTTTCAGTATTCCAGGTGTTCACCTTTGCTACTGAAATTGCACATCTAACTTTTAATCACCATATAGTTCTTCATAATAGATACTGATGGACAAAATCACAGGTCCAACAAAGAGGGAAAATACAATCTGTGCATTTGCTTTGGCTTCTGTATGTTTCATTGTATGTGGAATGGAAGGTAATTGTGATGATTCCCCACTCCAGGTTGGCCCCACAGTTCCAACCTTTGGCTCCTGTCACTCCCTTTGCCCATTTCCCCTTAAGATTCCTCCCTGGATCAGGTACTTGGACTTCAAGGTGATTCCTCTATGCACCAATGGATATGTTGTTCTGTGGTTTCACTGTGGAACGCATGACCATATTCTCTATCAAAACTTAACAGGAACAGCCAAATACTGAAAGAAATGTCATTGTGAGCAGAATTCTTATTTGGCAGCAATGCTGTCATTCTTCTCCCCATTCCCTCAGCTATACCCCAATGGGGCCTGAGAGCCCCACTGCTTCTTGGCCATTGATTGCCTGTGATGGTGAATCCCAGCACCTTCAAGCTAGAGTTCTGCAGACAGTGGCCATGAAAGCCAAAGACAGATTAATGTGGATGGGGCCTTGGAGGAGTTCCCAAAACAGGGCTGCCTTTGTGCCCATGTGTAAGCCATTCTAGAGGTAGTGGAATAGAAATGAAGTAGTACAATAGCCAACAACACAAATACGCATTTCTAGCCCTGCACCATCACAGTAATGTAAACATCCCAATCCCTTGTATTTTTGCTCAGTTCTTCAAGCAGCATACAAAATGTGAATGGTTACATTTGAGAGACTCAGAAAATGACTAGGGAAGAATCAGAATCAGTCTACTTTTGCTTTCAGCCCTGAGCCACCCAGTGGAAAGACACTGGCATAAATTCCCACTCCCCCAGCACTTAAAGAAGACCCATGCCTATGAAGCCTCATATTATGAATTATGCATATTTTAGCCAATATTTATGTTCTGCTTGGAAGAACACATAATAGCAAGCAAACACTACAGAGTAACAAAAAGGATCATTTGAACTGCTGCTGTTTCTACTGTGATGGATTCAATCAAAATTATCCAGAAGCATGTTATTACTAGTGACCAGTGGCAATTGGCAGGGAGAAAGAGGCTTTCAGTGTTATGCCTTCCTCGAAAGTATCCTTCTCAGCCTTCAGCTGTGTTACAACTATCTCCTCAATAGTCTATGGGTGATGGGAGTTATAGTCCTACAACACTGCAGTGGCATCACATTGGGGGAAGCTACTAAGAAGGATTCTGGAAAAGACCTCTGAATTTCAGCAGCTTACATGCAGCACAGGTATTCACACTCTCCCATATAAAAAGTTAGCAGGAGTGAGGGAGAAAAATTAGGACAATCTCATCTTCTACATTCTGAAGTCCTGTTGCTGTTTGTTACTGCTTAGAACAACTCCAGCTGTGATAGCGTCTCATCATCACGCATTATACAAAAGATGTCTCTTGGCACTTTCAGAAAACAGAGGGACAATGGGTGCAACAAAGAGAAGGCCTTGCCACCGCAGCAACCTTTTCGAAAGTGCTCGTAGCCACATCAAGCATCAGAAGTGTTTGAATTTAAGCAATTAGAACAAGTTGTCAGGGACACAAGAAGCTCTTTACAGGAATACAAAAGCTTCATGGATGTTGTCCACCAGTGTCACAAACCTTCAACCTAGGTATATGGTCACAGCTGAGTTAGTAAGGTATAAAATAAAATTAGAAAATGACCTACATGCCAGCCATTATGTAGTCACCAAGGATTGATTTTTCTCTATCTCGTTCTCTCTCACACAGACAATCCTGTATTACATCTCCTTCCCTGTGGTTTTTCCTTCTGTCTCCAAGTTCTTTTTTTTTTTAATGTTCTTATATCTGAGCTGCCCCCTCCCTAGGGATATATTTGCAGTCTTTTCCTTTATCTCTCTTTGTTTCATATCTTTTATTGCTCCATCTCTACTTTTTCTTCTAACCCTATTCCCTCACCCATTCTTTTTCTGAGAGTATAATATGTGTATGTGTGTTTTAATCCAAGGGAAAAAATCTTTCCTCTGCTCTTTATTATCTTTTCTTTTTGTACAATTACTTCTACATTTCATATTTTAGCTTTTGCACCATGTTATTATCTACTGCTTCCACCTCAAGAGTTTCACTTGACTTTGTGTTATTGAATTTGTAAATGGGACAGGGCACATGTCAAAGTTTGCATAGTTGAAGTGTTTCATTGAACTGGGACTAAAGACAACTCCGTTATATTGGTCCATGGCCCTCAGGGCTTATCTTGCATAATATCTAAGGAAGTACTTTCAGCTGAAGTCTGTGTTAAAGTGGGCTTCTTCAGACTGCTTTTGGGTGCTTCCCAAAGCCAAACAAAGTGAACTGTCTCATCTACCATGGCTAATAGAATCACACCTGTATCTCACTAAAGTTTTGTTCCAGTTTCTAACTTTGGAAAGCCAGACAGTCTAGAATGATACAACTTTTCTGCTGGGAAACACCACAAGAAAGGAGGAGGAAGGCATAGACTTCAAGCTCCAGGAAAAGAGTTTCCATCTAAACATTAGAAGAACCTCCTGATGGTAACAGCAGTTCAACAGTGGAATACACTGCCTCAGAGTGTGGTGTAGTCTCTTTCTTTGGAGGTTTTTAAATAGAAGCTGGATGGCCATCTGTTGGGAGTGCTTTGATGGTGTATTCCTGCATGGCAGAGAGTTGGACTCGATGACCCTTGTGGTCTCTTCCAACTCTACAATTCTATGATTTTATGAGTAACTGACAAGTCCGGCTTGTCCAGTTTCACATTTTGGGCATGTTTTACAAAGGACTATGGAATGCTTGCAGAAGAATTTTAGATTTGACAGTTGTGCTATCATATTTCACTACTGTGAAAGCATTAAACTGATTTTTAGGTACCATAATCCATTAGCCCTTAAGCAACTTTGAACCATTCCAGCTTTCTAGCCTGGTTAACATGTATGGCATGTGTCATTTTCACACATGTTGTCCTCTCCTACCACACACAAAAGCCCACCTGGGGTTGGAGAAGAAATTAGAATTAAATCACCCTCCTTCTCATTTTGAGGACTCACCTATCACCTGAACCATCAAGACTGCCCTGTGAAACTTTGCAGATTCATTACTTATGGCAACTCCTATCCTGCCTACCAATTTCATAGCAATGTTCCATAAGGAGATACTACCTGAAACTGACTATGGCTGTGGAGACCAGGGTGTGAAACAGCCTTGGAAACCAACTGGGTTACCCTGGGTAAGTCACATTCTCTCAGCCTCAGAGGAAGGCAATGGCAAATCTCTTCTGAACAAATCTTGCCAAGAAATCCCTGTGATAGGGTTCACTTTAGGGCCACCATAAGTCAGAAATAACTCAAAGGCACCCAGCAACAACAACCACTTGGTAAAGCCATGCAATTTGATTTCTTTAATTCTTTACTAGTCAAGCACCTAAAATTTTCTCCAGGCTTACCAAGAGAAAAATGGTCTGATTACCTTTTGCTTGCCACTAACAAAGGAGCCAGAAAATTTCAGATAACTGGAGAGTGTTCTGAGTTTACAATGACATTTTTTATTTTCAGAATCTACATTTATTGCCCTTCCTGCTTCCAGACAACCTGGGGACTACTATGGATGAAACATAATGCCACCACATTACATGAATAGCTTCTTAGAAAAGTCTGAAGACTCTTCATCAGCACTACATCTCAAGTAGGCATACAGACTAAATGACCTCTAGGTAAGTCCTTCCACCCCCTGCATTTTCCATTTCCCCAGCCCGTTTTCTGTACTATTCTGAAGATCTCACAAGCTTGCACGCATATTTTCCCAGAAATATATTTTCCACGGGTAGTCATCAAACAGCTGAGTGTGTTTTATTTTGCATCTTGGGGCATAGACTAATGACCCCTTGTATTAGAACTGTCTGGAAGAAAGTTGTACAACTGCTCTCTTATGCGAAGCATCTTAGGTAGTTTCTCTCAGAAGCCTAGGCAGATTTGACTTCTGCTGATACTAAGGTTATTTCCACACTGCACTTTTATAGTGCTATTATTCCACTTTCAACATCCTATGGAATCCTAAGGTTTGCAGTTTAGGGAGAGACATTTAGCATTCTCAGCCAGAGAGCTCTTTGGCCTCAGTAAACTACAAATCCCGGAATTCCACAGGATGTTAAAAGTGGAATAATAGCACTAGGGCAGAAATGGCCTATGTCTCCTTGTGTCTATCGCTGCAGGATGATGTGACCTTGGAATCGAGGAGTAGCTGGCTAGGCAATACAGCTGCCTCTAATAAGGCCCTAAGGACCAAGGACAGATTATTGTAAATATTGGTAAGATAAGAACTGGGAGTCAGATCACCAAGACAGGTTAATTAATTAGAAGCATGAGTCCAACAGAGAACAAGTGGGTTTATCTGAGAAGAGAGAAATGTAGACGGGCCAGGGAGCTCTGCTTTATAAAAAGCCCTGTGAAATTGCCCTGAAGTAGCTCAATATGGTGCAGACCAGAAGAGCTAGTATGATGCTGCACATCATTGGCCTGGAGTGTCTTCACAGTTGCTTTCCTGGGGCTCTCAACAGCAGAACAGAGACGTGAGTTGCTATGTGGGCCTTGCTTTAGATTCCTTAATATCTATAAAAGTTACCTGCTAGTAGATAAATCTGTTAAGCCTTCCATCCACCGCCCTTGAATCCCAAGAAGCTCATGTATTTGGCAACACTTCTCCATCTACATGCAGTAGATGACTATTTCTTCAACAGTGCCCGTGGAGAAGCTCCCTACACCACACTTGGAAGCAGCAGGCTAGCATAGGGGACATAGGGCAAGCTGAACAGTCCACTATCTTTTAACATCTTATTTGGTTGATTGATTGAAATCCTGCTTCTTTCCCAAATAGGACAACATGAATGAAAATTAGGTATATAAAAGGGCCAGATCCCATCTGATGTTGGAAGCTAAGAGCAGCCAGCCCTGCGTAGTACTTACATAGCAGACCAGCAATGAATGCCAGGTGCTGCAGGCTGTATGTTAGAGGAAGGAACTGGCAAAACCGCCTCCGGGTATTCCTTGCCTAAGAAAACTCTGTGAAATTCATTGAGTCACCATAAACTGACAGGTAATTTGAAAGTACACACATGCGTGTACATGCACACATAAGAAATAAAACCTAATAATAAAATAGTTTTTAAATAATTCAATAAACTGCCCTATAAAAACATCAGTACTTTAAAATGTGATAAAATCATTCTAAAAACATGACTGGAACAATAAGAATGCAAAACACGCACACACTGAACCTTTCCACATACTTACTTAAGCACCAAATGCTTTTTGAGATAAAAAGGTCTTTACCTACCAGATAAGGGGGGTGGGATTTTCTGCCACCTTCTAGCATCTGTCACCTGAGGTGACCACCTCATACTGGCTAAGGACAGACCTGGTCCTATTTCATAGCAATCTTTGTGCCAGGAAATCAAAATCGACAGAGGGGAAATGTCAAATCCAAGGTTTACAACAAAGAGTCCAAACATCAAAATATAAAGTCTCCCTCACATCCACCATTTAGCCATTGAAGTATACTGTTATAAACTATTGCAACTTGCTGCCAATGAGTATAAGTCTTACATCACAAAGGCTTTCTGTTTGTTTGCATAAATCCTACTGGCTGCACATAATGGGAAATTAACTCAGAAGCTTTTTGTTTATTCTGTTTGTTTTAATTATTTCAAGCAGTGATGTTTGTAAATGTGATTGACACTAAACCCCTGTTTAGGTTGGTTTTGAATAAATGCATGAACATTAAACTTTGTCACTGTAAGCATACAGAGCAGGAAGCGCCGTGAGTGTTTCAAGAGTTTTGCTTCTAATGGGGTTTCTAACTCTTTACTGTTGCTCATGCCAAAATGTAAGAACAGCCTGGCTGGATCGAATAAAAGGCCTACTTAATCCTAATTCAGCTCCCACAGTGGGAAGCCTCCTAAGAAACATAAGTGAAATAACACCTTTCCATTCATGTTCCTTAGCATGCTATCTCCTATAACAAAGATAATACTAGTAGCCTCTCATAGTTCTATTCTCCTCTGCAAATTTATTTAACCTATTTTTAAAGCCCATCCAAGATGGCAGCCATCACCACATCTTGTAGTGACAAATTTCAGCTTTTAGCAAAACACTGTATGAGTACACATTTCCTTTCATCTGTCCTTACCCTACCACATCTTAACTTTATTAGTTGATAAAGGGATCTATTCTATTATTATGAGAGATGAAGAAAAATTGTCCCTTCTTAAACACCATTCTTCCAGATCTCTAAAAAGTCTGAAATGTTATAATGTTTTATCATAGGGAAATGGTACATTTTCAAGATAGGCTGGACTGGGAACTGTGGAGTCTATCAACACCCTGGTGTGACCTCAAGTCCTCCTGAAACTTGAGCTGAAAAGAAATTTCAGGAACGTCCATGGGATGTGATTCTCCTTTTTCATACTATTGAGAATAGATCAATAAATTGATCTATCCTCTATTCTATATGCTATTGTGTGCACATAGAGAGATATGCACACCTTTTCAATATCCAAAATAGCAGTTTGTGAAAGTCAGAAGTGATGTTCTGATTCTGAACAGAGTGGGGGATGCAGTACATAGATGTCTAAAGAAGTGAAGAATTAAATAAGTGTGACCCTTGTACCTTCTGCAATTGCCCACATTGAGACAGCTGAGACAAAACACTACGTAAGGGGAGTTATTCAAGAACTATATTGTGTTGTTCATTTGTTTTCTATCATCAGCAGCCAAAATGGCCACATTTAAGCCATATCTCTTTTTAGCAGCCCTGTATCTACAACTTACAACAAGAGTCACAACTGAATTCCATCACCAGGCCACCCATGTGCTACAACCTTGATGATACCCCAGTACCTCCATTGTTCTCTGTAGTCCCTCTCAAAATGATGAGCAGAAGTGGTGTCCAATCACCTTCTCTTGCCATTTGGAGAGGGGCTGCAAAGGAAAGCAGAGGTGGCCCTTCCCGCAACTTACCTGCGTCCAGTGCGGGCATGCAGGGATTATGCAAACATCCTCTTCTGAGAGGCTCTTGCGTCCCCACTGCTTCTGCTCTGCAGGAGCTGCCGGCCGGCCAGCAGACACCATGAGGGCTCCACTTCTTTCTTCCGCAGCTCTGCTGGGTATTTTCCCAGGCTGTACTGGGTTCAGGAAGCACGAGGGCTGTGGCTCCGGAGGCTCTGCACGTACGGTAAGTGTGGGGGGGCTGGAGCAATGCGTGATTGTGCACCATTTTCAGCTAAAACCCAAAAATGATATAGTGCACGATCAGTGCCTGCTGGCCCCAGCAGCATCGCACAATTGCGAGGACATCATCTGAAATGCTCCTTGCAATCGTGCAATGCTCCGGAGGCCCTTTTGCATGATAAATGCCATGCAAAAAGAGCCAGTATCTGGTTAAGTGAGGGTTTCTGGAGGTTGTGTGAGTGGAGCACAAGTGTTTTCATATGTTTTCATGTATTTAGGAGGACTTCCTGTCCAATTTTCAGACAAAAACTGTCTGAAAATCTTGCCAAAAAAATTATAAAAAATTACATTTAATTGGAAGACTGGGTGCCTTTGCAGGGCTGAGGGAGGGGTTTCAAGTAAGCATGGTGTAGCGGTTTGAGCATTGGACTATGAACCTGGTGACCAGAGCTCAATTCCCCACTCAGCCATGGAAACCCACTAGGTGACCCTGGGCATGTCATACAATCTCAACCCCAGAAAACCCCACAATAGGTTCACCTTAGTGTCACTATAAGTTGGAAACAACTTGAAGGCACACAACAATAGCAAAAGTGAGCTCCATGGTGGCATGCAGCCTCCAGGCCACACTCTGCCCACTCCTGTCTTATGACAGTTGAAGGCAACTTACAATTAGCTATTTCTTGAGAAGATGAAATATAGAATACTCTGATTCTAATGTAAAAGCTGCAAAACCAAAACATCAGATCAGTTATGCTGTCTGATTATTTTTTTTTTTAAAAAAAAAGCTAACTCTACTTCTATCTCAGAAATCCAAAGACCCTCTAAATGGGAAAATCTCAAGTTTTCTGAGTTCTCAAAGGAGGTCAGACAGGGAAAGTATTCCAAAAGCAGGAAGTTGCAGCAGTTAATTTTGATTTTTTTATTTTGTATGCCACTCTGAGAACTAAGATATAAGATAAAAAATATCCATATTTTAAAAGATAAACATATAAGTAGCATTAGAGGACAATCCTTAACCTGTTTTCAAACTCCATGGAACAGAATTACTTTTGAGTAGATATGGAGAGGATTATGCTGTTTCTCTCACTTGGCTTTCTGGATGTCATGTAGACAATCTGGGCTTCCATAATGGATACTTAGAGACAAGGCTTGGTCTACCTTAGTGTATGGAGATAAAAGAGATGGAAGAAGATGGTCCTTTTTATAGCCTGAAACAAAGCTTATCAAATTTGCAGATGACACAAAATTAGGATGGAGAAATAATCCCATCCAGAGAATACAATCAGAATTCAAAATGACCTTGAAAGAATGGAGAGCTGGCCCCAAACTAACAAAATTGATTTCCTCAGGGATAAATGTAATATATTAAAGCTAGGCGGGAAAAATGAAATCCACAAACATAGGATGGATGAGACTTGGCTTGAAAGAAGTGCATGTCAAAAGGATCTGGACTCTTAACAGACCACAAACTAAGTATGAGTCAAAACAGTGATGCAGTAGGCAAAAAACCCAATGCAATTCTAGGCTGCAGCCACTGGAGCACAGTGTCTAGGTCAAGAAAAAGAACAGTATCACTGTATGCTGCTTTGGTGAGAACTCATCTGGGCACCACAGTTCAAGCACATAAATAAGCTTGAGCCTGTCCTGAGAAGGGTGACCAAGATGAACAATGGTCTGGAAGCCAAGCTTTATGAGGAACAACCAAGGGAGCTGGGTAGCTTTAGCTTGGAGAAGAGAAGAGTGAGAAGTGATGTGATAGCTATGATTAAATATCTAAAGGGGTGTCATGTAGGTGATCTGGCAAGCTCATTTTCTGCTGCTCCAAAGGCTAGAACACATTTCAATGGATTCAAATTACAAGAAAAGACATTTGTTAGAGTAGTAGATTTTCTTTCTCTGGAGGTATTAAGCAGAATTTGGGTGATTATCTCTCAGGAATGTTTTAGCCGTGTATCCCTGCATGGGATGAGGTTTGACTAGGTAAACCCTTACAGTTCCTTCCACCTATCTGATTCTGTGAAACCTATCTCAGGATTCAAAGATGTGAAAACACAGTTATCCCTCCACATTTGTGGGTTTCACTTTCACAGATTTGAGTATTTGTGAGTTTCTGCAGCCCTCCCCCATCTCAGGTGCTCCTATTCCTGTGGAACTTTCTCTTTCAGTGGCTCTATACAGCCCTTTAATAACCCACCTGTGTTCCTCTTTCTCCTCCACCAGCAGCTGACTGGCCAGCTAAGGACAGCTCGCAGCCTGATTTCTCAACACTACAAACCCTCTTCCAATGCCCTCCCACACTCGAGGAAGGATATTGTAGAGAAGGAGGAAGTATACGTCCACCATGATGATCCACCCCGTTTCCCTCTCCTTTCCTTAACCTGGGCCACTTCCGCAGTAGGTTGTTATAGCAGTATGATTCCACTTTCAACCTCCTATGGAATCCTGGGGTTTGCAGTTTCGGGAGGGGCCAACTGCAAACCCCAGGATTCCATAGGAGGTTGAAAGTGGAATCATAGTGCTATAACAACCTAGTGCGGAAGTGGCCCTGGTTTGGACCGTGAGTGTCCATTCTTCCCACCATGCCTTTGCCCCCTTCCCACAAACACAAATGAATTTTGATATTTGCCTTTTTTCCTCTTTTGCAGAGGTTCTGTGCCCCAAACTCTAGTAAATGTGGAAGGCTGACTGTATCTCATGTAATATCAGGGTGAAAATTAGGAATGACGTCTTGGAAAGACAAACAGAAAATAAAGTGTGTGATTTTTTATAGACATTCCTTTTTTAACTACTCTTGGCTAATCTTGTCTTTTGGCATCCATTTGTTATTATCTCAGCTACCAACCCATTTTGGAGAAAGAGTCCTCTTTTAAAGAGGATGATTCTTCATTTGAAGGGCTTCCACAGCACAGTCTTTTACTGGAAGTCCTTTCAGTCTCAATCTTAAAGGTAAAGAACTCTTAAAGGGGGTCTTGAAGTTCTCTGCCAACAGGTAGGACCTGGGCAGGTGCATAGGTAACTTGATCACAGTATCCCCCACTATGGTTCTGTACTAAATTATTGTAGCAATTTCTATATTTGCATCTATACAAATACATTAACACATGCAAATTATATGTAAACCTTCCCCCTCTTTTGTCTGCTTTTTTGCGACTGCATTTCTACTTTGGGGACAGTTTGTAAGTACAGACTTTGAAGCCTGCAGGTTTATCGTGGTCCAGAAGACATGAGTTTCAAAGAGAAATTTCAAGGTAGAAAATTTGGCATTGTTACACGTACACCCTGGGCCCTGCATTCTTTGTTCATTGGCCTAAATTCAATTGCTAAGCCCAACATGGTCATCCTAGGGACATGTTGCCTATGAGATGCATGTCCTAAATTTCATCTCACCAGCAGTCCCTGCTTAGGATGCTATTACCAGGCAGAATGACTGTTTTGGTTAGTTTAAGTAAGGGGTAGGGAAGTTTTGGCCTTCCAAATGTTGATGGACTATTACTACCCTCATGTTTCCTCACTGACGAGGCTGGCTAGGCTGATGAGAACTGGACTGAAGCAACATTTGGAGAGCCACAGGTATCCCAGTCCTAATTCATTGCTTGGTTGTTTTAAAGCATCTATGTATTGCGTCTTAGCCTACTGGAGTTCCCAAAGTAATGTTCAAGGGATAAAAAAACCTGAAAAATATGTGAATAAAATACTTTTTAAAGCAGACTACAGACACTCCTTAAAAATAATTTAAAATCAAGCAATCAAAACAGCCAAAGCAAGGATCAAAGAACTTGTGAATCACCACCATCTTACTTGCTCACGAAAAACTCCAAAGGGATGGAGCCAGCCTGACTTCTCTTGGAAGGGAGTTCCATAGTCAAGGTGCTGCTAGAGAGAAAGCCATGTCAATATCCATCCACCAGCTTAGCCTCATGTAAACCAAGTTGAAGAGATGGGAATATCCCAAACTCCTTCTGATCTCCATAGATTAATAGTCCAGTGTACAATACAGGGTCTTTCAAGCTAATATAAACCATGACAGAAGTCTGGGCAATAGTGTATCTCTGTAATCAAGAATATTGTCTAATATCAGTTCTAAAACTGACAAAACATTTTGAAGGTGAAGGCAGGTGAAGCTGAAAGCGAGGAGATTTCAGATCCTTTTTCTGCTCTTTTGGCTTTCCTGAAGGACTTATTTGTAAGATGGAAATAGGACAGCTGGGCATCCATCATTGCAATGCATATGAAGATTTAGTGAGATTGATGCAGAAGGAAAGGACAAGTGCATTAACAAATCTATCTTTCCAAAAGTCAGGGCTACTGTTAACCAAGAAGTACATTACAGTGATTCCATCAAAATGTTCTGTTATTTATTTAACTTTTCCATTTTCATTTTTATTTGGGTAAGATAATTGCTTGCGATAAGCTGCCTTTGCTGAAAGCTGGAAGCATAGAAAGCACGCAGCTGTGTGACTCGGATATGTACTTCCAGCCGTAGCTTGAAACCCGTGTGATGGCCTGGGTATATTTGCATATTGAAACAATCTCAATTAAAGTCTTTTATCAGACAACTTCGAAGGAAGGATCCCTTGAAATCCTGTATTTTTCTCCCTCTTCTATGAACTATAGGCTATTAGGGTTTTGATATGTCTATCTGTATTTGGATAGATGACCATTTTCATGCCGGCATTGTAAGTAATAAAACATATATTTCTTTCCTGCTGCCATATGATTATTCTTTATGTAGCATTCAATGTAATTGGAAAAACAAAAAAAATTAAAATGTAGCTTATAAAGATAAAATTCAATAATACTATTAATTTTTATTGAGTAGGTTATTTAATGTTGCTGTCATCACATCTTGAAAGTTCAGGCTGGGTAACAACTGAATAAAATTCAATTAAACTCAGTTTTCTTGTGCCGGTGAAATACAGAACAATATATTTCTATTCACAAGGAAACTAGCAGTGGTGTCATCCTGTCTGATAAGGAACGCCTGCTAGAATTCTCTCTTTTACAGAGCCACTAAAGGTACAGGAGCCCTGTCCTGCTTTTCCCCTGGCAACCCTATATCATAGTCACAAGTAGCTATGAAAAAAATACAAATGCACAAAAAAGGCATATATATGTGTTGGGGGGGGTCTGCACTACACTGTTATGGTGCTATTATTCCATTTTCAGCATCTTGTGGAATTTTGGGTTTGTAGTCTACTAAGGCCAAAGAGCTCTCTGGCTGAAAATTCCAAATGCCCCTTCTGAAACTGCAAACCCCAGGATTCCATAGGATGTTGAAAGTGGAATATTATCACTACAACAGTATAGTGCAGAAAGCCCAAAGAGAGAATAAATATAAGTACTAAAAAGAAAATGCTAAGTGAATGACAATTTTTATGAATGAATAACCAAACAGACAAAGTCTTAAATAACAATAAAAGATAGAATAGTTTAATAGGGGAAAACCAACACTCCTTTAGCAGTTGATATCTTGGCAGAATTATAGAAAAGTACTACCTTGATTTAGACCATATACAGGTTAAGCAAAAAAGTATTTTTGATAAGGGTAGAGTTTGGCTACTACTCATTGGCATCAAGATTCATGGTAAAAATGCCCACTTCTCACCTTACAAAATCGTTCAAAGACATGATGCTATTTGCCATGGAACTTCACATATATGTAAGATTTGTGTTGTGTTTTGGAGAACTAACATATAAAACCAAATGGCATTTTTCAGAGAGACAGCTGTGTTGTTCTGTTCTCAGTACAAAAAGGAATGTTGTAGAGTCTTCTTTTTATACTGAAGCAAACTGACATGGCTCTCTCTTGTTTTTTTTATACCTTGTTTCATAAATACACAGGCACACAAACACATTATTGATTTTTGTCTATCATCTGAATGATTGAAAACTTTTTTCCTGACCTGCTCTTTGGTTTGTTTATGTGTTTGTTTCATACCCTCCAACTATCCTGATTTGGCAGGGACTGTCCCAATTCATCTTCTGTCCTCCCATTTATAAAATGCCCCTGTTTCTCTCCTCTCGTCTCTCCCACTTTTCCACTTTACCCTCAGCTTACTTCAGCTGGAGCAAACTGAGTTCAAAGTGCAAAAGTAGTTTGCACTCAGATTACTGAATGGGGATGGGTGGGGAGAAGAGTGGTAAAATCTTGACCTTTCCAGTGGACTCAGGCAAAAGCAAACTGATGTAGCCTTTCCTAGCTTGTGTGTTCTTCTTCATTAATAACTTTTGTCATCTTGACCACACTGATGTTGCTTGGTTAAACGTGTTCCAGTTTTCATCTGTGAAATGTTGAAGGGTATTTTTTTTTCCCCAAGCCACTATTTAGATCCAAGAGGTCATCTTAGCTGACATTGAAGTAATAAGATGCATGAAGTGGTAGTCGTTCAGAATGTACCTGTGCAAAAGACTATCAGATTATGAAGCAAAGGAGGATGTGCATACTTTGGTAATAGATGTCAACCAGCAACATCAGTTCAAGAGGGGCTGGACAAGCTGAGAGAGATGGAGTGAACCACAGGAAAGATAACTGGACTTAAGATGGAGAGCTGCCACAGAAAGTGATTTGTATCCCCAGCATCAAGACAGGTAGGCCTTTGATGGATTAGGTGGTTTTCTCCTGGCCATTATTATCAGTGTGTCTCTAAAAGAAGTGTATGCTATCAAAGCAGACACAGTAACAAATAATAATATCACTCATCCTTTAGCCATCACTCATGTTTAGTGGGAAATTACATTCGATTCTCACCTTTAGGCTTTCCTTTCCATTCATATCTGCAAATTAAACACGTCCAAAAAAATTACTTGGCATCTGTAGGTTTCTCCAGACCTTATTGACACAAGGATGTGTTTACTACCTATCTGCTTACTAATATCCATGGGATTTCCTCCATTTAAAAAAAAAATGAGTTCTAGAATGTTGTTAATTATTGACATGGTAGTTTCTTTATGCTCTGCTTAATTAACTAAATCCATTTGGCTTAATATGTTGTGTTAAGGATTTCCCATGTTCACTGAAGCTCCAAACTGCCAGTGCAGCTAAGAGTTATGTACTTAGCAGCTTCATCACTTTGGGCAATATGAATGTGGCAGGGTATTTCTCCAGTGTGGTTAGATCCAACTTCATCACTGTTGTGGAGCAGGATGGTTGTCAGTGGAGAATGCTGGACCCAAACTCCAGATTTATTTGTTCAGAAGAACTGGCATGTGAAACCTCTGCAACTGTATGTGAAACCTCTGCAATCATATAATTGAAGCTACCATTCCACTTTGCAAGTGCCCATGACATTTGAAGCAACCAGTATCATCCACATGAAAGTATATGTGTCTATTTTGGGAAAATATGGGTTTAAAAACGTATACATTTAGAAGACATTGCTAATTTAGTTTTAAAAATTGCTTTATTTTTATGTTTTACCAAAGCAATGCATTCCCATCCAGCAAATATCTCAACTGACATTTATGTTATAGATTCAAAAACAACTCTAACTGTATGTTCTCCGTGTTTCAGCTGCTGTTGACCTCTGACAGGGAGAAGGGCAGCCAGGCACAGCTCTGTCATACCTTGACTCAGTGGCTGATAAGGGCCCCTCATCCATTCCAAGTGCCTTTTGAGCCCTTTCTGCACGGCATTTGCCATGCAAAAGGGCGCTTGGAGCATCGTGCAATTGTGAGGAGTGATCTGCATGACACACTCACAATCACATGATGCTCCAGGGGCCGGCAGGTGCCACTTGCGCACCTTTTCATTTTCGGCTTTCAGCCAAAAATGGTGTGCGATCACGCATTGCTTCCGGGCCCCACACGCACTTACCTGGCGTACGGAGCCTCTGGAGCTGCGCCAGTCACACTTCCTGCCCCAGTGCAGCCTAGGAAACTCCCTGGCTGCACTGCGAAAGAAAGAGGCGGGGCTCTCATGTGAGCAGGCAGCTCATGTGGAGCTGAAGCAGCAGGGAGATGAGACCCTCTCGCCAGAGGCTGCTCACATGATCCCAGCACCAGAAAAAGGTAAGGTGCAGAAAAGCCCTTGGTCTGGCTTCTAATGGGGGGAAGAGCAACACTCCATTGTGGCTTGGCCCCAGGGGCTGTTGAGACCCCCTCCTTCCACTCTAACTGCTGTTGCTTTAGCCTTGGAGGGGAAAAGAAGTGGTGAGGTAGAGACCCATTGGCCCAATAGTTGGTGAGAGGCCCTCCTTCTGTTCCAGCTTCCATTGCTCTGGCCTCTAAGGGAGAGAAGAGCAGCCAGCACCTGATGAGCTTAATCTCTTGCCCCACTACCGTTTCCTTATGTGTCATGTCTTAGGCCGTTGCTGCGTAACACTGTTATAGCACTATTACTCCACTTTCAATCTCCTATGAAATCCTGGGATTTGCAGTTTAGGGAGGGGCATTTAGAATTCTCAACCAGAGAGCTCTTTGGCCCCAGGAAACTACAAACTGCAGAATTCTACAGGATGTTGAAAGTGGAATAATAGCACTGTAACAGTGTAGCGCAGAAATGGCCCCATTTTGACTGTAATTCTGAGGATAGGGAACTAGCAAACTAATGATTTTTAAGCTGCCCTAGGAGACTTTTTGACTGAAGGGCAGGGTATAAATGCTCTAAACAAATAAATAAAATGTTTTCACTTATTTAGTTTTCTCCAATAGATAATACATTCAATATAAAGTATGATTTGAGAAATAGACATATTGGCTTCCTTGAGTCATCCAAAAAACATTTCTTTTAAATCTAAGACTTCAGGCCTCTTTGGTCCTAATTTCCATCTAATATCACAATGCAAAGGGCATATCCATTACAAAACATGATTAAAGAATATTATTTAATGATCCCTTTGGGCATGAAAAATAGGAAGTTCAGTATACAGGAAGTCATTTACCAGGACAATAGCTATTGTCATGCCTGTATTTTTCAAATAAGAAGTTACGTTTGTCTCCTTAGAAAGAAGGCTTCCTATAAAATCAGAAGGGTGTCTTTCCTCTATGAACTAAATATAGAAATCACTGTCCCATAATGAAAGTTTTTCAAGTGAAGAATTGACAGCAGTTTGCAACTACCGCTTCAAAAAGTTAAAAATAATGCCAACTTGTAGCAGCTCCACAAACAACCACTAATATCACACATGAGCTACTTGGTTATGAATGCAAGCAAATTAAGTAAAGTTTGCTGGCCCAGTTTTCCAGTCCTACCTTAACAGCCAGCAGTTGCATCAAGTGAAGGGGCCTATACAACTACCATTAGGGGCACAAGGTAGATGCAATTTCCATCCAGCCCCTCCCCAGCAGCAAATGAGACTGTGACAATCTGAAGCAGGACCTCAATAGCAATTCTACATTGCATCTTCATTCGATGGTGGAAGGGGACTGGAAATGTCGTGCTCCTTGCACCACAGTTGATTGGCAACTGAACAGACTTGTTTCATTTGATGCATCTGCTGCTGCTAAGGTGGGCTGGGGGATGGTATTTATGATCATGGCAAGAGTGCCACAATTATGACTATGTAGCATTATTGAATTGTGAAAAGTTACAGATCTATAACTCTGGGTTACAAATTTGTAAATGCAATACAGAATTCTAGCCTGTGCTTTTATGTTGGTTTGAATATATTTTGAAGGAAAGTTTTCATATTTTGTTGTTGTTGCTGGTGGTGGTGTTGCTGCTGCTGCCTCTCCTGCTCCTGCTCTTCTTCCTCCTTTATCAATCCTTCATTTTTTAAAAAAGGATGTGCATGGTTCTTCTCTCTTCATGGCTAAGGCAGAGAAGGACTCAGGGAGCAGCAGAGAGTGGCATTACTACAAGCAAAGCCAAGGTCTCACCAGAGATTGTGCCAGATACTTCTAGTTTACCACCCAGCCTACTCCCTTGCAAGGTCTAATAACCATTTTATTCCTCTTTTGGTTGGGAGGAATGTTAGGGGGAGTGAGGTAACTTGAACCCCTTCTATTCCATTTTCCCATGCATTTTATCCTCACAGCAAGCTTATGAAGTAGGTGATTGGTCTCAGGTTTTGCAGCAAATTTCATGGCTGACCAAGACTGAACCTCAGTCTTCTAAATCCAACCCTTCAAACCAGAGGTCAGCAGCCATCACGGTTGTAGCATGGCTTTGTTTTTGTTTTGTTTTTTTTTCCCTAAAACCCCAAGATTCGCCAACCAAAGGTGGACCCAGAAAACATGCTTGGAATCTATCAGTTCTGAGTACAGAAATTTGTTTTGAGTACCAGACATGAAATGGAGTTACATCACAGCAGTTCCACATGAAAATTCAAACTGGTCACTACCCAGCTTTCCTCATTTTTCAGCATTGTTCTTCAGAACACAAGAGCTGCTGTTATTAAACAACTGGGAATCAGAAACCCTTGCCCAAATACCTAACAAATCAGGTTCAGATTTATTTACTTCTCACTCCCACTTTAACCACTTTTACCACATGGGATCTATTTTGGGGAGTAGGAGGTCAGCATCATGTAATGGTCATTTTATGTCTCAGACACTTCTTTATCTCTTCCTTCAAATCTCTTTTTCAAAGTCTACTTAGTGTGAAGTCTTAATGCAGCTCTTTAGTTCCTTGACTACACACTAAAACTAAGCCCATTTCCACACTATGCTGTTATAGTGCTATTAGTCTACTTTCAACATCCTTTGGGATCCTAGGGTCTGCAGTTTAGGGAGGGGTATTTAGAATTCTCAGCCAGAGAGCTCTTTGGCCTTAGTATTCCACAGGATGTTGGAAGTGGAATAATAGCACTATGACAGTGTAGGGCAGAAATAGCCTTTGTCTAAATACCTGTTTAAGTGAACCAAATTCATCTTTGTCCCCTTCTTCCTCTTTTCTTTCAGTTGTCTTGTGTATATCAAGCTTATGGGCTTGTGCCAGACCTGTCTTCATAAGCCCATTCACACTACACAATTATGGCATTATATTCCACTTTAGAGAGCCAATGTAGTATAGTAGTTTGAGCATTGGACTACAACCCTGGAAGTCAGGGTTCAATTCCCATGAAAACCCACAAGGTGACCCTAGACACATCACACAGTCTCAGCCCTAGGAGATATGTCCTCCTTAGAGTCACCATAAATAGCAAATTACTTGAATGCACACAACAGCAACAACAACAATTCCACTTTAACTGTCATGGCAAGATTCTATGGAATCTTGCACTTTTGAGAGATATTTAGAATTTCTTCTGGAGAGTTCTAGGGTCTCCTCAAACTGCAAGCCCAGGGTTCCATAAAATGCATCCATGACTATTAAAGTGGAATTGTAGCACTACAATTGCCTAGTATGAATGGGTCCCAGCTCAGACATGAATGGCCTGACCAAAATCATTGGCCCAACAATACAGGAGGCAGAAGTGCTAGAAACACATCATATCTGTGCCCAAGCTAAAACCGGAGGTTGTCAAATAAGGAGTCCTTCAGCCAGTAACTCCTTGCATTTTGACCTCCAGAAGTCCTTTCCCTTGAGGCTTGTACACATATGCCCTCAGGAAGTATCTATATCTGGGGACCCAACACACCCTATTATTGACCCATCAGTACTTTCAGCTCAGGTACCAAACAGGAGGACACCTTGCTATTTCAGGGTGCAATGCCCCCTTGTTCAAACCAAAGACCTACCTTATTCATCAGCACAGGCAATGAATATGAATAGAATTTCCTGAGCAATGGAGTACTGCTAGGCTACAAGCCAGAGGCCTGCACCTTCAAAAACTTCTATTCTTCAAGGAAGACAAAAAGGCCCTGGAGGGATGATCTGACACAGAAAGAATAAAACAGCTTCAATCCAGTCCCAGACATTGCTGGAGCTACCAGCTCTCTACTGCCTTTCCTCAAGGTCAGGAGATGACAATCCTTGTCCCCTCCCCATCTGTAAACCACTACACCTACTGACAGTATTACATCAATAAATAAAATCAGCATTGGTGTGATTAGTTTCTCTCCAAGTGGCCTTGCTGTAAGCAAAGCTGGACTCCCATAGCTGATGATGAAAAGGAAAAGCTCTATACATACTCAAAGCTCATAAAATCTCTTAATGCCTTTGACTTCACTTCTGTTCTGCCCTAATTGTGTAGGGTCAGTAAGAAACTCCAATCTGTTCGTTGTTGTAGTCTCCATCTTAAGGTGACCCTAGTATAGTGTTTTCACAGCAAGATTTATTCAGAGGAAGTTTGCCATTGCTATTCTCTAAGGCTGAGAGATTTCAACTTGGATCACCCAGTTTCCATGGCTCAGCAGGATTTTGAACTTTGGCTGCTCTGAGTCCAAGTCCAACATTTGAACCATGATGCCTCACTGACCTCCCAATCTATTTGGGGTCCAGTAAATCAATGGATGTCCTGTAACTACTGCCATTGATTTACCACTTGCACCAATGTGGGTTGTAGAAAGAGCTTGATCTGTTCATTCACTACTATTTTGTTAGCATGTCATATTGACCATTGTGCAAAAGAAACAGACACCTGTATCCATCAGATATATAACTGTTGATGCAATATAACTCTGCAGAGCAGGGGATTTATGCTATACAAATAGATTGGCCATTGTTTTAGTCTCATTCAGCCCATCTCCCACCATCCCTGACATAAGAATCACCAGGTTGCTGTAACATTAAAAAGCAAACATTCCTGCCTAGGTTTCCTTTAATATTCAAGTACATATTTTATAAAGCCCACTATTTATTTATTTAGTTAGTTAGTTAGTTAGTTAGTTAGTTAGTTTGGAGGGGAAAAGGGGAAAACTTTGCTAAAGAAGGGAATTTTCCTTTTCTGCTAACTGATAATTAAACTGCAGTGTTTCAGCTGTGGAGATGGGGGTGGGCAACCTATTGAGCGCTGAGGACCATGTTAAAAATACATCATGGGGATGAGTGTTGTAGCTAATTTGCAGCTTTTATTTGCATATAATTAGCACAATTTACAGGGCATCAGCCTGCCAGATGCCAACTAGTTGCTGAACATGTTCTACTCATTCTGCAATATTCTTCTGAAGTGGAGATACTCCAACATGAAAAACCCATGTCAGCCTCAAAAAAAAAGAAAAGAAAAGAAAAAACCTTGATAGGTGGATTTAGACTTGAAAGGTGAAAAACTGCTGCTAGTTCTTGTAAACAGAGTCTTGTTTAATGTCTTCTTTCCTAATGTTTGTCTCTCCTGAGTGCTCAAAGTCTAGGTGGTTGGGTGTTTATTTTTTACAAAAAGAGAAGAGCAGAGCCAAGCTTTTGAAGTGAAATGTCAGAATGATATGTTCATCCCAGCATCCTTGGGACAGCTGCCAGGGATTGAAAACTTCTGCGGGTCCTATCACCAGTGGCCTCTGGTGACTTCCATGTCATGGGGTGGTGAATCTGCTCCAGGGTTTAATCTGAACTCTAAAAGAGCTATCCAAGATGCTGAATCCTATCCCAAAAATAGGTTCCACACTTTGGATAGCTCCCTTAAAATTCAGACTAAAACTCAGAGCAAATGGCCTATCATGATAGCCTGATAGCCTGTCTGATCAATTGTAATGAACACTAACCAGCTCCTGGAGTGAGTCTGAAGTCTGCTACTTTGAATTTCCTATAATGTCCTTTATGTAGGCGGGTAGTCATGCGCACAGACACAAATCTGGAAGGCATCTTATGATCTTCCTACTCTGGCTACTGCCCACCTTTGCTACCAGATAAACCTCCTGGAAAGATCTATCAATATAGAACTTGACCCATCATCAGGTGTTTTGCTGCAGGGCCTGTCAAATTGCCCCACCTTCCTCCTGTTTGAGTATTTCTAAGTACAGAGAGCCCAGTGCAGAAAGAATTGCACCAGCCTACATTGAGAAACACTGATGAGCTCCAGACTTCCAATAATACCCTTAAATGGCTTTTCCAGTAGTCATTGATGCCAAGTAGCAGATACACGCAGTCCAGGCAGTGAGAAATGATGGCTTCCATGTCAGTGAAGTGGTAAATCTACACTGGATTTTACTCTGAACTTTAAGGGAAGTAATCTTATTCCCGAAACAGGTTTAGCACTGTGTCCAGCTCCTCTGAAATTCAAACTAAAACTCAGTGCAGATTCACCACCAGCCAGCAATGAGTTCAATACTATCTCTCTCTCTGTGTGTGTTTTTAAGAGGAGTGGGATTCTTGCTAAGTGCTATGAAGAACCTTCTCTCCCTTTTAAACTTCACATGCTGAAATATGGATTTGTGAAACCTCGAGGTGGAATTCCATCACTCAGTATATTTTACTGATCAGATCAATGGATCTGTATTGAAAGCCTGTTCAAAACCTGTATTAAAAACCTGTTCTTAGGTATTTTAGCTTCTTTGGATCACACTTTTTGCTTTCTTCAAAAATGTTCCTGTGCATGTGGACATTGCTCAGAGGCACCCAAGGGCATGGCTGCATGATGGGTTGTGTAGTGTTAAGGCAGAATGTGTGCATAAACAGTAGTTGTTGACAAACATATTTGCCATATATTTTCAAATATTTTGTAAATCAGAGCATATGTAAGAGTTCTTATCCATGCATATGTTACTAACAGTTGCAATACAGTATGGAATCTGTTGAGTCAAATGTGCATACTTCTTAAGGCTAGATTGCAATTCCACATGTTGTGGAATCTCAAATTTTTCCCAAATTCCATTTTATATTAAATCCAGAGGTAGTGATGGTAAATCTCAATTTTCTCTGATTCAGACAGATGTTGAGAACAGTGAATCAATTTTTCTTCTTGTAGCTATCAAGAAGGACATTTGTAGCTATCAGGACATTCAGAATTTTTTCCCTGCAATGACAGGAAACTAGGCAGCTTTCCTACAAAAGCTGCACAGCCTATCAGTAAACTGCCCAGTTTTCTGGAAACCAGGGTGCTTCTCCTGAGAACTGTGCATCCCTCCCTGAAAACTGGACAGCTTTTAGCACAGAAAAAGAAAAACAAAAGACCAGAGGGAGCAAACAGAAGGCTCTGCTGACTGGACAAAGAGTTGGACAGCTTCATTCATTTTCTGTCTAATAAACACTGGATATCTGTGAAAGGCCGAGGATATTTATCACTATATAGTGCAGGCTCAGTCACCCCTTGCTGTCCCGGCTGCTTTCCATATAGGGTTTAATACATCATACCTTCCCTGTTCCCCAGCAGGCAACGTGACTTGCAGCCAGCCTTCCCACCTTGGATCAAGAGTGGTTCACCTTTACCCATTCTTTGTATAACATTTAGGGATAACATTTAAGTTTGTATAACATTTAGGCTCCACCACAGTCATCACAGCTACAGTATCAGTCCCCATTGGCTTATCCCCTATCCCCTGCAAAGTTCTGTTACAATATGATACATTTACATTGCCTTTTTCTTGCATCAAAATGTGATAAGATTTTGGACAGCCTTTCCCAGCTGGATTGTGAGCTCCATTAAATTGCACAACATTCAAATAAACAAAGGCTGCAACTTCACTTGACCTGAGGCCATTTCCGCACGGAACGAGGGAATTGCCCCGTGATGCTACTTACCAGACTTTTGGGCTCCCCGGTCCGGTCCGGTCCGGTCCATGCTCTCCGGAGCAGTGCGTGGCCGCTGCTCCGCACTGCTCCGAGGATGAAAATGGCAGCTTCCGATTGGTTGAGGGTCTCAACCACCACTGAAGCTCGCCAGCCTAAAGCCTGCCCCTGGCAGATCGCAAGCTCTCACCAATGCAAGCCTGCGAATCTGCATAAGGGAGCAGGCTCGCAGTGGTGTGCTCCGTGCTTTTGAAAGACCTGTTTTTAGCAGTCTTTCAAAAGCACGCTGAACGACCACTTGGGTTCTGGATTGGGTTGGAGTGCAGATCTATGTTAAGTAGGTCTGACCCAGTCCACTCCCAGGTGCAGACATCCTCCCTGGAGGACGCTCTGCCCCGTGTTAAAAACCCCGTGTGGAAATGGCCTGAGTTTCTTTTCCTTAGCCATGACATTTCTTCCCACGTTTCTTTTCCTTCTGCAAAACATCATTTATCTTCCCCTCTTTTCCCCCTGAAAATTCCAAGTTTCAGCTTAAAGTGTATGTAAGCGTAAACTCTCAAAAGTCACTCAATTTTTTTTCTCCTTCTGTGTGTCTCTGATTTTCCATAATTTTTCCCATAGTCCCAAATTGCTATGATGTTGAACCCTTCATCATATTATTTGTTTAGGAAGGTGGCATGTGATTGCATGTTGTACACTTTCCCCAAGAACCACAAGTGAAGGGTTTTTTTGTTTGTTTGTTTGTTTGTTTGTTTGTTTGTTTACTGTAGACCTACACAGTTACTCAAACTGTTTCACAGTTCTGGAAAAGTTTAAGTTGTGTTAGGAAAAGAAAAAGAAAAAGTTTCTAGGAAAAAAGTTCATACAAAATTTCTTCCTGCATAAGTTTCTCCAAATTCAGCCACAGTTTGGAAACTGGTGAATTTCCAGTCCATCCCTATCCAGAAGTGTCCCTAGATAGGACAAGCTGGGGATCCAAGTATAGTTCTCTGGATATCTTAGTGCATCTTTTCCCACTTTAAATGCCATGCAGACTGTTTTACTCAACAGAAATATTATCACTGATCACTGCAGAACTGCACCTTCTTATTAAAGAGCTGCATAGCAGGCCAAGCTCTTCAATTACTTTGTTCCCTAAAGAGAAACAATTTGCCAATAATGGTTTTTAGTCTAAAAGGTTTTGTCGAAAGCTCAGGTCATGGTAGAGAGCTGAAGAAAATGTTTTTTCTCTCTCTGCAGATTTTGCATAAATCTGAGATGAGTCTATGTAAGCTTGTTTTTATCTCATCTGTGAAGTCTTCTGGGAGAAAGCCAGATAAGGTTGTGATTATTTAAACAGGCATTTTGCGGTTCTTTCCAATACTCCTCTCAATTCAGTGATGAGGCCAAATGCACCTTTGAACTAAAGTGGAAGCTTTAGTGTGAAGGCAAACACATCCAGAAGGGAGTTTGGCTAAATGGCTGCTGTCCGTTCCCTTAACTCGGGGTATCTAAATCCAAGGCAAAGAGAGCAGGTCCAACATTCTTGGATGAAAATCACACCTTCCACACTTTTCCTTTAGCACACCTACAGTACATAGTAGCTTGGCTGCTTCCAGTCTTTACCATCTGTTCAGATGGCAGGGTGCCTACACACATGTTGGATGATATATAGGTGCCAGGCAACAATGCGGATTGATGGGCAGTCTGCACAACTCTGCAATTTCGGTCTCTTGTGCATGGAGGCCATCCTCCGCCAGAAATGAAGGATTGGCACTTTGCATCTCCATAGACTTGTTCGCACCTGTTGACACTTCCATGCCAAAAAAGGAGGAGGAGAAGAAATACTTGAGCAAGTGAAACAAAGATGACATTAACCTTACGAGCATTATCATTTTCTAAGTCCAAACAATCTCCCCTGGCATCAGGAGCCTAGAAGGCTCTGGCTTGCGGTAAAGTATCACCTACAGTGAATTTCATTATGATTCCAAACCCCTTCTTGTTCCTCAAACACCCAAATTCCACTATGCATTTCTAACTCATCAGCAGGAACATCTGTTCAGACTCATATGATTGGGGCGTATGATTGATGTACTTCACCACAAGGATAGGATGTCTATCAAAACAACTAGAAAGAAAGAAAGAGTATTTCCTAGATAGAGCCAGGCAGGGGTAAGATATAAGTCTTCTCTCAGTGTGCAGAACCTGAGGTACCCTCTACAAAAGAGTGAGGCCCACAATGCGCATCTTTTCCCCAGCACTGTAGGCATGGCATGTTCACACTTACAATATTAATATCTGCAGGAAGGTTGATGACACAGGCACTGCTGAACTTGCATAGGCCACTTCCATCCAGACATTAACACATATGTGTGATGCCAGGAAGGGTTGGCAATGTCATAGAATGTGTGATGTTGGAGAATGGAGCTACAGAGCACAGCCTTACTCTCTACTCACGTAGCAACATATTGGGCCTTTCCGCACTATACTGTAATATTGCTATTATTCCACTTTCAACATCCTGTGAAATTCTGGGGCTTGTAGTTTATTGGACCCAAAGAGCTCTCTGATTGAGAATTCTAAATGTGCCTCCCTAAACTGCAAACCCCAGCATTGCATGGGATGTTGAAAGTGGAATAATAGCACTATAACAGTGTAGTGCAGAAAGGCCCATTGAGTCTTGCACATTTAAATAGGACGTGAGCACCTCATGTAACACCTAAGGACATTTGGTATGCTCTCCACCAATTCAGAGCCCCTTCAACACTTAAAACTAGGGATGGGCCAACCGAATCCTTGAACCCTCAGCAAGGATTTGAGATTCATGAGTCCAAATCCCTGTGCCAAAATAGGCAAACCAAATCTTTCAAGTCCACCAACCAAATAGTTTGTTGGTGACCAGGATGCCTGAAAACCTGGGAGACCAGACATACAAGGGGAGATGGCAAGTAGGTAAGTTTTCTCTTGGAATAGTAATGGTCTTTGCTAACAATTTCAGAAATTACATCTGGGGTTGTATTCTAATATGTTTAAATTGAACATTTAATATTTAATATTTAAGTTCATTTAATATTTAAGTTCAGCACTATTTTCTGTGCTGAAAATCAATGGCATGTATAAATGCTGGGTAGTGGGGCAGCGGGGCAAGATCACACAATCTCATCCACTGATTGCCACATGTAGGCCAGTGTACCTCCTTCCACAAGATATGCCCACTCAGGCTGCTTGTGACCGCTCTGGCTGCCTCCCTCTTCAAGGTAATAATCTCTATACTTTTGACTTGAGACTGGAGGGTAGGGATTACATTTATTGAGACTGGACTAGAGACTGACTTGAGACTGGACTTGAGGGTAGAGAATTGACACTGGATTAGAGGCTGGGTTTTTTTTAAGTGCTTTGTTGCAGGATTTGAGAGGGTGCAGAATTGAGACTGGGCTAGAGGCTGGTGTTATTGTTGTTGTTGTTTTAAGTGCCTTACTTGTTGCGGGACTTGAGACTTGACTTGAGACTGCAGGGTGCAGAATTGAGACTGGACTAGACCCTGGTGGTGTTTTTGTTTTGTTTTGTTTTTTAAGTGCTCTCCTTGTTGCAGAACTTGAGACTTGACTGGAAGGTACAGTCTTGAGATTTCAAGGACAGCTGAAAGATTCCTTTGCACAGCTCCCTTGCAAACCTATTTCACACACAATTCTGGGATTTGTAGTTTTACAAGGTGTCACAGCCTTCTCTGCCAAAGTGTGCTGGTGCATCATCAAACTACAAACTCCAGGATGCCAGAAGGAGCTATGCAAAGAAAATCCAGTTTTGACCTGGATTATCTCTGTACTGTAGTATGCGGCCCTGTTTACACAGGCAGGAAAAACTATTAATAGATTAATAATCCACATTTTCTTGCCTGCGTAGAAAGGGCCTTCATGTCATTTTTAATCTGGGGAGATCCTGAGGCAAAACTATAGCAATTGTCGTGGCCAGATTTCTTTAGAGGGAGGTTTGCCTTTGCTTAGGCTTTTGCTAAGGCTGAGTGGGTGTGTCTTGCCCAAGATTATCTGCCTTTCCTTTGCTTTTTATTTATTTATTTTATTTAATTTTTACTAACCAATCCACTGTAAAAATATTAATGAACCAACTATCATAGACAAAAGTTATAAATTTTCCATCTTGAATAAAATTACTTTTCTTTACAAAATTACATTTTTATAAACCCATATACATCTTCCCCACTCCTTCCCCACCATTGGAATTCCTAATCATTACAACTGGTGTTTTGTAATCCATCGATTTATTACTTCTCCTCCTTCTTCCCCTCCCCCTTCCTTCCACTTCCCTCCCTTCCTACTATCCTTATTATGCGTTTCCTCCAAATCCAATCTCTGTCTTGTGTTTGTCTTTGTCTAGACCTCCTTAAGGTGAATTATCTTTTTATTGTTGTGTTTCCTTCCAATGTTTAACTCCCTATTACCATAGTTTTCCATTTAATTATTTTCTCTTTCTAAATTCCACCCTTAATTTCCCTTGATTTTTAAACCTTTTTTAAAAAATAATTCAAAAGATTTGAGATTCATGAGATTCGTGGATTCTTGGAACCTTCCAGGGATTTGGATCCAGATTCGGATTTGGTAAATTCTGGATTCATCCCATCCCTACTTAAAACCTTCCCTATTTCCCTTCAGAGGGCAAATGGTCTCCCACATCCTCTTAGAGGCCTGGTGTTTCATTTCAGCATGATTCTCAACAGACACATTTTAGGCCAAAAAAGTAATTTTGATTATCTTTTTTACTTTAGGATTTGTTTGTGTAAAATTCATTTACATGAAAAATAGTTTTCATTTAAAAAAACTTGATTATCTTTAAAACAACATTTTGTGCAGATAATACTGTATGTAATGTAAAATTACCATTTTCTGTGCAAAAATTCTTTTTTGTGTGAACACTCAACTTTTTTGTACAATTTTTTTAAAAAAAAACTTGCTGAATTGACCATTTTAGCACTTCAGTGATTTTAGTGATCTAGTGACTTAAGTGATTTTAGATTTTAGACTTCATCATTCTAAAGCCTTCCTCTGGTTGCAATTCACTGCACCACAGCACCAGAGCTCTCTAGCCAAGAAGTCTAAGTCCCACACCAAACTACACATCATAAGATACCATCAGCTAAAGTCATGACAGTTAAAATCCTGTAGGAGTGTAGTGCAAATATATTTAAACTCTCCTCTTTCTTTCTTTCTTTCCTTCCTTCTTGTCAAGTTACTTCCACATTCTTGAGCTTGTAAGTCTCTGTGATGCAGCCCTGAGTAGTTATTCTGTGAGTATGTGAGGGAGGGAAGAAGGGAAAGGAAAGGAAATTTAAAGGGATACTGGGAACAGCCAAAATGGTGGGCAAAAGTTGTGTTAACCAGCTTTTGTTTTCAAAAAGGAGGGGGTACTTTTAAAAAGTAGATGGAAGAAAGTGGTGGGGGAATCCCTTTCAAGGAATAATCAGAAGCAGCTACCTACCTTTATCTATTGTCACCAGTATTTTACATTGGCTATATGTGTAACTAAGGCTGTTTCCACAGGACAGTGGCGTCCTGGCATGACATGTGCAGAGGAGTGGGACCACGACATTTCTGCATGACATTGCTGCAGTCCCACCCATTTCATGTCACCAGCCAGCATGATGGCAGTGTATATCATTGACAGAAAAACTCTGTCAATGATCCCCGATCGTGTGAGCTTTCTGTTGCGGCTGGCCATGCAGAAAAGCTGGAAGCACAATCACACACTTTCTTCCCCACTGCAAAGTGGGATGAAGGCCGGCTGTAGTGCAGAAGGAAGGGGCATGTCCCTCATGCTCCCTTCCACAGGCAGCCAGTCAGGTGCGGAGAGAAGCGCTGAGGACCCGCTTGCTGGGATTGCAACAGGATGACAGGTAATAGTGACATCCCATGGAAGGTACTTCAGTAACATCTCCTGGCTGGAACCCTTTCCACTTAAAGAGCAAGTAATGAGATGAAAGAATGAAGGAGGTCTATTCAGCTCCAGATCAGGGCACAAGGAGGCTATTTCAAACCCCCTCCCACCAGTGAACAAAGCTTACTTGGCCTCACTCTCTGGTGGGAGGGGGTGGAAACATCACCCTCCTTCTGCCCCAATCAGAAGCTGAAAGGACCTCCTTCACCCCTTCATCTGGTTACTGGCTCTTTAGGTGGGCTAGAGTGGCATTTAAACCATTTTACAGTAAGATCACCTAGTCTCACTGTTTACAGAGCAGTTACAGATCCATCACTCTGTGTTACAAATCCATAACTGCAATACCGAATGCCCAATCTTTATTTATTATTTCTGTGTCCCTGCTGTATAGCAATTCTGGACAATGTTCCAGCCAGCTCATAATTTGTTTCCAACCAAGAATGCCCTCTGCATCTCTGGCCCCATCCACCAAAAACATCTGCCAGCCTGATACTCAACTCCAAGGAAATGTGACCTTCAAGGGGAAAACCACTCTCAAACCCTGTCTTATGCTGACAATTTTCAGCTAACAAAATGGCACTGCACATATGGATATTCCTATGCAACTATATCCTTGTTCTCGGTGGAGAGTTACAATTCTATTTCTATGGAGTATCATCACTATGTAAATAACTCAAGTCATAATTATAGAGGGGAAAAGGGGGGAACGGGTAAGTAAGTGATGACTGCGCAGCTGCAATGACAGTGCTGGAAAATCATCCTTCAGCAGCCTAAACATTCATTTGACAACATACACCATTGATTACTTAATTACATTTAAATATATGTGCCAGGCACATTAGAAACCCAAAGGAGACCATTACAGTGTGCTATAAAGCCACATGTATGCAAACGCTCTACTTTGTGAGGCTTTTTCAAAAATGTTAATTTTCTTTTTCTTGGGTCTATGGAAGATTCATTCTTCTTTCTCCCCCCCCCAACTTGGTGCCTTCCAAGTGTGTTGGGCAACAACTCCCAGACCTGGCTGGAGGCCTCTGGAAGTTGTAGTTTAGCACATCTAGAGAGCATCAGGTTGGGAAGGGCAGCCTCAATGTTATAAATAGGTAAACAATTCTAAGGAATATTGACTGTGCATAGAAAGAACTGCCTTCAGCCTTACATTATGAACTCTTACAAAGGGTTCCTGTTCTAATGTATATTTGAACAAGAAGATCTACATATGCTTGATCTCAGAGTGACCTGATGTTGTTACCAAGGCCACCAATTAGACCAGCTCTGTTGACTGCAGAACCACCAAAGCATCTCTATGAATTTCTGGGAAAAGAGTGTCAGTTTACAAACATGTTGTGCAATTTCTTCTTATCTCATGGTCTGTATTTATCTACTTATGGCACTCTACTTTTACATTTAGAATGGTGTGTCTTAAATAAAAGCAACAGGAAGCTATTGTTACCTATTAGTTATGATATTCAACAATAATCTCCCCAAATGAAATCTTTAGCTCACTTGGTTTTGCTCTTGCTTACAATAACTTCAGAGACTGGGGCAGTTTGTAATCTTTCATGTCAACGGCATTATGCATTAGGCTTTTTCTATCAAGAAAGTTCATCATTATCTTGTTCGATGTGACAATTTATTCAGCTCATTGTGGCTGGCTGCATTCCAAACCAAGCACCATTTTCTCCCCATGTTCCTCTCAAAAGCTGGACATTAGACAAGGAGTATGGTGTGCATGGACGATCACATGGACGATCAAGCAATACAAAACCTACTGCTTTCGTATGAAGATCTATCTACCCTTTTAAACATGTATTCTATAGTTAACATTTTCATTTGGATATTTACTATGGGCTTATATATAGATTTATATAAGGCTTATATTAGCATATATGCCTTTACTACTATTCTTTTTTTTTCCAGTCACTCTGTGAACAGCTTTAGATAACCATCCTTACCAGCCAAGACGGCCAAAGGCCAGCTGAGCCAACGCTAGGGCTGAAGCTGTGTTGAATCTAAACATCTCCCAACCTAGGGAAGATGATGTAGTCCTGCATGGCAGAAGGTTTGACTGCATGGTCCTTGTGATCTCTTCCAATTCTACAATTCTATAATTCTAACTGGTGTTTAAAGAGACCAGGAAGTAATATATAGCCATCATAATGAGTAGCCAGTGGCACTCTTATCTTTCTTGAATCTGTCTACTCCTCTTTCAAAACTACTCAGTGACCATTACAAAACTATAGGCTTTTTCAGGAGACTTCCCCACCCACCCACATCCAGTATCCAGTATCCAACATCTACACATCTGGCACATTATGTTTTTACAGTTGTGGTGGCTTCAGTGTCCAATGACTGGCTAGCAACACCCAGCAGGCTGTCTGAGAGACCTCATTCTCCCATATGAGCCTTTCTGGGTTATGAAATCTTCAGATTAGGTCCTTCTCTTGATTCTGTCAGCATCAAAAGTGTTTGACTGGTGGGAACACAATACAGAACCTTCTAGGTGGCCCTGGCCAGACTTTAGAATTCAGTCCTTCACTTGTCCTTCCATTGGTTGCAAGACACCCTTTTATTCATTTCTGCTTTTTGCATGTAATGTTCTCATCCATCAAACATTAAACAGTAGAATAAACTACCTCAGAGAATGGTGTCATCTCCATCACTGGAAGCCTTTAAACCAAGGTTGGATGGGCATCTTTCCACAGTGCTTCAGTTGTGTGTTGCTGCATAGCAGGGCATTGGACTAGATGGCATTCTTGGTTCGTTCCACCTCTAAGATTCTATGACTCTACAAAGGGTTGGGTCTAGCCCACTGGAAACTCATTGTCTTTTATTGTTGTCATCACCAAGTTTTTAATTGTTTCATTTATTTATTTATTAATTTAAATATATCTATCCCATCCTACCTCATGAGATCTCAGGGCAGCATGCAAGTAAATTCACTATAAACCGGATTTAAAAAATTAAACCAATAAAAATAACTTAAAACATATTAAACACTTAAGTTAAAACAGATTTAAAAAGTTAAAGCAGCTTTGACCAATTGTGTTCTTAATTTATTTGCTTTGATTTTTTCATCAACATTGCATTTGTATTTAATTGTTGTTAATCTGAATACCTTTTTTGGTGTATAAGCAGGAAAATAAATAAAAGCCGGAAATGATATTGGTACACCCTGCAGGCTGTTGACTGTGCTCCAGATATGGAACCCAAGCCTACATCTTACCTCTCCCACACCAACCAAAGTCCTATACTGGTGGCTCCCTAAGCTGATTCCCTAAACTGATTTTGGACTACAACTCCCACAGTCCCTGACCATTGGTCTGACTAGCTGGAGCTTGCAAAAGTTGAGGTCCAACGACATCTGAGGCCAGAGCTTTAGAAGTGCAATACAGCAAGGATGAGACCACTCTGGAGCTCCCAAGAGCCACAGCACGTTGTTGCAGCTGCCATTTAGGGTGAAAAGAAGTTAACAGGACCTTGTTTACAGCTGACTTTTGGGCCATTGGGGCTATTACTGATGTTTTGAGGTGAGGAATTCCCTAAAACCACATGGAACAGTGTCAGGAAGAGAGGTTTGGGCACTGAAATGTGTTTTTCAGCTTTAAAAAAACGGCTTACTGGATCATTGTAGTGCACTCTACATGGGGCTGCTTTTGAAAAGTGCTCAGAAACTTCAGTTGGCTTCAGAAAGCACACGACTCACCTGTTGCAACAATTCCACTGGATGCTGATCCATTTCCAGGCACAATTCAAAATGCTGGCTTTGATCTATAAAGCTCTATGTGGCTTTGGGTCCAAGCTATTTGAAGCAACATTATCTTCCCTTATAAGCCTGTTATTGCCCTAATATCTTCAAGAAAGACCCTTTTCACTGCTCTACCACCTTCTCAAGTTTGTTTTATGGGAACAAGGAAGAGGACCTTTTTGATGGTTGCTCCAGACTTTGGAACTCCCTCCCTTGGGAGACCAGGATGCCACCATCTTTCCTTTCCTTCTGTCACCAAGTTAAAACATTTTTATTTCATCAGGTTTTTACAAACTGATAGATTTGGGGCTTTTAATGCTATGCAGCGCTGTTTTTAAGGCTTGCATATAGTCTTTTAATGAACTGTAATATTTTTTAATATCTAATGTTTTAACTTTAAAGGTAAATTGCTTTTTAAATCTTATATTTTATAAATCTTATACTTTTATTAATGCTTTTGTATAATTTTAATTTGTCTTGTTTTAACTATGTTTTTAGCCCCCTTGAGTCCCAGATAAAGGCAGGATATAGATGAATAAAAATGTTGTTGTTGCTGTTGCTACTGTTGCTGGCTGGGGATTGTGAATGTTGAAATATCTGAGGACTCAAATTTGGAGCCAATTCTTGGACAGCAGGGATGGGCATCCCTGGACCCCAGAGGGCCACACCATCAAAATGGCTATGCACATCCAGTGGGCCACTCTATTTTTACCCCTGTCATTTAGGAAGAACAGGGCTTTCTCCACCACCCCTGATTACTGCACAGCAATTACTGAGTAGTTGTTTTGCACCTTTCCTGCACACACAAGCCCAGCAGTGTACCGCTTCTCTTCCCCCTCAGAAGATTTTCTCTATATGATTGAAATATATATCAAATTGGCTCTAACTCTTCAGTGCTAACTCTCCTGGGAACAACTCTAACTAAACAAAGTGGGGCCTACCCTGGATGAAAAATATACAGGACTGGATTGTGCTGCTGCTGCTTCCGCCTCAGGGGTGGAGCTACAAGGAAGCAATATGAGAACATCCGCACATACACTCAAATGAATTCTGTATGTACGCACACCCATGAAAATTTCCTTTTGTCTCCAAATTTCTTGCCTTGCAGTAACTTAAAATTTCAGTTGAGCAGTCAGAAACATAGTGTAGACATCCAAAGAAAAGGGTAGATAAAACTACCAAGGGAATGAGAACACAGCTAATATCAGAGTTCTAGGTGTGAACAATTTTCAGTTTCTCACTCTCTGCAATGCTAGAAGTTTGTTAGCTGAAGGAAAATGTCAATGTGAGACAGAATTCTTATTGAGGGGGCTTGTCCTCAATTTGGAAACCCCCCACCCCATTGCTACAACATTGTTCCATCTCTTTTCAAAGATATAGCAGGAAGGTCTAAGGTTAATGCACAATTGAGGGAGTATTAGCTCCATGACCATACCTATCGCTCCCCCTTTTTTAAGAACACCATTTTCCCTTCCTTATGTATCTCCTCTTACCCATCCACCTACCCACCCCAGGCCAACAAAAGCTTTCAAATCCTTGAAATAATGTGTGGGCAGAATGGTTTGCCTTTCGGCACAGGCTTCCTCCATCTACGTGACGCCTGGATCCCTTGGCGCATCTATTATATTAACTCGAGCCTTAGTGATACAATGGTTAAAAACAGAGGATGGCCGCCTCGAAATGGGGGAGAAAATGTAATAGGTTTCCCTGCTTAATGTAATAGAATTGGCAAGAGGTATTGGGAGCAGGAGCGAAAGTAGTCACTCAAGCATTGTGTTTGCATGATATTTAAATACAAGTGGCTGAGGTATAAGTACCTCTAAGTACACCTGAAAGAGATGGTGCCTTGTAATCATTGTTTCAGCAATTGACAGTTGTTTACACAACAGCCGCACATTCTCTGCTGATTTGAATAATAAACATGCTTAAACACCAGCTGGATAATAGAAGGATAATTGAAACATAGTTTAAAGCTCTGATTTACAAGCATTGTGGCACCACTTTTATTTGTAGTACAATGCTACACTTCTGGGCCCTCTCTTGGTTAAAAAAAAAAAGAGTATTGTTTCCTAACCAACCCAAGAGAAGAGTTCACTGGATTAATCTATAGGAGGTTGGTGCACCGGCTGTGCTAGGCCTTCCCATATGCTTCCAGCTCATGTTGTCTTAAATCAGTCATTTTCTCCCACAGTAGATTCTGGTTTTAGAGGGAAAGCATACACTGAAGGATACTATTAGAATGACAGTTGGCCCTCCATGTTCATTGGGGTTAAGGATGCAGGACCGTAGCAAAAATGGGAAAACCGCAAATATCAGAATGTGGAGGGGGGAGAGAGCCAAGCCATGGTGGAGAGAACAGACACCCAGGGTCCAAACCAGGTCAGAGCAAGGAGAGGGGAAGGGAGTGAGTTGACATTGTGGCCCTCTCTCTGACCCATATCCTTCCTTGGGTGTACAGGGGGCATCAGGAGGAGGTTTGTGGTGCTGAGAAATCAGGCTATGAGCCATCCTTAGCTGGCCAGGCAGTGGTTGGAGGAGGAGGAGGACCAGAAGTGGGTTTTTAAAAGGCTCTGCAGCCTGATGAGAGACACAGAGAGTGAAGTTTCTCCCCAAAAAGAAGCACCTGAGTTGTGGAGGGCAGAGGTTGAAGAAACACACAAATAATAAAATCTGTGAAAATCAAACCCACAAATGTGAAGGGTCAACTGTACTACATCTCTCCTCTCCTCCTCCTAGATATTATTGTTATTATTATTGGTAGTAGTAGTAATGAGAGCCAGTGTGGTGTAGTGATTACAGCACTGGACCAGAGACCAGAGTTCAATTTCCTGCTCAGCCATAGAAACACACTGGCTGACCTTGGGGGTGTCACACACTTTCAACCCCCATGAAATCCTGTGATAAGTTCACCTTAGGGTTGCCATTAAGGCAAAAATGACTTGAAGGCACACAACAACAGTAATAGTGGTAGTAGTAGCAGCAGCAGTAGTAGTTATTGTTGTAGTCATCAGTGCCAAATATTTCCAACTATGGGCAAGGAGGTGATAATTATTGGGATTTCAGTATAGGAATGGAAAGAATATTTGCAAATATTCCTTCCCAGGTTGAAAAACAGGTTTCCCAACAGGAAACCCCAACCAGAAGAAGAATAGAAAAGCAAGAATTTTACATAATTTTCTTCTGGTATTTAAGTGTTGTGCAGATATTATTTGATGGGGGGACATTTTTGTACAATTACTCCACCCCCTGCCTTGTTTTCTTCACAGAAAACTGTTTCCTGTACAGGAAAACTGCCTTCTATGTAGAAAACAGTTTCTTGTACACTCTTCCCACCTCAGTTATTATCTTCGCAGAATAATTTTTGTGTAAGATTTTAGGATGCTCACATACAGGAAACAGGCTGTGGAGGAATATTCTTTTTCTCCATTAGCAGAGAGAACATTTGATGCCGTAGTTAGGGAGGGAAATTTCATCCTCTACCCTCCAGCTACACTCCCAAGGAAAATACCTCCTGTGTAGGCGCTATGTCATCAATGGGGGGAGTTCCCTCCCCACCAAATACACACACACAGTAAATGCTAAATTCAGGGAGTGGTTTGCCTTAAGACATAATACGATTTGAATTTTTCCTTTTAAAAAAAGACTGCACGTGCAGTTATGGATTGCTGCCCTCTAAGCACCAATTACCAGAATCACAAGGTGGTTTAGACCTTGTCTATATGCATGCCTCAAGTGAACCTCTGGTAGATAGAAACAAAATCTAGAACTCCAGAATGGGCCAAATAAAGAGGTAATGACCCAGTTGCCACTGCAGAAATTAGTTGTACTAGGCTCAACAAATTTTTTGATTTAGTGCCCATTATATCTCCACAATAGAATTTGGAAAACCAAGAAATAACTCAAGCACAGGGCAACAGCAAAAACAGCTGGTGATATACGTGCTCTGGATTTAGTCTGAACATTAAAGGAGCTATTCAGTGTGATGAACCTTATCCTCAAATAGGTTCAGCATCCTGGACAGCTCTTTTAAAATTTACCCTAAAATCCAGGGTACATTCACCATTCCAATGACATGGGAGCCAATGGACAGCACTGGACTTTTGCCCTGCCATACCACCTCACCTCTAGAGTATGACAAACACCAATTCCAGGGTTTCTTTCATATTGGAAAACACAGTCTCTAATATATCTACTATTTTTCCAAGAATCCTTGGCCCCTAACTTAAGCTACTTAGAAGATAAGTAGAACAGAGTTTAAAATAAAATTTAAACTTCCACACTGGAGATCAGTCCTGCAAGCAATTAGCTCATGATTTTAAATAGTTAGTTAAGATATAACAAAATATTTTGTATAGATTGCACTGGACCCTAATTAATTCCCAACACTGATTCTAGAGGTAAGGTCACAAGTGATGGCAGAGTAAGAAACCACAGGCTAACCTCACATGTATTTTATTCAGAAGCCAAATCACAGCTTCCTTCTGAGCAGAAATTAGCACAAAATGCAACATGGTCCAGATGTATATGACATGGTCCGTGTTATATACATGGTCATACTTGCTGGGGCATTCTAGGAGTTGTACTCCTAAAGAGCAACTTTTCCAAACTCTGACATGATCCTAGACAAATCACTTGAACCAGGAGGTGTTTTTGACTTGGTGGACTGTGTACCCCAGTAACTTGAACTTGATAAGGGGACATGAGAAATGATTGCAAAAGCTGCTCAAGTGGCCAGATGTCTAATTTTGCAAAAAATGAAAATCCAGAACAACCCCCTATCATCAACACTTGAATCCAAGATTTCCTGCCGTTGGCAGCCCATGAAAGTTAGGTTATATTTATCTACAAAAAGAGAATAAAATTTAGGAAATTTGGCAGAATTTGCTTGGACTGTGTGAGGAGTAAAATAACTACTCTGATGCCAATTGGGATATAATCCTGTGACATAGGCCAATAAATTAGTCTAAGTCCTATTGTTAGTCCCAACTAGAGTAGAGGCAATCAATGATTTGGATTTACCTAGGCACTGATTCACCATGCAACAATTGAGCAAATAGGTTTACTCTAGCTGGGACTGAGCGACAGGACTCCAGCCATAGGGTTTTTTTCTTTTCTTCTGATCTTTTCCCTTCTCTTTCCCTAACTGTGCATTCTGTCATCTCTTTTTTACCTATGTGAAGTAAGAAGCCAGGCAAACCTGAGTAGAACATGCCAATCACAGCTCATGAATTGTGTGAAGGGGGCCTATGAGTGAAAGGATATAGTCCAGAGGCCTGTCAGTTAAAGAATCAGATAAGAGCAGAATGAAACAGAGTTAGTGCAGTCAGAAAGAGAATGAAGGTCAGTTAGGAAGAGAAGAGTGGAGAAGATGTGAATAGGGTTTTGGGAGCTGAGAATAAGGAAATAATTCAAGGATTTCATGTTTAACTCATGAGTAATATACCATAATACATTTCTACTCAAGTGATTTTCTACAGCTGTGTCTGACTGTTTTCATTTTGTAATAACAAGGACAACTGCTTATACTTTACACATTGAACACACTGATCATCACAACTATTTGTCCATAATGGGGATCACCTTGAGTCATGAGTAGCAGGGAGGGATCTGGAGAGTAAAAGGGCAAAGTGAGTGACAGGAGCCCAACAATTCAAACTGCAGGGCCATCCTGGAGAAGTGTTCTGTCGTAGCCTCTTCTCTCTCTTTTGTGTTTCTTCTGTGTTGTCCTTCAGTCCTTTCTCTTTTTCTATAAAAAAATTAAATTGAAATAAATGTAGGGACTGGTGGCTTCTCCTGTAGATTCCAGTTTGAATTTTAAAATTCTTTTCAAATTGAAAAGAACAATCAGCTGCTGATCCAGACTTAGAAGGTGCTTAACCTCATTTCCAAATTCATATTAAAATTTATACTAGAACCTGTCACAGATTCACCATCTCATTGACATGGATGTTACTTCACTGGACATCCTGTCCCGGGGTCTACAATTTTAATATTAAAATATGATTTCGTGTGCCTGAGAAGTCGCCAGGATGAGCACGTGGGCAGCCATGGTGGAATGATCGAAAACCAGGTCAGGCCAGTAAAATCCCCAGTCACATAGCCCCAAGAGACCTCAAGCTGTGCAAACCCACAGTAAACAAAGGGTCCTCAGCCCCTGAGAAGCCGATTTGAGGGGATTAGCGTGTGTGCCCCAAGTTGAGCAAATATCCTATCAGGCAGGGACTATTTACATGAAGTCACACCACAACCCAATGCAGCTGAAGTTCCTGAGACTTTAGCAACACCTTGTAATCTCATCATGCAGAGGAAGTTACCATTGTGGAGCTTCTTTCTCGTTGTAACATCCATTGTTCTCCCTGGGAAAGGATTAGCCCTCCAGGTACTTTTTCCCCTACAAATAGTCCGTGTTTTTGAGCAGTTCTTTGGGTCACTCCCAGTCATCCCAGCTGACTGTTTCTCCGTCCATTGAGTAATCCCCTCAGCCCTCTCTGTGCTGAGCTCCACTTCTCGACTGTTTTTCCTGGACCAAGGACTTCAGGAAAAGGTGCAATATTACCCCAGCTACAACCCCTTCAATATTCCCCTATTCAATTTCCTCTGTTTTGCTTCTTAATAGGTCTTGAGTGAGCGTGTGAGTGATTGCATTGCTGTGTGAGATTTTCATTCAATAAAATCAATTATTGGACAATTTTGCTTGGTTTTTGGCTTGACCTGATCCCACAAAAACTGGGTGAAAAGACCTCGCTAGGTTACCCTGCCTCTTGCATTGCTATTGCTCATGCTCTGGCTAGTTTCCATTCCCCACCACGTGGAGCACAATAAGGCGTCCCCCAAGGGACCTCAGAAATCAGGGTAACATGGAAGCCACAAACTGGACTAGAGGCAAATGATCTGAACTAGCTGAAAATAAATAGTATGACATTGTTGAGCATAGAGATGGTGGGGGGATGAATGGCAGGAGAAGGAAAACAGAAAACTTGTACAAAACAGTTTTGCTTAAAAAATTAATATTTTGAAATAGATAATTTTTAAAGGAAAAAAAAAGCAGCAATGCTGTTCATGTCACACTGGTGTAGTGAACCTTGGGCATGCATTACCAAGGTGTTAACATATTTTTATTGTCAAACACTATGACACAACCTGAGGGTTTGAATGTTAGACTAGGAGACCAGGATTTGAATACTCACTAAATAATGAAACTCACTGGGCCACCTTGGGCAAGGGCCACCCTCTCTAAGGATAGAAAAAATATTTGAATGCTCATTGGGTGGGGGGATACAAGAAAGGGGCTTTTCAAACATCTGAAAATCTGAACAAGAATACCGAGCTGTTTCTAAGAGACAATTTAGCAAGTGAACTGACCAGTTTGGAGTTTTTTGGGGAATCTTCATTATAATCATAGATAGACCCTTTGACATAAAGCGGCCAGTCCACATTGGTTTCTGGAAGCTGATGTTTCTCCTAGTGAGTGATTTTTGTTTAAGCCTTTTCTTCCTTTTTAGCAGTGTTCATAGCAGATGGGGTAAGGTCAAGAATTTTATAAACTTTCTGAGCCATCACCAATGTTGTATTTCCTTATTAAGTTTTTCCAACTGTGGTTTTAAATTATCAGCCTACAAGCAACAGCTGGCATTTATAACTTAATCTAACTTTAGTCTCCAAAATCCTCCATTTCAGTCCTTCTCACTTACAGTTCTGTTGCATATTTCACATCTTCAATATCCTCAAAGTTAAGAATTCCACTTACTCCTTTTGTTTTGTTTGTAGTTTCAAATCCTCACTCCACTTACTCAGCTAACAAGGAGGAAAAGGGAGGCAAAGTACAAACATAAATAACAAAGAAAAGAGAAATGAAGGAGTGAAGTTAAATCTTTCTGATTTCACCAACACCATCTTTGCCCAATTTGGATACTGAAAGAAAAATTTGTTTGGCAGGGGAGGCTTCTGCTGGGGTGAAGAAACTGCCATCTCAGTCTGAGGGAAGAAAAACCAAGGCCTTGTGCGTGCTGTTGTCTCCACAACAGGATTTTGACTCCTGGTAGAAGCTTGTCTGTAATGTCGCATAGGGACAGGCCCCCTGACAGCACAACTGTAAGAACACCATAAAATAGATACAGATAGGAGTGTCTATTTCCCTACTCACACTGGAGCCAGCAGGAATGGTGAATGAGATTGTTGGTCCCTTCAGTGCTTCCCTGAATATACAGAAATCAGAGATACAAAGCTGGTCGGATAGCCCAGAGCTTGAAAACATTGGCCGGCATCCTGCGTAGCTACTTTATATACTTAACTAAGTAAGCTCTCCTGGCCCAGCCTCCCAAGACCTTATCGGAAGGTCATGTCATTCATGCTCCAATTGCCAACAAAATTGACCTCCTTCTCCCCATGCAACTGATGCCTGGTAAAGTAGATTGAGGGGGAGGGAGACACAATCATGGCAACAATGTTATAATCAATTTTTAATATCCTTTACAGTGGCTGGTACCTTCTAAACCAGTGGAGCAGTGAATATGCTCCAGGCTTTAGTATGAACTTTAAAGAAGCTATCCAAGGTGCTCAACCTATTTTGGGGACTAGAGTCAGCATCTTAGATAGCTCCTTTAAATTTTGACTAGGCTCTGGAGAAGGTTGACCACCCCACTCACATCAAAGTCCCTAGTTGTACTTATATAGATTTTTCCATATGCTCTGGAGTCAGAATTCAGCAAGGTTGGATGCAAATAAAGCTAGCTATCCATTGAGATCTTTGTCCAGTGTGGAACATGGGAATGTTGCAGGTGTGGCTGGAGAAATGAAAACAAGATGTGGGGTTTGGTTTCCAGATGGATCCCTCCCAAAGCTTAATAAATTAGAATCATAGAATCATAGAGCTAGAAGATAAATAAAGACATCAAAGTTGATTTATTGGTTGATATATAAAAAGAGTGGTGTCCTGGTTAAACTACACTGAAGACCAAGTGGAATGTAGGGCAGAGCAAAAAACAGAAGTGTAAAGCAACTAAATAAAAAATAGTAATCATATTTCTTTCATAGAGGTTTTATCATTACAAAAATTAAAACAAGACTTTCCTTTAATGTATCCTACACAGGATACCTTGGTTCCTTTTTTTGTTTCAGCAGCCTTGAAAAAAAAAGACTGAAATGCAGCTCTGTTTTGCTTTCAACCAGCAAACTTCCTGTCATTCTTTTAAACATATTTTATCAGGCAAGTGTTTTGAGTCAAAACATCTTGTTTCTAAGAGTGTCTCAAGAGATAGTAGCAACAGAGAGAAAATGACATTTTTTTTATCAGCCACAATACATATAATGTGACATTCAAACACAACAAGTGCTATTCAGTTGCTTGTAAGTCACTAAAGGTGAGCAAAAACACTTATCTCTTTTGTAGAAAGAAAAAAACGGAGGTGGAGTATGCTCAACACAAAGCTCTGCTTGGACTTTAAAAAAAAATGTAAGCAGCTCTTACAAATTTATGAGCACAAAGTCCTCCCTCTATTAAGAATCTGAAGATATATTTAAGCAGTGATGCCAAATAGCTTTGCTGTTAATGTACCGTAGTGTCAAGGACAACAACTGAAGATTCATTTCATAATCCAAATTGATCCTTCCAATCAATTTGTGTGTGTGTGGACACAAAAACTGCTGGGTCATGCTAACAACCATCAAAACACATTTTCATTATGTTACTGAAAGGAGCAAGAGTTTAACAGGATGAAGATACATACATATATATGTATGTATGTATGTACTCCACCAACATCAGCTAAAATGATACTTCTCTTTTATTCCATACTTAGTATTCAATCAAGTTCAGTACTTTCTCCAAGAGAGCCAGCAAGCTGTAGTGGTTTGAGACTAAGACTATGGAGACCAGGGTTTTAATCTCCATTTAGCCATGGAAATCTACTGGGTGACTTTGGGCAAATCACACTCTTTCAGCCTCAAAGGAAGGCAACGGCAAACCTTGTCAAGAAAACCCCATGATATGTTCCCCTTAGGGTCACCATAAGCCAAAAATGACTTCATGGCACACAACAACAGCAGCAGCAGCAGCAGCAACAACAACAACAACCACCCTCTCTGGGGCTAAATGTTTCTAAGAACCCTTTGAAACTGCATACTCTGGCAGCTATAGAAGACTGAATCTCACCAGTGACATAGACCTCAACATTTTACAAATGAAAACTGGTGATGTGTGGCCAAACTACAACAGAATCTGGTCAAAATGGCAGGCATGATCAAAGAGGGAGAGCTCACAAGCTGGCAGATGCTGCAGTCTCTTGTTTTTGCCTGAGTCTACTGGAAGGGGCAAGATTCCACTCCCTCTTTACCTTTCCCCTTTGTTGCATTAATTGAATGAAATCTACTTTTGTACTTTGAACTCAGTTTACAGCCATTGGTGAAGACAGAGGCAAAGGGAGAAAGAGGAACATTTTAAAAGCAGCAGAAAAGTGGGACAAAAGATGATTAATCACGACAATTCCTACCAAATCAGGACAGTTAGAGGGAATGCAGTGAAAGCTGTTCACACTCTATACAAGAGTCAGCCAACCATGGAATGCCAGCTAGATTCAAGAAATCCAAATTTGGGAGTCATCTTCTGGCCACAGGGCTAGCTCCACCATGAAACAGAATGAGACCACTGCCTCAGGTGGCCACTGGCCCTGGTGGCAGATACCCTGGTTTTTGTTCCTAAACCCACCAGGTATTCTCCTTTGTTGGAGGACAGAGGGATATACTCCAGTCAGACAGCCTTGTACAACTCTTAAACTAGCCTGCCGTTCTAAAGTTTTACAGAGGATGACCAGTGCTGAAATCATATTCAACTAGCATAGGATGTGCCTGTCTATAGCTTCAGGTAGGAAAATGTCTTGTCGTGGCCTTCCCTCATTTTGCATACTGGAAATGGTGGAAAGAGCTAGGAAAGTCTTCTTGGTTCTATATATTTATGGTTGTATCCTATGCATAAGGCATCAACTAGGCTCTCAGTTTTTGGCGCAACATTTAGTACCACAAATGAAACCTTCCTGCCTACTGTCTCCAGTGCAAAGGGAAACAGGAAGATTTCCTTTGCAACAGGAACCAAGGCTTTTAGGACCCAACGTGCAGCATGATAATCTACATATTATGAGGTTTTTCTATATCCTGCCTTTCCATCATTGATGCACAACTATGGCACTACCAGAAGCTGGTTTAGTCAGTTTTACACCTCACATTAGGTACAATAGAGCTTGAAAGCTCATGGTGAGCTTTTTTTGTTTCCCCTACCATACATATAGAGCTGAATATGTGAATCTTCTTAATGCAGTACATGGATAATCCTCAAGAACTGGTTTCTTAAATAATAGCACATTGCCCTTGATCAAAATTTTCTTCACCACAGTGTTGTAATGGAACTAGGGCTTGTTGGGTCAAAGTGTAAGGTGTTTTGGATTACCTCTCATTGGTCTTCCCTCTTTCCTCTGAACTTTGCCATAACCCTTGCATTATCTTCTGTTGGGGCTGGGCAAAGAGGATGGAGTTTCTCAACAACAATATAGAGTTGTGAGCTGTCCTTCATATATCACAGCTTTTTAAATAGCCCCATCTTTTTTTCCCCTCAAGTTCTTTTATTTTCAAATTACAAACACTAACACAGAGAAAACAAAGAGAACACATTATAAAGAAATAGCCCCATCTTGAATGTGCAATTAAGATCCATTAGATTCATGAAAGATTTGATCTTGGCTGAGATTAAATTGTTGTTTGGTGATATGGATCAACATAGCTTTCTATATTTTTGGACACTCCTTGGGTGAGCTAAGTATGGGAACTTAATGTGTGCTTTCCTTCAAAATTTTCCATTCCACCCCTACCTAATAAGTTACACTTATGGAAAAAATCTCATCGATCCCTCCATTCTTGTTTCTAATATATGAATCTTCATTTTCTTACAAATCTCCTAATCCTAAATGCTACAGATAAGTACAACAAGATTGTTCAGAATGTGTGCGCTTATCCTTGAAGTTAGTATCTATAGAAGCACAACATATTTCTGATGAGCAGATTCAACCTCATCAGTGTGTCATTGGGCTTTGTAGAAGAATTTTTTTAAAAGAAATCCTTCAAAGAGCAGTAAGAAGTTTTGCAAATATTTGGAAAGAGAATTAAGGTAATATATGTAAAGATCTGCTCATATTTGATAATCTTGAATCAATTTAATAAATCCTGTCCAGTTTTAATAAACACTGGATTAGGGTTAGACTTCTTAGGAACAAATTAATAATGAAAATATTTAATATGTGGTCTTGTGTCTGCTTTGATTTGTTTATAGTTTTTATTATTATTATTGTGAAGAATCAGTGCAGTCTGTGTTGAGACTTTAAAGAATGACAGAATGACAGAAGGGACATATAGACAGAGCACACTATCAATATATATATAGACACTATAGTTAGGCTGGAAAGAGGAATTGAAATATAGGACTACATTGAAAGTTCTAATTTGAATTTTTTTTTCTTTTTTGGTGCATTCATGGCTTGAGGGCATGTTTAAGTTTTGGTCAGAACCCTGTTGGGCAGTTATGAATATGTAAACTACGGTTACAAATTTGTAGCTGCTACATATTCATGATCCCTACAGTCCCTAATACAGGGGCTGTGTAGGGATTGTGAAAGTACCCAACATACAAGTAAGCAGCTGCTGTGATCAACAGGGATCTGTTCCCCTGTTGGCCAGGAAGTGGCTGCATGATGTTTGGATCCTCTCTCATGCAAGCAATCTCTGGCACAAATGCGATTTGCATCAGTGGTCCTTTTTCTGCATGGCACACAGGAGGGGCTGAGAATGTCAGGCCATTTCTTCTCAGTCAACAGGGGAATGGATCCCTCTCAATCCTAGTGGCTGCTTGTTAGTAAATGGGGGTGAGGCTTCTGGCCAGAATCTACTGCCTAGCACTATAGTTATAGTTATAGTTATAGTTATAGTGCTACATAAAATGTAATAGTGATGCAGGTTTCCTCCAGTTACTTGTGGGTATACAGGATATCAACAAGCTGGACCGCATCCAGAAGAGGGTGCCCAAAATGGTGAATGGTTTGGAAGCCACGCTTTATGAAGAACAGCTTAGGGAGCTGGGTATGTTTAGCCTGAAGAAGAGAACATTAAGAGGGGACATGATAGCCATATTTAAATATTTGAAGGGATGTCATATTGAGGAGGGAGTGGGCTTGTTTTCCACTGCTCTAGAGGCTAAGGCAAAGAACAATGGATTCAAGCTGCAGGAAAGGAGATTCTACTTGAACCTCAGGAAGAATTTCCTGACAGTCAGAGCTGTACGGCAGTGGAATATGCTGCCTCAGAGTGTGGTGGAGTCTCCTTCTTTGGAGGTTTTTAAGCAGAGATTGGATGGCCATCTGTCAGAAATGCTTTGATGTGGATTCCTGCACAGCAGGGGCTTGGACTGGATGGCCCCTGTGATCTCTTCCAACTCTATGATTCTATTATTCTATGATAGGTAATAAGTTATTTTTAATTGATTCCTTTCCCCATAACAAAGTTATAACATTATATAGAATGTAATTTAAGGCCTAAATTTAACCACTTTGCATTTTTTTTCCAGTGTAAGTATAACTTGTAGTTACTTCTATACTTATAGGAATCAGGACTTACAAAATGACTGAGAAAGAATATCATCTGGTTCCCGTGCTGGCATGGGTCTTTTGAGTTCTTGGAGCTGCTTTATAAATGAATATAGCAAGCACAATTATATATATTTTTTGCTTTGTGCATCTAAAACAGGTACAAAAGCAACAGCAATACAGAAATATCCATAAATGAATATAGCACATGTATATATTTCTCAAAGTTCCATGCACCTATTAAGGTACCAGCACTTGCAGAAAACTGCAAGATATGCACATCAGTAATTCTTGAGGACAAAAACCTGAAAGCCCTAAGTTTAAAAGGTAAATACAAGTAATTGAGTCCAGTACAAAGAATTCTACTCAGTTCATGATGACAAGGCCCTAATTCCTCTTCCTTCCCTCTCCTCTCCATCAGAAAACAGTAGGAGCAGCAGTCCCTCCTGGGGGACTGGATTGGAGGGAGGGAACTGATGGGATAAGCAGTTCAATATAGGATCTCAGCAACTGTTTCCTAAAGCATAAACCCTTCACTCAAAAAATGTTCAGAATTTCCCCACTGAGTGTTTAAAAAGAACAGAGGCAGAAATCTGTTCTGCTTTCCTTGCTTTTCTTAGGATACCACCAACAATCTTGTACCATTCTAGTTGTTTATTGGATTGTAAGCCCTACACCCCTGTTTGCTTCCAGCATGGAAATTGTGGGAGTTGTGCCTTTTCCTTAAAAAATGCATAAATAGGTGTGCCTTTGCACCCTGTTGTATGCCTTTTCCTCCATTAACTTTTCCCCATTTACTATATCATCTGCTAAATAAGCACACTATAGCTGTACATAATTTTTTTAAAAAAAGTCTGTATGATTTTCTGCACATTTTTCTTTGCCAAAATGCCTCGTGAGTCCAGAGCTAGTGATAGCTAAGTACTCTTGTTTCTGCGAGGTGATGTGTCCACTGTTGGTTTTACCCAGGATGCTGAACCTATTTGGATGTTAGGAGATAGCACTTTGGATAGCTCCTTTAAAATTCAGACTAAAACCAGATGAGATTCACGGCCTTGCTGTCATGGAAGCCACTATCCACCACTACCTGAAGGTGCATGGATTTCCAACATAAGTTCCCCTTTTTCTTGTCGCTGGTCTCAGATAGTGTGTAGTAGATATCTTTTTTAGGGAAATGGGAACACATTTTTTCCCATCTATAGCAAATACTTCTTCCTTACCTTCACAGCCTGATAATAATAATAATGGCAGTATAAATCTAGGTAGTCATTTTCTGATCTGCTCTTATAAGATCTTAGCAAGAATGATACATGAGCACACAGGAACACTTCTGCACACACATCCCTGATTTTTCTCCAACCCAGTTGCTCCATATGTGGTGACTTCTTGATTCTTGATTTATATTTCTTCTAAAAATTCTGTATACAGCCTCAAATGCTCTTTGTCATATCAAGATGAAATATAAATAAATAAATACATAGCACAAGGATAGGGAATATGAGGTCTTGTTGGAGTACTGCACCTCTCATCACCCTGTAGTATTGACTACGCTGGCTAGAGCTGATAAGGAAAAGAAAGGAAAAAAAAGAAGGAAAGAAAAAGGAATAAAGGAACAACTACATCCCAGATGCTGCAATATAGATTTTGCCCTCCCACAAGATATTCTTCCCAATTGTGAAGGGATCTGGAATCTAGCATCTTATTAAATAATGTATCTTATTAAATTTGCCAGAGTTCCATATAATTTGAAAGACATTTTAGCCTGTGTCTCTTTGGAGATTACTGATTTAAAACACTTGAACATATATTACTAAGTCTTCCAGCAGTTTTGATTTGACAGATTAATCAGAAAATCTCTTCTTTGGAATTCCTTTTCCAGAATTTATGTACAATTTGTAATCTCTTTAACATAATCTTTTCCAGCAGCAAATAAGGGCATCCACAATGCAAGAAGACTTGAACAAATGTTCCCATTAATTCAGATGCACTGCTCTCTGTGTTTGTCTTTGTCTCCTGCCATATTAGTTGTGCTGGGAAGGGCAGTACTGAATAAATAAAGACAGCAATGGTCAAGATCCTACATTGTATAGGTGGAGTGTAACATTCTACTCACACAATTCCATGTCTTCTGAGCCCTGACAGAAGCCTCTCCTGCTGCTGCTTATCTGCTTACCTATGGGGAGTGGAAGGAGACAATTCAAACACTGAAGTCATTTCTGCACTAGACCGTTGTAGTGCTATTATTCCACTTTCAACTTCCTACGGAATCCTGGGGTTTGCAGTTTCGGGAGGGGCATCAAAGGATGTTGAAAGTGGAATAATAGCACTATAATGGTCTAGTGAGGAAATGGCCTGAAACAGATAGGAGAAGAAATGAGGATGCACTCACAAATAGAATGCACCCTCCTTTTCCTTCCCCTCAGAGCCTAGAGCAGCTACATTATCTCAATTGCCTCCCAATTCCCTTGCTTCTCCACCAGTAAGCAGTAGGAGTGGTCCCTCTCAGGGCTGCATAGCTGGTGGGGAGTGGGTTGGATAGGTCATCATGGCATCCAAATAGAAACATAAGTGTACGTAAGGGGATCCCACCCAATCACTGCAGTATAAAGACTTGGGATATAAAAAATATTCACATATTTTCTTATCCTTAATAAGAAAGCTTGTCTCCAAATACTGACATATCAATCAGAAGAATTTTTTTTATATTTTTGCATATAAACATAATAGCAATAGCAACAACAACAACAACAACAACAATTGTGTGCAGAGGTCAGCAATAGCAAACCAAAATGTTCTTATACTAAAAAAAAATATTTTGCACAAAAACACATCTTGTACAAAAATCTTTCATACAATTTTGGTCACCTCCTCAAAAAAAAAAAAAACACAAAAAACAAAAACACAAAACAAAACTGTGTGCAAAATTAGTGCAACAGGGAAATGTTTGTGTGTAAGAGAGACCATGGATGAGAAAGAGAAAATATGAAATAAATGAAAATTTGTGTCGTGAAGATTAATATACAATTGCTGCTCCTTGAATATACCAGACATAGAATCATAGAATTATAGAAATGTAGAGTTGGAAGAGACCACAGGGGCCATCCAGTCCAACCCCCTGCTATGCAGGAACACCCTCAAAGCATTCCCAACAGATGGCCATCCAGCCTCTGCTTAAAAACCTCCGAGGAAGGAGACTCCACTACACTCCGAGGCAGCAGATTCCACTGCTGGACAGCCCTGACTGTCAGGAAGCTCCTCCTAAGGTTCAGGTGGAATCTCCTTTCCTGCAGCTTGAATCCATTGCTCCTTGTCCTGGTCTCTGGAGCAGCAGAAAACAAGCCCTCTCCTTCCTCTACATGGCATCCCTTCAAATATTTAAGCATGGCTATCATGTCCCCTCTTAACCTTCTCTTCTGCAGACTAAACATACCCACCTCTCTAAGTCTGTCCTCATAGGGCATGGCTTCCAGGCCTCTCACCATTTTGGTCACCTTCCTCTGGACTTGCTCCAGCTTGACCATGTCCTTCTTGAATTGGCGTGCCCAGAACTGGACACAGTATTCAAGATGAGGTCTAACCAAAGCAGAGTAGAGTGGTACCAGTATCTCCCTTGATCTAGACACCATACTCCTGTTGATGCAGCCGAGAATTGCATTGGCTTTCTTGGCTGCCGCATCACACTGCTGACTCATGTTCAGCTTGTGGTCTATGAAGACTCCTAGATCCCTTTCACATGTACTGCTATCCAGCCACGTGTCCCCCATCCTATATTTCTGTATTCCATTTTTTCTACCTAAGTGTAGGAACTTACACTTCTCTCTGTTGAATTTCATTCTGTTCAGTGGATGAATCAGTTGAAAAATTCTGGGAGTTACTGGCCATAATTCTGTTGGTGTTTTATACAGGATCTTGGACAGAGTCTGGAAAAGTAACTTTTCCAAGCTCTCTTTCATCTCTGTGAATGGATTTGTAAGCCATGCCTCCTCAAAGTAACAGCAGCATTATGAGTAGCAACAATGACGACAATGCATATTTCTCTAGGCTCCTAACATGTTCTCACAGAAGATTCTCTTCTTATGCTTTTGTGCCAATTGCCAACTTATTTTAAAATGGAAAATTTGAAGAATACTGTCTTTAATATTTGCCTCTGAAAAACTTATGTATTTTTATCTCACCCACAACGATCATTATTTTATCCTCCTATCTTCTGAAACAAGTTGGGCTGAGTTGCTTAAGACTAGCATCTGAGCTTGATGACCAAGCAGCTGCTTGAATGTCTATCTCTCCAGCCCTTACTCTAACCACTACACTACATTCTACCATATTGCCTCTCATCAGTAACTTCTGGTGCACTTTGGGTAAGATGATATAAAGATCCTGCTTTGCAGTGTCAATTGCAAACCAGGCACTGGCACTTTCTGGAAAACTGTTCTCTTTAAAAATAATAAATAGATAACTAAACACATACATACATTTCTTGCTAGGAAACATGAGAGCAGCATGAGTAGAGGTGGCAGTTCATTGCACAATAAAACAGTTTGGAGAATCCAAGCTGAAGCCTGGGGCCCCACTTAGGGACTATGAAATGCAATAGCAGTTTATGACAGGCCTAAATATCTGAAACAACTTGTCACAGATCTCAATTTACTGAGACTAAGTGGAGTTTGGAGGAAAGTAAAGCCACTTAACCAGGGAAATCTCGGTAGCTGGAATGCTGGGAGACATCTCCATAAACCTTTTTTTTAAAAAAAAAATCCTCTCTTTGCTGAGAATTGACACTGTGTGCTGTATAGCTCTTAAAGTTCAGTGTAGACTGGACCAGACATTTATGACGATCTTCCTCTCCAATTCTCCTAAAGAGATCGCTCTGGTTATTCCACTTAACATTCCTCTGAACTCTATTTAGTCTCAGTCAATTGAGGTTACTGTCAAGTTGTTGCAGATACTCAGCCCTGCTATTTTAAAAGGAGGGAGGGAAGCGAGACCGAAAGGCACATTAAGGGAAAACAGAGTTACAGTATTACACTAAAGGTACAGTTCCTTGCACATCCTTAGATCATTGTTAAAGATTAAACTGGTATGCAGCCAAATTATTTATTGAGAGTTATAGCCTGCCCTATTGGGATGGCAATGGGAATATAAGGAAAAGTAGTTATCTAGCTCATTCATGCAAAAAGAACAACAACAACATCAGTATTAAAAATAATGCCTGGTGCCCTGGGATATACTCTGACATTAAACACACACACACACACACACACACACACACACACACACACACAACCTGTAGTTAGTCCAGTGCTTGCCAGGACACATGATAAAATTTATTTGACTTTTCCCTGGGAAGTTAAAAGGCCCTAGTGGAGACTCTATACTGTTTTTGCTAGGGCAGGAATTTGATGTCCTAGCTTGCTCTTTGCCTTTTGGGAACAAGAATGATCTACTGACTGTGTGCAACACTTGGGACACTTTCACACTCCACAGTTATAACATTATGATTGCACTTTAAATTGTCATGGCTCTATCCTATGGAATCCTGGAGTTTGCAGTTTAGGGAGGGGTATTTAGAATTCTCTGCCAGAGAGTTCTAGGCACCTCTCCAAACTACAGCGTCCCCCAACCCCAGGATTCCAGAGGATAAATCATAGCAGTTAAAATGGAATCATAGTGCTATAACTGTTGAGTGTGAAAAGGCCCCTGGATTAAGTAGCAGCAGTAACCATTTACAACAGCAGTTTCTCTGCAGGTGCATCAGTTAGCTTTGTCTGAAACCAAGTGTCTCTTCCATCCACCCCCCAGCCAATGGCTTGGATTAACAGACACCAGGCAGTGAAGGATGGCTTTTAGAAGCCTGTCAAAGAATCTAGTTCCACATCAGTTCTCAGGTTCTTGATCACTTAACATATTCAATGTCTGTACTCCACATTGGATAGTATCTTAGGCTAGCTGTAACAAAACTCTATAGGAAGATGATAAGGGAAGATATATGAATGGAACATTTTTATGTTCCAGCAACAGGAATATCTATGGCTGGAATGCTGTTGGGGCACTGTTGCTCCAGGAGCTGTATTTTCTTATGGGTTGCCTCTATATCAACACTGACATCTCTGTTTTTCTGTCTAGATTTTGTCTAGCTATCCATCCCTCTACTGGAATATTTTGATCCAAAGCTTAAAATTATGAGATCAGGTCCAGGGTACCAGTACAGTGGCTATATCTATTGAATTTAGTAGTGGTATTTATTGAAATTAGCTAGTGTCCTTCCATGAGCAGAAGGCCTCTTGCAGGTGCAAAGGGCTTGTGTGAATCCTCGTGTGGGGGAAAAAATGGAACTGAAATCCAGGCATGCACCTCTATTTGTGTAAGCTTTTGAACAATCTCTTGCACAAGGCCATGCCAAACATCTCCAGATGCAAGCTAGAACATTGCATTCCATCAGTGTCACCCTGTTTTCTGTTGACTCTTGCAGTGAAGTTTGCAGATTAGCATACCATGCCTCCATGACATTTTAACACTAAAATATTTTTTTATATTTTTATATTAAAAACATTTGCATTAACTTTATGGAGTTAGAGAATTTGGTGTAGCTGCTGCTGCTGCTGCTTCCCCTCCATCCTCTTCCACTTTGTTCTTCTTCTTCTAAATAGCAAACAGGATCAGCACAAATGGAATTCAAGCATAGGTGTCAGTGATTTATTTTTACAGCAGATATTGCAGCAAACTGATTTTAAGAACATTCCAAGAGATGTAATATCAGCACCATTGCACATTTCTTTTCTCTTACTATCATCTCTGATGAAGCTGGTATTTGCAGCAATACCGAAATCTGTTTCTCAGAGACAACAGTTGTATATGTGCATGCCTCAGTGAGGCCTCCTTCATTCCACTTTCAACATTCTGAGGAAAGATTTTTACCTATCTCCAGACGTCTCTGAGCACTGGCAGTTAATGAAAAATGTATGCACTTTAGATAATGCTATGGTGACAACTACCTTCTTTCCATTTTGACCTTTGGGGTGGACCCTAGAGAGCCATACCAAAGTGGAATTCCTCCAACAGCAGGGTTGTTGGATTTGTGATAGCCAAGCTTCTGATTAGTGGATGTGACCAGCAAATTGCCTTGACCAGCTCAGAATATTGGTAATACTACAATATAAGTATACTGCTGCAGAAGAATGGGCAGAAGAAGCATTCTTTCTAGAACACTTTGTTCCCAAATGTTATCAACAGAAAGAATTGCCAGGTCTCATAATTAGAGGAAATCCTTATTCTCCCTGGCTAACACAGGCCACAGAAACACCCTTAGGAGTTGTTTTTCTTGACAAAAAGGACTAGAGATGAAGAAAAGGAAAGGAAAGGAAAGGAAAGGAAAGGAAAGGAAAGGAAAGGAAAGGAAAGGAAAGGAAAGGAAAGGAAAGGAAAAGTGAGAGAAATGCCAGTCAGAGTATGTAACTCTTCAAAGTCTGGATTTGATTCCCTGAAGATTCAGTCTCATGGAGGTGTGAAATTGGGGTTTCCATCTCTTTTTTTAAAAGAAGCTTCTCATCTTTAATGCTACATGGTAAGCTGGTACAATATGGTCTTCTTTGCGATGGGAATAATTCTACCTGCTGAATTTGGCAAGTGAGAATTTCATTTGGTTATTTTTTATAAAAAAAATAATTGTGACTTGGAAAGTCATCATAACTGGCAAAGAAATAACAGATTCTCAAAATACACTCAAACATATGCACACAAATGTGACAGAAAAAGAAAGTGATACATCAATCTTTCCCTGTTCTCAATATACTTTAAAATTTCTTTTGAGTTACTTCTCCTGTTTTTTAGTTTATTTGAAATGGTCAAGAATGCTTGTTTCCTTTCTCTCTTAGGTTAAGAGATGACACAATAGCCATGTTTAAATATTTGAAAGGGATGCCATATGGAAGATAGAGCAAGCTTGTTTTCTGCTGGTCCAGAGACTTAAGAAATGGAGCAATGGCTTCAAACTTCAGGAAAAGAGATTCCATCTAAACATTAGGAAGAACTTACTGACAGTAAGAGCAGTTCAACAGAGGAATGCACGACCTGGTAGTGTTGTGGAGTCTCCTTCTTTGGAGATTTTTAAATTGAGGCTGGATTGCCATCTGTCAGGAATGCTTTTGATGGTGTATTTCCTGCACGGCAGGGGGTTGGACTCAATGGCCCTTGTGGTCTCTTCCCGATCTATGATTATATGATTCTGTGACTAGTTATTTAGGTGGAATGGCTCTTGCACAGTCTGCTGGATTTTCTATTTGTCATTTTTGTTGTGTTGTTGTTGTTTTTATGCTTTTAACTAGTTTTAATTTTTTCATAATCACTTTTTAACTTTTGTACTTGTGGATTTTTAGCTTTTTTTAAAGCTTTTGCGAACTGCTTTGAGTCCCAACTGGAAAAAAGGTGGATAATGATGGTGGCCAGAGCTCCGTTGGGGAGTTACAAATGCATAAGTGCTGTATTTATGGTGCTATGCAGTGAATCCGTTCCTGATCTCCCCCGCATCCCTGCTAACTAGGCAGCAGCCACTGCAATTGATGGAGGCCTACAACCTTGTCCCAAAGTGGCTGACTTATATTTCCACCTCCTTCCATGGTCAAACACTGATGCAACAGGCAGAAGCAGGACCTCTGTCACTATTCCTTTTCATGCTGAAGACTGCATATGCAGGAGGGAATGGGATCATCATCCAGCTGCTTCTCGATCAAGAGGAGAGGAGATCTAATCAATTACAGCAGCTGCTGCCCAGTAAATGGGGACTGGGGAAGTTTCATGGTCTCTGTAGGGATCATGGACACAAAAGTCACAAGTACATAACTCTGGGTTACACATTTGTAACAGTCCAACAGGATTCCAGCTAATCATAATAACAGACATGCAGCCTAACTACTTCCATTTCTGATCTGAAAAAAGATCTGTTGGTCTTTTTGGACATCTTCCCTTAGGTTTTATTCAAAGTGCAGGAAGCTGGGGATCTGGAGAGATGATTGCCTGGGAAAGACAGGATACTCTGGTCTACCCCCTGGCCACACTGCAACTAAGGGAAGTACAAGAACCCTACATATTCTATGTAAGAATTTCTGTTTCACTTCCTCCCCACCTCTAGCATATACACAAAGTAGTTCCTTTTCTGTCGAACTGAATGGGAATGGCTGAAACAGAGTTGGGGGGGTTTAGTCCAGAGTCACGAAACATCCACCAGATTATACGAGATTCCTCTCATCTTCATTACAACTCTTTAGAGCCCGATTGTGTTTGCAGAGTTACGTTCCACAAGATGTGGCTGTTGAAAGCAAAGTGCTACCATGTGTTCACATTTAACTGTATGTCTACAGGGAGCAATATTGGTACCAAAAGATAGCTAGACTCAGCCAAAGTATTCCCTTCTCTCTTTTGCCTAAATTCTCCCTTCCTTGATTATAAACTGATATTCTCAGGATGACTTCACTTTCTCTCATCCACAGCTTTTCCCTTTTTAGGTATATAGCTAACTGCAGTTTCCCAACCTGTAATGACTCCTTTTCTTTTTCATATAAAACAGTCCTTGCCACCTATTCAAGTACTGGCTTCCACACATATCAAGTAGTGGCAAATCCTATTTAGAAAAAGATGTTTAAAATAAGGATGGACAACAATGGCCTGCCAGATGTGTTTGGATTGTAGCTCATCATTGACTGTGCTGGCTTGGGCTAATATGAGTTGTAGGCCAAAAACATCTGGAAGATGACAGTGGTCCACTTTTGATTCAAATAATCACACAGCCATATGGAGCCCTACTTACATATCCCTGCAATTTTCAGACCAAAAGTAAAACACTTAATTCTGAACTCTGTGTTTCCTATGCAGTGCCAGGAATAAACATCTTTTCTTACCCCCAAAATGTCTCCAGATACATTTTGACAGTCAATTACGACCTGAACACAAACATCACTGGCAGTCACACAGTTAATGCACAGTTGTATATCCTAATCACCACATCTCTAAGTTTGTCAGCAAAGGAGATATCTTCTAAACAAGAAGAGACATTTTCCTGCAAAGAATCTCTCATCAAAGACAATAGAATATGAAGGTACAAGCTCGGGTGTATTCAGATTGCCATCCAAGCAATTCAAAACCCTGAGGACAATGTCTTATTCAGAGACCTGGAATACAAATGAATAGTAACGTTGACAACCTACTACCAAATACCAGGGACAGAGAACTTGAAGGCTTAATGGAAAAGTCTTTGAGCAACACTGCTTCAAAGAGAATAGGAAGATATCTATAGATATATTACACAGGCTAGTTGGGCAACATCCAGATTGTCAATTGTCTGATACTGAAATGGTCCACTCTTTGTTCCTTATCTGGCATGTGTAGATGTTAGTTAATTATCTTCAGAAAGTCCCAGAATATATATCTGAACCCAACTTGTGAACTAATAGAGTATGAGAGTCCATCAGCATAGCAAATTGTGTTCTTCTTTACTTTGTTATGGTTGCCTTCAAGTTGACTCCAATTCATGGTGACCTTAACCTAGGGTTCTCATGACAAGATTTATTCAGTGGCAGTTTGTCACCGCCTTTCTTTCATACTGACAGTGAGATTTGCCCCAGGTCACCCAGTGGGTTTCCATGGCTGAGTAGGGAATCTGGTTTCCCAGAGTCCTAGTCCAACACTCAGACTGCTCTACTGCATTGGCTTTCCATCTTCACTGCTGACTGATAATAACCAACCCATGTTTACCTGGGGTTAGGTGTTTGTGAAAAGACCACAGATTTAAATATAGGAATTTAGCTTTAGAAAATTTGAAAGAAACCTTTTATTGTTGTTATTGTTGTTTGCTGCTTTTTGTTCTTGTCTTTGTCTTATTTTTATGTCGACTCTTAATCTTGGGTGGGGTTTTTTCTTTCTTTTCTCTCTTATTATCTCTAATGTTTGTATTATTGTCTGTATTATAAACATTGGCTGTAATATAGAATATATGGGTAATATGGGTTTATTATATGTTACATTATCTTAATAAGGATTATTTTATGAAAAAAATAAATTTATTTTTATTCCATCTTTTCCCTAAGGTTGAATACTAGCTAGTTTAAGCATATTAAAATACATAGTAAAATACAATAAATTATACATATACAATTTTACAGTCATTATAACATGTTAAAGACCTGTCTGAATAAAAAGGTAATTGCTTCTAGCAGAAGGACAACAAGGAGAGAGCTATCCTAATATCCCTGGGAAAGGAATTCCATTATAGGAGTGGCTCACAAAAAGGCCTTTCTCCACCAAACTTACATGTGAATGTGGTGGAGCTGAGAAAAGGGTCTCTCTTGCATATGAGGAGATATAATGCTCCAGATAACTTGGACTTGAGCTGTATGGGGCTTTATTAAGTCAAATTTCACCTGTAGCTAATTGACTGCATGGAGTCTGTGTGACATACACAATTATGTGCATTGTAATATAGTACTTTCAGTTGATTGATTGATTGATGAATAGGTGAGTAGATAGTCACCTTTTGATATTAGTGATGGCAAGCTCCCTCCTAATGAATTCAGTTTTCCCAAGCATTCTGGAAGATATGGAGGAGTTCCTCCTTGCCAAGGGGCTCAAAGAACTGTTCATCAGGAGGCATCAATTTCTGGGCTGCATGAGAGCTCAGTTTTCCATGCATCTTACAGAGCCTGAGGGGAGATCTAGTAGAGCAAACAACAGCCTCATGCATCACTCTTTGGTCACCATCTCCCAAGCAGGAGCACCAGAAAAAAGAGTGAGAAATACACTGGGTTGTGATTTATGAGGGATGTGGGGAGTTGTCATTTGGCAAAAGAATTTGCTGATCAGAAGCATTCAACAAAAATTCAGCTTGCAAAAGATACCTTATTGGACTACCACTTCCAGAATCCACAAGCAACTGCATGTACTTTGGCCATGTTGGCTAGGTTTTGACAAGTTGTATATCTTTCCCAAGCTGTGATTATTTGTAATAGAAAAAGGTTTGAAAAGGGTTGTTCCTACCAATCACAATCAAAAACCCTCTGCATACTTCATTCTTTCCCTTGTGCACTTAGTAGAACAATTTCCTTTTATATCCCCATTTATTTCAAGAACATCTTGCCAGCAATTCTCCACTGATCCTAGCTTAGGCTAAGCATTTGTAGACATGGTGATATCTCTACATCTCTTTGGAAGGCTCTTCTTACCTTCTGTCCATTTTCAGTGGAAGTATTGTTTCTGTCATCATTTCTTTCTTTCTGCCCTTCAGAGTATAGAAAAGCTGGTAAAGGTGAAATCTGAGCTGAACAAGAACCCTCCAACACTCCACAACGGATACTTCTAAACATATGATATCTGGAGGTGCTTGCCTGGCTCAGATTTCCTCTTTGTCATACTGCAGATTGTATGACTCCTTCAGAAGTAAGTGTCCATCTCTGTGTATGCATGCAAGAGAGGGGGACTGAGACAGTGAATGTGAGCGAGAGAGAAGGGATGAAAATATTCCACCAGGAAAGGGACACATGATTTCAAAAGCACCTCCTTCAGAAAGAGATTGGGGCACAGAAAAATCCTGTGCACCGAAGATGGATGCTATTAAACATGGGTCACCTTGGATATATGTGAACTATGTTTAAAGGATTCCCAGAACAAATGTTTCAGTTCAAACATAATCTGGATCAAGACTACATTATGCAAGAAATATGTTAGTTTCCTTCTCCAGCTGAACACAAATCACCAGGACCAGCTGGTCACGGTCCCATCCTATATAAGTGGGATCAAAAATAAATTGAAAGACTTCTAAATTATTGAAGACAGAGTTATTTAGCTACATTGGTTTAAGGACAGTGACATAAATGACTGAAGTATTCACTCAGAGTGTTTTATGAAGCAGATCCAATGTGCAGGTTTTGTGTGACCTGCAATGACTTTAACGTCTCAGTAAATCACAAAGCTTAACAAATATTAAGATGGCAAAGATTACCTGTGTGTGCCAGATTTTATCTTTTATCCATTATCATTTAGGAAATGAAAAGCTTGAGTCGGAAATCAGACAGTCAGTCACATGACAAGGACGATCTGTCAGCCTTGCAAGAAAACAACCTGCCAACAAACGCAAATACATATACTCATACATACATACATATAATTGTGTGTGTGTAATATTATCTACCTACCTACCTTTCTAACCATCTTAACATATAGATGCAGATATGCCTGAAAATCACATATGCACACACACTTGTATTCTCTAGGGTTAACTTTAGAATTTGGGCAGCTTTTGAAAAAAAAAGTGACATGAGGCAGAGTATTCAATTACTCCATTATACTGTGCAGGAAACATGCTCCTTTATGCTAGTGAGAAGGCCATTGTATCCTATCCATTTGCTTCTCAAGATGGGGGAAATAAACAGCAAGGGAAATTTAAAAATTACATATATCCTCACACAAACCATTTATAGAAATATCATCAAAGTACATCAGTTAGGCACTGTGTTAGTGACATGGAAGCCACCAGCCACAACTGACCCCATGCCCCTCATACTTTGAGGCAACACATGAATAAGGAGTGCCCTTCATTACTCTACAGTTATAGCACTATGATTCCACCTCAACTGCCATGGCAATATCATACAAAATCCTGGGGTTTGCAGGTTACAGATGTGGTATTTAGAATTCTCAGCCAAAGAGCTCTAGTGCCTCCCCAAACAACAAACCTCAGGATTCCATAGATGCTGTCTTAACTGGGATCATAGGAAATGGCCCAGGGTCAAAAGGGACATGACTCCAGCACACTTCGCCTGCAATACAACATTCACAAGAAGCAAAAGTGCCTCCATTCTAACAGCCCCAGTGGTTCAGGCTGGAGTGAGATATAAAGCAGAGATTGAGGGCCTTTCTGCACTACACTGTTATAGTGCTGTTATTCTACTTTCAATATCCTGTGGAATCCTGGGATTTGCAGTTTAGGAATGGGCATTTAGAATTCTCAGCCAGAGAGCTCAGTAAACTACAAACCCCAGAATTCCACAGGATGTTGAAAATGAAATAATAGCATTATAACAGTGTAGTGCAGAAAGACCCAGAGTCTTAGAATGTATGAAGAAGCTTTTATCCCACTGTCCAAAAAAGTGCAATGCATTAATACAGTATCTGCATGGTCTTCTTTGGCAACTTCTAAAGAAGGGGGGCAATATATAAACATGAATACAAAACATGAAGAAAATTTCCATACAGTCCTATGTGTCATATTAACATAGGCACTTTTCGCACACTGCCCTCAACCTGCAATGGCAACGGGATCACCACAGGATCACGACAACAGTTCTGCATGACATTGTCGCATTCCTGTGACAATCCCATGGTAACCCATTGCAATCGTGGATTAAATCATTATAGGGTTTCTCCCGGCAATGACATGCAATTGTGCAGTCCTCTCATCTCCCTCTCACACTTACATGCCATGTGGAACATCAGGAAGCACAATGGCTGCACTTTTTCCCCCAGCACAGCCTGGGAAACTGCTGGGCTGGGCTGGGCTAGGCTGGGCTGCGCTGCGGAAGGGAGGGGCAGAGCCATCATGCTTCCTCCCATCCAGCAGGCACTCAGTGCAGAAGGGAGCACAGCAGAAGCAATTCCCTCCTGGGAGAGGCTTTCCCTGGATCTCCATGTGATGGCTTCGGAAGAAGGTAAGATGTAAAAAGGGCCATACACAAGAAATGGAATTTATCAAGATTATTACAGTAAACCAAATGGAGTTACTCAATTATAAAACAAGACATTTTATATGCTTACAAACCTACTAGAAATGTCTTCAGGGTTTCAAAAAAGGCGGTGTCCAATCTTGCAAATGACAACTAGTGATTTGCTGAGTACGAGTATGAGGATTATATTCTTACAGGTGTGTGTGTCAAGGCTGTCTTAATCATAGCAACTTGGTAGCAGAGGGAGAACTTGGAGAGCATGTGAAAATTGTAGCACTCAAGGAGAAGAAAAAGCACCATATCTTCCTCAAGCCTAGGGGAGAGGGAAAGTTTCAACTATCAATATCCAAAAACTTCTGTTCTCAACAGGATGTTATCCTGGGGGAAAAGTTTGTTCAGCACCAGAAACATAGGCCATTTGTACAGTACACTGTTATAGTGCTATTATTCCACTTTCAACGTCCTATAGAATCCTAGGGTTTGCAGTTTAGGGAGGGGCATTTAGAATTCTCAGTAAACTACAAACTCCAAAATTCCACAAGATGTTGAAAATGGAATAGCACTATAATAGTGTACTGTGAAAATGGTCATAGATCCTTAAAGGAGTGATTATTCTCTGTGAAGTGATTAACTAAAGGAGTGCCTGATTTCTTATTTGCAATATTACTCAGACATTCTTCTTAGTGTATTTTTAAAGCCCTGGAAGCCTTTTCTTACGTGTAATTTATTGCAGTTATGCTTTCCACACTACACTGTTATAGTGTTATTATTCCACTTTCAATTTTTGTGGAATTCTGGGATTTGTAATTTGCTGAGGTCAAAGAGTGCTCTGGCTGAGAATTCTAAATGTCCTTCCTTAAACTGCAAACACCAGGATTCCATAGGATGTTGAAAGTGGAATAATAGCACTATAACAGTGTAGTACAGAAACGGCCTTAACAACATCAGTCACAAAGCAAATATTAAAATCTGCAAACTCAGTTCCCTTATAAGTATGTTTATAGTGACACCTCCTAGAGACTATGGCTGTTGGTGAATATTTGAACAGGTTTGTCAATATTCTGTGAATTCACTTCTAACAATGCTTTCTGTCCTTTAGGAAGGAAGAAAAGAAGGAAGGGGCTTAGCCTGACACCTGTGTATGTCACATAAATATGCCAGGACTTTCTGCAGTTACTCTGTACTCATAGTCTTTGGCTTATATTATTAAAAATCAGGTTGCAATTTATTCTGTTTGTGAATATTCTTCCTTGTTTGGTTGTGTTTTAAGCAGCTTTATTGAAACAATTGTTAAGATCCATCTCTGGACAGCTGGGCTCTTCCAGACTGATGGAAAGAAGTGAGAGCTCTCACAAGATAACCTCTTACCTGGTGCAGGGAACTGCAATTGGTGCCCACTGAGAGGTTGTATCCATTTCCATCCTCTCACTCAGCTGCAAAAGATGGTGATGGAGCAGATGGGGAGGATGAAGGAAGCTGCATGACCTCATGAGGCAACTTGCTCAATCATCATTCAGGTCTCTTAGGTACCTTTACTCACCTCCATACCTATTGGCTCTAGACATTGTGATACCCAGTATGGGCATGTCTTCCTTTTAAAGGAACAATGGCCTAAAAATCATTTATGTAAACTGCAAGGGAATATCCCCACTATCGGTTAGCCTACTTCTCCCCATCCCCACCAACAGAGCAGCATGGGGGAGGATGCCTTATCTAGACTACTTTAATCAGTTGTGGGCACCTCATTTGACAAAAGATATAGACATGTTGGAGCAGGTTCAGAGAAAGGCAGCAAGGTTTCTAAGAAGTACAGTATGTAGCGGAAGATGTGTGAGGAAAGGTTGAAGGAGCTGGGCTTGTTCATCTTGGTGAAGAGAAAACTGAGGGGTGACATGACTACAGTCTTTAAATGTCCCAAGAGCTGAAACAGAGAGGAGGGGCAGGCCTGTTCTCTGCTGCCCCAGAGAGTAGGACCAGGTCTAATGGCTTGAAGTTACAAGAGAGTAGATTTTGATTGAATATTAACAGTAAGAACAGCTTGGCAATGGAATCATTGGCTACTGGGGGATCACTTTCTATGGATGTCTTCAAATATAGACCAGACAGCTAGCTATCTGATGGAGATGCTTTAACTGGAGATCCTGCATAGAGCAGGAGGTTAGACTTACTGGTCCTTGAGGCTTCTTCCAGCTGTATGATTGTATGAGTGATTAAGAACCTACTATGATTTTTTTTTGTTACAATATATCCCAGATTATTATTTAAAAAAAACAACCCTGAGTGATAATAAAATGTTGCTGCTGGTGTCAGGAATTGCCACCAGGTAGTCCAGAACTGTGGTCCAAACCAATATACCATGCTGGCTCTCTGGGAATGCCTCTCTCTAAGCACCCATGCCACCCTCCATCAATATGTTAGATAACTTACATTGTAACTTAGAGCAGGTGTGGGCAACTCTCAGGGGTTCAAGGACCACATCCATTGCAGGATCCACCCTGTCTGCCCCCCCCAAAAAATGTAAAAATTGCCCCCAGAGAATGTGGGGAAGCACTTTTCCCAAGGCCCATTCATACTAGGCCATTTTAGAATCAGGAGACACGTTTGTATACCAGAAAGTGAGCCATCTCACCATTGTTGATGGGAAGAGATCTGGATTTCAGAAATCAGAAGTGAGACTCCATTTCAGTTCAAATGCATTACGGGCTTTGCCTAGTGCAGTCTGAAGCAAAGTTTCCTCCAATCTAAAGCAGGTTCCAAAATGGACTCAAAATTACAATTTGGGCAAATTCATATTCCAAATTACCAATAACAGCCAAAAGTGGACCACATTGCTAATGTTACAATCTGGGGAGGCCCAAAGGGGAAGGGTAATTCCTTCTCCCAAGGAATTTATTTTGTTTACATGTCTTGATGTAACCAAATTCATATAGCTGAGCCTCACCATAATACACAGAAATCAATTGGTTAGGAAGGTGGAGGAAGAGAATATACTCAGTGTTGAAATTATATTCTGAATGTATGTGCCACTGTTGGCTTACTTCAAATGTTTCTACCAAATGAAGAACATAACTCATCCCATAGGCCGAAGGAGTCACAATGGCTACTCAATTATGAAACTCTCCAAAGTGCTTAGATATTAATTCATGATCTAATGCAGTGTCAAGCTGAGGAGAATAAAGGTTAACATATTCTATTAGTCCCAATTGTCAGAAGACTACCATTGAACAATATGGTTCATTAAATGCAAAATCTAATAATTATGTTCACCATAATTGAAATTATTCATAGCACCACAGTCTGAATAGTTGTGATTTATTAATTTAGACATAAATTTAATTAGCAATCGATTTCAACAGCGCTTTGCTTTGAACAGTATGTTTTGTTCTAAGATATATAGTGGAAACAACATGGGATAGGACTTGTGGAAAGCTAGATGACAACAAGAGGCCACTCGACTAACAGGATTTTCTGTTCCCTGCTTTGTAAATTATAGCTCCAATGAAGCAGGGCAGTTTTTTTCCCATAAAGAAAGAAGCCTCTGATCACCTTTTTTCTTTAAAAAAAAAAAAAGGCAGATGGCTTAAAACGCATAATCTTAATCTTAAATTTTTTTTGAAGTTTTTTTTTTAATGTTAAAATATTGAATAGTATGACCTATTTCCCATGAATGCAGTTAGGGCTGGCACAGGACTGAATGCAGTGAGCTCCCCCCATCTCTCATCACTAGTTCTTCATCTACTACAGCATAACAGCCTTGCTTATTACAAGGGGTTACAGCCTATCTCACATTCCTTCTACTGTCCAAGTTTCTAGCACAGATACTAATCCTGTTCACAGCCCTAGAGATGGGAAGAAGAGAAAGGGTGCCAATTAAAACTTATATTCAGAGGCTGACATCCTGTTGGGCAGTTACAATGTTGTAAATTAGTCTGTTAACTGTTCAATATTCACATTTACAATCATGTTACCGTTGCCACGACTGCATATGTCCCCAAACCAACCTTAAAATCTAGGCCGCTGTTCTGTGAGTTTGGGGGAGGGCCTTGGGGGATTGGTTTGCCCAAGCAGGCCACTGAAGGAAGATGTTTCTTGCCCCTTCCCATCAGCAAGTGTGCAGTGTAATGAGAGTAATTTGGTCTCTATAGAGGATGGAAATTAACCAAGATGAACAGCACCTTGTGAGTCACATAAAGATCCTAATGCTAATGATGTTGTTGCCCATTATCAATGGAATCAGAAAATTCTGGCCAAAACTGATGATGATGATGATGATATCAAGGGAATTGTGGAGGATGACAGAAACACCTCAAATGGGTAGCATTGGAGTGAGAAGACCACTCCATCGGAACCAAATACATGGGACAGTGCACTCTAGTCTTCTCTTCCTGCTGTCTCTTGGCCTTGGTCTCCAAGGCTGGAGCAAGGTAAGCACGCTCTGTCTGTGTTCATGGATGGATTTACTTTAGCCATTTCCTCACTACACTCTTATAGCACAATTATTCCACTTTCAACATCCTATGGAATCCTGGGGTTTGCAGTTTAGGGAGGGACCAGTTTTAAAACCTCAGGATTCCATAGATGTTGAAAGTGGAATAATCGCACTGTAAAGTGTAGTGCAGAAATGGCCTTTCTTACAAAGATCTTTGCCTCTCTCTCTCTCTCTCTCTCTCTTCTTTCTCTATGGCTTTGTTCAAGTTTCACTTTCTACAATTTCCTTCCCACCTCAGGCTCAAGCTCTTTACTAAGGCCATTTCTACACTACACTGTTATAGTGCTATTATTCCACTTTCAACATCCTGTGGAATCTGGGGTTTATAGTTTACTAAGGCCAAAGAGGTCTCTGGCTGAGAATTCTAAATGTCCCTCCCTAAACTGCAAATCCCAGGATTCCATAGGATGTTGAAAGTAGAATAATAGCACTATAACCGTGTAGTGCAGAAATGGCTTGGGCGTTTTTTTTTTCTTCTATCTTACTGTTCTTGCAAAGATGACCTGCATTCTTCCCCAGTCTTTCACTTTTCCCTCATCCATCCCAGACTTACACACACCTTTTTTATTCCTCCTCACTTTCCCAAGCCATGTGTTACCTCTTTCAGCCAGCCCCTAGAACACATGGATAGGAAGCATTGCTACATTGCCTCTGTTTCAGTGTTATAAGGCGTATTTGATTCAGTTTAATTGGATTTTTAGTCTCTTTGATTAGGTAATTACCCATAACTTGGACACAAGCAAAAAAAAAAAACTCCTAAATCCTGGATTGTGTACTTTAGCCCCAACATTTCATTCTAGGTTATAGGGAATGCTGAACGGTTTGATCCTAAAAAAGGAATTTTTCCAAGCTCTGGGCCTGTTTGGTATGTAATGAAAAGGTAGCAAACTTCAGGTTATTAGACATATTATTATTGTATTCTCTGAGGTAATTGTGAGATTTTCCATATGCATGACTGTACATCATAGGATAAGTTGCTCAAGTAAGGATACATCATAAACCAAGTATAAGTAACCTGGGGCCCTCCAGATGTTTGCTTGTTTGCTTGCTTGCTTGCTTGCCTGCTTGCTGTAATCTCACCTCCTACCCCAAAGGATTGTAGGCAGCTGGGACTACAAACCTTATCAGCACCAGTCTATACAGCCAATCACCAGTTTTCATGGGAATTGTAGTCCAAAAACCATCTGGAGTACAAGGTTTTCTACCCTCCTCCTATTAACTCTTAACCTACTTATTTAGAATATTCTAGACTTCTGTGAACTCTGTGAACAGCGAAACGTTGATCCATTACAAACAGCCAAGACCTGCTCACCATTCTGTAACATCTCAGAATATCTTGTTAAGGGTATTGGCTGACAAGAGAAGGATGGTTCTAGGACAATGTCATGCATAAGTGTCATCCCAGCCCCACCCTTCTCTCATCCCCATGGCAGGTTGGGTGCATCACATGGAAAGGGCCTAACTGAAAGTGCCTTACTCTCTGAGAACCACACTCACTAAACACTGGAGAAAGCAGCTTCCTACCAAAAGGACTCATTGAAGGTAATAGCACCTAAAGTAGCTTTGCCAGAGACCAAAACGTGGTAGTAGGTTCAAGAGCTTGCTTATAGAAGTAGAAGGCCTTTTGTATCAGGAGGACAACTGAGGGATATTTCATACTCTAGGAATTTCTGGAACAGGTCACTGCAAGATTGAAACCAAGAGACACTACACATGTAGTGCAATATTTAAAAGGTGCTGAGCAAAAAGAATTAAAATATGAGACTGACAACATTGTTGTTGTGTGCTTCAAGTCATTTCCAACTTATGGCGACCCTATGGAAAACCTGTTATGGGATTTTCTGGGGCTGAGGGTGTGTGATGTACCCAAGGTCACTCTGTGGGTTTCCATGGTCGAGTGGGGAATTGAACTCCAGTCCCCAAGGTGAAACGCCATTTCTTCACTACACTATTATAGTGCACTTATCCCACCCTCAACATCCTATGGAATCCTGGAGTTTGAAGTTTAGGGAGGGGCATTTAGAATTCTCAGCCAGAGAGCTCAGGAAACGACAAACCCCAGAATTCCACATGATGTTGAGAGTTTAGTACAGAATTGGCCATAGTCCAATGCTCAAGCCACTACTCCACACTGGCTGTTTTATGCAACATCAAGGAACACACTAAGGACCTGAATACTGCAATCAAGGAGGTCAGATTACAACAGCAGTATGATGAAAAAATGAAATTAATGGAGGCAGAAGTAGATAGCCAGAGCCAAAGTGGGTGGAGCAAGAGGAAATGTAGACAGCATTGACAAAGCAGGCCAAGTTTACAGAGCAAGGTCAACCACAGTTGGCTGAGGGATCTATGACATAGATCTCTCATCTCTGCCTTAAATGAGCCAATTCACATCTGTTCTAACACCATATCTCCAGCTCCGCAAAAAGGTGAGTTGCGGAAAGGGCCTTAAACATAGCTAGTAGACTTTATTTATACTGCTCTGAATTTTCTGTATGTGCCAAAATGATTATAGACATGTCCCTTCTTAATAGATATGTCTGTGTTTGCTTGTACTTCCATTCATCCATATGTAACATATTTTTGTAATATGCTCAATTGAATATATAGGACTTATTTTAATCAGCATTCTGATATTTTAAATGCCAGGAAAATCATCATCATCATCATCACCACCACCACCACCATCATTGCCATCATCTACCAGAAGAACTGGAATAGTCATTTTCATTTCAAAATCTGTATCAGTAAGAAATTTTCCAAGATTACATCACTACAAGCCTGTGCTTGGGAGGTGGGGAGGGAAGGAAAGGAAAAAGAGCATCAGCTTTGAGCATTAATGTAGTTAATCCCACTGTGTCGCACTTGGTCATAAGAAGGATTTGGAATTAAAACTCAAATGGTGATATTTCAAGGGTGAAGGTCAATTTGAAAGGATAATAACACTTTGCATCACCCCCAGCATATTCTCTCTGATCCGTGTTGTACTGTACCAAAGGGATACATGAATAAAAACATTTGAGATAGCTGTGAAGTTGTCCATTGTTAGCATTCCCATTTTACAGAGTGAAACATAAAAGTAAGTCAGTAATAGAGATGTTAAGTTGTATCTTGTAACACTGAAGAGAGTAGGGTTTTTTGTTTTGTTTTTTTGGTAAGACCAGGAAGTGGTCTGGAAAGGTTAAAGGCAACCATTAGAATGGCCAGAGATTACCTCAACAGCACTGGCTCTGTTAGAGAAAAGACAGGTACCGCATGAGCAGCCTCTAGCGAGAGGCTCTCGCGTCCCGGTTCCCTCAGCTCTGCAACTGCTGCCTGCTCATGCAAGAGCACCTCCTCTTCTTTCTTCAGTGCAGTCTGAGGCTGTGCTGGGGCACGAAGCATGAGCGCTGTGGCTCTGGAGCTCCGCATGCACGGCAAGTGCACACAGGGCCTTGGAAAGATGCACGATCGCACACCATTTTCAGTTCACAGCTGAAAATGAAAAAGGGTGCAATTGGTGCCTCCCAGACCAGGTCCATCGCACAATTGCAAGTGCGTCATGTGGACCACTCCTCACAATCACGAGATGCTTGAGGGCCCCTGTCGCATATAAAATACCGTGCAAAAAGGGCCTAAGAGTGCTTTAGAAGTCTGCAGTTGTGCAAAGATATTACTGAATAACCAATATTTTAAAATTTTAGAAGGCCTGTATTATTTTTAAGCAGTTCAATGCATTGTCAATGGGATGGCTGCATCATAGGATCACATGGTATGGTTATAACCAAGGAATTACAAGAAACTAGAGTTGTCCCTGCACTTTCATGAGGATTCAGGGCACAGAACCCTTGTGAAAGTGGAAAAACCACAAATAACTCCCCCCTGCTCCTCCTCCTATTCCTTTTCAGGGCGCCTCCCTTCCTATTCTCATGCAAAAAGGGAAGGGAATGGGGGATGGGAGAAGGCTCACATGAGCCTTCCTTTTCCATTCTGCAGCTCCCCCTGCCATTCCTATGCATTTTGCCCAGGTGCTGAGAACTCATCTGAGTCTTCCCCTACCCATTCCTTTTCTGTTTTGTCTTGGCACAAGTTCTCCGTGATGAGGCAAAATGAATAGGAATGGCAAGGGGAGCTCTAGAGCAAGGAAAGGAGGGCTCGTGTGAGCTTTCCTCCACCCCCCTTTGCCTTCCATTTTGCATGGGAAGGGGAAGGAGGGAGTTCCAGAGGGTGGAAGACCAGACAACTTCATTTGTCTTATTAGACAGGGTATGTGTCTGAAAGCAAGATGTGGCTCAGGACATTCCTAGAAATATGCAACAGCAGCAAAAGATGGCTTTCTAACTAGCAGCTTTCTTCTTCAAACTATACACATCCAAGTAGGGATTAACCATGCCTTAGGGTTAGGAGAGGGCAAGCCAGGGTGAGGTAGAGGTCTGAGTGCTGGACTAGGAGCCCAGCGTTCAAATCTCCACTCAGCCATGGAAACCCACAGAGTGACATGGAACAAGTCACAGCCTTACAGCCTCAGAGGAAGACAATGGCAAACCCCCTCTAGCAAGCCTTGCCAAGGAAATCCCATGATAGACCTTAGGGTCCCCATATGTTGGAAGCAACTTGGAGGTACACAACAACATAAGGGTTAGCGAAGTGCTTTTCTGTGCATTAATGATATACTGTCAGAGACAAGAACTCCTAAACATTTGAAGATTTTATGAAAGATCAAATGTTTGCAAGGAGAAAAAGGGTAACACAAGAAACACATGCTTTAACTGCTTTCAATCATTTTAATTGTTTCAAATTCTGAATTGTTTTAAACTATTTGAATTGATTTTATGTATATGCTGCCTTGAGATCTCATGATATAAGGTAGGATGTAATTTTTAAAATTAATTTATAAATATGTCTCCAGCTTATCATTTCAGAGATTCACTACCTATTAGGACAGATAGCACTGGAACAGATCAAGCAGTTACCTAAGATGGAAATAATATTCATTTTTATTCATTCCCAGCTTGAAAAATGCAATTGCTTACATTTGGGAAATCCCATTGGGGAGAATAATGGACTATCGAGAAATGTGCACAAGCTTCTCCTAATGGTCAAACATCCCAAAGTGTTGTGAAGGAATCATTCTGCACTGAAAAATACAGAGATTTTTGCACAAAAATTTGTTTTCTGAGCATAACAAACTCCAGCTTTCTTGTAGTACAACTCTTGTTTTCTGCACAGAACACTTTTTTTTTCTGCACAGAAACCAGAGCTTCGTACACTACAAAGCAACTGTTTTCCTACACTCCACAGCACTTCAGGGCATTTAAGTATGGGGAGAATACTGTGGAGGAATGTTCTTTTTCCCCCACAGGAGGGAGAAAACCACTGCAATTATTTGTTCCCACATACAAAATGATATGGTAGCAGATTTATATTCCTACCTAAGACAATTACATAGTAAAATAAGTTCCCCTTTTCTTAGAATGCCAAATGTTTCTGGGGTGATTTTGCTAAAACCATAAATTGGATGTTATCTTCAGCTCTTGATTTCAACATGAAAGCAATATAAGCATAGCAAATACCACTCTTTATACATAGCACTATAATAGGTCAGTGAATTTTTTATATAATGGCATGTAGGCTCTTGAGTCTAAATGTTGATTTTCTGAAATGCTGCACAGAAGATAACATCTGACATGACTGCCATTGTATGTTCCGTGCCCAGTATCCCTAAAAAAAGCACTGGGCCATCATGGTCATCCTGGCTTCTGAAAACCTAGAGAAATGGCAGAGAAAGGATTAGAAGTTGCTCCAAGCTGTTCTGAAAAGTAGTTCAGCTGAGAACGGCAGGCTGAGCAACCGAATGTTAGAGGAATCAAATGGGAACATGGGGGAAAGGACACAGTCAAAGACTTAGAGGGGGCACTGAAACAAGAACATCCACAAAGCATTAATTAGCTAGCTGATGGAGTGTGGGGGAGAAGATTCTTCAAGGTGGCGCATTAGCTCAATGCACTACTAGGCCTGCCCAGCAGCAAAACAGTCAAAACAAATTGAAGAAGACAGTCCTAGAGGACTACCCAGGAAATACAGATCAGCCAGCTGGTACGGGGTCTCGGTCCATCTTTGCCCTAGGTGATGTGAGAAAGGAGATATCACACCATGAGCACCAGTGCACCAGTGTTGTAAACAAGGCCCTATAAAAGAAGGGCAAAGCGAGAGAAAATCCTAGCAATACCAGGAGGTAGCCATCAAAATATACATCACTTTGTGCATATCATTTTGCAATATGATATCAACAGAGTTTAGTAGAAGAAAGGATTTTTAAAAAAGAAGGATTATTTTTAGTCATTTTCCCCCTTTTCCTTTCATTTATGTAGCTAATACTATAAGACCTTCCTAAGGATGCACATATATTACTGAGTGAAATCAGTCAGCCACAGACAAGTAATTGGAGGAACACATATTTATATGTATTTATTATACATAGTCAAATGTGTAAGAGCCTTGGGTCCCATATCAGACAAATACTACTTGTCTAGACATGTGACAGTGAAATGATGAGAAGATTTGTCTTGGGTCTCATGTTGGGAAAAAGGCTATATATGTATGTACGTGTGTGTGTGTGTGTGTCTGTGTGTGTGTATACACACATACATACAGATGGAAACTTGCTTGGTTACCACGCAAAATCAGAGTGACCGGTGACCACCTTGAAATTCTCTCTGTGTCTCTGTCTTTCTCTTTGACACATACACACACCATAAGTGAATGATGGAACTGAGCTAAAGAGGCCCCACCACTGCTCTAGCTAATTGTTTCTATTGTCAGATCGATGGGCAGTAGCTACTCTTACTTTCAAGGAGTTCTTTCTAAATCCAATTGAAATCTATCCTCCTATAACTGATGGCTTTAAGTTAAAGGGACATAGATTTCAACTGAACATTAGAAAGAGCATCTTGACAGTAAGGGCAATTTGACAATGGAACTAATTACCTTGGGTTTCTTTCTCTGGGCATTTTGAAAAAGAGGCTAGACAGCTATATGCTGGCAATGCTCCACCTGGATGTCCTGCACTGAGCGGGGCAGTGGGGAGCTTCCAACTCTGTGGGGACCCTTCCAGCTCTATGATTCTATGATTCTAACAGCATCAGTGAAACATTTGAGCATCCGCCATCCTTAGTAAAACCATTAGGATTTCAAATGAACCTGTGAGCTCAGAGATCAGTTTTAAGAACACTGTGGACGGAATAATTCTAAGAAGCACATGGGCAAGAGGGTTGCTTTTGAAAAGCAAAAGCAGATGCTAGATCAAAATCAATGTTGTCTTCCAGATTAGGTCCATCCAATACTAGAGTCTTCAATCAATAAAACCAGAAGTTCTTGCTTTTTTCTGATATCCCTGGGTTGGATGGAAACTCTGAAGGAGTTTTTTTCAAGTCAGAGAGAATGTGGCCATCAGGATTAAAGGTTTTCAAAATAGATTGTTGTTCTTACAGGGAATGGGAGATTAGATTTACATTTTCTAAATGTCTGTATGGTCTGCTGTGCTTTCCACATACCAGATGCAACATTTATGTTACAAGTGGACAAAGTGCAGTCCCCAGGCCCCATACGGCCCTCGAGACTCACCTTTGCAACCTCTGATGCCTCATCAGTCCACCAAAGCCTCCCAAACTCTACATTTTTAAAAAATGGCATGATTTTCAGGCAATTTTTGACCTAAAATCATGCAGATGTTATATCCTGTTTAATGAGGATGGAATATAAGTAATCATAGGTCATGGCATATTAATAGAATATTAATAAATACATTATTAGAATACTTTTTAGTAAAATTACAGTATAATTATAATTATATTAAGAATTATATAGAAGTGGCAAATGAAAGCTAGATCTCTCTAAGTATTTATTATTATAGTTAGATTTAATTTAAATGGCTATTTTTTAAAATTATATTTTATTTTGTCTTAAAAGAAATAGGAGTGCTATATATAATAATAATTAGCTGCATGCTACTGGGGTGGGAACCAATTTTAGTTAGGTGTTGGCTTTAGTGTAGTCTTAGTAGTTTAATTTGTATTTGTATTTATATTTGTAGATTGTTTATTTTGTTAGTGTTAGTGCTACTATTATAATAGGTAGCTGCTACTATTATTGTAGATTTTATGTTTGTGTTATGTTTTTATTACCCAATTTGCTGCCGTATAAGACTCACTTTTTTTCCTGAAAAATACTGTTTGAAAATGGGGTGCCTCTTATATGCCAGTGCATCTTTTAAAAAAAAACTATTAAAATTTCTCAAAAAGATATAAAATGGGAACATTTCTTCTAAATGTTCCCCTCCCCCCAACTCCCATAACAAGTTTTCTTCTCCAGTTTTGCCCAGCTGAATCAAACAAAACGTACAATATAATACAATACAAGGAGTCCAATCCACTATACATAGAATCTTTGGCATACCAATCATAATTTGTCTTTTAACCAGTCAATACATTTTTACCTTTTTTATCAAATTATATCATTATGCCAGTGCACCTTATATGCCAGCAAATAGTAAATAGTATTTGCCAGCATATAAATGGGGTGCTTCTTATATGCCAGTGCATCTTATATGCCAGCAAATAGTATTTGCTGGCATATAAATAGGGTGCATCTTATATGCTGGTGCATCTTATACATCCGCAAATACAATACTCTAATTAAATGTATATACATATATATAAAAAAGAAACTGTATTCCCCCCCCCCAATTGTGTGGCGTTTTGTCATTGTTATCTGAAAGCATTTGCCATCATTCACCAATATGCATATTACAGAGCACTTCTGAACATGGACATTTTTGTAAACCAAGAACTGAGCTACAGTCCCTGCCCTGGGCAAGAATTATTTCATGAAACTGAGTTACGTTTGTCTTCAAATTCAGATGTAGAAATATGCTTAACAATCTTGCTGAAGCCAAAGTGCTTTCAACAGAAAATTTCATACATGTAGGACCCCATCTAGGTAAAATATCAGTGAATGGAGGTTTGGTTTTGTGCTCACTCCTGTCCTTTCTTGATGAAGGAGACAGTCTACTCACCTCCATGCTGGAGCTGCACTCTACTTAAGCAGTCAGTAAATGGCCTTCAAAAGAATAATGTGTAAATTCGCCATTAGTTTTTGCGATGGTGCTCTTATGAATATTCATAAACATAAAAATAGCCCAAGATCATTTTTTTTTAAAAAAAATGAAGCAAATGTTCACATACTAACTTCATACTAAAGCTAAGTTCCCAGATAGCAGAGATATTTCCATTGGCTTACAGTTGGCCTGTTGTTGTTTTTTTATTTTTAGAAGTCTGTCTTGATTTTGCAAGGCAGCCTGTGCTTAGCAGGGTTCCATTTTCCCACATCTGCCTTTTCCATAAAGCTGCTTACATGTTTTAAATATATCTACAAATCCTAAGAAAATGTTTACAGAAAGTCCTACAAGTCAATTGATTTGAGCATTGTAATAGTGTTCAGAAAATATATATTGAGCAAAGAGTTCAGATTCACTTACATACTGAGTAAAGAATTTAGCATCTGAAATAGCGGGGAGAGGTAAGGACCACCAACCACATATGCAAAATCATAAAATATAATTATGAAAATAAGAAAGAAGAGTTTTTAGGTTAGAAAAAAATAATTTAAGCAAAAAATTAGCATCTTCTAATAATCTTCTATCCAAATGATCGTGTTTTGCTTTGGTTTGTAAATTAGCTCATGATTAAAGTATCTCTCCAGTCAAGCTTCATTGTCTTCTGGTGCTTACTTTTTTAAAAAAAAAAAAAATGCAACCCTGACCTGAATGCACTTGTAGCTCAAGTACAAGATTTGAGAGCATGAGCAGAACAGTCATTATGAAGTGAAGTACTTACAGTTTTACTGCAAAATCAATGAACTTTTCAAGTGATTTTACCGTGTTGTGCAGCTGTTCTGTTTGTTTATGATGTTTATGACACTGGAAGTCATAATGTTTTTAAAACAGATGCCCTCTTCTGAAAGCTTCTTCCACCTTTCTTCTCTTTTTTCCAACCCATGAGTGATGTTTCTAGATCTTTCTCTATAGTTATCTTTTCTTCCTCCTCTTTTCCCCCACTTTTTTGATATTTGAAAAGATCTTGCATAGCACTTGGTCAAGGATATGCATCACAGCCTTACTTTGTTTTTTTCTCATGTTGATTTCAATGCAGTAAAACTGAAAAATTCTAGGCTATTATGATTCATGGAAGCCTAACAGTGGCATCAAGGAGTCAGCATTGTGGGCCTCCTGTCTCGTGAAGGAGCCTCCATGCTTACCCTCAGAGGCATTTGGCCCTGCTAGTCCTTTTCGGTGTCAATTTCAGAGTTTGGTACAGTTACTTTTGGAGAGGCTATAGCTCCCAGGAGAGCCAGCATGGGTGTAATGGTTTGAGCACTGGACTATGACCCTGAGGATCGGGGTTCAATTCAGCACTTGGCCGTGGAAACCCACTGGGTAACCTTGGGTGCATCACAAATTCTCAGCCTCCAGAAAACCCTAGAGTTGGTTCACTTTATGGTTGCCATTAGTTAGAAATGACTTGAAGGCACGGTGTCAAGCCCTGCTTCCAGAGCATGGATTCTGACTCAGAGTCTGAAGCAGAGGGCATGCCAGAGGCTGAAACAGAAGGCATGCCAGGGCCTACTGTATAGAGAGAGGTTACAGTGCCGGAAACAGAACAGGGGATGGTGCCAGCTCTAACAGAGAGTCCTGCCTCTTCAGATACAAAAGAACACTTATCTAGGCCAAGCTTGGAACAGCACTGGCAGCAAAGAGAGACTGAGCATCACTATCTCAGAATTTATAACCAGCAACAATCAATCAAGGCACAGCTCCATTAGGCTTTGGGTCTATTTAGCTGGTTTCCTTCTTCTCCAGGAGCTGTCAGAGCTTATCTGACCTGCTACCTTGCTGGATGCCTTGACAAATGCTTGGATTGACCTTGGACACTCCCTTGCCATGAAACCCTGCCGGACTTTGTTTAGGTTGGACTTTTTTTATGACTCCTAGCTTACTGCCTGGAAGTAAGTAACAAGCTGGGAGATATTCAGTTTGTTTTGTTTGACTTATCAGCTGTGCCAGGACTGAGATAGGACACACATGACCACAACAAAGAAAGGAGACGTTCTTTTCTATCAAGGCCTCGAACTTCTGAAATCAGATTCCATTGGTGGATTGTCCAGTTTATTTTCTGTAGGTCTTTAGGAAAGCTCTAAAGCCCAAGCTGTTTTTGCTGGATTTTCCTTAGTTCTTAGATTCACCTTAGTGTCTCTGTAAGTCAGAAATGACTTGTAGGCACACAACAACCATAGCTCCCAGAGCACCCCCCAGCCAGCATAGCATAGCCAAAAGTAGTTTCTCCAAGCTCTGGATGTTCCTGCATGAACACTTATCTCCTGGAAGGAACCAAGCAGTGAGAAGGGTAAGAAAAAGGAGGAGCTGGTTCCACAGACTTTGCCTTTATCTCCTGAGCAATGGCAGAGATTGGGCAAGAAAACAAGGTCAAAGAAATGAGCAGCAGAGACTCTAGAAAGGAGATGGGTCCCCTGAAAGCACCTTCCTCCCAAGTCCTTCCCCCCTGAAAAAATCTGGAACCCACTCTGTGTTTAATGTGCTATTTTTTTTTTCTCCAATAGGACCCATTCAAATCAAGAAGATTCTGAATGAATATTAGGAAGAACTTCCTAAGGAGCCCTGGTGGCACAGTGGTTAAATGCTGGTACTGCAGCCACAGTGTTGTGAGTTTGATCCTGCAGGGCTCCAAGTTGACTCAGCCTTCCATCCTTCTGAAGGCTGGTAAAATGAATACCCAGCTTGTTGGGGGCAATTAGCTTACAACATTGTAAACTGCTTAGTGATGCTTAGCACTGACAAGCAGTATAGAAATGTAACTGCTATTGCTATATAATGGCAAGAGCTGTCCAACTATGAAAGAGACACTTTTAGTGTTAGTGGTGCTAGGATCTCATTCACTGAATTTTTTTAAACAGAAGTAAGAAGGCTATTGAAGGGGAAGGTCAGAGATCTGACCGTAAGGCCAAAGTAAGGAAGAGCTGTGCTAAAGGAAAAGTGTTCTGTATCAAGGAAATAATTAGAAGCTGTAGAGTTATTAAGTTCTTAGGAATCTCAAGGAAAAGTAGATTAAGCATTCTGACTCTACCACTGACTAACTCATACTTTCTATTGATAACAATAGCAACCTGAAATGTCAGGGAAAACTTCATCATGAATAGTTTTTATGTGGTGCTTGCTTGGTAATTATCCATTATGGCTTAATGACTGCTGTGTCGTGATTGGCTAACAGAACTCCAATATCCTATGATTTGCTATACATTGTATGCTGTTGCTCAGTAGTTTTTCCAAAACTGCTATAAATGCTAAGATGATCACTTCCATGCCCAATTGCTCTGATATAGTGCTGGCATCTGGATCAGCAATGTGTCATTAAATAAACTGCTGTTATTCAACCCACTATGCCTCCATTCTTGAACCCAAAACTGAGCATGTTTCCCCTTCATTGGGGAAACACTTCTTAGAGGTGCTTTAGTGGCAGATTATGTACTAGCTCTTGATAGCCTTTTGGGTCCTTTCCACTTCTGTGATTCTGTGATTACTGCAAAATTTTCTCACACACTATATGGAGTCAGCTGGAGAATGAGTAGTTCTGCAAATAAAGTTGCCAGATCACAACTTGGAGGTTCTTTTCAACTGCCCATCAGTTGAAATTGTTTGTAGAAGTCATTTTCTTTCCCAACCAAAAGTTTATTGTGTGTCACCCTGTGCTGTCCTATTGTCACCACAGTTATATTTCAGTGTTCAGCAACAGCTAGCATTTATACAGTACTTCAGAGAGTTCAAAAGATTTTACATTCACTGCCTCAGGCATCCTTACAGGAATCTTGTAAAATGGTGCGCAGCAACTTTGTTCTGATAGCTTCACTGGCTATTGGTCTGTTCCTAGGCACAATAAAAAAATGTTGGTTATGACCCATAAATCTTGTCCAACTTGAGTTAAAGCTAAGAAGGATTGTATTCCTCATTTGGGATTTCAGAGGAAAGCCTTGTCTCAGTGATACCACCCTGAAATGCAGCAGCAGCAGCATTTCAATATAGCCAATATAGTTCTACATTGTGTCAACAAAATCTAAATGAAAGGATGTAATAGTACCACAATATTCTGTTTTGGTCAGAGGCCATTTGGGGTATTGTGTCCAACCCTGGGTACCACAATTCAAGGAGGATTTGACAAGCTGGAACATGTCCAGAAGAAGACAGACAATACAGTAAAAAGTCTGGAAACCAAGCCCTATGAAGAATAGTTAAGGGTGTTACCGCAGTTTTCTAGCCCGGACTTGTGGGATACCAGACATCATTTTGATATCAGTAATTTGGCCTTCCTCACCCATTCCTACCCACGTGCTTGCAAGGCCCCTGGACAAGCACGCAAACAGGCTCAGTCGCTAATCACTGTAATATTCCAAACAAATACAGGCAGGCCAGAAACAGCCAGACTGCTGCTTCAGGAGACCTCAAGGCAACTACCATATTATGTATGCATGCTACTTACAAACAACTCCCTCCCCCTAGCAGGCAGCTTGACGAGCCGAATACTCAAGCATCAAGCAATCTGCGTTTGCATACTGGCTACCCTATTGACAATTCGGACTTAACTCAATCATGCTAAATTCTGACCTTTCGGAGGCTTTGTCTCCAGCCCAAAACTCATTGTTTTCCCCAAGTACGGACTAGCCTACGGTCACATTTTCCCCTATAAGAATCCCTGACTTTGAGAGCTTCCTTGGATAGCTCCTGACTTCCATACCGCCTTGCTGCCACTTTTCTTGGCGAGCCTTCCCCTCAGTCCCACGTACTGAGAATCTTCATATCCATGAACTCTATCTTCAGACTACCCAGGCTCCAGGACAGGTGCAGTATTTCCCATACCAAAAACCTTCTCTCAAAATCCCTCTATCCAACTCCAACCTTTATTTCTCTAGTTATCTGTGTGAGTGTGTTGCATACACTTGTTTGATTGTATTTTAATAAAAGCAATAATTATTATTTCACTTCTGTTTGCTCCTTGACTTGGCCTGACCCTGTAGACATTGGGTAAAAGATCTCGCTACGTTGCCCTGCCTTTCGTAGTGCTAGCTTGTGCTTTTTGACTAATTTCCGCAACTTGTACAATTTGGAGAGCATTTAGGTGTCCCTCACAGGATCCCCAGAAATCAGGGTAACAAGGGACCTGGCTATATTTCACCTAAGGAAGAGAAAACTGAGAGTTGATATGATAATCATCTTTAAATATCTGATGGGCTGTCAAGTGGCCAATGGAGTTTGCTTTCTACTTCTCCAGAGGATAGAACTCAAATTAATGAATTTGGATTAGATTCCAACTCAACATTAGGAACTTCCTGGTGATAAGAGCTGTTTGACAGTGACACAAACACATTTTTCAAGCAACACAAGAGGCAACTGTATACATGGACATCACGGGATGACCAATATGAAAATCAAATAGGCTACACAGGTGGAAGCAGAAGATGGAGAAGCTCCATTCTCTCTGCAAAAACAAGACCAGCAACAGATTGTGGCACAGACCGTGAACTGCTAATAGTAAAAGTTAGAGTAAGGCTAAAGAAGAAGACTAAACCGATCAGTATATATATATATGAATTAGAGTTAATAAATTCTAAAGATTTTGTAACGAACATTTATATATTGGTGAGAAATAAGAATGTTTTATTTTGTGTGTGTTGTAATAAAAATAAATTAAAAAAAAAAGAAGAAGAAGACTAAACCAATCATCATGCCAAAATGCCACCTGAAGAACATCCACATAGAATTTAAAGATAAGATGGTCCGTGCCCTCTTATTTCCAATTTATATCTGAAAACTGGACAGTGAAGAAAGCTGATAGGAAGAAAATCAACTCATTTGAAATGTGGTGCTAGAAAAGACTGCTAGAGTACCCCAGAGTGCTAAAAAGACCAATAACTGGGTCCTAGAGCAAATCAAGCCTGAACACTCACTAGAATCCAAGATGATTAAACCAGTGGTTCTCAACCTGTGGGTCCCCAGATGTTTGTGGACTTCAGCTCCCAGAAGCCCCAGCCACTATGGTCAATGCTCAGGGCTTCTGGGAGCTGAAGTCCACAAACATCTGGGGACCCACAGGTTGAGAACCACTGGATTAAACTGAGGCTGTCGTGCTTTGGTCATATCATTTTCATTTGCCCACCACAGAGGTTAGTTAAGTTGGTGAGTATAAAGGAGATGGGAACCAGAATGGTGTAGTGGTTTGAGCATTGGGCTATGACCATGGAGCCCAGGCTTTGATTCTCCACTTAGCCATGGAAACCCACTAGGTAACCATGGATGCATAACACACTCTCAGCCCCCCCCCCAAAAAAAATCTTAAGGTTGGTTCACCTTAAGATTGCCATAAGTTGGAAATGACTTGAAGTCACAGAACAACAAACAAAGGAGAAGGTCTTTTCTACCAAGGCCTAAAACTTCCATTGGTCATTTGTCCAGTTTCTTTTTTGTAGCACATTAGGAAAGGTCTAAAGACCAAGCTGTTCTTGCTGTTTTTATTGGTCCTTAACTAATTGGCTGGATATTTTACAAACTGAATAGTTAGTAATAGATTTTTTAAAAAATTAAATTTATTTTCCATCAGTTTTGTCTTGTTTCCCACTCTGAAGAGTTTTTTAATCATTAAAGGGGGTTAAAAATGTTTAAGATATATTTTTTTAAAAAAAAACAGTTACATCAAGAAATGTAAGCTGAAGAACAAATGGAAAATACAACTCTCTGATATCTGTTTACAGTCAAGAGCAACCAAAAGATGCTTGCATTCAGCCATGGAGTTTTCAAATAAAGATACATTCCTGTGATTCACTTACATATTCAATAGACAGTTAATGGATCATAATATAAATTTGTTGAGTTATATCTTTGTACCACTGATACTGGTTTTTTGCCCTTCCTTTAATCTTTTCTCATTCAGAATTCCACATTTTATTTTAGCTTTCTTTTGCTGAAAGCAGATCTTTTGATTCTATATAACCATTATATACAATTCTGAACAAAACAACAGGTTTAGACTAGAATTTTAAATGAGTCCATGCAGGTAGAACAAATGATTTCAAGGAGAAGTCAAGGACATTTCAAGAAAGAAAGAGCATAATAGATGCAAGAAACAGAAGTACATCACAACTTTAAATGCCTGAGGCTACAGCCCTAAGCACAGTCACACACAAATAAGGTTTAAGCCATGAGATTTAATTTCATGCAAATATCTTCAGTTTCAGAGCACATGAGCAAGAGATACAGTGATTATAAGCTCTGATTTGCCACATCCATTGACCACCACCAGTCTGATGGGAAAGATGAAAAAAGGAAGAACGGGACAGGAGAAGAAGAACAAATAGGCTCCTTTGTAACTAGAGTCTCCTCCTTGCAAACTCAGGTTCATCTACCACCAGTTACCCCTTGGGAAGAATTCTCATAATTTTTTACATGTTAATAATATTTGCTGTGCCCTTTTATTGTTTGATGCTACTTGTAAGCCATTTTGAAAGATTTAAATTCTGAAGGGCAGGCTAGAATTGTAGTCATAACTGTAACAATTGCTAATGAAATCAGCCAGCCACTCATCAGAATGGCCTGAATCTTAGGGCCTTTCCAAACTACACTGTTATAGTGCTATTATTCCACCTTCAACATCCTGTTGAATTCTGGGGTTTGTAGTTTACTGGGGCCAAAGGTTTGTAGTTTACTGGGGCTGAGAATTCTAAAGTCCTGTCCCTAAACTTCAAACGCCAGGATTCCATAAGATGTTGAAAGTGGAATAACAGCACTATAACAGTGTACTGTGGAAAGGCCCTTATTCACTAGAGTAGACCTATAGTATCAATGGGACTTATCTATATGTTGGCTCTTCATTCAATAAGTGATTCAATAGGTCTTTTCTAGTGTATACTAATTATTAAAATTCAATTCAAGAAGGACATGGTCAAGCTGGAGCAAGTCCAGAGGAGGGCGACCAAAATGGTGAGAGGCCTGGAAGCCATGCCCTCCGAGGATAGACTCAGAGAGCTGGGGATGTTCAGTCTGCAGAAGAGAAGGTTAAGAGGGGACATGATAGCCATGTTTAAATATTTGAAGGGATGCCATGTAGAGGAGGGAGTGGGCTTGTTTTCCGCTGCTCCAGAGACCAGGACAAAGAGCAATGGATTCAAGCTGCAGGAAAGGAGATTCCACCTGAACCTCAGGAAGAAATTCCTGACAGTCAGGGCTGTCCGGCAGTAGAATATGCTGCCTCGGAGTGTAGTGGAGTCTCCTTCCTTGGAGGTTTTTAAGCAGAGACTAGATGGCCATCTGTCGGGAATGCTTTCAGGGTGTTCCTGCATAGCAGGGGGTTGGACTGGATGGCCCGTGTGGTCTCTTCCAACTCTACATTTCTATGATTCTATGATTCTGTGATAGTGTTAGTGATACATGCAGGGTGCTGTTTCAGTTATTGGGTTTGTTTTGCCTATACAGTAGCCAGAATATCAGGACTGATGAAGCAATGAATCACCTTAATCATTTATCCTCTACCTCCCATTTCATACATATGTATATTTGCTAGATTCAACCTTGCACCAAGAATCACCACTGTAATGATTGATAAGAGCAAGGACCAGGGCCTCTTCAGTGGTGGTGCCCCATTGCAGCCTCCATACTCCAGAGAGATCCTCCAACTCAGTGGTTCTCAACCTTTGGTCCTCCAGATGTTTTGGACCTCAACTCCCAGAAGCCCCAGCTAGCATGGCCAATGGTCAGTTATTCTAGGAAATGAAGTCCAAAACATCTAGTAGGCCAAAGGTTAAGTCTCACTGCTCCAGTTCATTCTGTGCAGACCTTTCAAGAGTCCTGGTAGAGAATGCACTTTGCCAACCAGCATATAGAGGGTTTGCTTAAGCTTCTTTAGTTTAACTTAGCTATATGCAGCAAATAATTTCTTACTGTCCTGTTCTGAGTTTAATGTTTAGTTTTTTTAAAAAATCCTCTATATTTAAATCTACATAATTAATTTTTATATTTATATTACTGCATTCCCAAATATTCCATTAACACCACCTTGAGCACTGGTTTTGTTTTTAGTGGGAAAGCATGATAAAATTAAATTAAAGAAAGAGAAGGACAAGAATGTGAGCAATGTCATACTGTTGCTGTTTTAAAACAATTGGACGTTAATAAACCATGCTGCTCAGCTGCAAATCACCCAGAGATCTACCAAAAGATGCTAATCTAACAGATCACATTATGGTCACCTACAACTAACAGATGTACCGCTTGATATCATGTACAGGCTGTGGAGAAACCCCTATGACATCTAAAGACCCATAAAACATGTATCAAGGACTTCATTAAATAACAGATAACAAAAGAACATACAATGCATGCCAGCCTCATTTGCAATCTTCCACTCACTTAAAAAAGGAGAGGAGATTGACAGCTAATGCCCACAGCAAAACTGCTGTTTCCAAAGTCCTTTTCAGTCCACCTACATTAATTTCTCAACAAAGTTTTGAGTCTCGTTTTGCTAACACTAAATCTGTACTCGTCCTTACCCCAGGCCCTGGCTGCAGGCAATAATACGAAAAGAGGAACCATAATTTTGCATAGGTGATCGTCCCAAATATAGCCTCAGCTACAATGGCAGGAAATACTTCTACAATGGACTTAGAGAATTTTGTGGAAAGAGGTGAATCCCCCAAAAATGTCTCCTACATATTAAGTACAATGTTTCTATACAAAATGTTGCCTCCAACAATTATTTTCCTGTATTTGTTTCATTTCTATCACACCTTTCTTCCAAGGAACTCTAAGCAGCATACTTGGCTCATGTGCACACATCCCTTTTATTTATTTAGTTGCATACTTTTTAGATTACTGTAACATGCCCTCCATGGGGCTGCCTTTGAAGAATATTTGAAAACTTCCACTAGTACAAACAGCCACATTCAGTGTGCTAACCAGGGCAGGTTACAGGGACCATACTAGTCCCCTGTTGCAATGGCTCCATTGGCTGCCAATTTGTTTCTGGGCACAATTCAAAGTGCTGGTTGTGACCTATAAAGCCCTATATAGCACAGGTCCATGTCTCTGGGACCTAAGATCATCACAGTTGGTGAAGACACAAGATAGGACAACTTAATGGCTGCCCCTAGAATCTGGAACTCCCTTACAAAGGAGGCCACAATACCCCCTCCCCACTTTTATTCTGATAAGCTTTTAAAACAGAAAGGTTTTAAAGAATAGCTTGAATCCTGCTGCATTGTTTTAAACATGACTGTTTTTAAGAACTTTTTATCTTTTTAATTTCATTTTATACTTTTAACTGAAGATTTGAATTGTCTGAATACTGTGAATAGTATAATTCTATTTTAATGTTCACTTTTTATATGGTTTTAACTGTATGGTTCTTTTTAAATTGTAAGCTGCCTTGAGTCCCAACTTGGGGAGAAAAGTGGGATTGTTGTTGCGTTGTTCACTGCCATCAAATCAACTTCAACTTATGGTGATCTCATGAATGAGAGATCTTCAAGTCACCTTCTTATCAACAGCCCTGCTCAGACAAACGTTGTGGCACATCCATTTTTTTAAGAGCAATCCATAGTTATTCATGATCTACATAATCAAACAATCAAACACAGGATGATTTTCTTCTGAAATTCTTTGGTGCACTCCATTATCCAATGTATGTTTACAATATGATCCCTAGTACCTCTTCCTTGCCTGAACCCAGCTTGGACATTTGGTATTTCTCATCCCATATATGATAAAAGTTTTTATGGTAGAATTTTGAGCATCACTTTGCTTGCATGAGAAATTAATGCAATGGTCCTTTTGTTATTGTAATCCCTGGTGTCCCCTTTCTTGAGGACTGGAATATATGTCAAGCATTTCCAATTTATGGGCCATTGTTTTGTTTCCCATGTTTATTGATAATTTTTTGTAAGAACTAGAGTCTCTCTAGCTTAAAGCAGCTCTAATGGTATGCCATCTGTTCCTGGTGATTTATTTTTCCCAAGTGCTCTGAATGCAGCTCCTGCCTCACTTTCTAAAACTGTAGGTTCATCCTTCAATGGTTCTTCCTTTGAATGACTCTGTCATCCTTTCATCTCTTTTATATAGCTCTTCAGTGTACAACTTCCACCATCTTTTTCTTTCTACTTAGTCCTATAATGTCTTCCCCTGCTTGGTTTAAATTTCCCTTTGACTTCTCAGATCTTTTGGAAGAAGTCTTTTGTCCTTCCTCTTTTTGCTGCCATTTTCTATTTCTCTATACAGTTCTCTCTTCACATTCACAGGTTTCACTTTTGCTAATTTGATTATTTGCAGCGTGCCCACTTGCCCCCCTTCTCCCCTCCCTCCCCATTTCCACCCCGCTTGCTCATCCCATTCTCCCTGCCCCCAGTGCAGGCACACACTGTGCCAGCAGCAGGAAGGTCTAGGGAAGCAATCACCAATTCCCCATGCTTCTCTAACCTCCCCTGCCACTGCTGCAGGTACGGGCACACTGGGGTGGGGGGCAGGAAAGTCCAGGGAGGGTGATTGCCATTTCTCTGTGCTCCTCTCACTGCCACCATGGGTGCAGGCATGCCTGAGTGGGCTGCAGGAAGGCCCGGGGAGGGCAATCGTCATTTCCCCGTGCTCTTCCCACCACCCCTGCCACCGCCACAGGTGCGGGCACGCCTGTATGGACAGCAGAAAGGCCCAGGGAGGGTGATTGTCAATTCCCCACGCTCTTCCTGCCGCCCCTGTGGGTGCAGGTGCACCCTGTGCCAGCAGCAGGAAGGTCCAGGGAAGGCGCTTGCCAGTTTCCTGCATTCCTCCTGCCACAGCAGCCAGTGCGGGCATGCCTCACATGGATGGCAGGAAGGTGCAGGGAAAGTGACAGCCTATTCCCTGCCTCCCTGCCCCCCATCTGGGGGGGGTGCACCTGCCGGGCAGAAGCCTGTGGGAAGGGCGCTGTATTCACGATTATTTGACATTCATGAGGAATTTGTGTCCCTATCCCTCGTAAATGTGGAGGGCCTACTGTATTGCTTATTATAGTAATTCTCGTTGTCCGTGTGCACAACTGAACAGTTGCATTCGGGGTTCTAACTCTATTTCTGTCACCCTTTACATTTGTTTCTCACCTGCGTTTAACTGCTTGAAGAGTTTCATCTGTCATCAATTGAGACTTCTCTTTATTTTTGGCTCCAGATAGTATCCTTTTGCATTCCTTCCTGACAATGTTTCAGTGTTTCAGTACAGATTTCTGCTAGGTCCTGGTCCATTAGGCTTAATAGTGCAAATCTATTTTTTACATTATATTTACATTCTACAGGGATGTTCTTCAGGTTTTATTTTGGCACAGTGGCTCGTTTAGTGTTCTTCTTTAGATTTACTCTAATTTTTGAGGAGGAAACTAGCAAAACTGCCTCTGAGTGTTCATTGCCTAAGGAATCCACATGAAATTTATGGGATCACCAGACATTGATATGTGGCTTGAGAACCAATACACACACTCACACTTCTATTAGAAACTCTATTACAGAGCAATCTGGAGGGATAGAATCTGTGATAGAAAAAAATGTGGAGAATAAAACATGTTCAGCCTGATGAAGAGAAGACTGAGGGGGTGACATGACTGCATTCTTTAAACAATTCAAAGGCTGTCGCAGAGAGGAGGAGTCAGGCCTGTTCTCTGCTGTCCAAGAGGGTAGGATGAGGTCTAACAGTTGGAAGTTGCAGGAGAGTAGATTTTGACTGAATATTAGGAGGAACTTCCAGATAGTAAGATTGGTTTGACAAAGGAACCAACTGCCTAGAGAAGTGGTGGGGTCTCCTTCTCTGGACATCTTCATAAAGAGGTTGGACATTTACCTGCTGCTGATGCTTTAGCTGGAGATCCTGCATTGAGCAGGAAGTTGGACTCAGTGGCCCATGAGATCCCTTCTGACCCTGTGATTCTACAACTGTGATTCTAAGCTTCCATTTCCAAGGCTTGAAATAGATAGGGAAAGTAGGAGTAGATACTTCCTCCCGCAGTGTACTCCTGCTATCAGACAAGGGTCCGATGATACAGAGGAGAACAGAAGATAGGACTTTTAAATCCACCTAAAAGAAATGCTCTTCTCAGATCTTCTTGAGAAGAGGAACAGCTGTGCCACCATCCTCTTAAGATAAACAGTAGTTTATCTTAGTCTGCAGTAGAGAAGGTTAAGAGGGGATAAGATAGCCATGTTTAAATATTAGAAGGGATGTCATGTCAAGGAAGGAGCAGGCTTGTTTTCCACTGCTCCAGAGATTAGGACAAGGAGCAATGGATTCAAGCTGCATGAAAGGAGATTCCACCTGAACCTCAGGAAGAACTTCCTGACAATCCGAGCTGTCTGGAAGTGGAATATGCTGCCTCGGAATGCGGTGGAGTCTCCTTCTTTGGAGGTTTTTAAGCAGAGGCTGGGTGGCCATCTGTTGGGAATGCTTTGAAGTGTGTTCCTGCATAGCAGGGGGTTGGACTGGATGGCCCCTGTGGTCTCTTCCAATTCTATGATTCTATGATTCTAGTTGTGATCTAGAGGGATCAATGGTCTGGCTCAGCATAAGGCAGCTTCCTACTCCTTTGGCAACAGGCTTTCCAACCAACCAGAGAAAGTACCTTCACAAATAGGAATGTACTTTTCAAGCCCAGATAGTTTCTTTTTCTCTATGAAGCCCGGAACTAGCTGCAGTACTGACAACTGGCACCGGACAATTGCTGGAGCCACTTTGCAACCGCATGGCTTGCCACTAGCTGCTATAGTGAGCTGTCCTTGGTGCTGACCTACTGAAAGATGTGCTAAACTTTAGCCGCTCACTCATTTGGGCTTAAACATGTAGATTTAGAACAAGGAATCCATATGCAAAGGTATATGTGGGTGGGTGGGTGAGAGAGAGGGAGGGAACATTCAGACATTGAAATGGTACAATTCAAGAAAAGCTTCTACCACAGGACTCTGTTGAATGTATAATGTAATTTTTAATCTTAAACTAGATGTTACAGAAAGAACAAGGTACATTACACCAAGCCAGACAGTTGGTTCATGGATTTTGGGAGGTTCCCCAGGGTTTCAGATATGTATCTGAATCAGCCCTATCTAAAGATGCCAGGGACCATATTGAGAACTTTCACAAACTATATTCTACCAATGAACTATAATGTCTCCTCCTTCCATAATAAATACAAAGACATCTCCTCATAATATTGCACGCTATGTTAAACCACCACTATACGTGGCAGGAGATAAAGGCAAGCTGGGAAGAAGGGATGACCCACGTCTTGGGCCCAGGCTATTTGAAGGGCCATATCTTCCTATATGAGCCTGATAGAGCTCTAAGATCTTCTGAAGAGACCTTTCTCTCTGCCCCACCACCTTCTTAGGCTTATTTGGTGAGAACAAGGGAAAGGAGCTTCTCAGTAGCTGCTCCCAAACTATGAAACTCTTTCCCGACAGAGGCTAGGATTGCTCTTCCTTATTCTCCCTCTCCCAGCAAGTAAAAGCATTCTTATTCTGCCAGGCTTTTAGAAACTGACTGTGCTTGGCTTTTAATTGTGTGCTCTTCTGTTTTACTGATCTGTATATAGTCTTTTGAGAGCCAGGGTGGTGTAGTTGTTTAAGCATTGGACTACAACCCAGAGATCCAGGTTTGATTTCCTGCTTGGAAGCCCACTATGTGACCTTGGACACATCATACACTCTCAGCCCCAGAAAAGCCTGTGACAGGTTCACCTTACAGTTGCCATAAGTCAAAAAGAACTTGAAGACACACAACAACATATAGTCTTTCAATAAATATTAATGTTTTTAATTGTTTCTAAATAATGTTTATATCTATATTTGTATTGATGTTTTGGTATAATTTTTAATCTGTTGTTTTTAGTAAGGTGTTAGCTACCTTGAGTCCCATTATTGAAGAAAAAGGGTGATATATAAATGAATACAATAAATAAATAATGAAGATTGATATTGCATATTTTGTTTTATTTGCTATTACAGAAGAAAGAGGAAGAAGGAGGAGTGGGGTTATTTTGATAGCAGGCACGTGTTTTCCATTAAGGCTGAAATTTTATATAGTGTCAACATGCATATATTTGGCATGGCTGTGCTCAGATATGCTGGAGAAAACTCTTTGCTATACAGAAGTCTTCAATCTCATTTGCTCCTTGTGCATAGAACAATGTGGCCTTGACAGACAACTCTCTCTCAGAAAAAATCAGGCTGATGGGCTTCTTAAGAGGCTTTCTTTGCTCTTGTTTGGGTCTCATTTTACATACACACACACACACATGCACACACCCTGCTATTAAGACCCACAAAACCCAGACTAACTAAAGACAAATAATTAACCATGTTCAAACGGGGGGGGGCAACACCACCACCTCTTCGCATCGTAGAGACCTCCTTGGCACTTAAATGGTTAGGAACCATATCTCGCAACATTGTGCTCATCTCACTGTGTTGGAGAGCTCTTGAGAATGTTATTAGCTGGGTGTTCGCCTTGCCGTTTTTCCACAGGAGGCAGATGGGTAATTACGAAGCTAATAGTCTGATTGAGAGAAATCAGATGCAGTGGTTTGCCCAATTAGATGATACATTAGCTCCCTTCTTTGTAAGCAGCTAATGTGTGAAGCAAAGTGGTATTTTGGGGGGTCAGAATCCTTAAACAAGTGCCGAGTTGCAGATTATTGTATGTGTGTGTGTACGTGTGCATGTCTCTCTCTCCCTCTCCCTCTCTTTTTTCTAATGGAGGAAAAGTGCTAAGTCTTCATTACTAAAAGCATAGAAAATGCAAATCAGTCTCTGAAACAAAAGAGTGAAGGGACAGGCAGAATATTTGGTGTCCAATGTGTCAACCTACAACATCAATTACATTGAAATGCAATGCATGGGAGCCTAATCAAGGATAGTATAATTGTAATAATTGCATGCTTTTGTTGGAGAGCCGCTGCCGTTGTTATTGTCAACCATTTGTTTCTTTCTATTGTTTAAGGGGGTGGGGGATTTTAAATATACATGTCCATCTGAAAAAGTATGTAGGTAAAAAGGCTTGAGCTATTGCATACAATGTATGTCTCATCTCCTGATTTCTAGCTGGCTCCCAACAAATTCTTTAAAGCAGCTAAGTAGCTGAGGCAGTCGGTAGTAGACAGTTTAATTTAGTTTAGAGTTATTTTTTGCCTTCTTTGATTGCCAGGCTGATCCTCCAAAAGAAAGTTACATTTTCCATCAAATGTTGAGAGAAAGGAGGTACGGTGTCAATACAACAATATGATGCTGATATAGCAATGTTATTGCCCACTTAGATTTATCTGGTTGGTTACTTGATTTTCTGATAAATGGTCCTCCTGTACTTTCTGACTATTCATTTTTCCAGACCTGTTCCCTTCTTCATTTTACTTTGTATGAAGACTGCAAGTCTGTGCTTAGGAACTATGAGCAGTATAAATCTAGTACACACTTTCATCTATGAACTATGGGTGGAGAACCTATAATCCCCCATATATTAATGAACTACCACACCTGTTGTCACCTCATCATTGACCAGGTTTGCTGGGGCTGATGGGAACTGGCTATGCTGACAGGAGGATTCTGAGAACTAATAGCCCAAAAATATAAACTTTTCAGGTTATATTTAGAAAACTCTTCAGTAGGATCAATTGTTCTAGATAACTGACACAGATGCATGAAGCTGGAATCTCCTTTGCTATTTTTCCCCTTATCCCATGTTCACAAGAGAAAGCCACATGCCCATAGTGGCAGGCTGGTGTGGCATTATCAAGACAGAGCAGTGGAACAGAAACTTTGTCCAAAAGGCATAGCCCATAGCCTCCTTCTCTTGGTGCACCTTTGAGTTCTCTGGACACTGTGGGGGCTGCACTCTTCTCAGGGTTCAGATGCTGAAGTAGCAAGATAGAGGGCCTGGATAGAGAAAAAGTGGAGCAGGCTGAAAACCAAGCTCCCAAGCAAACATACAGAGAAATAAACCTCACTAAAACCAGGGAGCTTTATTTCTGAGTAAATACATTTCATATTGTTCTGAAAGTCAGGGTAGCAGCTAGTATGCAGCACAGCGCCCATATACCTTCCTAGAGTGATTGCAGACCAGGGTAACAATCAGAGTGTTCCAGTGTCCTTGGTACTACTATAAATGTTCATCATTTTGTTCTGTTTGAATGTCCATAGTATGAGGATTCATCCTTTATGGATATACTAGAGAGAATTAGGAAAACTTAGCTGGAAGAAAAAATTATTTGTGATCTACAGTTTTCAAGTCAAGCTTCTGGATCTGGAAGATGTGGAAGACCTACAGCAGGTCAAAGATTAAGATGGAAAAGATTCTTCAGTATTATAAGATTCGCTTTATTTGTGAAGTTCAAGGGTGAGTGCCAAGCCTTCTATAGCCAAAATAGAACCATACATGTATGGATCATCAAGCTCTAAGGAATACCAAAGTTTGTAGAAGTATGGTCATTTTTGGGAGACAGAGAGCTTAAGAGAGGGATCTAAAACAGCCCAGCAAGGACTGAATGTGCTCATTGGTCACACAACATCAAGACAAGAGCTAGAAGCAGGCACTGAAAAGGAAGACATTGCTGCAGCATATTGGGAGTATTGACCAGATCCAAGCAAACAGATAGGAGAGGCTAGCTGAGAAAGAAGGTTAGGCACACAAAGCAGATACAGAGGAAGAAAATAGAACATTAGCACTTACATCAATTTATTTCTTCTCCTGTTGGCCTTTCATCTATTTCTCTCCTACATTTCCATCATTCAAGAGAAATGAGCAAAACAAAGAATGGAAGAAGAGACAAAGACCCATTAAGAGGATGGTGAGAACTATCTCATTGTCTGGGTGCCTCATTTTGTGGATCACACGGAGAATCTATTCTAAAGTTCCCCAAACATAAAGGTGAAAGTTACTCAGAACTTGGAATATTAGGTTTGAACATTAATTTGACAATGTTAAACAGACATTGCCCCTAACACTCATACTTGAAAACATTTGTTGAGTACATTATCATCTATTGATTTCTTCTTTAAAATGTTAGTTTTTGAAACAGGTCATGGGATTAACAAAGAATGGCAAGAAGGTTGTCATCTTTGACCTGCAGAGCAAACTCTTTTTAATAGCACCTGCAAAAGTGCTCTCTTTCTCATTTTTTTTCACACAAAGCCCATAATGCAATGTTATCTGAGATAGTGGGAGTCCAACATGTCTGGAAACTGGCAGGGTGGGAAAGACTGTTCCATAATATGGGATCACATCTTAGAACCAGTTCAGTTCCATTTTCTCATTGATCCACATTGCTTTTCTCTTCATTCTAACCCATCCCATCCTCACCAACATAAATACAATTCACTTATCCTTCAAAAATCTAATTATAATAAGGAATAATCTTAAAGGTTAGGAAGTAATTATGTGTTTATTTCATCTTAGAGACATGGGCCATTTCCGCACGGGTTAAATAAAATGGTCCTCCATGGAGGACGTCTGCACCTTGGAGCGGACTGGGTCTAGACTACTTAGTGTAGATCCGCACCTCAGTCCGCAAGTGGTCCTCCAGCGTGTTTTTGAAAAACCTGATTTTTCAGGTTTTTCAAAAAGCTGGCGCGCACCATTGCGTGCATGCTCTTCCATGCAGATTGGCAGACTCACACCAATGCAAGCCTGCGATCTGCGGAAAGCAGGCTTTAGGCTGGCAAGCTTTAGCAGTTGGTCGAGACCCGTGACCAACCGGAAGTTGCCATTTTGGATGCCGGAGCAGTGTGGAGCAACAGCCACGCACTGCTCTGGAGCAGCCTGGACTGGACCAGGGAGCCAGAAGATCCGGTAGGTAGCAGTGCAGGGCGATTCCCTCGCCCCATGCAGAAATGGCCGTGGTCCACTATAAACTGAGCAATAGGTGAGTCACTACAAACATTAGTCAGTGAATCAAGGTTGAGAAATCTTAATCAGAAATAGTTTGAGAGCCTCCAAGCTAATTGAAGTTTTTTTAAAAAAAGATTGGAAACTATTTATGGACTTTTTGAGCAATAGGAAATCTAACTGCACAATAATTTGTGGCTATGGTTACTAGTAATTCCAACAGAATTATTTAGTTGTACCTGTAATGGTAGATATAGATATATAGATATATATTATTGCTTTCATTACAGTTTGCCTTGGGGGAGCTAGAGCTCTCCTGTGCTTCAGTAAGTTAATGTTTAGTGTTTTAACTAGTTCAGTATTCAGTGATTTAGTACAGTCAGTCCTCCACATTTGCGGGTTTCACTTTTGCAGATTTGATTATCCATTGATTATTTGTTGTCACCTCTGCTGCCTCCCTATGCCATTTTTAATAGGGACTGCAAGCCAAGTGAGAATGAGAAAATTCAAATGAGGCTTCTAAGTCCATATTAAAAATGCAGTGGAGGTGGCAGTAAGCCCCACCAGCCAGTCACTTCTGCCTTGTGAAGGGACCCTGATGCCTCAAAGGAAAGGAATCCATGGGGGTTGAATACGGTGATCATGCTTTTTTGTGTGTTAAATATGGTTTGGGAGGGCCTAGAGTTATTCATGGTTTTTCCACTTTCACAGGGGTCCTGTGCCCCTAACCCTAGCAAATATTGAGAAAGAGTTGTAAAATACAGGAAATAAAATTTGAATTCCATTAGCAACAGAAAAAATAACTTCCCTTGACATCCAGGCTGTTTCTGTCCTGGTTGAGTCTACCCACCCCTTTTTGAGGCACAGAACATTGAATTTCTCAAGAAGCACCTGTACAAGTGGAAAAACTTTTAGGTGCTGTATAGGTGAAGCCTACCAAAAAAATTTTACCTTTGCTGGAGGTAGAAATCTCAGAGTCAAGTCCCAGTCTCTTGGCTCCTTCTGCTTTAGGATTTTCTTTAGCAGAAAATACTAACAAATTAATAACTTGACAAGTTAATCAACTTGCTACATCTAGGTACTGGAATATAAAAATTAGTTTAAAAATCCAAGATGTTAGTATAGCCAGAGGAATGAGTTCCATTGTCTCTTTCTCATCCTTCTCCCTGTCCACCCCTCATAAAAAAATGAAAGTACCATAAAGAAAAAGTTCTTGCTCTAATTCAGTTTTCTTTGATGCACAGCTTTTTAAAAACTCTGTAGTAACCTTGAAAACAAATATCATTCATTGTTCCCATACTGCTGGCTGAAAGTAGTTCACCTGTGAATAGAGGCAGAGACAGAGCTCTACAGAATCTGCATTGGTAGGTCTGTCTATGTCCCATATCTACTTACAGTCTGTGCCAGATATTGTTATGTCTGCTTGTTTATTTGCAGAGTGAGATGCATCTCATTTATGTGCCATTTTTCAAGTGTGCACATTTTATGCACATATGTTAATTGTATCTGCTGCCTAAACAAATCCCCTTGATGTTAATTAAAGCAGTATTCCGCACATATTTGACACGTGTTCATTGTTCTGTGCACGCTATATATACATTTTTTTCAGACACATCTTCAGCCATTTATCAAAGCAAGCTGCATCTACCCCACAAACAGTCCAGGGATGCAGATGAAGATACGCTTCCCAAACCCTGCACTGAAATCGCATATATACGTTTATCAAGGAAACAAGAAGAATTAAGATTTCATTTAAAGAAACGAGAACAAGCCTGAAGAAGCCAATCTCTTTTCAACAAGACAGCCTTAACTAGAATTCTCATTTTCTTCTGATAAAACCCTTAGCACAGTGATTTTCAAAGTGTGGAACAGAACCCCCAGAAAGGGCACGATACTTGCTTAAAGCGGGGGGGGGGGGCCACAAGAAATTTTTTGAACATTAATTTACTACAGCCAGCTCTTGCTAACTCATGGTGGGAGGGGATGGGACAAGGGAGTGGGAAAAGAAAGGTAAATCTGAAAAAAAAGGGTGCTGGCAAAAGAGAAGAGGTGCTTCTTCATAGATTGTTCCACATCCTACTCCAGCTTTCCAGTGCCAATTCTGAACTCATGAGAGAGCTAGCTTTGTTTCCTTCCTGCCCACCACCACCACTTCACAAGTGCACAGGCTGGAAAAAAAAGGATGTCTGAAAGGATAACTATATTTGCCATCCTCTTGTCTCTCTTCTCCCCCACTACCATCACCCACCACTTGCAAAACTTCCGTCCTTCCACAATGTGCTGCAGGCTCTGCAATCACAGACACGCTCAGGGGAACAACATCTATGTGCCACCTCCCTGGATAGGATTGGAGGAGGCGGAGGAAGCAGGGGAGAGACTGAGGCCCTTTTTGCACAGCGTTCACCATATGAAAGGGCCTCTGGAGTGTCACACAATTGCAAGGAGCTGTCCACATGATGTCCTCTCAATTGCGCGATGCTGCCGGGGCCAGCAGGCACCGATCATGCACTATTTCATTTTCAGCTCCTAGCCGAAAATGGTGCACGATCGCACATCACTCCAGCGCCCTGTGCGTACCTTCCGTGCGTGCGGAGCCTCCGGAACCACGGCGCTCACACTTTCTGCCCCAGCGCAGCCTAGGAAAATCCCAGGTTGCGCTGTGGAAGGAAGAGGAGGAGGTCTCACGCCGCCTGCTCACTAGCAGGCAGCGGCTGCGGAGGGGCTGCTCACACGATCCCTGCACCCCAGCACTGCGAAAAGGTAAGGTGAGAAAAGGGCCTGAGAAAGGTGATAAAAGGGAGAGAGGGCAGGGATCTCTTTGGGGACAGTTTTTTGTGATCCCCTCACTTCTGTGGACCATTACTGACTTCCATGAGCACAGGTTTCTTTTTGAACAGTTCTTCATGCTTCCCTGCTTCTAGGGAGCTTAGTTATTGACTTCTATGCACACAAATCCCTTTTTGGACAGTGCTTGTGATCTTCCACTTCTGAGGATTGTATTGAGTTAGGTACTGAATTTATTTAAACATTTTAAAATAAAACTGTTCTACAGTCAGCCCTCCACATTTACAGGTTTCACTTTTGTGAATTTGATTATTCATGGATTATTTGTTGCCACCTCTGCTGTTCCCCTATGCCATTTTTAAAAAGGACTCCAAGCCTCATGAGACTGAGAAATTGTAAGCAAGCCTTGTAAGTCCATAAAAAAAATGGTGTGGGGCAGCAGTGGAGGTGGCAGTAAGCCCCACCAGCCACCTACTTCTGCCTCAAAGGAATCCATGGTGGCTTGAATATGATGATCACACTTTTTTCTGTGTTAAATACGGTTTGGGGGGCCTAGAATTATTCATGTTTTTTCTACTTTCACCGAGGTCCTGTGTCCCTAAACCTAGCGAATGTGGAGGGATAACTGTAATTTGAACAATGTCATTTTGTTATAAAATCTTAAAATAGGATCATACATAAATGTGTGAATGAGAACACATACACACTAAACAAAATATTTTTATTAATCTATTATGTCGAGCAGGGGGGCAATATCCACATGCTGATGTAAAGGGGGTCAGGGGGTAAAAAGTTTGAGAACCACTGCCTTAACATAAAGATCATATAGAATATTTCCATGGTAACCTTACATATTTCAACTCTAAACTTATGTCCCATTGACTTCCATAAGATTTATTTTCAGGTAAGTATGTATAAAACTGAAGTCTTGTTTCCTTTGGGCTCCTAGGTATTTTACCAATCAGCTGAAACACACAGGCACAAGAGAAGGAGGAGGCTAAAACATTTAACATTACTGTTAAATCTCATTCTTCACAGCTCAAAAAGAACAATGCTGTACCATCTTTAGAGAGAAAGCATCGCCCTCCTGCAGGAGGCTTTGCATGGATCTCTAACAATCCTGTACATCCTCCAAAACTCACCCTAATTAAAAGCAAATAATCAAATACATTCAATTTGAAAAGTTGGCAAACTCGGGTGTATTATTGTGTTAGCACCTTGGCACCAAAATGATCACATCACGCTAATCTCATTGTGCAGGAGAGCTCTCGAGTATGTTATTCACTGAGTCTGTTTCATTCCCCTCCAGCTTTTTGTATCCTCCTCCTCCTCCTCCACTACTTCTTCCTTCCTTTTCTAACTAGAAGAAACAGATGCATTGAGCTGCATCCAAAAAAAAGGATGTTTATTCTCAATGCTCTTCTTGTAAATCTCCATTCAAAGTAAACTTTTCTTTCCCCTCTGCATGTTCAATTCATCCAGCAGGCACAGGAATCATGAGCAGCTTTAAGCTAGACGTGGGCAGGAGATAGATAAATATCTTATCTTCTGTGAAATCTTTGTGTGATCTACATCGGGTCAAGTGGATCATCAAAGATTTCAGATTCTCTAAACTGTTTAACAATAGCAGCACAATTCCTCCCTACATTATGCTGTCAAAATGTAGAATGGCTGGGGAGTAACAATGAACTGATTTGTGTGTGGATTGGGGATTGAGAATTCCATTAATTTCCAGGGCTCAGAATTCTTTAATTCAAAGTTTTTTAAATGTAAATCTAAGGGCTTTTCCGCACTACACTACTATAGTGCTATTATTCCACTTCCAACATCCTATGGAATTCTGAGGTTTGTAGTTTACTGAGGCCAAAGGGCTCTCTGGCTGAGAATTCTAAATATCCCTCCCTAAACTCCAAGCCCCAGGATTCCACAGGATGTTGAAAGTGGAATAATAACTCTATAAGAATGTAGTGTGGAAAGGCCCTAAGTCTGAGATCCTTTTTGATGCAGCTAGAGCAGAACTTACAGTGGAGGTCCAGGAGGGCAATGGCAGTCAGCCACTGTAGCTGAAGGCAGCAAGCTAAGCCTACAGGGGTACAGAACAGGACCTGTAGCAAATTTAATCTATCCTACCTCCACCAAACTGCCATATTCTTCACAACAACTGCAGCCTGAGGCAGAATTATCTCATTCTGCCTAACAGTAAGACCAAGGCCTGCCACTTGGTGCATGCTGTGCTAACTGCCTATCTTCAGCACCTGAACTAGTGTTGGCCATCCAGACTGGCTATTGGAGTTTCTTGGACAGAAAGGAGTATGAGAGGACTTTCTGTTCCAGATCCCCCTTACTTGAACAAAGTATGTTGTAGTATCTTTGGGTTTGTTCTTCAGTTTGCTCATTGGTCCCACTTCCTGATTTATCCATCAGTCTTGACATCTGATTGCCTAAGCTCAAATTTGCTTTTTGATCCTGACTGTTAGCTTGGTCCCCCAGCTCCCATTATTGCTTAGCCCAGACTGATGCCTGTGGACCATCCTTGACAAGAACCAGCATCAAAGTTTCAAGATCAGTTCCAAATACTAGGGTCTACACATTCTGGTCACAAATCTCATGGCACTGGCTAGATTAAACTGGATTCTGGATCCAATGAAAGATCTACCTAGCATTCTGAATCCAATGAAAGATCTACCTAGCATTCTTGGTTTTTTTTTAAAAGCAGCTAGTCAGATGCTTGTGGAAGTTCTAGAAGAGGACATCAAGGGAGAGACCCTTACCTGCACTTTAGCTCTAGTGTCAGATAGACAGCATATAATAGAAATATACTACTTTCTGGAACTTTTAGCGACCACTGCTGGCAAACCAATCCTCTGTGAAGGCATAAAATCCCTGTGAAAACAGTCTAAGCTAGTGGTCATCATCACATTTTGGACCTATAAATCCCATAAGTCCCATCACTGGTTCCCTATCCTTAGCTTTGATGAACTATTTGTTGTGAGGAGAACTACTTCCTTTTAAAAGAACCAGAATCTACTAATAGTCAAATTCATTGCATGACTCTAGTCTTGTTCAGGTGCTACTCTCTTCACTTTCTTCAGCAGGCAATCATGAGTCCCTCGCAATGCCTCTTCCACCACCATTTCCTCACTTGAAGTATGTCTGAAGAAAACAGATTCTTGTTTATATCAAAGTTCTCCATGTAACCAAGAATTCTGAGAAATCAGGGATCTTGTTGTGAAGGAAAGGAGGGGTTATTTCTCCCACTTAGTGCTGACTCCTGTCCTCAAGCAGGCGATGGGAACTCCCTCTTGCCCTTGGAAACCTTGCTGCCACCACCTACTGATTTTAACCCCCTTTCTTGTGACTCAGTAGGAAGCCACTGAGGAAAAGAACCACTAAGCCTAGAACTTCCTTCCTCCTCTCACCCTCTGTGGAAGAGAGGAATTTTATCTGTGAGTGTAACCAGCAAGCGTATGTGGAGAAGAGAGAGAGCAAGGAGATCTTTAAGGAAAAATGTTTTATTCCAAAACAGGCAATAAAATGATACAAAAGTATACTATTCATGAAGGCTCCTTCCTTCAGGCATTGCTTAGTAGTTAAAAGTTACAAACAAGCCTATATAATTTCAGCCAAAATTTTAAAAAATGAAAACCCCTAACACAACTAAGGACATTCCTATCTACTCATATTGTTATCCAGATGCTGGGGTGGTATGGGAGGGAAAAGGAAGCCAGGAGACTAGGCCTAGTGTGTCCAGCCTACCACCAGCTCTCTGTCTTCCGTAGATGATCTCTCTCTCTCATCTCTCTCTCTCTCTCTCTCTCTCTCTCTCTCTCTCTGCCTTGTGGTCTCTCAGGCATTTTTAAAATTTCTTTCCTGAAGCATCTCAAAGCTTCACTTTCTAGATAAGGTCTCTGACATAAGAAGTCAAGATGAGACACTTCCCTGCTCATGGGGTGAAGAAAGCAAACAGATTAACTCTTGAATAAGGCTTTAGAGCAGCGGTTCTCAACCTGTGGGTCGCGACCCCTTTGAGGGTTGAATGACCCTTTCACAGGGGTCGCCTAAGACCATCGGAAAATACGTATTTCCGATGGTCTTAGGCTCCATTCCCTCCTCAGTGGTGGTGCGCAAGCGTGAGTCATGTGCTCGCGTCCTCCTGCCCCCTTTGGCAGGAGCGCATGCAGCCGCATGCGCTCCCACCAAAGGGGGCAGGAGGACACGAGCGCATGGCTCACGCTTGCGCACCACCACTTCTGGGCCTTTTCCGCACGTTACCTTTTCGTGGAAGTGGGGGGTGCCCTCTCTTCACTGCTCCTTCATCCCGCAGCTGGCTTCCTGGTCGAGCGACTGCCCTGCCCCTTCCTTCCATAGTGCAGCCTGGGAGATGTAGGCTGCACTGGGGGAGAAAGCGGCAGGGCGGCTGCACGACCAGGAAGCCAGCTGCGGGACGAAGGAGCAGTGAAGAGAGGGCACCCCCACCTCTGCAATAAGGTAACGTGTGGAAAAGGCCCAGGAGTGGTGGTGCGCAAGCTTGAGCCACGTGCTCGCATCCTCCTGCCCCCTGTTCAGAAGGGACTGAAATCGCTCCCTTCTCTGCTACCGGGAGAACCTCCCATCTGACGGGCCAGCTTGGGGGGCTGGCGGCAGCACAGGGGGCAGGCCCTCTCCCCACCACGGCCCCGTCCCACTCATCATGGAGGGGGGCACTGCGGAAGGGCGGGGGGGCCGCAAGGTGGTGCTTTTCTGGGGGGCGAGCTGCACCTGGCGCAAAAGACAAAGGTGCTGGGATTGCTCCCCCCCCAGCCAGGGTCGACACTCTGGAAACTTTTCCCACACTGCCCTCCCCAGTGGAAACAAGAGCAAAGCAGAAGCAGAGTCCGGGGAGGGTTCTTGGAGATTTTCCCCGGGGGAGACGCATGGCTCCTCTTTCCCTGCCTGCCCGTCCCCCGCCCCGTTCCTGGCTGGCGAGGCGGCCTTTGCCAGGGGGGGAGGCATTGTAAATAATAAATAAATTATTTTATGGTTGGGGGTCACCACAACATGAGGAACTGTATTAAAGAGTCACGGCATTAGGAAGGTTGAGAACCACTGCTTTAGAGTTCTAATATCATAAGAATCAGATCGTGACCAAATTAATTTTTACTCCTTTCTATGCCTTTCAGAAACTTTTTAAAACTAAAAGAACATCCTGGAGGTTCCATTTCAGGAAAGCACCATAGCTTTGTGGAAGAAAGAAACAGATTCAATATTTCATCCTTCTAGGTAAGACTAGGATCCCTTTCTGAAATCATGGAGAGTTGCTATCAGTTTGCATAGAAGGGCAACCTTTGGTTCTTTGAATATTTTGGCCAACATACCCTATTAGCCCTGTTCAGCATGGCCATTTGTAAGCGATTGTGAGAGCTGAAACCCATAACTTCTGAAGGGCCAAAGATTCTATATCCAAGGTGTAAACTAATGCTTTCTAGGCTATCTGACAGAGGAGCATTTTTTCCCTAATATTCAAGGGCTGAGACCTTATTTGCACCCATTGACTACACTTTTTTTTCTTTGCTGGAGAACCACCATGGACCAGCAGACAGTGGCTTGGGGTGTTGTACTGGTCCAGGAACCACCAGTTTGAGTAGTGATGGTATAGACAGTACTGAGATGGACAAGTGGCCTAACTCAATGTATGGCAGCTGTCTATGGCCCTTTCCGCACCTTACCTTGTTCTGGCACTGGGGTGTGGGGATCGCGTCAGCAGCCTCTGCTGAGAAGCTCTCCCTTCCCTGCTGCTTCAGCTTTGCACAAGCTGCCTGCTTGCACGAGAGCCCCGCCTCTTCCTTCCGCAGTACAGCCTGGGACCTTCCCGGGCTGCACTGGGGCAGGAAGCGTGACCGGCCCGGCTCCAGAGGCTCCACACGCCAGGTAAGTGTGCATGGGGCCCAGGAGCAATGCGCGATCACGCACCATTTTTGGCTTCTAACTGAAAATGAAAAGGTGCGCAATCGGCCCCTGCTGGCCCCTGGATTGTTGCGCAATTGTGAGTGCATCGTGCAGATCACTCCTCGTAATTGCACGACGCTCCAGGCCCTCTTTCGCATGGCAAATGCCGTGCAAAAAGGGCTTATGTTCCACTTTATTAAAAGAAGCATTCCTTGAAGCTTTGTAGATCCTGAGAAGCTATAGAATGTTAACTTTCATTGTTGCATAAAGAAAGAGGGGGGTGAAAACAACAACTTGAGTTTATGCAATGGGGCGGGGGAGAATATCACACACTGGCAGATGTCTTGGCTGTGGTAGGTTATTTACAAGAACACAACAGAGTTCTGAGACTGGGGAAATTTCATCTGAAGCTTCCAGGAGCAAATTGGAGCATTATTCAGGGGAAATTCCACAGAGACCATGCTGGGGGAGCTGTTTCTGACAAGCCTGCTGTGGATCTGATGAAGCCAACATGGAATCTTTTTTGCTGTCCTAACCAAATGAAGAGGAGGGTGCAGAGAAAGGTTTAAAAACAGCCGAATAGCTGCAGGCAGAGGGGTGTGGGTAGATTTCTTCTCCTGGGTATTAAAGCAGGCTGTTACAAACTCTTCCAGCCTTGTTGACAACATAACCCATTACTCTGGAGATTTGTGCGTGAAATCTGCACCTTAGGAATGAAATCATTTAGCAGCAAAAGCATCATGTGTGGAAACTTTTTTCCAGCACGGCTTTCCAGTTGCCATATGGCTAGTTTCCCCCAGTTTAATACCAGCTGATGAGCAAAGCTTCAGTGCTTCGAAAGCAGTGACAGAGTTTTAGTCAAAGTGTCGAACAACATACCAACCTTCACACACACACAAAGCCTTTAGGTTATAAGTCAGCAAAGACACCATTTTTGTCTTAGCAAAAGATTGTCCCTGGATCACTCGCAGATCACCTGCATTTGACAAAACTAGCACAGATACAAAGCCTAACTACAGTACTCTCATAGAAACAATGAGACACAGACCAGAAGGTCTGCTACTGTTTTTCCCTTATGGGCCACCAGGAGATGTAGAAGCATTTCACAAGTGGAACCCGCAGCAAAATATTCTACAGATAGAATGCTGACCACCTTTGCCACATTCCAGGTCATCATATTCCACCTATCCTACTCACCTCTTGGCCTTCCATTTCTTTTCTTTTCTAGCTCATACTCAGCATTCTGTGGCTAAAGTGATTGTGTGGTCTAAGTTTACAATTGCTTATTTGATGCCCAGCCCAACTCTCTTTCAAAGAGCCATGTGAAGGGAGAGCAATGGCTATGAAATTTCATTTCATCTGCAGATGACTGAGCACACAGGCCTCTGTATCTCAGGCCATTTCCGCACTGGACTGTTATGGCGCTTTGATTCCACATTCAACATCCTATGGAATCCTAGGGTTTGCAGTTCCGGGAGGGGCCGCCCGGCCCCTCCCGGAACTGCAAACCACAGGATTCCATAGGATGTTGAGTGTGGAATCAAAGCGCTACAACAGTCTAGTGCGGAAATGGCCTCAGTCTTCCCCACAATAGGGAAATGTACTACATCTGACTATGTCTCAATTTATAGTAGCTGAAGAATTATAGTAATTCTTTCTAAATTTACATGTATATATTTACAGTGCGCCCATGTGAAACAGAAAAATGTAAGTGTCACATCCCACTGTAGTCAATGGAGGCAACGGTACAGGTACACACCCATTGCATCCGTTGACTATAACGAGAACAAAGCTTTGCACAACCTCACATTCATACATACAGAGGTCACAGCATTAGAGGGCACACTGTGCTATTTTTCGGTGATGCCTTTCTTCTTTTCAGGTGATATGTAAGTAAGCATCCTAGCAGCTTCTTAATATCTAGTCTTCATTGGGATGGGATGGGATGGGATGGGATGGGATGGGATGGGACAGAAATCCTGTCAGATGGTATGGCTGGTGCTGGCATTCTGCCTGAACAATATCTCATTGGAGGTACCACTTGTCTAATTCATCTATTTATGCTGCTTGACCAAAGGGAAAAGCAATTGTGTACCAATACAATTGTACTAGCCTTGTCAAATGCAGTGATTTGCCAGTGATTCAGGATTTCTGGGCTCATTTTTGTCCCCTCCCCAACATCACTGTAAGGTTTTTCTCCTCTCACCTCCCCACAAATAAGGGTTGGGGCTTTGTTGCGCATCATCGAAGAACTCAGAATATCTAACACCAAGGACACAGTCCTGGGACTGGAAAATGGCAGCCTTCATTGTGTTGTTAGTTTCTTGTGACTTTTATTGCCTGAGATTCTACAGGGCAGCTGGTGAAGCCTAAATCTGTTAGTCGGAGTCGTAGTGAAATAACCTCCTTCTCCCACAGGTGTGTAAAGGTGCCATCCAGCTGACAGACCACAGGAATGAGTCCAGGTGTCATAAAAGGTAGATCAAGCAGCTAGATTCTCCCAGAACAGGACAAAGTTTGCACCTTCTTCCTTGTTATGCATAGGCAACTTTATAACACCTGTACTTCAGAAAAAAAAGAGACATATGTACAGCTGATGATATCTGGGCCCAGTTACATGGCCAGTCAGTGAGAATGGGTAGAACAGTGTTCAAGAAGCATCTGGCTGCTCTTGCACACATGGTGCGCAATGGTCTTGGTTACAGAGGTACTGGATACCACCTTGCATAATGCTCAGTAAAGCATGTATGCTGGCATAACTGTGGGTTATCCCAGTATAAGTTATCAACAGGATTCTGGCCAATGTCTTTTCATATACTGCATATTTTATAAGGGGGGTTGCTTTGTTTTTGTTTTGTGGGCCACCTTGAGAATTTGTGTTATGAGGAGGCTGCACACATTCAGAAAGTACAGACTGTGATAGATAATGATGCTATGATTGAGGAGCAACTGATTGTGCAGGGAGCCGAGCCAGTGAGTGAGCAAGTCAACCTGCAAACATCCCCTGCACTGCCCTGCACTGGAAGGTCAAACAGAGACTGAGTTGCCCCCGCCAGCTCATGATGGAGAGAGAACCAGCAGTGGTCCAGGGGAGTTGCAGCCAGCTGTGCCCATCAGCCCTCAGTCACGCAGAAGGCTGAAATGGGCTGCTGAGAGGGAGGCTGCTTGGGCTAGGCTGAGGAAACAATAACGAGCAGCACCTGCTCACAGGGGCTATTTAAGTCTGCCAGCATGGCTGCTCCTTGCTTGCAGCAAATTATTAGCAAGCCCTCACAACCTTCGTGTCTCCTGCTCCCTGAAACCCTCTAGACGGATCTCTCCTCCTGAACCTTTGGACTGGACCTTGACCTGGCTCAGCTTGTGTTTTCCTGGTGTTTGGTATATTCGGACTCCCCAAGTATTCCTAACTTCTCTCCTCCCTTGCTGGCTGTGGTCCAGCAGGGAGAGATTCCTGACACAGACATACATACCTATAGTAGAGTTTCTTGAGAAATATTGCATATGGCAACCCAATGTATAATTCTTAACATTAGGAACTAAAACTACTCCAGGTTGGACAGCCAAAACTCTTCTGCTAAAATATGGTGACCCTTCTGATTATAGGACCAACTAAATTGCCCTTGAAGCTAATGGTAGCATGTTCCATAATTTCAAGGATGCTCACTGAGGATCTTTTCTTTCCGTTGTGCCTATTGAAGGTGTCATTTCTCTCACAACCACAGAAAGGAGGAAAGATATTTTATTTAGGTAATGCAAGAAGCGCTTGACCTATAATTTTTCCTTCTCTTCTCTCATTATTTTTGCTAATTAATGATGCTGCTAATATTTGCGTGCAAGGTCTCTTCCAACTTTTTCTATAACCTCATTCCACCACCACCCACCGCTGCTCCACTTGATTTTTACAGGGAAAGTCATAATCCTGTGTTTATTTCAGCACGCTCTCTTGGCAAAGAAATTATTGTAACATCACAAATTCAGTTCTAGGAGTTTGCAGGCACATCAGGAGGATGAGAGAGTGCCAACATCAGTTGTTACAGAGCTCTGTAGCCTTTTCCTCCTTCTCTCAAATTAATGTCATACAAAATTAAAGGAGTGTAGTTTAAAACTGGAGTTTATTCAAAGAGACAAGCAACACATTTACTCAATGCTGGCTGACAAAGTGCTCAAAGCTGACCATGGATGGACCAGTTCTAAGACTTGGTCCCCACACACAGCAGAAGGCACTATATGCATGTGGAAGCACCAGAACGGCAGCCCTTCTGGTGATGTGGTGGCCAAGAAAGCCAACGCAATTCTTGGTTGCATCAATAGGAGTATGGTATCTAGATCAAGGGAGGTAATGGTGCCACTCTATTCTGCATTGGTTAGACCTCATCTGGAATACTGTGTCCACCTCTGGGCACCTCAATTCAAGAAGGATATCAACAAACTAGAGCATGACCAAAATGGTGACAGGGTCTGGAAGCCATACCTAATGAGGAGCGGCTTAGGGAGCTGGGTGTGTTTAGTCTGCAGAAGAGAAGGTTAAGAGGGAACATGATAGCCATGTTTAAATATTTGAAGGGATGTCATATCAAAGAGGGAGCAGGCTTGTTTTCCACTGCTCCAGAGACTAGGACAAGGAGCAATGGATTCAAGGTGCAGGAAAAGAGATTCCACCTGAATCTCACGAAGAACTTCCTGACGCTCACAGCTGTCCAGCACTGGAATATGCTGCCTTGGACTGTGGTGGAGTCCCCTTCTTTGAAGGTTTTTAAGCAGAGGCTGGATGACCATCTATTGGGAATGCTTTGATGTGTGTTCCTGCATAGCAGGGGGTTGGACTGGATTGCCCTTCTGGTCTCTTCCAACTCTATGATTCCATGAACAGATTGAAAGTCAATGTCTGGACATAATTCTTACATCTGAGTAGAAATGTGTGGAATTGTGTTTTTAATGATTGTAGATTGACATGAAGGCACGATATATATATATTTTTATCTTTGAACAGATAAAAAAATAGTTGGGAATTAGTAGAAGAGTCACAGGGCTCAGCTAGGACTTTGCTTCCTGCTAGATTCAAGGAAGACTTTATATCCTGACTGGCTCCCTTTCTACTTACAGGGGTTTTTTAAATGTAGGGGAGAAATCAGCAGTGGTAGGACTGACTGAATCTGAAACACAAGAGTTTGAAACTCTAGGAAGTCTTGGTTCTGGAATCTGAGAAAGCTTAACTCAGTTACTGTGGCCAACACTGAGGTAGATGGAAAATAGTCATACTGTATGTAAAGCACCTTTCTGCATTTATGTTATTCAGACAAACCAGCGTATCAGTAAATCTACCTCGCATACCTCACTAGCGCATCCGATGTAGAAAAAACAACTGTTCCCTCCCCCAATCTAGTTTTCTTCAGCTGTTTCATTGTTGTTGTTGTTGTGTGCCTTCAAGTCATTTCTGACTTGTGGTGACCCTATAGCAAATTTATCACAGGGTTTTCTGGGGCTGTGTGTGTGTGACGCACCCAAGATCACACAGCGGGTTTCCATGGCCAAGTAAGAATTGAACCTGGGTCACACTACAATGCTCAAACCATTACACCACATTTAACCCTAATCAAACGCCCCTTGTTTCAAGAATGATTTCAGCTGCATAAGCATTGTGCCTGTTGTTATTGTTCATGGTATCTTGGATTGGATTGTACTTGTGACATACCACTGCCTTCCTTGTCAATGGGGATCAGGTTTTAATCCAAATGTTAAATGAGTTATCGAAAGTGCTGAGCCCTATCATGAAAATAGGTTCTGTACCTTGAATAGCTCCTTAAATACTTGGACTAAAATCCAGAATGGATCCACTGACTGACTGACATGGAAACCACCATTCTGTATTCAGTTCTAAATTTCAAATCCAAGTTGACTGTACAATGTCAGCACATGACCACCTTTCATAGGAAAAGACACAGAAATAGCCCATTCTCAGACCTACCTTGTATTCAGATAGCTTGGACCTCCTATATATAATTTTTAACTTTTAAGATGATGTAGACCAACCCTACTGGTGTTGAAAAGCCTATGATATAGTGTGCAGATTGCCAATCATGTGGAAGACAGATGATGGGTGGATGGATAATGTAAATGATCAAGAAGGAGATTCATTTAGGCAAAGCAGAAAGGAAAAGAAGCAAGGAGAGGTGTCTTCAATAGCTCTGGTTAACATACCCAGTAGCCCTACTGTCAATGTCACATCTCATGTCATATCTTGCCTCCACAGATTATCCCTGAAGACTTGGGTCTGTCCCTGGAACTAACATTAGCAGCTGCATGCTTTAGGTTAACCCTTCACCTGCCTCACAGCTGCTTTTGCTTTGCCCTGAGCCAAACCTTTTAAAGGAGGGTTGACTGGCTTCAGAGTACGTCAAGCAAGAGAGCTGCAGGATAGATAGCATACAGTGGAGAACATCTGTGTATGAATTTGTCCTTCCATAGGACATTCATTGGGGTGTTTCTAGAGCAAGTTATATGTTCTTTTTTCTCATCTGAAAAGATAATATTACAGTGAGGCTTTGCATCTAATAGAAAACAGGGCATGATCCAGTATAGTCTAAGCACTTTTTAAGTCCTGTTTTCAGGCAGGAAGAAAAGGTTAAGCGAGTGCTTGAAATCAATGGAACTGAAACGTGTTTAATAATGCCTGGGTCATGCTGATGGGATTCTAACTATAGCATGGAAAATTTAGATTTTTGAACAATGGTTCCTAGAATCCCATAGCCGGCATAGCTGGGGTTACATCAGTATAAGCCACCAGCAGGATTCTGGTTTAAATCTGCTGGGACATTTCTGAATAATTTGAAACACACTGGCAAATAGTTCTGACATCCAACTGTTTAATAACATGAGTAATGAAATGTTGACACACACACACACTCTGTGTCCCCTGTTTATTCATTTTAGAAAACATGGAATAATAAGGTGTCAGTTTTGTGCAAAGGATTATGAACTCTGGTATACAAATGCCTGTGCTTGGACTTCCTTAATTCTAAAAGTATGTCTTTTGCACCAGCATCTGTTTGGCAGATCTCAGGGTTGTAATAAAAAACACAGTTGTTCTCATATGCCTATGATTACTTTCTTTTGTAACCCTATACAGAAGCACCAAAAGCCAGTGTGGTGTAGTGGTCTAGATTGTTGTTGTTGCTGTTGTGTGCCTTCAAGTAACTTCCAACTTATGGTGACCCTAAGGTGAACCTATCACAGGGTTTTCTGGGGCTGAGAGTGTGTGATATGCCCAAGGTCACCCAGTGGGTTTAAGGAATTGAACTCTGGTCTCCAGGGTCATAATCCAATACTCAAACCACTATGCCATGCTGGGTCTCAGGACCCCATAAGACCAGAGTTCAAATCCCTGCTCAGCCATGGAAACCTATGGGGTGATCTTGGGCAAATCACATTCTCTTAGCCTTACAGGAAAGACAGTGACAAAAATCCAGTCTTTCCAAGCAAATCCAATGATACAGTCATCTTAAGTCAGAAATTACTTGAAGGCATACACCACTAACAACAAAGGCACTGTCTTGGGATTTTTATGTGTACTATAGTTAGGACATTTTAGGTGCTTCATACATGATAGATGGCAGCAGCACTAATATTACTAGTATGTATATAGCACTAAAATGTCAGACCTGTATACACAGCAACTTAACAAATATCCATTTAACCCAGTGGTTCTCAACCTGTGGGTCCCCAGATGTTCTTGGACTTCAGCTCCCAGAAGCCCCAGCCACTATGGTCAATGCTCAGGGCTTCTGGGAGCTGAAGTCCAAAAACATCTGGGGACCCACAGGTTGAGAACCACTGATTTAACCAAACACCAAAGTTCCCTGACCCAATCAATTTCTGTTTCACCTGTAGTGGAAAGAAACATGAATGGAAGAAAGGGAAAGAGAGAAGGAAGGAGAAACGAGATCAGGACATAGTATGGAAACCAGTACTAAAATGAGATGGGTAAGACCCAAAGTTGAATTGTTCACTTACCCATTTAGTCCACTAAGTGGTCTTGGACAAATCCCTTTTTCATT